>JAMXDD010000010.1:22741709-23941709 GCA_024733475.1 Syzygium grande
CCCTTGCCCAAGTCTTGTCTAAGGACGCGTGCGTTGTACTTGATGAATAATAAAGCGCACGCGCGGTTGGTTAGGGCCCCCTGTTAATTAGCCAGCTAATTATGATTATCGGGGCCATTCGGCACCTCCCAAGTTGCGCATATCTTAAGTAAGATGATTCTATCGGGGTTAATATCATGAAAATTTCAAGGTAGATTTGCGACAAATCTACCCCGAACTAATTTTTTGATCACAAAAATCTCCAAACCGGTAGATATGCGATAAATTTACTCTAAATTAATTTTTTGACCGCTAAAAATCCAACATCGGTCCATTCGCGACGAATTTACTCTCCATTAAATTGGATTAATACCACGACAAACTACAAGCCGGTACACCTGTGACAAACGGAGGGAAAAATCATAATATCCGGTACACCCGTCAACTGTAGCGTGTAATCTAACTCGGAAATTCAACAGTTAAATTTAACTTTAACGGAAACTAGCGGAGAGTAAAATTGTTACGGATATATCGGTTTGGGATTTTTATATCGGATTTTTTTTGGAGAGTAAACTCATTTTTATCGATACCCAACAGAGGAGGAGGAGCACGAGACTGTTTTGATTTGGTTCTGTAATTACAAATGCATTGGCAGGTCAACCAAAGTCATCCTGGTTGGAGTTAATTTAATCGAAATGAAGATTGACTGTGGAAAATCTCCGTCGAAACGACACCGACACGTGTTCGAGTCAAAACCGGGGTGGGCAGTCTTCCCTTTCCCTGGGTTCATCGCGCGCGCAGCAGAGAAGACGTCTACGTCTCTTCTCCAGCAAGCCCTCTAGATTCGAGCGTTGGAAACGATTTCGGGTTTAACGTCGCTCGAAAGCGCTGAACGGATATCTCGTGACCCTTTTCGCTGTAGATCAGTTCTCGTCCTAAGAAGAGAGACCAAATCGGTATCCCCGATCCAAATCTACCGTCCGTTAGCAATTCGTCGAGTGCCCGGTTAAAAAAAAAAAAAGATGCACTCGGGGCATCCCGATTTGGAAATTCCTCGGAAATCGAACATTGATTCGAAAAGAAACGTGCCGTGCACAAATTTCACCGAGCGACGATACAGCTCGAAAGATGAGTTCGGATCGCGACGTTACAGACGGGCCGGTCTAACATTTCCCTACGTGCTCAGGACCGCGACTCGACGGAAGGGTGGAGCCCCCCCGCAAAGTTTTAGACCATAATGGAGAGACCAAGCGAGAAGGGGGGATTCGATGCCTTGCAGAAATGGCAAACCCACGAGAGCGAGAGGGGCCTAAAGCTACAGGTCGTAGAGCAGAGGCGGGCAATTGCGGAGCGCATACAAAAGTCCCTCTTTTTTTTTTCTCTCGGGCTATACCGCCGTCCGTGGTCCATGCGATAGTGCTTTTGAGGAATGTGAATCTCTCGCTTTTTTGAGGCGGAGCGAAAGGAGCGGGGCGGGCAAGGATGCCCCGTTTCTACGTAATAGAAAAAGCGGGCGGGGGGCCGGGCCCTCCGCCGGATTATCAAATTATAAAACTCAAGTCTCAAAAGCGGACAAACGGTGGGTTCCAGGACGAAACTCGAGGTTAAGCAGCGCCCGGACCGGACCTTTCTGCGTTTTCCACGAACAGGCTTTCCAATTGGGGGACGGGCAAATGGTCCGATCGGAACCGAACGTGCTAACTCGATACGCGGGGGGTTAGTTGGGGGTGGGTAATGGGTACGGGATGCATATCATCTATTCTCGCGGAAAGGTTGGTGAATGCGACGTATGTAGTGTTTGGGACTAATTCTGCTGTGTAAATTGTACGATTAGCGATGTGTAAATGATCTATTTGTTAATGCGACGTGCGTTCCGATTGGCTTTGCATTTGAATCATGAAATCCTCTCATTTCTAATTAACTTCTTCGCGCGTTTCATCCACCTAACGTAGCTTGACTGGGTATATAATAAATGCCTTCTCCCAGTACATAACCTGTCCATATAGATCCATGCTAACTCATTGGTGATAACTTATTAACTTTTTTAAATGAAAGCATGGCCCGGCGCTATAATTCCCAAATAGGAATTTAGGCCACATGATGTCGATGCGGGTGAGATTTAGTTGCTGACCGGACACTTGGCGTGCTTTCGTGCGTCTCTAAATCACCCGCATGTTAGATTTACTCTGAAAGAAGAACGTTTGCGACTACTCCAATTATAGTTTCTCCCCCTTTCCAACGTGTTGCCCCGTCATCGACCATCGCGCATGTTGCCACTTCGTCGGACCTCCGCTCCACCACCTCCTCCTCCATCGGCCGCCTATTCCTGGACTAGTTTTCTTTACGTGTGCTCCACAGACGGCGGGTGTTCGGGCAGAAGGGTTAAATGTTGCTGCCCGACAGTAGCTAAACCTTGCCCTATCAATGTTACATGGCTCGCTAGGGTGGATCGCGCTCTCTTCTTCTTCCCTTTTTTGGCAAGAAAACATTCACCTTTCATCACTTAAACCATAGGACCACATCAAGAAGGCTTCTCATGAACATCAGCCTCTCACAGTTCAAGCAAAGGGGGTGGGGGACATCCCAAACAGCAAGGCACATCTCCTTCCCTATAAAATACGGCTAACCAGTTAGCTTGCACGCTACCCTCACTTCTACCCAACCTGAAATTAACTCAATGATAACCCTTCACTAAAAACAAGATGTCATCTGTAGTGGGCCTGCATCTCCAGCAGCCTTCCAGCTGCCTTGCCTGTAATTTGGCCATGAATCATGCAGCATCTATTTCCACACACACTCTATACCATCCTCGAGCTTAGCGCAAGCAAAAGCCTCAGCCACGGCAGCATCTCCAACTGCAATCCTTTTCCTAACTCTTCCCAACAGCCTTCCTCTGTCATCTCTAGCAATGACAATCACAGTGGCTCTAGGGGCTTCAAAAGCTCCAGCACAGTTAAGCTTAAGAACTCTCCCGGCTTTACGAGCTACCGGGACTGATTGGATCTGTAGGTTTGGTGTAGTTAACATAGAAAATTCAGTGAATGCTCGATTTATTCTTTCAAGGACCTTCGCGTGATTGGGAAGCACCCCGCTAAGCAAGGCCATCGTTCCTACCCTTCTACATATGCTCACAAATGAAGGCGCATTTCGACATAATAAGCCGGTTATTTTGTCCCTCCGCGAGAGCCACCCGAAGTACCCAATCACTCGTAGAAAAAACATGTTCCTTCTGCAATCGATGCCCCAGGGAACCAAACCAGATAAGCTCTGCTCCATTCACGTAAAAGAATAAGATGCGCAATTGACTCATTCTCCCACGCAAGGGACAGCAAGGGAAGGCTTAACACTTTTTCAAAAGAGGTTTTCAGCTGTTGCCACTTGAGAAGAGCTCGATGCTTTCAAACTGGCTTTCGCTGAGGAGGATTGCTATAGAAAATGATCAGCAGTATGACAATGAGTTTCCCATATTTCTCCCAAGGCCAGACAAGTCTCATCTCCTAAGAGGCATCTCTAGAACTCCCTTGCAGCAATAAGCTCATCAACGATCCTAAGGTCGTCAGGGAACCACTAGGATGAAGCTTGTAGTCCCATGCGACTGGAATCCATTTATCTGTTCGGATTTGAATCTTCTTGCCATCACCAACTTGCCATGTAGCCCCTCCTTTAGATCGATCAAGATTGCATGTGCGACATCGACTGATGCAGAGCGGGTATAATTATGATCACGCTAGTCATTCAGTTGACACCTGAAATTAATTAGAGATATCGACGCTTGGGATAAATGAATAAAACGACAAGAGATGATGTCACATGTACTAAAATGTACTAAGATGACAGCTGGTTGGTACGGGCAGTCATAAGCGGGAAATTTGAAATTCAGATGGATGGGAATCAAAAGTGCTGAAGGTATTTTCATTGAAGATTTCGACAAGGAGAAGAACGAATGCCAAGCTAGGAAAGATTCGATGAAGACCTTTGTTCCAGATAAGCAGGTGTCAAAGTGACAAAAGTATTTTTTCATCGAGGACATCGACGAGAAGGGGTGATGGGTGTCAAGTCAGAAAAGTTCGATGAAGGTCCCTATTTCTGAAGGGTCAAACGAAGAAAAGCTCGATGACGATTATCGTCCCGAAGGACAGGTGTCAAACAAAGAAAAGCTCAATGACGGCTATCGTCCCGAAGGACAAGTATCAAGTGGAGAAAAGTTCGACGACGGTTATCGTCCCGAAAGATAGGTATTGAATGGAGAAAAGTTCGATGACGGTTGCCATCCCAAAGGATAGGTGTCGAATGGAGAAAAGCTCGATAACGGTTACCATCTCAAAGGACGTATGACAAATAAAGAAAGGTTCGATGACGGTTGTCGCCTTAAAGAACAAATGGGCTCGATGATGGTTGTTCTAGAGAACAAATAGGCTCGATGATGATTATCATTTTCAAAAGATGAAAGGGGTTCGGTGACAGTTATCATACTAAGGACAGGTGTCAACACAGAGAAAGCTCGAGAGCGGTTATTATTTCATACAAAAGATAAGATCGATAACAATTGATAAATAGGTGGCAACAGGTGAGCAGTGAAGATGAAATCAATGATGGGTATCGGATATAACATCAAGAACGGTTAGCAAGTCTGCGTTATAAATATCGTCTGATTATTGACTGAGAGGGCCCCCGCACAGATGAACAAAACAATTGTTGTCTTTATCTTTACTTTCAAGTTTCGCGCTTTCAGTTTCCATAGCCGTAGTCCTTATTTTCCAGTTTCGCACTTTCAATTTCTGTAGCTGTAGTTGTTTAGGTTCTTGTGAACTTTGGACGCCGACAGCAATTGGATGGTTTCGTCTGAATATTCTGTAAAAATCAAGTTCTTTATTCACGCTTGGATTACTCATGTCTGGAATTAGATCTAGAACTCAGTCTCCTTTCATTAAGAGCCGAAGAACGACTTTCGGTGAATTATATTTCGTCGTGAGAACATTTCCGACGAAACACATTCATTCCCTTATCAAGAGAGGCTCTGATAATTCACTGGTTAATACATTTCCTAATCACCGGACACCGATTTATCTCCTACTGACTTTCATATACGAAACATCACCCGGCAATTTGGTTCGCTCGATTTGACTTTCGGAAATTTTGTTCATCTCCCTATGCGAGATTGTTCTTTTGAGAAGTATTCCTACGCAAGACTGCACTAAATAACATGCATATGGAGTGATCTTTCCTTAGACCCAACTCACGGTGTGGTCTTGCCAAGGTCCGAAGACCGATTTGGGCGGGCTAGGAAAGTAAAGCTATTTAGTCAGTAGAGTTTGGCTCGATATGGTACGAGCTATGCTTGCCCCGACCCGGTCAACAGGACGTCTTGCTCGTTCATAGTTTTTTAGGTGGGTCAATAATTGCGAAATGTCACGAGCTTCATCGGGTGGGAATGAAGACAATGCACGATGGACCATTTGTATTCATCAGATTATTATCTTCACCACTGAAGTTTGAAATTGCTCGTGCCCTCTAGAAAGTGGTAAGTAGGCGGTGGTTCCTGTGAGGCTTGAAATGATAATATGAACTTGGGACCTCATGCTTCGATACCGTGTAAGGATTTTTATAAAGTGTTGCCAATTGTTCTAAAAACTTAAACTATTAGATGAAAGTGTCAATATATATTGAAGTACTTTAAAAGTTCCATTTATATCCCCATTGACGATGATTTTTTTTTTGGTAAGGCCCATTGACGATGATTAGTACCGTTAAACTCTAAAATTTGCGATTTTTGGAATTTGCTAGATTTTGTTTAGTCAATAATTTCTATTGATCATCTCATTATCTTCGCCAGTGAAGTTGAAATTGCTCGTGCACTCTAGAAAATGGCTAGATTAGTGCCCCACTCACGGTGATTAGTGCCGTCGAACTTTTAAATTTGCGATTTTTGGAATAGGCTAGATTTTGTTTAATCAATAATTTTTCCAGTAAATTTTTTGGGTTGTGGTTATAGTGGGCGATAATTGCCAAAAAAATCCTAAACCTATTGTACGGATGTCAATTAAGTCTTAAATCTTTTAATTTGGCAATTTAATCCTAAACATAAGCCAATTTGCCAATTTATTCATTCCGGTCAATTTTGGCTAAAATTTCTCGACGTGGATGCCGGCCGACCTACATGCATGGCCAGTGGACATAGATAATTTTTGAATTTTTAATAACTTTTCTAAAGTTTATATGCTTTTCATTTTCCTTTTTTTAACACTACGGCCGGTGAGAGTTGCTAGAGAAAAAAATTAAAAATTTTAAAAAATTATTCACGTAAGAGGGCCAACGTCTACGTTAGTAATTTTTAGCCAAAATTGCCAAGAAGGACTAAATTGGTTAATTATCAAAAGGTTTACGACTCAATTAGCCAAATTTAAAAGATTTGCGATTGAATCGGCATCCGTACAATTAGTTTATGACTATTTTGCTAATTTTCACGTTATATTGGTGCAACTATTCATAAAGCGAATTATTTATAGACTCTTGAGTGGTAAGAATGTTCGGTATGTGGCCGTTGAGCTAGTTATAGTGCTTATTATCAACCTACATAAATTATTGATAGCAATATTTCAAAACACGAGACAACATACGATGATTGAGCGGTGAATTTGACGATGAAGCTTATTAAAAAAATAGTGTTAAAGATGAGTAACTGATAGAACCCCTCACTATTAGCGGTGATTAGTTTCTGGTCTGGTCTGGTTTCAAAGTGAAATCGAGAACCAGGGATTGGATCGGGAGGACTGGTTCCCAAAATTGGGAACTGGGAACCGGACTTGGAGGATTGGTTCCCAAAATTGGGAATCGGGGACCAAACCGGTTGGTCGTAGGACCAGGAACTGGTCACTTATGGTTTGGTTTACATTTTACTAATTTTTGTTAATGAATTTATGTCAATGAAGTTCACTTATGGTTTAGTTCATATTTTACTAATTTTTGTTAATGAATTTCATTTAGGGTTTAGTTTATATTTTACTAATTTTTTAAAGAAATAAAACAAGTATATGTAGTCGGTCCAGTTTTCGGTTGTCGGTCCGGTCCGGTTCCTCTTGGAATCGAGAACCGGATCGTCTGGACACCGATTCCACTTTTATGAACTGGGAATCTGATCGACACTTTTGGGAATCGGACCAAATTGGCCGGTCCGATCCTTTCCAGGCGGTTCCAAAATTGGGTGGTCCATTTTGCACGCCGCTACTCATTATCAACATTGAAGGCATCGAAGAAAATCCAGCACTGCTACTCATTATCAACATTGAAGGCATAGAAGAAAAACCAGCACCAATGGTATTTTCAAGTGGTCCACCCATTAGGACATTTCAGATTGTCAGCAATCACGGTAGAAGACAACCGTCCGATCTGGTCTAGGCAATTCCCAAATTGGGCGGTCAATTTTGCACACTGCTACTTATTATCAACATTGAAGGCGTCGAAGAAAGTTCAGCATCGAAGAAAGTTCAGCACCGCTACTCATTATGAACATTTAAGGCGTCGAAGAAAATCCAGCACAAATGGTATTTTCAAGTGGTCATCCATTAGGACTTTTCAGATTGCCAGCAATCACAGTAGAAGACGAAGGATGATGTTGGACCAAATTGCGAGATATTGTTTAGCCCAATGTCCACGTCCACTGCCTAAATTCCTCCACATTTTCAGATAAGCACCTTCTTTTACACTCTAACAGTCAATCAAAGCCAAAAGAGGAGAGTGGAGAGAAAGATATGGCGAAGAAAGAGAGGAGGCTTTTGTACTCCCAACCTCCATGCCTCGACATGCACTGTGATGTTGGTGCTCTGTCTCGGCCTTCCAAGCTTGGTTGCTTCTCAGTGCAAGAGAAAACCCATCGTCTTCAACTTCGGCGACTCGAACTCGGACACCGGCGGCTCAGCCGCGCTCGGAGCTCCCTTCTGGGTTGCCCAACGGGCGCGCTTTCTTCCACGAGGCAATCAGCCGGTTGTGCGACGGGCGGTTGATCATTGACTTCCTCTGTGAGTTCGCGCTCTCTGCTCTCTTTATCTTCTGAGGGGACCTTCCTAGGCAGGACTATACAACACATCGCGAGCACTAGTTTAACATCTGCTGTTCGATGCTCTTGGAAAACACATGACACCATGCTTTGTCATAATGTTTATCTTAGGTTCTCATGTGTGCTATATCTCTACTCTGACAAAAAGTATTTGAGCTAGGGATAGGAATCGTTCCCATGGACTCCACACCACGTGTCAAACCCACCACGTAAATGATTTCTCTATTGTGATTAGCTTTATCCGAGAGAATCGGAGAACTCGATCGCGCAAGATAAAACCGTGGCGGTCAAATCGTATAAACCTAGAAAGCTAGATAACTTCATTGAACAAAACAAAAGTCAGAGGACCGGAGCGTGTAAATGCTAGCTGAAATTTAAAGGATTGAATCTATGAAAAAGGTGGAATATTTTTAAGCACATTATGCAAATTTTGGTGAGATTTGTATGAAATACAAAACAGGCGAGAGCTTGAACACAAGTTACTTGAGCGTGTACTTGGAATCATCGGGCCCAAATTTCAGCAACGGAGCCAATTTCACCATAAGCGGCGCTCGCACTTACCCTCCTGATGATCAATTTAACTTGGGCGTCCAAGTCCGCCAGTTCCTCCGTTTCAAATCTCGCTCGCCTTTGCTTCTCTCAAGACGTAATTTGCTCTTAACCAAACAGATTACCCCGAAAATGAAAAGCAAAAATAAGATATCTCAATCTGGTGTCCCCAATTCAGGTTATACAAATTTGGTCGGTGAGGACGGCTTCAGGGACGCTCTCTACACCATCGACATCGGCCAGAACAACCTCGCGGTGGAAGTCGTCCAGAATACCTCGACCTTCATCGGAGAAATCAGATTCGCGATCAGAATTAGTCGATGATTAACAAAAGATCTTCTCATATGTATGGAAAAGTACACTTAATCCCACCTTTTCCAATTTAATTTATGTGTCTAATTGTCATGGAGTATACACAAAAGTGGAGGGAAAAATTTCTGGGTGGACAACACCGGGCCATTGGGTTGTTTGCCCCAGAAATTGGCCACGACCACCCACAATGCAAGTGATACCGATGAGCATGGCTGCCTTAAATCTCTCAATGATGCAGCTCAAGTCTTTAATCGACAATTGCAATCCCTTTGTGAAGAACTGAGGTCTCAGCTGAAGAACGCCACGATTGTGTACGTCGATGTCTTCGCGATCAAATACGATCTCATCGCCAATTACGCCGAGCACGGTATGGCTCTATCGTCTCTCTCATCCCAGTCCCTTCGGGTTCCGTTACTTAAGCTTTATGTTGTTGCCTTACGATATGGACAGGTTTCGAGAGTTCGTTAATGGCGTCCTGCGGCAACTTCACCGTGTGTGACGAGGGATCACGCTACGTGAGCTGGGACGGCGTCCACTACACCTAGGCGGCCAATTCATTCGTGGCCTCTCGAATACTCTCCTCTAACTACTCCACCCCTCCCGTTGATTTTAATTTCTTTTGCAATATAATTTAGTTTCACTCGAAGATTTTCTGAGTTTGCTTTTTTAGTTGCTATATTATGAAATTTGCTTATCTGATAACTCAACAAGGATCTCACTCTTCAGGGAAACTATTGCGATTTTTCCTAGTTATAGAGTTTGGCTTGATATGATATGGGCAAGGCTTACCCCGATTCAGTCAAAAGATCACCTCTTATCTCAATATTTACCTGGTGTAATCCATGTTAAGGACGACATGAACATGGTCCTCGGTAGGGTTCACAGTACGAACGTGGTCCCTCGGGGGTGTCGTTCTTATTGAGTTTCATGCATGACATTCACATTAAGAAATTGCATGATACACAAGCATAAGTTTCTATATCTTCTAATAGGACAATCGCATGCTCAAGATCGACCCTACTTGAACAGCACTGCATCTTTGATATGAGCCGAGCCATGCCCGTTGCCTATTTTTTCAATGACTATAACCATTTTCTACGAGTAAAGTCTCAAATAATCAAATCCTCAATTAGCGGACGTCTAACAATGTATGATTGGACGGACGCATCTAGTCATCTACGTGCTATATTTACTTTGAAGCTTTGTTGTCATTGCAACTGTGTTAAATTCTTGTTATCTTTTAAGTATATAAACTAGGGCATCATCACCTTTCGAAGAAGAAAAAACCTAAGGCATCACCTAAGGAAAAAAATGCTTCACCATCGATTTCCTCTATGAGTTCTCGCTCTCTCTACGCCGTGATTTTCCTAGGGAGGACTAAAGCACATTCCGACCACCACTAGTTCGAACCCCATCGTTCAATTTTCTTCGAAAGCACGTGAGAACGTTTTAAATGTTGCTCGAGCTATAGGAATAGGAACCATTCCCACGTACTCACCTCTCGTGTTGCACCGACCACGTGTATGATTTCTATGCTATAATTGACTTTATCGAAGAGAGCTAGAAAGTTCGACCGTACAAAATACAACTTCGATGATAAAATTGCACATATCTAAAAAGTTAAGAGGACCAAATCACGTGGACGCTGAAATTTGAATGGCTAAGTCTATGGTTAACTTAAACAAGTGGATATTTTAAGCACGTTATGAGATTTTTGGTGAGATTTGTACGAAATCCAAATCAGGTGAGAGCTCGAACACGAGTTACTTAAGCCCATACTTGAGATCATTGGGCCCAAATTTCGGCAACGGTGCCAATTTCGCCGTCGCCGGCGTGGCCACCCTCCCCCGCTTCCAGCCCTTCTTCAGCTTGGATGTCCAAGTCCGCCAGTTCCTCCTCTTCCAACTTCACTCGCCATTGCTTCTCTCGAGAGGTACTTCATCCTTAAGTTAACATTAACCTCTACGAAGAAGAAGAAGAAGAAGAAGAAGAAAGAAGCAGAACTAGGATATGCCGATTTAATTTCCGCGATTTTAGGCCGGCCATGCGAATCTGGTCGGCGAGGACGGCTTCACGGACGCTCTCTACATCATCGACATCGGCCGGAACGACCTCGCGACTCAGTTCACCACCCTTCCGTATTCGCAGGTCGTCAGGGAGCATCTCGGTCGTTATCGAAGAAATCAGGCTCGCCATCTCGGTCGGTCCACGGTTACCGAAAGGCTCGATACCTATACGCGAAAAAGATTAGACTCGATTCCATCTTTGTGGATCGAATTTGCGTGTCTAATTTTTGCAGGAGCGTATACCAAACCGGAGGGAAGAATTTCTGGGTGCACAACGCCGGGCCATTCGGCCGTTTGCCAATCAAGTACGACCTCATCGCCAATCACGCTAAACACCGTACGGTCCCGTCGGCTCTCTTCTGATCCCGACTCCCCTTCGAGTTCTGTTACGGTTCGACCGTCGAATCGCAACTCGAGTGTCAAGGCGAGGATCTTGTTAGCTTTGTCCCGCGTGCCGTGGGAGGAGCGGCGATGACGGCGGTCGATTTACTTGAAGTTTCGTGTTTTTTCGTGTTGCGACGTGGGTAGGATTCGAGAACCCGTTGATGGCGTGCTGCGGCGACGGCGGGCCGCCGCACAACTACAATCCCAGCATCACTTGCGGACGGATTGGCTTCACCGCGTGCGACGCGGCGTAGGCGTCGCGCCGCATGAGCCGGGACGGCGTCCGCTTCACCTAGGCGGCCGATTCATTCGTCGCGTCTCGAATACTCTCCTCTAACTACTCCGCCCCTCCGGTTGCTTTCGATTTCTTTTGGAACGTTTAATTTCACTTGGAAGATTTTTCAGGAGTCTGCTCATTTTATGATATTTGCTCATTTAGTTACTTAACAAAGATCCCAGTTTTTTGGGGAATTCTTTTTGCAATTTCTTCCTTTTTTTTTAATTAGGGCAGGCCCAAGTTGGTAAGTGGCGACAGCATTACATCAGATTAATAATAATAATAATAATAATAAGGGTTAATACCACGAAAAACTCTAAACTAGTACACTTGTGATAATTTTACCCCAAACATTTTTTTGACCATAAAAAACTCCAAACTGGTACACTTGTGACAATTTTACTCCGAACTATTTTTTTGACCGTAAAAAACCCCAAACTGGTACACTTGTGACAATTTTACCCGAACTATTTTTTGACTACCAAAAAAAAACCGGTATATATATGTGACAATTTACCCCGAACTTATTTTTTATTTTCAATTTTTTAATTAATTTTTTATTTTTTCTTTATTTTTTTCTTTTCTTTTCTCTTTAACCTTCGTGGCGAGGTCGGCCCGATCGATCGGTGGCAAGGGCTCGACCTCGCCCGGATGCGGCGGGGGCGGCCTACGCGGGTCATTGGCGAGGCCGCGACCTCGCCCGGCGTTGGGCAAGGTCGGCCCTCGCTGGCGAGGCTCGACCCGCCAACGCCGGGCGAGGTCGAGCTTGCCAATGGGTGGTGGGGCCGACCTCACGGCCGGCCTCGGCTGGTCACCGGGTCCAACAAACCCAATAGGAGGTTAAAGAGAAAAAAAAAAAAGTAAAAAAATTAAAAAATAATTAAATATATTAAAAATAATATTAAAAAATTAGTTCGAGGTAGAATTGTCACACGATACCAGTTTGAGGTTTTTGGTGATCAAAAAATAGTTCGGGTAAAATTGTCACAAGTGTACCAGTTTGGAGGTTTTGGTGGTCAAAAAAATAGTCTGGGGTAAAATTGTCACAAGTGTACCAGTTTGGGGTTTTTATTGTCAAAAAATAGTTTGGGGTAAAATTGTCATAACTGTACCAGTTTAGGGTTTTTCGTGGTATTAGCCCCAATAATAATAATAATTTCATGTGCTCATGGTCATTGCCAATGACGGGCAAGACATGTTCACATGTTCATTTTGAATCTAAATATTCCATTTGTTTTTTTCACATTACGGACACCAACATATCATAATGTACGCACCAAATTCTGGTTAGAAATGCAATTATGGAAAGGAACCAAACCTCCAAACTACCCGCGTCCAAGACGGTTTGATCCGAGCCCGATCTGGCTCGTTAGTTTCGCCACCTCCTTTTAGGTAGAAGATAACAAGTATCGATGGACATGGGATAACTTTCTTTAAGTGTCTAGAAATCTCTCCGTCGTTCCGTCTCTCGGGACCGCGTCGACGGATCTTTCCGATTAAAAAAATTTGGAAGAAAAATGAAAGGATGATTCGGATTGAGCGCTCGAAAAAGATTTCCCTTGTTAAATTCGAAAACTACTACCTACTCATTTTCCATCACATTTTGGGTGCGTTTGTTTGGAGAAAAGTGTTTTCCGGGAATCCGTTTTCTGAACTTTCTCTCATTTGGCTCGTCAAAAATGGTAAGTCAACTGAAAACATTTTTCGTTTAAGGAATAATTTTTGCATAAAATTAGGAAAGTGAATTCTCTAATTTAAGAATGTGAAAATACTTTCCGGAATTACTTATCTTGAATTTGTTAATATTTGTTCTTTTCTCTTATTTCTTTTTTTCTTTTCTTTCCTTTTTCATTCACTTTCTCTTCTTAATCAAAATAATTTTAAAAGTACAAATAATTTAGAATAATTTAAAAAATATAAATTTTTTTGATAATTTTTACCGTCAGATTTATCTCACCAAACAATTGAAGATACTTTCGAAGTGCTTTTTAGGTTTGAGCCAAACAATGAAAAATGAAATAGAAAAATGACTTTCTTGGAAAGCATTTTCCAGAAATGGTACATTTTCCGCGAAACAAACATGCACTTAGTCGATAATTAATCGAGAAAATAGTTTAACCTCTCTGTATGCTCGTTCATTTGTTACGCCGTAATGGAGATCGGGATGACATTTTTTGAGCTCGCTCGTCACATTTTTTATTAGCTAGAAATAAACCGTGTAAAAATTCTGTGTACTCGCTCTCTATTCGCGTGACTTTCGATAGCTTTGAGAGAGGTATTTAAAGAAGACAAAAATTCAACAACGGCCACGAAATACTAAAAGGCGGTATTAAAAATTCAAAATCAAAACCCAAAACAAACAGCAACCATTTTTTTTCGGATTTCTTTTTTTTTTCCTTCATATTTTCCATAATAACCGCATACGAAGAGATCAACAAGCAGACTGAAATTTTAATCACGTTCATTGTCCGCTAAATTAAAGGGCTAATTCCAAAAAGGTGCGCCAATTTTGCTCCGAGCGACAATTCCAACCCGAATTTTTTATGTCTCGATGAACAACACCGACTTTTACTCGAGTCCCAAGTCTAGCGCCCGCGATGTGTAATTCAAAATTATTCGAGCCGGATTTAAGATTTAAGTAAAAAGCCGGTGGTTTTTCACGGCATAAAAAAAGCTCGGGCCGGAATTGCTGCTCAAGGTAAAGTCGGATTTTTTTTTTTTGAAATAGCCCCCAAATTTAATAATAACATTTCCGACCAAAAAAAAATCAAATAACGAGATAGTAATTTCCTTTTTTGAAACATTTTTTTTTTTCAATCGCGAATATCGCCAGCTATAAAACCGCAAAGTCGGGGGTCGGCGTGAGCACGCTGCGTCGTTCGTTCGTCAAGGGACAAAGCTCCATCGTCGCTGCTTCGTTCCTTCAGATCTCTCTCTCTCTCTCTCTCTCTCTCTCTCTAGAGCTCCATCCGCGACATCGCCAGGCAATCTCTCTCTCTCTCTCTCTCTCTATCTCTTCCTGCGAGGAATTGCTCTTTGGTGTTCGATCTGATCGTGTTGCGGAGGGGAAGGTTCGATCCGATCGATCCGATCGGTTGCGCGATCGAGGTTCGATCCGTCTCTGCATTTCCAGATTTGTGTGTACGTGTGCGCGTGCGTGCGTGCGCGTGTGTTTGCGAGGAGCAGGTCGGGCGCCGCCGTCGGATTTGGTTTGATCCGGGCTTTGCTTCTAGGGCCCGCTGGACGCTCGATCTGGCTTTTCGCGATCCTCGATCCCGTCGTCGGATCTCCATTCTCTTTTTATTTTATTTTATTTTATTTTTGGTTGTGAGTTTCGCGGATCTCTGGATCGCTTCGTCGCTGTCGCTCGTGAATGCGTTGGCGCGTTCCCGCGCGCGTCGCTCCTGGTGTTTCGAGATCCTTTCGGTTCTCTGCGAATGCCGGCTCCTGGTGATTACGGGAATGGGAGATCTGTCGCTTCTCGAGGCAGATCTCGGAGAATGAATGTTTGATCTTTGCCTTTTTTTATTATGGTTTCATTCTTGCGCGGCCGGGACGATTTCGTGAATGCGTGATTTTGCCAGCGTGTCTAGAAAGTTGTTAACGACACAGTGCAATTTGGCAGCGTGAATTTACTAGCGCATTTAACGATTTGGGATTTACCAATTGAATGATTGCCAATCACGGAGCAAAAATCCGATATTTCAGCTCACGGATTTGTTGGGTTTTTGCTATAGTCATTTCCTTAATCTTCAACGAGACGTGTTTCAGAATTACTTCGAGTCGAATTACATTTTCTGTGTGGAGTGTCTTGTTATGCATTCCGTGTCTTACGTTTCTGATTCTTAATACTTGTTGCATGTGTGTGTGTGTGTGTGTGGATTTTTAAGTTGCTATCCTGAATTGCCAATCTCTAGATCATGAAATATAGGTCGTTAAAAGTCTTGGTTCCGATATCGTATTCCGCTTTGATTGCACGTCACCCAACAAGTCTCTTGGGAAGAAATACCCATTTTAAGCACCCCGATACCCCATATGTAGACAGCTCTAGTAGATGGATATCCCGAGCGTAACTTTTACAGATTTTGGCAGCTATGTAATGGTAGTGAACCACTTGCACATGATAAGGAGATAGTTTGAATGAGTAGTCGATTTGCAACATGATGTAATTGGGTGTCTGGAGAAGTGGGTTTAGAGTATGGTATGCTGGACCTTTGTAAATATCCAATACAATCATGTGGCATCATTTAACATACCAATTATTGGAAATTTTTTAGGAATTATCTAGCTATAATCTGAATAAGTAGTTGCCTACAACCTGAGCGTGGACACTCTGCATTAATTCCCTATATCAATCCAAAAAATGCATGTTACACCGAACATTCTTGATCTCCACATGTTGTCATCAGGATCAATTCATGTAAGATAATTAATAAGATGTCATTCATATGTGGTATGCACATGCTTCTTTCGTATTCCTTCTGTCTCTTTGTTATGTGATATGCTTATTCAGTCAGTCTTTTGGTATCAATTGCTGTCTCCACTTTATTAATGAATTAAAATGCTGTTGGCTATTCATTGCTTGTCTTAGATTGGCTTTAAGAAATTTACATGATGACTGTTGATTCTAATGAGGTCATTGTTAGTCTCTCTTGAATTACTTTATTACTTTTCCTCTCTATTCTCCTTGACTATTAGTTATTTAATCTGAATACCATTTTATTTGAATGTAGTCATCCATAAACTTGGTTAATTGAATTTGGCAGGCTTGCAAAATGGGGCTGTCTTTCACGAAACTTTTCAGTAGGCTGTTTGCTAAGAAGGAGATGCGTATTTTGATGGTGGGTCTTGATGCTGCTGGTAAGACTACAATTCTGTACAAGCTCAAGCTGGGAGAAATTGTCACCACCATTCCAACCATTGGTGAGTCTGAAACTAATATTTAGCAATGTGAAGCATTTTTCTTAATTGACCCTGCACTTCTTGTTTCTTGTGCTAATTTTTCCATGTGCACCTTGGGGAATTATTTTATGTCTCCTTCACAATTAACCCTGTTGCTTATGTGGTTAGGATTCAATGTCGAGACCGTTGAGTACAAGAACATCAGCTTCACCGTCTGGGATGTTGGGGGCCAGGACAAGGTACATTTGTCTACGAAGAGTTCACTCCATTTTCTCATGTCATATGTGGACAGTTTTGCCTTTGATAAGAAGTGTTACCAGAAGATCATGACAGATTAACTTTCCCTAGGTCAAATTAGTATATGTATTGTGCTGTAATTCCAATGAGTAATTTGAACCCGTGACACTGATTTATGGGCCTGATAAATGCATCTTGTTTGGTGGGTAAGTTGGTAGCTTGTATTTGGGTTAGCCTCCTCCTTATTGGAGAGAGTCATGCTTGATTGACTGTTTCTAGTCACAGAAGCATATTGTATGTTGAGCCTCTAACTTTGGACTGCCCTTCTTTATTGAACCAAGTTCAAACCTCATTTGGATGCATTCTTCTTGTTGTCACATTCATAGAAGATGTTGGGATTCCATACTTTATGCCGTGGTTATATTTTCTGTCTTATGCCTGATCTTGTTTGATTTGGTTCATATGTTTGACCATGAGGCCTTCATTTTCCTCTTATTGATCGGTTCTTTTGCTTCAGATTCGCCCCCTGTGGAGGCATTACTTCCAAAATACCCAAGGCCTGATCTTTGTGGTTGACAGCAATGATCGAGACCGTGTGGTTGAAGCTAGGGATGAGCTGCACAGAATGTTGAATGAGGTACTAGAAAGCCCTGTGTCTGCTACTGTTGCTTCGGAATTGGATAGAACGAGAAGATGCATTTTGTTAACTAGGGATACAATATTATGCATCCCAGAATATCAAATTAAAACGGTCAAAATTGGTAGTTCAATCTACTGTCTAAAGATATCACAATAGGGGTTTCATGCAACTTTGTGCATCACAAACAAAAAATGACGAGTGACAAACAGAGCCTTATTTTGAGCCAGTTCTGCAAAAATTTGGTGTAACATATATTTGTTAGTCTACTATATACCTCATGCGGTGGTAGAAAAACTGAATCTTTGATTTTGATTGATTGCTCAATTATGAAGCTAGCGTAATCCAACTGACTAGATTTGCACTATCTGGGTGAAAAGAGATGGGGCAGAGAATCTTGTGATGCGGGAAAATCTGTTATGTGAAAATCATTGAAGTTAAAATTGAGATTTGGAAGATTATAAATTCCAGAACCAGGAATCATATGGATTAGTTGTCAACTAACTTTGCTCCTGTATAACAGTAGTAAAATAGGTGTAGTATATTTAGATGGCGTTTTCCTGCTACATGGATTGGTCGTCATTGATTTTTCAAGTATTTGATGCCATTTGTTTGACGGAATAGAAAAAACAAATAACATCTACCGACGTTGATGAGGTCTGAGATTCTGCACATTCAGACCAAAATATACCTGATACTGAAAGATGGCTAGGTTGAATATTACGCACGACAACTCTCGTTTGTTATTCTCTCTTAGAGGCTCTTAATCTGAAAGATGTGGGGAATGCTGTTGTGTGGTTTTTACTGTAAAGGATAGCAATGACAGGAAGACTCACTGAATTTGTGGTTGCAGGATGAGTTGAGGGATGCTGTGTTGCTAGTGTTTGCTAACAAGCAAGATCTTCCAAATGCAATGAATGCTGCTGAAATCACCGACAAACTTGGCCTTCACTCTCTCCGTCAACGTCATTGGTAATTAGCTTTGGCATCTCTCTCTCTCTCTCTCTCTCTCTCTCTCTCTCGGTGGTCTCATCATCCCAAACATATGTGCATCACAGGTACATCCAGAGCACATGCCACCTCCGGTGAAGGCCTCTATGAAGGACTGGACTGGCTCTCCAACAACATTGCAAACAAGGTGATGTTTCGTGAGCATTACACTCTAAGGCGTTATTTATGGAGAATAGCACAAAAGAAGCCTCATTTCTATGGAATTCTTTTATGTCTGTGCAGGCATAATCGTGCTGATCCCGAGGCACCTCGGTTCGAGTAGGAACTTCGCATTACTTTCCGCTGTTCTTGAATTTCGTATCTTTTTTTCACAGTTTGTGTTCAGTTTGATGTTGTTACTGATTTACGTTGTCGCTGATACCTGTAGTTAAACAATATTCGACGGATCTTATTCTTTATTGTCATTGTAAAACGTTTATTCTTTTTCTCGACGTGGCATTTGCATGCGTAACTGGAGATTCTCGTCTATCATTTGGATTTTTCTTGAAATAAAAATGCCAGGTTTAGCGAATCTCTGAAATTATGGGTTGTGCTATGCGTGATTTCACTAAATAGTAAAATAAGGTGACTCTACATGGTTGACAAACTGATGTCCCTTTGGTTGTAGCTAGAGGTGTTAAAATGGGTCATAAATCCTATTTCTTAACCCATTTATTAGTAAATGGGTCATAAATGGGTTAGTTATATTTGCTAAATGGGTCATAAATGGGTAGAAGTCTTATATTAGTGTTAAATGGGTCATAAATGGATCACAAATGGGTCATAAATGATATTACAACCTGATTTAAACTCAACGATTTCTCTCACCCTCACTCAATCTTGCAATCACTTATTCCGACTCTCATTTCAAATTGGGTATTAATTTTCCTATATTTAATTAAATATGAAAGTATTTTAGTAATATGGGTCTAATCGGGGTATGGGTTGGGTCGGGTATGGGTCAACAAAATCAGATATAAATGGGTATATTAATTAGCCACCTTATTTGACCATTTTAATTGGACCCAAATCCAATCTAACCCACCCATTTGATATATTAGTCAGAGCCCGACTAACTTCCCTGCGAAGCTGATTTATTAGTCGAATGGCCATTGTATGCTCCGCTGAAAGAGGGAAAATATTTTCTGGTTAATTATGACGGGAAATTTTCGAGTATCCTCACGCGCCCGTACTAAGCTCTGTAAGTACCCCTAGACTTGACCTTGTTGCAAACAGTCCCCTGCACAGACGACTTTGTTCCCAGTGACCCCAGGCGCATCGGCAGCCAAAGTATTGGTTCTCGAAACCCTTATTGCATATTAGGACGTGTTTGATAATCATTTTATTTTTAAAAATAATTTTTTATTCATAAATAATCTTTTTTATTTCATTTTTGAAAATAATTTTTTTTTTCACATTACGGACACCAACATATCATAATGTACGCACCAAATTCTGGTTAGAAATGCAATTATGGAAAGGAACCAAACCTCCAAACTACCCGCGTCCAAGACGGTTTGATCCGAGCCCGATCTGGCTCGTTAGTTTCGCCACCTCCTTTTAGGTAGAAGATAACAAGTATCGATGGACATGGGATAACTTTCTTTAAGTGTCTAGAAATCTCTCCGTCGTTCCGTCTCTCGGGACCGCGTCGACGGATCTTTCCGATTAAAAAAATTTGGAAGAAAAATGAAAGGATGATTCGGATTGAGCGCTCGAAAAAGATTTCCCTTGTTAAATTCGAAAACTACTACCTACTCATTTTCCATCACATTTTGGGTGCGTTTGTTTGGAGAAAAGTGTTTTCCGGGAATCCGTTTTCTGAACTTTCGCTCATTTGGCTCGTCAAAAATGGTAAGTCAACTGAAAACATTTTTCGTTTAAGGAATAATTTTTGCATAAAATTAGGAAAGTGAATTCTCTAATTTAAGAATGTGAAAATACTTTCCGGAATTACTTATCTTGAATTTGTTAATATTTGTTCTTTTCTCTTATTTCTTTTTTTCTTTTCTTTCCTTTTTCATTCACTTTCTCTTCTTAATCAAAATAATTTTAAAAGTACAAATAATTTAGAATAATTTAAAAAATATAAATTTTTTTGATAATTTTTACCGTCAGATTTATCTCACCAAACAATTGAAGATACTTTCGAAGTGCTTTTTAGGTTTGAGCCAAACAATGAAAAATGAAATAGAAAAATGACTTTCTTGGAAAGCATTTTCCAGAAATGGTACATTTTCCGCGAAACAAACATGCACTTAGTCGATAATTAATCGAGAAAATAGTTTAACCTCTCTGTATGCTCGTTCATTTGTTACGCCGTAATGGAGATCGGGATGACATTTTTTGAGCTCGCTCGTCACATTTTTTATTAGCTAGAAATAAACCGTGTAAAAATTCTGTGTACTCGCTCTCTATTCGCGTGACTTTCGATAGCTTTGAGAGAGGTATTTAAAGAAGACAAAAATTCAACAACGGCCACGAAATACTAAAAGGCGGTATTAAAAATTCAAAATCAAAACCCAAAACAAACAGCAACCATTTTTTTTCGGATTTCTTTTTTTTTTCCTTCATATTTTCCATAATAACCGCATACGAAGAGATCAACAAGCAGACTGAAATTTTAATCACGTTCATTGTCCGCTAAATTAAAGGGCTAATTCCAAAAGGCGCACAATTTTACTCCGGCGACAATTCCAACCCGAATTTTTATGTACCGATGAACAACACCGACTTTTACTCGAGTCCCAAGTCTAAGGCCATGATGTGTAATTCAAAATTATTCGAGCGGATTTAAGATTTAAGTAAAAAGCCGGTGGTTTTTCACGGCTTAAAAAAAGCTCGGGCCGGAATTGCTGCTCAAGGTAAAGTCGGATTTTTTTTTTTTGAAATAGCCCCCAAATTTAATAATAACATTTCCGACCAAAAAAAAATCAAATAACGAGATAGTAATTTCCTTTTTTGAAACATTTTTTTTTTTCAATCGCGAATATCGCCAGCTATAAAACCGCAAAGTCGGGGGTCGGCGTGAGCACGCTGCGTCGTTCGTTCGTCAAGGGACAAGGCTCCATCGTCGCTGCTTCGTTCCTTCAGATCTCTCTCTCTCTCTCTCTCTCTCTCTCTCTCTAGAGCTCCATCCGCGACATCGCCAGGCAATCTCTCTCTCTCTCTCTCTCTCTATCTCTTCCTGCGAGGAATTGCTCTTTGGTGTTCGATCTGATCGTGTTGCGGAGGGGAAGGTTCGATCCGATCGATCCGATCGGTCGCGCGATCGAGGTTCGATCCGTCTCTGCATTTCCAGATTTGTGGGCGCGCGCGCGCGTTCGTGTGTTTGCGAGGAGCAGGTCGGGCGGCGCCGTCGGATTTGGTTTGATCCGGGCTTTGCTTCTAGGGCCCGCCGGACGCTCGATCTGGCTTTTCGCGATCCTCGATCCCGTCGTCGGATCTCCATTCTCTTTTTTTATTCTCTTCTTTTTCATTTTTTGGTTGTGAGTTTCGCGGATCTCTGGATCGCTTCGTCGCTGTCGCTCGTGAATGCGTTGGCGCGTTCCCGCGCGCGTCGCTCCTGGTGTTTCGAGATCCTTTCGGTTCTCTGCGAATGCCGGCTCCTGGTGATTACGGGAATGGGAGATCTGTCGCTTCTCGAGGCAGATCTCGGAGAATGAATGTTTGATCTTTGCCTTTTTTTTATTATGGTTTCATTCTTGCGCGGCCGGGACGATTTCGTGAATGCGTGATTTTGCCAGCGTGTCTAGAAAGTTGTTAACGACACAGTGCAATTTGGCAGCGTGAATTTACTAGCGCATTTAACGATTTGGGATTTACCAATTGAATGATTGCCAATCACGGAGCAAAAATCCGATATTTCAGCTCACGGATTTGTTGGGTTTTTGCTATAGTCATTTCCTTAATCTTCAACGAGACGTGTTTCAGAATTACTTCGAGTCGAATTACATTTTCTGTGTGGAGTGTCTTGTTATGCATTCCGTGTCTTACGTTTCTGATTCTTAATACTTGTTGCATGTGTGTGTGTGTGTGTGTGGATTTTTAAGTTGCTATCCTGAATTGCCAATCTCTAGATCATGAAATATAGGTCGTTAAAAGTCTTGGTTCCGATATCGTATTCCGCTTTGATTGCACGTCACCCAACAAGTCTCTTGGGAAGAAATACCCATTTTAAGCACCCCGATACCCCATATGTAGACAGCTCTAGTAGATGGATATCCCGAGCGTAACTTTTACAGATTTTGGCAGCTATGTAATGGTAGTGAACCACTTGCACATGATAAGGAGATAGTTTGAATGAGTAGTCGATTTGCAACATGATGTAATTGGGTGTCTGGAGAAGTGGGTTTAGAGTATGGTATGCTGGACCTTTGTAAATATCCAATACAATCATGTGGCATCATTTAACATACCAATTATTGGAAATTTTTTAGGAATTATCTAGCTATAATCTGAATAAGTAGTTGCCTACAACCTGAGCGTGGACACTCTGCATTAATTCCCTATATCAATCCAAAAATGCATGTTACACGAACATTCTTGATCTCCACATGTTGTCATCAGGATCAATTCATGTAAGATAATTAATAAGATGTCATTCATATGTGGTATGCACATCCTTCTTTTTCGTATTCCTTCTGTCTCTTTGTTATGTGATATGCTTATTCAGTCAGTCTTTTGGTATCAATTGCTGTCTCCACTTTATTAATGAATTAAAATGCTGTTGGCTATTCATTGCTTGTCTTAGATTGGCTTTAAGAAATTTACATGATGACTGTTGATTCTAATGAGGTCATTGTTAGTCTCTCTTGAATTACTTTATTACTTTTCCTCTCTATTCTCCTTGACTATTAGTTATTTAATCTGAATACCATTTTATTTGAATGTAGTCATCCATAAACTTGGTTAATTGAATTTGGCAGGCTTGCAAAATGGGGCTGTCTTTCACGAAACTTTTCAGTAGGCTGTTTGCAGAAGGAGATGCGATTTTGATGGTGGGTCTTGATGCTGCTGGTAAGACTACAATTCTGTACAAGCTCAAGCTGGGAGAAATTGTCACCACCATTCCAACCATTGGTGAGTCTGAAACTAATATTTAGCAATGTGAAGCATTTTTCTTAATTGACCCTGCACTTCTTGTTTCTTGTGCTAATTTTTCCATGTGCACCTTGGGGAATTATTTTATGTCTCCTTCACAATTAACCCTGTTGCTTATGTGGTTAGGATTCAATGTCGAGACCGTTGAGTACAAGAACATCAGCTTCACCGTCTGGGATGTTGGGGGCCAGGACAAGGTACATTTGTCTACGAAGAGTTCACTCCATTTTCTCATGTCATATGTGGACAGTTTTGCCTTTGATAAGAAGTGTTACCAGAAGATCATGACAGATTAACTTTCCCTAGGTCAAATTAGTATATGTATTGTGCTGTAATTCCAATGAGTAATTTGAACCCGTGACACTGATTTATGGGCCTGATAAATGCATCTTGTTTGGTGGGTAAGTTGGTAGCTTGTATTTGGGTTAGCCTCCTCCTTATTGAGAGAGTCATGCTTGATTGACTGTTTCTAGTCACAGAAGCATATTGTATGTTGAGCCTCTAACTTTGGACTGCCCTTCTTTATTGAACCAAGTTCAAACCTCATTTGGATGCATTCTTCTTGTTGTCACATTCATAGAAGATGTTGGGATTCCATACTTTATGCCGTGGTTATATTTTCTGTCTTATGCCTGATCTTGTTTGATTTGGTTCATATGTTTGACCATGAGGCCTTCATTTTCCTCTTATTGATCGGTTCTTTTTTGCTTCAGATTCGCCCCTGTGGAGGCATTACTTCCAAAATACCCAAGGCCTGATCTTTGTGGTTGACAGCAATGATCGAGACCGTGTGGTTGAAGCTAGGGATGAGCTGCACAGAATGTTGAATGAGGTACTAGAAAGCCCTGTGTCTGCTACTGTTGCTTCGAATTGGATAGAACGAGAAGATGCATTTTGTTAACTAGGGATACAATATTATGCATCCCAGAATATCAAATTAAAACGGTCAAAATTGGTAGTTCAATCTACTGTCTAAAGATATCACAATAGGGGTTTCATGCAACTTTGTGCATCACAAACAAAAAATGACGAGTGACAAACAGAGCCTTATTTTGAGCCAGTTCTGCAAAAATTTGGTGTAACATATATTTGTTAGTCTACTATATACCTCATGCGGTGGTAGAAAAACTGAATCTTTGATTTTGATTGATTGCTCAATTATGAAGCTAGCGTAATCCAACTGACTAGATTTGCACTATCTGGGTGAAAAGAGATGGGGCAGAGAATCTTGTGATGCGGGAAAATCTGTTGCGGTGAAAATCATTGAAGTTAAAATTGAGATTTGGAAGATTATAAATTCCAGAACCAGGAATCATATGGATTAGTTGTCAACTAACTTTGCTCCTGTATAACAGTAGTAAAATAGGTGTAGTATATTTAGATGGCGTTTTCCTGCTACATGGATTGGTCGTCATTGATTTTTCAAGTATTTGATGCCATTTGTTTGACGGAATAGAAAAAACAAATAACATCTACCGACGTTGATGAGGTCTGAGATTCTGCACATTCAGACCAAAATATACCTGATACTGAAAGATGGCTAGGTTGAATATTACGCACGACAACTCTCGTTTGTTATTCTCTCTTAGAGGCTCTTAATCTGAAAGATGTGGGGAATGCTGTTGTGTGGTTTTTACTGTAAAGGATAGCAATGACAGGAAGACTCACTGAATTTGTGGTTGCAGGATGAGTTGAGGGATGCTGTGTTGCTAGTGTTTGCTAACAAGCAAGATCTTCCAAATGCAATGAATGCTGCTGAAATCACCGACAAACTTGGCCTTCACTCTCTCCGTCAACGTCATTGGTAATTAGCTTTGGCATCTCTCTCTCTCTCTCTCTCTCTCTCTCTCTCTCTCTCGGTGGTCTCATCATCCCAAACATATGTGCATCACAGGTACATCCAGAGCACATGTGCCACCTCCGGTGAAGGCCTCTATGAAGGACTGGACTGGCTCTCCAACAACATTGCAAACAAGGTGATGTTTCGTGAGCATTACACTCTAAGGCGTTATTTATGGAGAATAGCACAAAAGAAGCCTCATTTCTATGGAATTCTTTTATGTCTGTGCAGGCATAATCGTGCTGATCCCGAGGCACCTCGGTTCGAGTAGGAACTTCGCATTACTTTCCGCTGTTCTTGAATTTCGTATCTTTTTTCACAGTTTGTGTTCAGTTTGATGTTGTTACTGATTTACGTTGTCGCTGATACCTGTAGTTAAACAATATTCGACGGATCTTATTCTTTATTGTCATTGTAAAACGTTTATTCTTTTTCTCGACGTGGCATTTGCATGCGTAACTGGAGATTCTCGTCTATCATTTGGATTTTTCTTGAAATAAAAAATGCCAGGTTTAGCGAATCTCTGAAATTATGGGTTGTGCTATGCGTGATTTCACTAAATAGTAAAATAAGGTGACTCTACATGGTTGACAAACTGATGTCCCTTTGGTTGTAGCTAGAGGTGTCAAAATGGGTCATAAATCCATTTCTTAACCCATTTATTAGTAAATAGGTCATAAATGGGTTAGTTATATTTGCTAAATGGGTCATAAATGGGTAGAAGTCTTATATTAGTGTTAAATGGGTCATAAATGGGTCACAAATGGGTCATAAATGAGATTACAACTGATTTAAACTCAATGCATTTTCTCTTACCCTCACTCAATCTTGCAATCACTTATTCTGTCTTTCTCATTTCATTTGGGTATTAATTTTCCTATATTTAATTAAATATGAAAGTATTTTAGTAATATGGGTCTAATCGGGTATGGGTCGGGTCGGGTATGGGTCAACAAAATTGCATTGTGCATAAATGGGTCATAAACGGGTTAATGGGTCAATTTGAGTCGGATCATTTATGATTTCGACCCAAATCCAACCCAACCCACCCATTTGACAGGTCTAGTTGTAGCCCGACTAACTTCCTGCGAAGCTGATTTATTAGTCGAATGGCCATTGTATGCTCCGCTGAAAGAGGGAAAATATTTTCTGGTTAATTATGACGGGAAATTTTCGAGTATCCTCACGCGCCCGTACTAAGCTCTGTAAGTACCCCTAGACTTGACCTTGTTGCAAACAGTCCCCGCACAGACGACTTTGTTCCCAGTGACCCCAGGCGCATCGGCAGCCAAAGTATTGGTTCTCGAAACCCTTATTGCATATTAGGACGTGTTTGATAATCATTTTATTTTTAAAAATAATTTTTATTCATAAATAATCTTTTTTATTTCATTTTTGAAAATAATTTTTAAGTATTTAAAAGTGTTAGATAACTGCTTAAAATTTTTATTTTTAAAATAAAAAAAGAACATAAATATGTTTGGTAAACTACACAATTTTTTTTATTAATAATATTTTGAATTTTTGAATATTTCTTTATTTTTATTTTTTCTTTATTTTTTTTTCTTTTTCTTCCCCTTTCTTGGCCCATGGCTAGGTCGCCAGAGCTGGCGACTAACCACAAAGTGGCCTGGGTGAGGGCCGCCTCGGCGATGGTCGCCCTCACCAGATTCGGCAAGGGCGGCTCTCGCCTAGGCCACGAGCTGCCCTCGCCGAATCTCCTAAGGGTTGCGATGAGGGTCCAACCCTTGCCCTTGCTAGCCTTGGCCTGTGGCCAGTTACTAGTGGCCAGGGCTAGCGAGGGCGACTTTTCTATTTCTGATTTTTGTTCCCAGAATCAAGAAGGACTTTTTTTTGTTTCTTGATTCTATTCCAAAACTGTTTCTGAGAATAAATTTGTGCAAATTTGTGTCCGGGAACAAAAACTTTACCAAACGGATTTCTGTTTTTTTTGTTCTCCAAAATAAAAAACTAGAATCAGTTACTATTTGGTCAGTTCTCAAACGCATCCTTAGTTGCCGGTGAACACATGCAAGTCACGTGCGCATTTCCTGTGCATACTTTTTTCCGCCCGAACTCAGGCGAAAAAAGCTTCTCATTGGGTTCGCATGAGCTCGTGACGTTCTCGTTCCGCACTTGACACTGATTACATTGATAATGGAAGTATGAGCAATTTTTCTACTTTCTTTCCTCATCTGATTATTTGTTAAGAGGTTTTGACCCATATTGCACATGGAACAGAGTTGTCACCTATGGGGTCGTTCGTTTGAACAAGTTCAAATCTGGGGGTGGTACCTTTGAGAATCTTGCCTCAATTGGAGGGATTTTTGGAATTTTCCGAATAGGAAAGCAGAGAACAAGAGAAAAAGGATACAGCAACAAATCATTATTGGAACCTCATGCACGTTTCCATCGACGATAACATAACTTGTCATTCCCAAATCGTGGTTCACGACAGAATCTTTGCTTCATACACACAGACAACACTATCGACTCCCAACCAAAAACAGAAACACAACGACTACTTCTTCCCATTTCTTGACATGCAGGTGATCTCTCCTCGACCCCTTCATGTTCTGAACTCCATATTATTCCAGGACACTGAACGGAGTTTGTCCCTAAGCTGCGGACGGAGCGGCTACATATTGAACAGGCGCAGCTTCAGACAGAGCCGCTATGAACGGCTCCATGTTCACCGCCTTCTCCACGGCCTCGACCTCTGGCCCCTTGTAGTCCAGAGACTCGTCATTGTAGATGTCCCACCACTTCTGGACCAACATCTTGATGTCCTCTCTCTGCATGTTCTCTTCCTTTCCCGTGTACCTCCACGGCTTTGATCCCTACAATTTCCGCAACATTACGCAGACAGCATCAAAAGGTTAAGCAATTCAGATTTAATTTACCATCTCATCAAGTAAACTTTGCACGGATTTGAAGTCTGATTCTGCTTACCGCTGCGCAGTAGTGAACCACCTTCACTTTGTCGAGCTCAACATTCTCCGGGTGACGCCATAACATGGCCAGCACAAGGTTGTAGACCAGTGGAATCGGCTTATAGACATTCCTGAAGTACATGTTCAAGAAGTCCTGCCACGATATAAGAACACGAATTTCAGAGTTAATATGGAAGATATCACTGTTTAATTGTTAGACAATGGTAAAAAATCATTCACCAAAATGAATTTGTCTAGTTAGCTTGCTAATTAAGTTGTTATGCCATTCACCTGCTCAGCGAAAGGCGTTGGAGGTGTGATCTTGAGGGTCTCCAAGAGGTCCACATAAGTGGCGATGCTCGGCTCGTAGACGAACATGCCGGCATTGAAGTAAAGGGCGGGCGGCTTGCCCATCTCCGCCGGCCACTTGACCTTCTCTGGCGACTGTTGGCAGTACCCGATCTTGTGCTGCGGGGTGTGGCTCCAAGTCTTCTCGCAGAAGCAGTCCATCACCGCGTAGAAGTAGCCATCCGGCTGGTCGAACAGATGGTCGATGTTCTCGTACACTTGGATGTCCCCGTCCAAGTATATCATCTTGCTATACTCCACAAACTGCACACGCAAATCGAAAATGAAAATTGTCACGCAAGACAAATATTGTTTTACTTAATTCCGAACATGCCAACATTTAATAAATAGTTCGAACATGCCCACCAATCTAGACAGTCGAGTGCATTGAAGTATTGCATTGAACTAGAAATCCTATACACGTACCTCCCAGATACGGAGCTTGGAGTAGTTGATGACGTAGTAGGCCATGGCGAACTGGGTCTGGTTCTCGGGCGGGTAAACGGGCTCTATCTCCCGGACCACGCACCCCTGCGACTCCAGGATCCGCCTGTGCTCCTCCGGCACGTCCGGCAGCACCGCGACAACCAGAGGGTACGCCACCTTGGCCTTCCTCAGGCCCTTTGCCAGCCCAACAACGCCCTTCACGTAGTCGCCGTTCCCCGCCAGGAATGTCACGTACGCCCGGCCTGGGAGGTTCGCGGGCACGGGTAAGTCGGCCGGCTTCAACGAACTAGGGACCAGCTCAGGTGCCATGACTAAATACAAATTGCGCTGTTTTCACGCGGAAGTGTTGAGAGAGGGGCACGCGAGCCGCAGGGAAGAGAGTGAAGATGACTGTTCGAGAGTCTATGTCTTTGTGAGTGATTGTGCAGACTTCGGACGTGAATATATATAGACATGTGACGGAGGCAACGGGGTTGAAGTTGGCAGAATCTAAGAAAAGCTGGGGTGCATTTTATTTGATTATTATTCTTACTATCTTGGTCGCAATTTCTTTGGATTTGAGGCCACGTGTATGCCTGGGTTGATCGGACGGCGGTAGCGGAGGTAGCCGGAAATTTCTGGAAAATGTACAATGTCAAGAGAAATTACTAGAAGAGAGGCCTTGCAACAGTAATACATGTACTAAGGTTCCGGAAGATTGAGGAGTGTTCAGGCATTAGGTTTAGGAATAAATCAAGTTCTGTAACAAGTTATGGTCGTCGTCTATGTTGTGAACCACAAGAAACAAAGGAAGAAATATACCTAACTCATGCAATCATGTGAGATACCAATCAATTGAACACGAGGATTCTTGTTAAAATTGAACGGAGATATCATGCCGGTATGTCGCACTTTGTTTTTCTAATCTTGTGATAAGTAGTGATCGGAGGATGCGAAGTTTAGTGTAGCGAGCTTTTCTTGGTATCCCATGTTTCATCTAAAAACGGCAATTATTCGTTAAGAAAAGGGTGGAACACAGAGTGATAAAGTAGCAAATTTGCTGCTAGTTGGTTTCTTTCTTCTTCTTGCTAAACCTTTCTAATGGCATTATGGTGCCCTAACATTAGATACAAACTAAGACTAATTCATAATAATTACACGAGACCCTTGTTGATTGGTACAAATATCCATTTACAATTTACCCCAATCTACACAACTGTGAAATAGTCTTTTGTATCTCAGGCGTCACTCTTCATCGTTTGAGCTGCCAAAGTAATCAAATTTCCTGATATCATAGCGCCCCCCCAACATGACTCGATAAGGAAACAAAAAAAATACTGATTTCTGCCCATTTTTCTGCGTTATGAGAACTATCCAAAACTGATTTCCAAAATTACTCACCAAACTTTAAAATTTTATCGAAGCAAAGCGCAAAATATGCAATCAGTAACTTCTAGTGGAAGTGTTTTTCCGTCTAGAAATTACTGCATCTTTCGCATGCCAACCAAGTGACCGCTGTATGCTTCCTTTCGAAGGTTGCCTTCCCTTCTTTCTCTTTGGATGCCTTGGTTTGCAAGTTCATAAGAGAAAGTGAGTTGACTGAAAAGGAAAATAAATAAATAAATATTTATATAATAAAGAGTACTTTTTCCACGATTCCGTGATACACTTTGCAAGAGAGAAAAAAGAAAGACGGCCTAGAATAAAGGAGTAAAGAGATGAAATCAATATATCTTGTCATTTTCTTCGGGAATTAATTTGTGGGGAAAATTATGTTTAGAAGTCAGGAAGCTTTTAATACGAGTAATTAGGCATATTCTTATATTGGGAAAATGATCAAAATTTAGGCGACAATGAGAGGTCGAAATCAGCCTAGGAATTGTGTTTAATTTGGACCTTCAGAATGGTGGACAAACGGCTAAGGTGCTAGAAATACGGAGAAACATACAAAGTTGACAAATGGCTGCATGAAAATTCAACTACTCTTTTTGCTTCTTTTTTCTAATACATGGCGAGAATTAAATTTCAACCCACTTTTTGTTGGCGACTCATCAGCAAGGTCCAGACATTCAACCATCACAAGGTTTTATTCGAGTAAAACGTGGATTAAAAATGATAAATTTCGTGGGGCTACGAAGTGATCAGGACTAAGGAGATTGTAAGTTAGGTCCACATTGTCTCCCTTGTCTCGTTTGGGTTGTGGCTCATTACATTTTTCTTGTAGGGTCGCAGCTGATTCTATGCTCTTGGCCAAGCTGGGGCTATGCGTAACATCATCGTGTCAATCAATCGAATGGAAAAGGAAAAGCAGAAAAAAAAAAAAGGGTAAAAAAGATGCCGTTTTTATTCCACGAAATCCCATTCCAAGCTTTTCGAGAATTTGATAAAAAGACGACTTCCTTTTGCAGCAATTTTTGGTGCATGTCGTGTGGATTTGCGATCGTCTCTTTCGAGGCCGAGCAACATTGATTCGTCACATTCAGTTGAGAGCTAGATGGGCTAAGGAGGTTCTTGGGTGCATCTGTTTCATGCTTTTTACTAAAGTGAAAAAGACACATTCCCATGTTCCTTAGCGGGGGAGGTGATAAAAGGTGTGGCCATACGATTCACGAGTTCAATCATTGGCACCGGAATCGATCCATAGGAGACGTGTGTGGGTTGTTCACGGTGTTTCTGGGAGGTTGGGATAAGATGTTCCGATAACAAGCCCGGTGTGAAGAGGAAAAAATACTAAAGAATTCATAAACATACTACGTTAGTGTTAATTCAATCATAAATTTTATTTATTAATAGGCATGCGATCTCACTGGTAAATAAATTAGGGAGTTTGGGACACTAGTATTATAGATGCGGGGTTTGACTCTCGCGACAGAACAAAAGTCAGAGAGTGAGGAGTTAGAAATATGATGGACAAAAAAAAATCATAAATTTTTTAATTTGACCAATTTAGCTCTAAACTTTTTTTACTTTGATTTTAGTTGAGTCCATCCAACTAAATTAGATAAAAAATTGCCGATGTGGATGTGAATCGTCGTATGTGACACAATAGGCGTTGACATAATGACTAGCACAGTACGTGCTGACATGAATAAATTTTTTTTTTTAATTTTGAATATTTTCATTAATTTTTTTTCTTTTTCCTTTTCGTTGTTCCTAAGGATGTTGCTAAGTGATCATACAAAGGTTTTTGTGGGTTTTTATTCTCTTCCTAAGCTAACTCTAACTTATTCTAGGATAGCGATTAACATCCAATTTATTGACAAACAGAACAGTAAATAAACATCCAAATATTGAAAGCAACTAACTAACGGTGTGGAAACGATATGAGTCAAGCAAAGAATATATATGGCCTCGTTATAAGCCTCGAGGCATAATTCATCGGAAGCTTGAGTTTAAATCTAAACACATTATGATGGTAAACTAATCTAAGCCATTCTAATTATCTATTTAGAAAATGATTCTAAATCTAATTTGATTTTATTGAATGGAAACCGAACTAACTAGTTTATAAGAACCTAAATCCAATAGCTAAACTAGCCTAATTAGACTGAACTAGGTGCTTGCACTCTCGGCCTTCGGTCTTTGGGAAGTTCATAACCATCACCATCCTCATCGGTATCGAACATCCATCACATCCGACATTCACGTCATGCAAACAATCAAAGTAGCCAATCAGTAGGCTCAGCAGTCAACAAGTAACAAAGCAGTCAGGCTAGTGAATCTAAATTCGCCTATACGATTCAATTAACCCCAGCTACCTCCTTATCGAATTAAAGGTTCATTGAATGGAATTAACGGTTAATAGACCCCCCCCGCTTGTGTGCACAATGCGGAAGGCTACCATCGTCTCCGACCACTTCTTCACTGGCGGCTGCTCCTCCGTCGTCTCCGAGCTGCTCTGCTTCCGGTTCCCCCCTGGGAGAAGACCCTCTGCTTTTTCACCCAGTTGTCCTCCGGCAAGAAGAACTGCTACGTTGTCCCCAAAAGATTTGGCTTTGTAATTACCGAGTCGGAGCACGAAAGATTTCTCAGTAAAGCCGTAGTTTTAGGGAGGTTCTTTATGAGCAATAGGTCACAGGTACTTCTGGTCAAGCTGCGATGGTGCATGCGGGGAAAAAGCAATGACGTGGCCTTGGGTCTTATATAACCTGTGTTCTACTTTCGTTTGCTGTGCTCATGTGGCGCATTGGTGATGCTTAAGGATAAAGTAACCTAGAGAATGTTTATGTGACTTTATGACTGTTAGTTGTCTGCTGAATTCCGTGAGTTCCTGAGCATAACATTCTTATTTTATCTTGAGGAAGACAATTTGGTTGTTGCAGGCTTGCAGTTCGAATCAGCAGGTACTATAAGGAGAATGACCATATATATTCTGTCAAGTTGCATTTGTGGTTTGCAACTCTTTAAGCATAACCGATTGTTGTGTTACGTAGACAAGTTTCATGGACCCACCTGAGAACTGGACCGCCAGTAGTCCGGTGCCCAGTTCCCATCTTGTGGAACCGGTACTTAGGTCTCGCTTGGTTCAGCTTTGAGAAGGGGCTTTCGGCCTCGAAAGCCCCTTCCCAAAATGCTGAACTGTTTGGTTGAGCATTTGGGGAACAAAAAGCCGAAATCTAGCATTTGGAATGTCGAATCCTATTTTTTCCTTCCCAAATTGCCCTCATTCAAATTTCTTTATTTTGGTTTTGCCCATATTACTGTTCATCTTCTTTACCGCGAGGGTAGTCGGCAAAAGGCCGGCGAGGTCGCTCGACCCAGGCATTGTTGCCTGGGTGGCGCGACCCAGGCGACGGCGCCCGGGTCAGGCGACCTCACCGGCCCTTCACTAGCCCTTCGCCAACCACCCTTGCCGGCCACTCTCACGGTGAAGAAGATGAGCAGTAATAGGGGCAAAACCGGAATATTAATAAAAATTGCCAAAGCCCTTTGCAAAAAAATTTTTGCCAAATACTACTTAGGCCAAAGAAACTTTACAAGTTTTTTTTACCAAACATTACTTGCATTTTCTCAAGTGACTTTCACCTAAAGGTATTTACATTTCTCCGAGTAGCATTTGAAAAGCCGAATCAAATGGGCCCTTAGTGGGTGGTTCTCGGTTCCCAGGGTGGGAGAACCAATCACCTCTAGCAATCTCTGTCTCGCCATGCTACTTCGTTCAGCTCCTTTTCTGTGGCTCTATTCAAGGTTGTGTACAGAGATTATGCTCTCTTATATGTGCGAATCAGAGAATCCAGGTCGATGAACCTGCCAATTGATTTGATCTTCCATAGCTTCGTGTCATTTTGCTCCGTCATTTCTGTTCAAGTTCTTTAGTCTGTGATGCTCTGTTCTTTGATTTCCTTTATGCTGAATTTGGTAATTCTCTGATATTCTGTAACACATTCATGATACTGATGTTTAGTGACATTCCGATTCTGGTTTAATCAGCAAATTTGTTTCAGTTATTTGCACTAGAAGCAAGATAAGGCAGAGGAGGCTTCGGCAGGCAGTAAGGGAGGGGTAAAAGTGAGAGATCAGAGGAGTGCAACTCCCATTGACTCAAACACAGAAGGTAAGGTTGCAGAGAGCACTCGAAAAGCTCGAGGCTTTGTCTTCAAAGGCCAATTCCAATGCCTCTGTCACTGTGGCCGACACGATTCCTGTCAACTACAATGACAGCTTTCTCAAGTACTGACGCTGACCTGATTCAGTTTTTAGAGCGATATATCCCAGAAGTGATTGTATTTAGCAGGGCACATAATATTAGTTCCTATGTGTTCCAGTTTTGCAAAGTTCACCATCTAGTTTAAGAAGGGCTTGGTCCTGTAAGTTTTGAAACCGGTCTGCATATTGGAGGGTTATCTTTGCAAGTACACGCATGATAAGTTGTCGCCTTTTACATCATTTTTTATCTGGGCTGTGTTTATTGATGAAAACAAAGGGCCATGGAACCACCGAGCTTAACGGCAAAGTTGTAGCTATGGTATGTGGAGTAGTTGAGCGAGTCAACAAGCTGGTCTATGTTTGCACTCTGCGAGCCAGGTAGCACAATGTCAGAATACTTTCTGTTCCTCTTTACTTCATACCTTCTAATGCGAGTCTTCTTCTTCTGTTAACATCACAATGAGTGTAGATACAAGCCAGAGGTTGGAGACATCCTTGTTGGACGCGTTATTGAGGTAAAATACTATATTCAATTTCATAATCATTTGGTGCATACGGATAATCAAAGGAACTTCAGTGTATTCGAACCTTATGTCAATAACTTGTGGCAATACGTGAGCATGTGAATGTCGACATAAGCTCAACCACACATGCTTTATGTCATTTTACGTTTTCATCAATGATAATCACTATCAGTTTTTGTTCTATAAAGCTTACCTGCAAGGTTGTGCAGAATATTATTCCTCAGAACATGATGGCAGAAGATAGATGTAGATAACTGTATGTGCATATAAAAATGTATGTGCATATAAGACCAAAAGGTCTTAAGATGAATGAACTTCAAAATCCAGAACACCCAATGTTCAATAACATTTTGTGACTTTGCAGTGAAAATGCAAATTATGTTCTCTCGCCATTGACTTTTTGCAAGTCTGCGATGTTTCTCTTGCATATCTGCTGAGAATATGTGAAACCAGCATATGCTGTTTATATATCTTATTGTAACATCGTCTTAGTATTAGGATTTACTGTAAGAAATTTTCTCTCAGCTTTATTCCCAGTCTATACATTTCAGGTAGCTCCAAAGCGTTGGCGACTACTGGATATAAATTACAGTCAAGATGCTGTGTTAATGCTTTCTTCGATTAATTTGCCAGATGGAATTCAGGTACCTGTGTAGCATTTTCTTTTTCTGCTGTTTTTCTTTTTAGATGCTTCCACTGTTGTATGTTTTCACAGGTGGTAGTCTTTCAGCTTCTCTATGTTTTCTGTTGTTCAGGATCTTTTTTCTCTGTTAGTAGTTATCACACAGATTGAGAATGGCTGGATATGTAAAAAAATGGAAGATGAGAGCTACTAGTTCTGCAGTCTTTGTTCCGATCAATAAATCTGAGAATGCATGGAAAATCCTTGAAACAGTAAAGTCAACGTACCAGGGAAAAAGGTGCTCTGTAGAGAATGTTCCATACATGTTGGCGACTCTACCATAACCTTAGAATGCGCATATGCTATAGCATAGTTTTAAAGATTCGTTTTCAGAGAGTACATGATTATGCGCCATGCCACACCAGATAAAAGGATTTATCTCTTCTTAGTACTTGGAGAGTGATGTCTTCTAATCAGTCCTTGGGCTCATTGATTGTCTGATTGGCAGATACAACTGGACTGATGTGAGGCTCATGTAGATTCTAGGGGACATCATAATTCTAATGCTTTGCATAATAGTGATTTTAGCGCGTAAAAAATTTGGCTCGGAAGGATCTTCTTTCGATTTCCTACTTGCAAATATGTCGATACTTATCGGTCGTATCGCATTATAGAGCGGCTACCAGATTTTATTTTCCGTTGTGATCATTCTGCATACATATTTCTTGTACTAATCAAGTAGATGAGCAAGCTCAGATGTTTCATACAGATGAACTTTTAAAGCTCATGGTTGAACTCACTCTCTTTTTTCTTCCCTGCTTTGATTACCAGAGGCGACGAACTGCAGAGGATGAGCTTAACATGCGCAGCATCTTTGAAGAGAACGATGTCATATGTGCTAGTCAAATTTCCTATCATTATGGCTCTTACAATGGTGAACTAGTTCTATGAATTGACCAACAGGTCTTCAGCTTTATGTCTTGATCTTTTCTTTCACTTTCAGGCTGAAGTTCGCAGGTTTCAGCATGATGGTCTACAAAGAGAAAGAAGTGAAGATCGAACGTGGAAGGATCTCGTCCACATACATATTTAATTAATTAATTGAAGTGAGAACAAATTTCCATAAAATGAACATGTATTAATTGATTAATTAATTTTAAGCTTTTGTTTTTCTTGTTCCGCCCGGTCTCCACATTGGGTGAAGAAAGAATTTTGAAGCTTTTTACCAAGAATTATTCTTGTCGCGACCTCATTTGACTGCCTAATTTCACAAAGGGGATGGCTAATTTATGCTAAAAAGTTAAGAACCTTGGTATCTACTTCACTTTTATATACTAACGCTAGAATAGATTATTCAAGCAAAGAATATAACGTGAATTTCATGGTAACACTTGATCTCTACTTCTCTTTATGCGGATGGAGGAGAATCTATTCAAGTTTCGAATGACACTTTGCATGTCCTAATTGGTGTAGGAGGTGTAGAATGTCGACACTTTCTAATTTGGTTTTTATTTTTGAAAGCTTGCATTCATGAGCCTAACATATATTCACCAATGTTGAAATCTTAAAATTTGTTGGAACCCTAGTTACTTCGTGACCTTGACCTTGAGTACCCACCTCGAAACATATTCGGCCATGATGGCTACGCACGCTTTATAACTTTAGATAATTAAAATAAACTCTTTTATCTCATACTATGTAGGATGCTATTTAGCCTGCCCATCCATTCAAAAACTAATCCACGTGAGTTCCGCGCCAAATGAAAAGAAACCCGTCTTCCAAATACATTAGAGCTCTGCACGCACTACACACATCCCAAGTGGGAGATGGATGCAAGCTGTTCTTATCAGGATAATTAATAGATACATGACTTTCAAAGGCGTGGTACGTGCTACATGAAACTGGTTAACCTCATGTGATAAACTAGTCAAAATAAGTAAGTGACAAAAATATGAAATTATTGCACGACCGCTTCCCTTCCCGAACTTAGATGTGGAATTTCCGGTCTTAATAAGAAGGTACATCAGGCCCGACCCACGTTAGAAATAAGCACTGTGTTTTGGGCCAACACTTGGAGTTTTCTTTCGCTTGAAATTTCCTTAGTCTACGAAACAGTTGAATTCTATAAATGATGAAATAATTTTTCAAGGGAAAGATTAATCTATATTGTCCCAGGCCCAAAATTATTTGACAGTCGATAAAAATAATTTTTCAAGATAAGATTATTCTACGTTTGTCCCATGCCCAATTTATCGGAGATCCTCTTTTACACGGGGAATTTCCATCGGTGTTTTGATCAATCTCAACTTCAAGATATTTGTCGTAAATTTCACTCACAACTACCTTTACTCATGGTAATCAATGAGAGGGACAAATGAGATGAGATATCAATTGAAAACGCTAACAATTTAGAGGCTCTCATCCCCAAAATTTTATTTTAAAAAGGATTATTTGGCAAAAGAAAAAAGTGATGCACCGAGTAAGTTTTTCCTTTATTTTGGATTAAGGTATGACTCAAGAGAAATCTTGTGACTATATTTGTTTTCCCTATTCAAGATTTAGGTTCGAATCATCCAATTCACACATTTCATTCGGCAAGACAGAGATCATTGAATTAGCGAGAATTAGTCTAGTGAGTGCTCAAAGATTTGCGTCGAACACGCTTCACATTGCTCGAAGACTCACGTTGCATTGTTTCTGAATATTCTACTCCATCAATAAAATAGAGTGAGAGCCGCAAGCATGTGCTGGTAATGCCGCACCAGAATTCTTACATTATGTATACAGGCGCAAAAGGTGATTTCCTTTAGATATGCTCAAAAGTTCATCCTCTTAGATATGACCATCCATTCAACGGACGTGCCGTATGCAATAGTCCTTACTTTTTTATAATGTTGAACCTTCTGGATTCATATGGATTTTGACGTACGTTTACTAAAGTCTTCAACGATATTTCTCTCAAAAAATGGTGATTTATGACACCCGTGCTTATCATTCGAATTGCACCGAATATAAATATTAGAGCTATACATTTCTCCGTTGACCCATTCGACATAATATTATGGGGTTAATTGCCAGAAAATTCCTAAACCTAGTGTACAGATATCAATTTAGTCCTAATTTTAATTTTGCCAATTGAGTCTTAAACCTTTTGACGATTTATCAATTTAGTCCTTCCGGTCAATTTTAATCCGAAACTATTGAAATGGACAATGGTCATCCTATATGGTATGATTGATACTGATGTGGACGATATTTATAATTTTCTATTTTTTTTTATAATTTTATGAATTATTTTATTTTATTTTTTCTTTTCGTTTATCTTCTTCTTCTATTTTTCACTTTCGCTTCCGGCCAACGAGGGCCATTGCGGATGGTTGGTGATCCTCCCTCACTGGCTACATTTGACCGCGAGCGAGGGTTGCTAGCCATTCGTGATGGCCCTTGCCAACCCTTTTCAGGCAGTGAATAGTGAATAGAAAGAAAGAGAAAGAAAAAAGAAAAGAAAATCAAAAAATATAAAAATAATTCACAACATTTAAGAAAAGAAATGCAAAAATTGTCTACATTAGCGATGATCATGCTACATAGGACAACCGCCGTCAATGCCAGAGATTTCCGGCCAAAATTGGCTGGAATGAATACTTTAACAAATCGTCAAAAAATTTAAGACTAAATTGATCAATTAAAAGGTTTATGACTGAATTGATATCCGTACAATAGATTTATGAATTTAATGATAATTTTCTCTTATATTATTGGGGTTGATATGATAACATAACTAGAAAAGTACCAATTAAATAGTAAAAAATATCGCACATGCTTTTATTTTGTTCTTCATGGACTTTTTCTCCATGGAAATTCGTTTCAATTTAGATGAAAATTTCTCAAATATTTTTTATATCTTCGGGACTTTAAATCGTCTTAGAAACAAAAAAAATTAAATAAAAAATAAAAAATCCGTCGACCCACGTTGAACTCAAAATGCACAAACATACAATTCATATGTATTTCAAAAAGGGTCAAAACCATTGGACAATTTCAAGTGTCCGAAGCTTCCATGCTGACCAAAACAGTCAAAGGAAGAGGCCTAACAAGACTCTATGAAACTACGAAAACCATTTTTTCTTCAATTACTTTGTTAGGTATACGTCGTCTTGCCGTAGTCGTCGTTTCCGCTAGTTTGATATGCGAAATGGACCAAGCCACTTCTATGGCCACTTTTAAAAAGACAAGGAGGCCCACCTATTTTGGCTTCTGGATTTCAAACCAAGGCCCACCTATTTACATATATATATATATATATGTGCAAAATATATATTTACTGTATTTATAAAAGAATGATTTTCATTTGATTGATAATCTTAAGAGGGGGGACTAATTCTGTGATGATTACGGCTTAACCCTTGGTTCACAATGCGAATCGAACGACATACCCTAATTGTTGCCTCATCCACGTCCGAGTTCATGGGTAAATCTCTGATAAATCAACCTTACCGATGGGTAGATTACATCACAAGAATGTGCGTATGTGTGTGTTGTTGGCAAGTTCAGTTTTCTTACCCTTCTCAAGTTGACACTAGAGGTTGGATGGAAGAAAACGAGAGAAAAAGGCGGACACTAAAGAAGATCGTTGACCTTATTGAAATGTCAAGATCACAATCTGAAAGGAGATATGGCGACTTGAAAGTTTGGACGGAACCAAGAATGAATGCTGATATACCTACGCTCTAGCCTATACGCATCCACATGTTTTTATCAAATATCAATCAGTGGACTTCTGAATGGATAATGTGAGATTTAAGGTCTCTTTTTGTTGATACCAACCTCTTGCAAAGGTGGGGTAAAGTACTAAAAAGTCCTAAACTTATTAGCTTGTGCTAGTTCGGTTCTAAACCTTCAATTATACCAATTGAATTTTAAACCTTTTGGCGATTTGTCAATGTAGTCCATCCGGTCAATTTTCGTTGGAAATCATTGATATTGACGCCAGTTGTCCTACGTGGCATGAGCAATGCTAACGCAAATAAAAGTTTACAATGTTTTATATTTTTATGATTTTTTCATTTTCTTTCTTTATTTTTTTTTATAACTTTGAGTCAGTGAGGGCCAGCAACCCTCGCCTTGTCTAGATGAGGGCGTTGCTGCCCTCACCAGCCATAGGTGAGGGCCTCCGCACCCTCACCTAGATCCAGGCAAGGGCTGAGACGACTATGGGTTGAGACCCTCGCCGGTCACGAGCGAGCGTCTCTGTGCCTTTGCCCTCGCACTCGCAAGGTCGCAGCCCTTTCCTGGATCTGGGCGAGGGCCCAACAACTTCGCTTGTGGTTTACAACGGCGCGAAGGTGCTCGTTCGTGGTCGGTGACCTCACTGGCCAACGGCTGGGAAAAAAGAGAAAGGAAAGAAATGTAAAAAGAAAAGAAAAAAACGAAAAAAGTAATAAAAAATTCGAAAAATTTTTAAAAATTATTTACGTTAATGCCGGTTGTGCCACTTGGGACAGACAATATCATGTCAATGATTTTTGGTCAAAATTGGTCATAGGGACTGCATTAGCAAATCGTCAAAAGATTTAGAATTCAACTAATACAATTGAAAGGTTTAGAATTGAATTGGTATAAACAAAATAGGTTTTAAACTTTTTTTGGTACATTTCCCCACAAAAGTGGCATATCACCCATCGGTTTAATCTTTATGTTTCAATAAATACCAGCCATCGACTTATTAACGAGTCTATGAACATGGTTGAGATTTTTCGAGTCATGTACGGGAGTACTGTGATGCCACTATCTACGGGTGCGTTTAGTTTTGCTTTCCAAAGAGACTTTGGGATCCTAAGGTCCCATAGGAAAAAGTGAGGGAATTTGGTAAATTTGTTTTAGCCCACTTAGGGGAAATGCCAACATTGGACTTTCAACATTTTTGAAAGGCAAATTTTAGAATTGATGAACTTGTTTTTTATTCCAAAATTGCCAACACTAATATTGTCATTTTCCAATCTTCCCCCTCAGAAGTTTTCATCATCTTCTACTTGCAAATCTGGTTGCCGTTGAAGCTTGGCCGAGGGTCGCCGAGGTCGATGGTCATTGGTCATCGATCGTGAGGCTCGCCGAAGCTGTAGATATGTTTCTGGTTGCAATTTGTTCATGGTCGCCGAAGCCACAAATCCGTTCAGATCTATTCCATCGCAAGCTCGCCAAGGCCGTTACAAGCCCTCACTTGGGCTCGTAACGGCAGTTGCTCAAATTTGTTCTCCTCAAATATGTTTGTTGTAAGGCTCGTGCGACCTCTGTGTGGTGTTGCCAGAGGTTGCGCAACCCTGGTGTCGCCATGCTTGGGTCGTGCAACCTCGTAGCCCTTACCGGGGCTCACATCGGCTATCATCGACTCTCACGGCGGCCCTCACTTGAAGCTTCCAGTTCTAGCTCCTTTGTTGGTTTAGCTTCTGGTTCCAACTCCTTTGCTTCATTCTCTCTTTTTTTTCCTTAATTTTTTTCTTTTTTCTTTACTTGAAAGTTGCTTTACACAAAATATACAAAAAAATTTGTTATTTAAATGCTATTTGCTTCCCTCAGTAGGCATGCGGCTCAATTGTTAGGGAATTGGGTGGGACATGGCCGTGTGGTTTTACGTATAGGGATTGACTCCCATGCTCTATAAAGAAGCAGAATAATAGTCTGAGAGAGAGGGTAGAGTTAGAGTAAAACATACAAAAAAAAAAATACTATTTGCTTAAACAAATCCAACTTCATTCAAGAATCTTTGGGGAAATGGCTTTACATCCCCCAAGCCAAATCAAACGAAGCCCAAGTATATCGGGAGGCATTCTCTTGCTTGTTGCATTATATTATGCTCTGGATAAGGCTGGTACATTGAACCTTCTTGTTTTTTTTTTTTTGGTCAGAAACATTGAACCTTCTTAGCCAATCCATATATGTACTATTTATCCGTGGGAAAGAAAAAGAGATTGTCCATTTCTGGGTTTAGGAAATACTCATCTTTATCTATATTTATATCTTCATCTAAGTTATGTTCTTTGTTCAAATTTTCCATTTTTAGACCTATGTCGATAAATTTGATCTAGGGTTAAGGGGTACTTAGTTGTTTTCATAATTAATTTCAAAGATAAATTGAGAGAGTTTTTTCCAAAATTCCACCCGTGAGTGATTTTGTGCCCGTGTATTGGCAAATTGACTAGTTTGCTTCGTGTGCCGTGTTGGCCATATCAATTAATACGGGTCAGTATTAAATAAATGACAGAAACTAAGCACGTAAGTTCTATGAGAGATGCGTTCCCTCTCTCTTCTCTCTCCATCGTCTTCTTCCACCTTCATGGAAAGGTTTAAAGTAGTCTCACCCTTCCCTCCCTTCCTTGTTGATTTTGTGTGTTTTATTGTTCTTTTCTTAATTTATTTTCTCCCAATTTAGATGTAAGAGTTGTCTTATCTTAGTCTAGTTATAGATCTGAGATTTGAGCTCTCCCAATCTAGTTCTAAATTTAGGAACTATCCTCTTCCGATATAGATTTGGGGGTTTGGGAATTTAATACCCTTTTACTCTATCCGTGTACAAGTCCTCTACCTCCAACTTGTAAGAGCTTGGCATCTTACTAAACCACAAAAATTTGCTCTTTCAAATATATGTGTTTGTGTAACCTGTTTTCGTTGTCTCCTTACAATAATGGTGTAGAGAAAATCAAACCTAGGCGCATATTGCCAACTGATAATGCTGTAGTAATTGGATAAAGAATTTCCGATGCGTTCTTATCATTGACAAAGGTACAAGATCCAATGATCGGCTGCCGTTTATTTTGCTTAACATATCCTTTCTTGTGGAACAATTTTGTGCTTAACCTTATTAGCACTCCATTGATCCTCATTATTTTCTAGATTTGATTTTGTTTTGCACTATTCTAGGCTTTGCCTTGTATCGATTTGCTTTGCTATGAAGTCTATGTACTTCTCATATATCATTTTGAGTGATAAATATAATTTTCTTTTGACCAAAAAAAAAATCCTCTATTAGAGATAGCATAACGATGAGTTATGCATCTATTCACGCCAAAATCACTCTTTGTCACTCTATTTACATTTTTTACAATATTCCCCCTCGACGATAAATGAAAGAAAACAGATCTAGTCCCAAAGTATCCATGTACATCTATATAATAAGCACATCTTTATGAACTCCACATTTCATCCGCTTCCTCGTGGAACTTAACTCATTTTCCTCCCATAAACATCGACAATCACCGAACTTTACACGCCCGTCACTAGAATGAGTTATCGCATTCAATGCCAACAAAGTGAGTCTTCACAAGTTAATTTGTCCCCAAAGAGAAGTCCCCACAAGTTATTCTGTGATGTATCGATTGTTATATAGCGACGGGTGTCATCTTCTGAGGACCAATATCGGCATCCTTGCTCGCTCCGAAGTGGCCGGCATCACGTGACAATTAACTTTGCACCAAGACAACGCAATTTCGGGCGGCGAAGCAAGAGAGATTCGTTGCTTTTTCTTTGGTTTGAGAGATTTGTGAGACACATTGATTGGTTTTGGCAATTGGGTAAGCTCGATTGATTGCCATCAACCCTCGACACGAATCCACAGACGACAAATGAAATCGCGGATTGTACACGACAGAAGAAAGTCGTGCCGTATCCTACATCGCCCTTCGCGCACCGGACTAAGTCAACCTCCAATCTTATCAAAAAAGGTGTGTAACGATATGTACTGGTATGCATTAATTTCCTTTTAGTTTTATTGAGTGTGACACACGCATATATATTATGAAACTTTGTGACGTATCTAATGCAAATTTTTCCCTCAAAAAATGTGATAAGCTACTGAGATGAGGCAAATTATCTCCATTAATCCAAGTTATATGGCTTATAATCTGACATATTAAGATAAGACTCCTATAAAGTTCGTACTGATAGGAAAGTTGAATTTCAATAGAATGATAACATGCCCATTTTGGATGGTCTAATTTAAGAATCCATCTAGCTTTTGCTACATTCCACGTGATTTCAATTGGATTTTTCCTTTCAACCGAGTACGGGCGCGTTTGGCAACCAATCAAACAGTAACTATTTCTATTCTTTTGTTCCCAGAATCAATTTTAGAACAGAAATCCGTTTAGTAAATTTTTTGTTCCCGGACACAAATTTGCAAAAAATTATTCTCAGAATCAGTTTTGGAACAGAATTAAGAAACAAAAAAAAAGTTGTTTCTTGATTATGGGAATAAGAATCAAAAATGGAAAATAAAATTTTTTTCTTCTTCTTCTCCCTATCCTATGGTCAGTCACTGACCACCGGTCACAGGCTAGGGTCGATGAGGGCTGGCCTCGCTAGATCGGGTGTGGGCAACCCTTGCTGCCGCCCTCGCCAGATTTGGTGAGGGCAGCTTACGGCCTGGGCGAGGGCAGCTTGCGGCTTAGGTGAGGGCCGCCCTCATCAAATCTAGCAAGGGTGACCCTCGCCGGATCTGGCGAGGGCAGCAACGAGGGTCCAGCCCTTGCCGGCCTTGGCTTGTGGCTGGTCGCTGGCGCTGGCGACCTGGCCATAGCCAAGGAAGGGGAAGAAGAAAAAGAAAAAATGAAAAATAAAAAGAAAGAAATATTAAAAAATTCAAAATATTATTAATAAAAAAAAATTTTGTGCAGTTACCAAATGCATTTCTGTTTTTTTTTTCTATTATAAGAATAGAAATTTTGAGTAGTTATCAAATACTTTTAAATGCCTAGAAATTGTTCCTGGGCACGGAATAAAAAAGAATAATTTTTTAACAGACTTTGTTTCCAAAAACATAATAGTTGTTAAACGCACCCTACATCTTTCGAGCATTGATTGGTTGGTTCCCAAAACAGGCCAAAGCATTTTTTAAGAGAGAAACTTTGAATATTAATTTGGAAAGGCACAATAATCAAATCGAAAAATTTCAGTGTGATTCCCATCCAGAAAATTCGTCTGCGAAATAATAGGACACTTTATAGGCCTATAGCATTACAAAATTACAGATTCGGTAAAATTTAGTATTCATTTCAATTTAATTTTCGTTGATGGCCCCACAAACTATTTATTGCAAGGCGTAAGAATATAAATGAAAACGACCCCCAAGTGCATAATGTGAAGTACGTCATTATCATGGATTTATTGGTGGATCAAATTTAAACCCGGTACAGACGATAGGGGATAAGTTAGACAAAGACTTGCATATAGAAAGTATCAAATTTTGTAGGACTATTGTTAATTATTCTAACAATTCGAAAGGCGTGATTTAATATTTAAATACTTTAACACCCCTCCTCACGTATATATGTAAGATTAAAGCGTGTAAATATATAACACAGTGGAGGCACAAATGGGCTTATAAAGATTTAAATCAACTCTGATACAATATGGGATTTTGTAAGATCACTATCAACTATTATAAAAGTTCAAGCTAATCGATGAAGGCATGATTTGATATTTAAATACTTTCTTAAAACTCATTAGAATAATAACATGTCCATTTTGGAATGTCGATTGAAAAAAACTATTTGGCAATTTTTGAAGTTTAGAATATTAATTTGGAAAAGCACAATAATCAAATCGAAGAATTCCAGTGGTGATTCCCATCTATAAAATTCGGGTCTCTAAGACAATGACTTTCTCTGGGCCTATGGCATCACAAAGTTAAATATTCAGTTCATTTCAAGTCAATTTTCCTTGATGCCCCATAATCTATTTTTGGGAAAATTATCTAAAAAGTCATAAACCCATTGCACTTTTGTCAATTCAATCCTAAACCTTTTAAATTTGTCAATCACTACAAAAAAACTATATTTTTTCAATTGAGTCCTAAAATTTCACTTCTTGTTGATTGAGTCTATCTAAAATTTGGAAAAATTGTTGACATAGATGCAATTCCACCCGAATTTTCCAACGAAAAAAATTTTAAATAATATTTTAATAATTTTCTAAATTTTTTCTTTTTTTTATTTTTTTGGTGTTTTGGAGTTGGCGGCAAGGGGTCAGCTGGCCACCCTTGGCTAAATAAAACTCAAAAAAAAAAAACAAAAAAAAAAAAAAAAAAAAAAACCACAAAAAATTCAAAATTAGTAAAATATTTTTTCCAAAAAAAATTTTTCGATTTTTGGAAAAATTACAAAAAAAAGGTTTTTGTCAATTGACAAAAAAGGTTTAGGACTCAATTTTTTCCAACGAAATGTTTAAGACTGGAAAAATTTCACTTTTTTTTTGCAATGCCGAGAATATAAAAAAATGACCCTTTTTTAACCGAAATTTTTTTCAACCATCGTTTTTGAGAGAAGGAGCTGAGATCAGATTTTCAAAAGATACGGTTTAAAGAAATGTTTTTTTTTAAATTTTTTAATTAATTTTGTTGGAAAAATAATAATCTGATTGGGAAGTGACCGACCAAAAATAACCCTTTTTTTTTGCTAAATGAAAGAAAATTGAGGCTTTTAGGAAAGAGCAAAGAGATCTGGTCAAAAGGATTGAGAGAAGGAATAAAGAAAAAGGCATGAAAAGAAAGGGTTTCAAAAAATTAATGAAACTAATATTTTTTACTTGCACGAATGTGTGAGAATGGTTCTATGAGAGGCACGAGACTAAAAATTAGTTTCTTGATATATATCCACATGCATGAATTTAGTATAATCTGATGCTTTTTGATTTGGATATGTGTTATTTTAGAGAGAAAGAGAAAGCATCTTGAAAAGTCAAAAGGAAATTATAAGTGAAAGGTTCAAACGAAATAAATAAGCCTAAGGTAGAGAAGTTTTTGGAAGGCTGAGTTCCTCTCCATGATAGAGAGTGTCTCAAAACTGAAGAGTATGTCGTTTCTTTGCAACAGAAAAAGAAACCAAGACATTCAAAGACGAATGTCATGAATAGACTATAGAAAGGTATAGAAGAGGGAAATGCACTACCATGATGGTTGATCCAATGACGACGAGCCATCTATCTTACATTAGGTCACGAATTCATTTCACGTAACAAGTCACTTTCTACACGATTCTTGTTGAGTTCCTAATCACAGTATATCTCATGTGAAGAGACTTCTTAACTTTTAAAATCCGAGTGAGGCTAAGGCGGAGGACTTGCTAGCCTTGAACCTTTAGGTCGCGGGTTGTGGGAAGTAGCTATGGCCCATGGGTTGAATGGAACACTTGATGGTGTGAGACCCTTATGGTCATATTGAGAGAATCACTAGTGGCAACAAGTGTGGCTTTAAAGGCAGAGGGGAGAGAGAGTTGAAAGAAGAAAGAATAGTGGTGGAGGGAGGGAGGAGGGAGGGAGGGGGGAGCATAACAAGCTTGAAGCTTGAAGCGGGGAGGAGGTGGAGGGGGGAGAGAGAGGGAGAAGGAGAAGGGGGCAACGGGGGAGGTGGCTGAGGGGGAGACAAACGGAGAAGGGGAGAGAGAGAGAGAGAGAGAGAGAGAGAGAGAGAGAGAGAGAGAATGAATTTTGAAATTGAACGAGCGAAAATGTAGTAAGGTTTTTCGCTGAAAATTCTATTTAAAATTGTACACACTAAAATAATTGTCGAAAAATTAAAATTGAAAATTTAGAAATTTCCCACTAATTTTTTAAAAATTGTACACACTGAAATAATTACCCGGGAAATTAAAATTCGTTGGATAATTCGTTGGAATTTTCCAACGAATTTTCCCACGAATATAAAAAATGCGAATAGTACCGGGTTTTTTTGAATTCGTTGGAAAATTCGTTGGAAATTTCCAACGAAAAATTTTTCGTTGGAAATTTCCAACGAATTTTCCAACGAAAATTGTAAACTATGAAAAAATTGCCGAAAATTGAAATTCGTTGGAAATTTCGTTGGAAATTTCCAACGAATTTTCCAACGAATATAAAAAATGTCGAATAAAATTAATTTTTTTTTTAAATCGTTGGAAAATTCGTTAGAAATTTCCAACGAAAACATTTTCGTTGGAAATTTCCAACGAATTTTCCAACGAAAATTGTACACTATGAAAAAATTGCGAAAATTGAAATTGTTAGAAATTTCGTTGAAATATCCAACGAATTTTCCAACCAAAAATAAAAAATTTCGAATAAAATTAATTTTTTTTTAAATCGTTGGAAAATTCGTTGGAAATTTCAAACTAATTTTCCCAACGAAAATTGTACACTATGTAAAAATTACCAAAAATTGAAATTGTTGGAAATTTCGTTGAAATTTTCAAACTAATTTTCCAAATGAAAAAATTGTACACTATGAAAAATTATCGAAAATTGAAATTCGTTGAAATTTCATTAGAAATTTCCAACGAATATAAAAAATGTCGAATAAAATTAATGTTTTTTTTAAATCGTTGGAAAATTCGTTGGAAATTTCCAACGAATTTTCCAACGAAAATTGTACACTATGTAAAAATTGCCAAAAATTGAAATTCGTTGGAAATTTCCAACGAATTTTCCAACGAAAATTGTACACCATGAAAAAATTACCGAAAATTGAAATTCGTTGGAAATTTCATTGGAAATTTCCAACGAATTTTCCAACGAATATAAAAAATGTCGAATAAAATTAATGTTTTTTTAAATCGTTGGAAAATTCGTTGGAAATTTCAACGAATTTTCCAACGAAAATTGAACACTATGAAAAAAATTGCGAAAATTGAAATTGATTTGGAAATTTCGTTAGAAATTTCAACGAATATAAAAAATGTCGAATAAAATTTTTTTTTAAATCGTTGGAAAATTCGTTTGGAAATTTTCAACGAAAAAATTTTCGTTGAAATTACCAACGAATTTTTGACGAAAAATTTTTCGATTGAAAATTTCCAACGAATTTTCCAACGAGAACATTTTCGTTTGAAATTTCAATGAATTTTCCTATTCATTGGAAAATTTGTCATAAATTTGCAACGAAAATTTTTCGTTGGAAAATTTTCGTGGCAAAAATCGTTTTTTTTGTAGTGAATTAAGTCCTAAATCTTTATATTTCTTGTCAATTGAGTCCTAAACCTTTACACTTCTTGTTGATTGAGTCTATCTAGCCAATTTTGACCGAAAATTGTTGACATAGATGCCGGCCAGCCACATGTCATTAACGTCGATATTTTTAAATAATATTTTAATAATTTTCTAAATTTTTTTCTTTTTCTCTATTTTTTATGGGTGTTTTGGAGTTGGCCGGCAAGGGTCAGCTGGCCACCCTTGCCGGCCAACTCTAAAACTCAAAAAAAAAAAACAAAGAAAAAGAAAAAAAATAAAAAAAAACCACTAAAAAATTCAAAATTAGTAAAATATTATTTAAAAATGTCAACGCCAACGATTTTCGGCCAAAATTAGCCATATGGACTCAATTGGAAGAAGTGAAAAGGTTTATGACTCAATTGACAAACTTGAAAGGTTTAGGACTCAATTGGTAAAAGTGCAATATGTTTAAGACTTTTTGAATAATTTTCACTTTATTTTTTGCAATGCCTGAGAATATAAATGAAATTGACCCTTATTACGTAACACGAAGTACGTCATACATCATGGATTTATTCCTTGATCAGATATTCATCAACCATCGTATAAAAGAATGAGAGAAGGAGCTGAGATCGAATGTTCAAAAGATACGGTCAATAAAGAAGATGTTTTATTTTAAATCATGTAATTATCCACTTTGTTGGAAAAATAATAATCTGATTGGGAAGTGACCGACCAAAAATAACCCTTTTTTTATTTGCTAAATGAAAGAAAATTGAGGCTTTTAGGAAAGAGCAAAGAGATCTGGTCAAAAGGATTGAGAGAAGGAATAAAGAAAAAGGCATGAAAAGAAAGGGTTTCAAAAAATTAATGAAACTAATATTTTTTACTTGCACGAATGTGTGAGAATGGTTCTATGAGAGGCACGAGACTAAAAATTAGTTTCTTGATATATATCCACATGCATGAATTTAGTATAATCTGATGCTTTTTGATTTGGATATGTGTTATTTTAGAGAGAAAGAGAAAGCATCTTGAAAAGTCAAAAGGAAATTATAAGTGAAAGGTTCAAACGAAATAAATAAGCCTAAGGTAGAGAAGTTTTTGGAAGGCTGAGTTCCTCTCCATGATAGAGAGTGTCTCAAAACTGAAGAGTATGTCGTTTCTTTGCAACAGAAAAAGAAACCAAGACATTCAAAGACGAATGTCATGAATAGACTATAGAAAGGTATAGAAGAGGGAAATGCACTACCATGATGGTTGATCCAATGACGACGAGCCATCTATCTTACATTAGGTCACGAATTCATTTCACGTAACAAGTCACTTTCTACACGATTCTTGTTGAGTTCCTAATCACAGTATATCTCATGTGAAGAGACTTCTTAACTTTTAAAATCCCAGTGAGGCTAAGGCGGAGGACTTGCTAGCCTTGAACCTTTAGGTCGCGGGTTGTGGGAAGTAGCTATGGCCCATGGGTTGAACCGAACACTTGATGGTGTGAGACCCTTATGGTCATATTCGGAGAGAATCACTAGTGCTAATTACCCTTTCAAGAAACTCATGTGTGTAGAAATAGAAATTACCGTTTTAAATTGTATGTAATTAGGCATCGCTTGCTTCAATTTGGTTCTTGGAGTTGGGACACTAAATTTAAGCAAGTAGGGACTATATTTGACCCTTTTTATCTCATTTCCCGTTTGAATATAATCAAGATTTGGGTTTCTGTTCGTTGGCCCTTTTTTCTTTTTTCTTAGTGGATATCTATTTGTTATGCTTCGAGCAGGAGGCACCACTCGGTCTAGCTTTTGTATGTGCTAACTATTTACTTTTTTTTTGTATGTGCTAACCAGGTACTTTCACTTTATAAATTATGTCAATTTTTACTTCTCTACTACATAAATTATGTGAGACATGAGGTAAGTTTTTTTACTGTCCTCCACTATAATTTGACACGACAAGCATATAAACCTGAGAATTCCACCTCTCTTTTGACTAAAATAAAGGAACCACAAATTAAACACTCACTTTGAAGTGGCAATTGGCATTTCTTTGAATATATTCGGCTCCATATATTCTTCTACACCCAATGGAAAAGCTAGCCTTTTTGTGCATTATATGTGAGGATTTACATTATATTCATGTTTTTAACTTTTGACCCTTCACTCATATCTTACCACTCCACCTGGTGAGATTATATGCGATGCACGTTAATCTTATATTTTTTTTTGGGAGGAGCACCTTTCCGTTTAATTCAACCTTAATCTTTCGCTTTCGAGAATACAGTTGACATTCGATTGATTTGATGCAAATCTGCGTTAATTTGAAGGTAAAGGGGACCAAATCGATATGAATTTGCGAAGAAAATTCAAATGGCTGTACTTGTGGTAAGAATTTGCGCCTTACTAATGTTGTTAAGTTTCATGTTATATATAAATTGTTTGACCCGTTTTCAAATAATTCAAAATTTTGCAAAGAACGGTTTATCTAACATCGAACGCAGGTAATGGGGTCAAATTCTGATGTTCATTCTAATTTTCTCATTAGTAATAACCTCAAATCGAGAATATTTTTACGCCTAACAATCTTAAGTAGAGATTAATTTTTCTCCCTTCTTTGCACTATGAATTGTGTAGTTCCTGTTCGAGACTTGTTCATCCTCACATGGTTAAATTATTGTTGTGCTCTTATTCAGTAATTCTCAACTTAACAACATTGTTCTTTTCACACTATAATGCTGAATAACTAGCAAATGTTCATTAGTGCGATTATTAGCTACAAAAATAATTTCTGCAGGGCAATGTCAAGAATGGTAAATTTGTGTTGACTTGTTGAGTAAGCTAAATCCCACTTTTTTTTTGTGCGATTACTAAGCTGCCAACGATATCTCTATTCAAAGTAAGAGCACTCAAAATTGGAATAATTGAAAACATGAGGGAGTGGAATGCGTAGTGCTGCTCGATAATTTCAAGGTCTAAAAATGTATTCGTCAAAAAGTGTTGCAAAGGGAAAGAAGTGAAAATCGAACGTGGAAGGATCTCATCCACATACATGTTCATTATGTGGGAATTTGTTCTCACTTTAATTTAATTTAATCTAATTATTTATTTATTTTTAGCCTTTGTTGGTCTTGTTCCGTCCAGTCTCCACATGGGGAGTAGAAAGAGTTTCGAAGCTTTTTAACCAAGAATTATTCTTGGTGTGACCTCATTTTGACTGCCTAATTTCACATATGGGAGACAAAACCCTAGATTCTTTCTTCTATTATTGTCCTTTTTTCAATCTTATTGGATATAAAGTACTTTAATTTCTAAAATTCCTCCACTATACCTTTTCCGCGCGGATTAATTTTAAATGCTCCAATGAAGTTACGGATTTTACAAATAGCATATAGTGTGGCATATAGGATATATTTTATTTATCTAGTTAATTTAATAGCATGAATGTGCATGTGATTCGAGAAGAAAACTAAGAGGGAGATGTCAAAATAGGTTGTACTTTAAGTACTGCTGTTTTCCTAGGTGGGAAATAAGTAATAGTAGATATTCTCACATTATATAGTCTTTATTTCTCAGTCATTGATTTTATGTGCATGCACTATCTATAACTTAATTAATTTCTCTAAACGTAACTAGTAATCCATGAAGAATTTTCCACATATGTTCAAGTGACATTTTGATCTCGAACATTCCGCTTTAATATAGTTTATGCAAGCTAATTTTTTTTACTTAACAGTTAGGAACCTTGGTGTCTACTTCTCTTTTATATACTAGCACTATAATAGATTATTCAAGCCAATAGTATAACACGACTTTACTAGTAAGACTTGGTCTCTACTTCTCTTTACGTGGATGGAGGAGAATCTATTCAAGTTTTGAATGACAATTTACGCATCCTAATTGGTGTCAGAAGGACAGGATGTCAACACTCTTCAATTTGGTTTTGATTTTCAAAATCAGTGACACGTGTCATGATCCTATATAATCGATAGAACCAAGACATAATAAAGATATGCATCATATGCCGGACGATGTCTATACTAGGGGTGTGCAAAAAACTGGGAACCTCCTAAAACCGGATTGGCCTAGAACCAGCGGTCCCCAATTTCAATTTACCAAAATCGATGAGTCTGGGTCCAATTTCGATCCGGGGCGTGGAATCGTCCACCCGTCCACTCAAACCAGGTTGGAATATATATATTTTTGGTAAGGTAAGATTATATATTCGTGCTAACTTTGAGTGAAAGTAAGTCTTTCTCACTTGCCCTTTGTCATGTACCCTATAGTTGTACTCGGATCTTGCAGTCCTCAAATAAAAACAAAAGGAAGAAACCCTAGCCTCATCTCACTCTAACCGTGAGAGTCTCATGTGGCCATGCCTTCAACTTTGTCATTGCGTCGTGGACTTGCAATTGCCTCACACCTCGCCTCTGGCCCTCCCTCACATGTTGCATCTCCCTCACATCTCATATCAAGCTCTCACTTCGCCTTCGACTTTGTCACTGAGTCGCAGACTTGCAATCAAGTGAAATTTTCTACTAAAAGGGTACTCATTCTTTTTGCTACTGTTGGCGAATTCAATTTCCAACCTAGGGTGCTTCAAATTATGTTGAACTTTAGTTCGGGATTTATCAATTTATGGGCCTTTGCTCTTGCTCTAACCGTGACTCTAGGTGATTCCGCCTACTTGAGTCTCTGTTAGCAGATAATTTCAGGAATATACTTGTTCACCATGTTTGTAGTATGGTTGTGAATCTGTAGGGATCCTGGGTGGATCCATGGAACCAACAGGCAATTTCTGATTTCAATTTTTTAGAACCAGGTCTTAGTAAGCGATTTCCGATTCCCAGAGTAAAAACCGCCCACCTAGATCATGCTCAGCCGTAGTCCATACATACTAAATGCCGTAGACATCTTAGCTTAATTAGAATTTTCATTATCATAAGGCTAAAGACTAAAGAGCAAAGAAAGAGGAAATCGAAACTTCATCATCTCTAATGAAAGATATCCTTGTGAAGTGCACTTTACCATTTTGAATTGTCGCCGGCTATTTTAAGTTGAATGAAAAAAATCCAAGAAAATACAGTTCTAAAAAATACTAGTGGTCTCTAGATTTTTTTGGAAAATAACTAAAATAAAAGGAGCGATATATTTTCGATTTAGATGCAAATTGACATATTTAGAAGACACCACATCAATTTTTTTTTTGTTTTCAAATATGAATTTCTAGTCGATTACAACTATGCAATTATTTCATTGAGAAAGTAACTGACTTCTTCAATTCTTGGACGTGTGTATCTCTCACCCTACAACTTGACTTGATCATCCTTTTAAATTTTAGTTGTCAACTTATTGGAAGGAGCAACGTGGGACTTTATATGAGTTTTTTTTCTTTTTGTGCTTTCTTCTCATAACATTTATATGGATAATTCGACCGCTTGACTAATAGTAACCAGGTCAAAATTGAAAGGAAGAGAGGTTTTTTTAGACGCTTGACATTAAGGGAGAGCATTTGTGGAGTAGTCGGCACTTGGACAAACTTCGACGAAGTCCCATGTTTAAGACCATTTCGTAAGAGACTTTAAACGCTAGAAAGCACTTCAAAAGTTGAGAAGGTGAAATTGCATTGAGCACCTCCTCCAACCCCCATTTTGTTAGGTCAATCGTCAAGAAACTGTCTCAATAATCGGGACATAAGAGATTGATTCGGTTCGCACTCTAATATTGAATTTACATATGGATTTACGTGATCCTAAGAAAATTGTAAGTAGCAAAGATGATCACGTTCTCATTGAATTCGCTACAACGTTGCACAAAATAAACCATCTCACGAAAAAGGGAATCGTGTTGAAGTAAATCAAAAGTCATTTGTCTTGGAAAGCAGTCTCGATCCTAGTATAGGAGGCAGGATCATTTTTGGCACGGTTCGTGATCTAGAATCATAAGTTAAGAACCAAATTACATCCAAGAATAGCGTCTCTGCTTTCCTTGTTTGAATCTTGGGTTCACGGTTAGGCAGATCTCCAAGATCATCTTGCTTCAATGGGTACACAAAAATAAATAAATATCGTCCACGGTTGACATTCTAGGTTCTTTATTCCTGTTCGTACCATTCTGTTATTTACACTCCGAATGTTACCATATTTGTCAACTTATTGTAATAAAAATCACAACCATTTGACATTCTAATTTCTCTATGCCGGCTCATCCCATTCTTTTATTTAACCCCCGAATATCATCTTAGTTATCAACTTATTGTGGACAACACTTAGATTATTCTCTTCTAGATCAGTCACATGAAGCACAAACGATAACAATGATAATTAGTCAACTCACACATCTGGCGTTTGACCTTCTTCCCATCCTTTGTATCAAAACAAAAAATCTCTCAAAATATTCTTGGCTTACCTAACACTGGCATTGAAATTGAGGGATGCGAAATGTTTTGTCCTGTGTTTGTGATTTTGCGTTAGTTTCGGAATGGTTGACCTTCGAGATTTAACTCAATAATGAAGAGACAAAAACCACAAGAGACAAGCAATTCATATACTTCCCCAAGTTAGGACAAAACTGTTGTGGCGTGGACGACTAATAGCGTCACTCTACAAGTCCATGGTGGCCTAAATAAAAGTACAATAATAAATTTGTCTAAAAGCAAATTGGACATATTCTTGTGGTCGGTCCAACATTCTATTATTGTTTAAAGCAAATGGAGCATAATCTGCACATGGAGGAAGCCACAGTCACAAGAGCCCCTCCAGTACACACAAAAGTCAATCAATTGGAAGGGATTATCGTCCAAGCTGTCCCGTAATTTGGTTTTCGTACGAAAATTTAACTTGTAACCTTCTTGTAAGTAGGTGAGTCAAGATATGAGAATTTTCAATGTAATTGTTAGGAAATCAAGTACAAGAACACATTGACCACTCCATTCAAAGGGGTGGAGATTTTTGCAGCTTCGCTGGTCCTATGACTCTTAAAGCCCGTTGAAAGAAATTTATACAAGAAGATTAGTTTCAACGTTGAGATAATCCCCATCATCACTTCGTCACCTATATTATGCATACTGCATACAACTTCGAAGGGTGAATTTCACTTACGTCGCTAAAACATAACAAGATACATCGGTTATAAAGAGATGAATATTCACTGTCTAGGGTGATTGGAATCAAAGTTTAGCAACTCAATTGCAAATTTAACTAAAACTAAGTTACCATAGACACGATTTACTCAGCCTCTTGTCATGTGTCTTGGGTTCATGTATGCCGAATGCATTATAGAGTCTCAAAACTATGTGCGACCCTACATGATCCAATGGATGAGATAACATATTTTGGCTATTATATGAACCCGAGCATATGCAATGGTTTAGGCGATAATAATATTAAGAGTTAGAAATAGGTGATTGCTCTTGGTCCTCCATACAAAATAGGCTCGCCCTATGGTCACCGATCATCGGCCGAAATTGTCTTTAGCTTGCGACTTGATTTAGTACTCTAAAAAGTATCCGTGAACCGTCAAGAGGCATATACGGATGATGTACCATCATGCGTTGTGCCCGGTCAACTTGGCATCCGAGTCCAAGCATAATACTTTGATCTCATCCCGATCATGACACTATTGACAATTACGGCACTTTTGGAATAATAATCTAGTCCAAAAATGAAGAAACCCTGCTCAAGATGTAAATCCATACAGATAACATAACTAAATCTCCAAGTGGGCTTAAAGAAAGAAAGTTAAAACAAAGGCACCCTCCCCCACAGGGAATTACGCATGTTTAGCAACTTAAACGCAAGCGAATTAATCTATTAATCTAATCCGATGGCTAGCACTAGTGTGCGCGTGTAGGAGTTTAGCGGAGGCGGGCAAAGTCAAAGGGTCAAACTTAGTGAATATTAAACTCACATTTGCTGACAATATCGAGTTCGCCAGCTCTTCAAATCTGAAGCGCGTTTACTACCATTTTGCCACTTTCTCTTTCTTTCCTCGTCAATCCATCGTCCTCGGTCCAAAGCCCTTCACTTCTCTCTCTCCCCCTCTCTATATATACCCTCTTTGTCTAACCGTCTTTCCACGAGTCGAGTTAATCTGAAGCACTCTCAACCACTTCTCTCCAACAATCCTCCCAAAACATTCCAAGCTTTCAATTTGTGTACTGACGACCGCTGTGGTCTGTCTTCGGCTTCTTCACCTGGAAAAGATGGAAGTTCGAAGCGAGAACGAAATGGTTATCGACGTCAAGAAAGGGCCGTGGACCGAGGAGGAAGACGCCGTGCTCCCGAAGCTACGTTGAGACTCATGGCGAAGGCCGGTGGAACTCCGTCGCTTATTTTGCTGGTATCCATCTCTCTCTCTCTCTCTCTCTCTCTCTCTCACACACACACACACACACACACACACACACACACACACACACACAAATACACTGTGTTCTCTTAAGCTAATGTTTGATGTGAAGGGATTGATTACGTGCATGCAGGCTTGAGAAGAACCGGCAAGAGCTGCAGACTAAGATGGTTGAATTACCTGCGACCCCAAGTCCGACGCGGAAACATCTCTCTTGAAGAGCAGCTCATCATCCTCGAACTCCATTCTCGCTGGGGCAACCGGTACTTTCGACGTTCCCTTATGAGCAGCATGTTCCTTAGCTTTTTCCAAACACTTACTTGAAGACTGATGTGTTTAAATTGTGTTGATTTGAAAAGGTGGTCGAAAATCGCGAAACATTTGCCGGGGAGGACCGACAACGAAATAAAGAACTATTGGAGGACCAGAGTGCAAAAGCAAGCCAAGCAGCTGAAATGCGACGTGAACAGCCAGCAATTCCGGGACACGATGCGCTACGAGTGGATGCCCCGGTTGGCTGAGCGGATCCGGGCCGCCGAATCCAGGGGTCGACCCGCCTGCCTCCCTGGAACTTCCTCCAACGAACCAATATTCGACAATCGAGGGGCCCGCATGGCTGAGCTCGAGTCGGGCTGGAAGGACCCGAGCTTCGTGCCCGAGTTGTCATCGGGGATTTCGTCGGACTCCTCCTCCGAAGCCCAAGTTTCTCCGGTTTCGGGACTCACCGAGTGCTACAATTTGCCCAATGGCTCGACGGCCGGGCCCGGAAGTGGGGCTGGGTATTCCGGTTGGGATATACCGGCTCAAGACGATATCATGAGCAGCGAGTTACTGTTGGACGGCGGAGATTCGTGGGATAGCCTGTGGAATGAAGAGAACATATGGTTCTTGGGACAGCAGCTCTCCGACGACCACTTCTAGAAGGAACTTGCATATTTCTAATTTTTTATTTCTATTTTTATTCCTTTCATTAGGTGGGGGTAAAAAAAAAAAGGAAGGGAATTTGCTTACGTGACGTAGTTTGGCACTTAGTTGAGCTTGGGAAAAGATTGATCCAGACCAGACATGACGTGGCAAGAGAAAAATTTGGTTGAGTCACGCTTTGCAGATGTCCAATGTACGATCTGGTATCATGGTTTCAAAAGTCGCTTGATGTCGAAACCGGATGTTTATCATTAACTTTATTCAACGTGACGATAATGCTTCGTCTCCTTTGGCCAGCCCGTGATAAGATCGATTCACGAATATGATCCAATCTTTTCCTATCTCGTGAGTTTTGGGTTGAGACTGATTTGCTGATTGTGCGAAATTTCATACATCTCTCGTTTTATTTTCGCCAAATCCTGCCACCGTCACCTAAGTATGATTATATTTTCCAAAAATGCTGATCAATCAACTGTATGAAGCCTGCGAACAAGGAGACATCACTTCGCACGGACAGATTGATTTTCTGTGGCAAAACCATCATATTGTTTGCGAATATGGTTCACCACGAGGACAGAGGCCATCGCTTGGTTAGCTGGTTTAGCTCCATGCAAGCATGCAAGATCCAAGTGACATGCCAATAGTCGACTTTATCGAAGGGCTTGCAGGTTGAAATGATCCTTGCCGTCTTGAATTCATAACTAGATCGAGTCATTCTTCTATATAATCAGAGATTAGGTCCTCTTACAACGTTAAGTGTTGTACATGAAGAGACATTGGTAGGTATATCACATTAATGATGGGCTAGTGGCAGCAGTCGCAAACCCAACTATTAGGCTTTTGTCGCAATTTGTCCTTCGTGGTACATTCTTTTCACAAGGAAATTTTCGAATAGAAATTTCTATCTTGTCTCATATTCTCGATGAGTCGAATAACGGCATCTTCATCATCCCATCTTATCGTTCTAATCGATCAGCTGGATAATAACATTTGTATTTCACAAGAAATATTTAATGGGTCTAATTCTATTCAAAGCTCAATGAGTTGGTATTCAAATAGTATCGAGGTCGAAATATATGACAATCTCATGCATATTCCATTACAAAAGATCGGAACCAACATGATTAGGGTTTCATATAGGCCAACAAGAGAGAGACCGAGATTATGCCCACATACATGGGTTAAATAAGTAACTTCAGAAGCTATCGTACCTTCTGTTACTCTATGTTGCGAGAGTAATTATATCATATACCGATAACGCGAAAAAAGGTTTAACACAAACGGCCCTATTTACCATCGATTTAAGAGAGCTAACAGTTAAAATCTTCAAATCAAAGGTGGATAGAAGCCGGTCGTAAGAAATTTTTTCGACACCGGCAATGTGTACCCTATATTAATTTTCAATGCCATTCCCTCCTAGACTCAGAATCCTATGTCCATCCCATCCACAGATTTAGTACGTACTCATTGTACACGATCGAGAATCTATTTGACCTTATCGGATTCTCACGTAGAACTCAACAAAAACAACTGTTAGCATTTGAAAGGAGGAAAATGAGATAATCGATCGGACCACCACAATGGAAACTTGAGACCCCAAAACTTCTAAATTCGGTTGAAACAAGCAGGAGCACTCAAAAGCCGCAATAGATTCTCTGCACTTACTCTAGTGCTGCAAAAGAAAAAATGTTAGAAAATTGGAATTTAAATAGTAAAAGCATAACAATTCGGTTGAAACAAGTGCACCCACACGAGTCTAAGTTGACATAATTCCATTGAAAAAGATACTTTATATACTTCAATCAATGTCACAATTCGGGATTTGTTCTACCTCCTCGTGTATTTATTTAGACTTTTAGTCATTCACTCCAAGAGATGCCCAATGTTTCTTTTTTCCTATTACTAATGTATTGGAAAACGGGAAGTGATAGGACGACCTTTTATACTTAGCCGGTGTTCGTTGGTCTGACCAGGGAAGGGCTTCTCTATTAGAGAAGAATGTTGAATTTCGTCATCTGCCCCCATTATTTTATGTTATTATTTCTAGATGGAGCAGCAAAGTATTGTTTGAGTAATGGGGGGTCTCCCTCAGTAAGCGTCTGAGTGGAATTCCTAGGTAATCATGGGTGCCCTTCTGCACACGAAAATGGGATCACTGCTTACGTCACCCGGATGTAATGTTTTAGGTCAAGGTGGGTCCCGCGAAATAATGGGGTGGTCAAACTAATGATGGACAATAGGGGTAATGTTTTGACAAGGATGTGTGTACGCAGGACCGCGTTCAGCTCTTCTATGACTTTAGAAAATTTTCATGGACCGACGTTTAACAGGCTTGTTCCATGTTTTCTCTCGTTTGCCGGCTATTCAAAGATGAAGAAATTATAGTGTAGAACTGGTAATACTAAATTAAAACGAGCACATGGCACACCTCGGCCGAATCTTTGCACGCGCCATTGGTCTTCTTTCGTACATTTGCCTTAAGGACAATCGACTTAGTATTGACTAGCACTATATATGTATGTACTGTTGAGATGCTTATGCCATAGGGATGAGCACGGTCCAAGCCCAACTCAGGAATTAGATCGAACTGACTGATTCTGGGCAGTTCCCCGGTTCCCAAAATTGGGAACCTCGGGAGCTGGCAATCACAGGTCCGATTCCCGATTTCGCACAAATAACCGATTGGTCGGACCACTCATGCCTTAATTTTCCTTTCTTTTTTATTTTTTTTCTTCTTCTAATTTTTAAAATAACGCTAGAGCTGGGTTGACTAGTTACTGGGCAATCCGATTCTCGCCCAGGAACCGAGAACCAGATCAATTTCCAATTTATGAGATTGAAAACCAGATCGGTGCCTCCCGGAACTAGACCGACTAGGCCAATCTGGTCAAGTTTTTGAGTGGGCCAATTAAAAAAAATTTCAATATTGAAACAAGGCAAAGGAAGCGACAAAAAGGAAAATGGATGGGTAAATCTCTATAGAAATGGCCAAGTGATATGAAGACGAGATAAAAAAAAAATTGAAATGGTGCACAGAGAATAGCAACAGAAAAAAAAAACCGGTCAATGGCATGCAAGACAGAGAGTGACGGTCGAATAGCCAAAAGCAGAGCAAGAAGAGAGGTGAGAGCTGAGCAAGAGAGAGGGACCACGAGAGGAAGGTAGCAAGAGCGACTCAGGCGAGAGCCAAGCAGAGAGTGTGATCGCGAGAGGAAGGTGGCAAAAGCGATTTAGGCAAGAGTCGAGCAAGAGAGTGAGACTGCGAGAGGGAGCTGAGTCGCGACAATCGAGCTATAGAGCGAGGCTAGGCCAGCGACAGAGAGAGCGAGAGAGAGAGTGACATAGATTAAGGTTTTGTTTACATTTGAGAAAGGGAGCAACTTAAATTGCGTGCGAGAGAGTACTTAAGACTTGAGGAGTTTTTTTTTTTTCTAGTTTTTTTATGGATTTTCAAAAATACAAAAAAAATAATTGATCCGATCCGAGCGGTCCGGCCGGGCGGTTCCACACATTAAATTGGGAACTGAACCGGTGATCCGGGGAATCGCCTAGAACCAGCCGGTTCAATCCGGTCCAAGCAGTTCCCAATTCGGTCGGCACGTTTTGCTCATCCCTAATTGGAGCAGCATTGGTGGTGTGGCTAAACGAAAACCCTGGTACCTAGCCTCTCTCGATATCAAGAGTTATCTCAAACTGGGATCAATTGTTGCTATGGAGGTGGTGAAGATTAGATGAACAAAAAATTTTACAGCAAGGTGCCTTCAAGTCAAAGCGAATCTTATAGTCCATGTGATTCTCAAATAGATAAGGAGATTCACGTAAATTTCATCTCAATTGAGAGCAACAAAAGAGCAGAAGGGACGGATTCTTTTGGGACATACGGGCCTCTCGAACGTCATTACAAAAAACGTAAAAGTAACATAAAGAGACACTAGTCATCAAAAACCTTAAAATATGCCAACTGTAACACATTTACCTTAAACTTTATTTTTGTAACACCAAAAATTCCAAATTTATACATATATGACACATTTACCCTCCGTGAAAATTTTGTCAATGAAAACCATTAAAATTTTGCTTACATGAATATCGAAAAGTAAATAGTAACGACATGGCACCCACATGGGTTATAAGTAAAATAAAATCAACATTATTTGACCGAATGATCATTTAACGAAATATTGATGAAGAGTAAATATGTCGCATACGTATAAATTTTGAGTTTTTTTATGTCATAGGAAAAAGTTTAGAGTAAATGTGTCACGGTTGACATAATTTGGGATTTTTTGCAGCTTTCTTAAGACACCATCAGTTCTTGGGTGAATAGGGTTGGTTTCCAGTTCTATAAACAGTAAACTGCCCCTGTTTAGTCCGGTTCCCAATTATAAGGTAAGAACCAACCCACCCTGAAACTGATCGCTCTTAATAAAAGTTCCATATCGGAGAATTGACGAGACCCCTAGTATGTTATGGGAAATATTTTAAGGAAGGAATATGGTGAGCAATGCGGTTTCCAGGCGGTGGTCATTGTGATGTAGCAATATGATCCCGATGGCTAACATTGAGCTCACACATAAATGGGAGATTATGAAGATGCACGTGTAAGTTTTGTTAAAAAAGTCTCACATGGAAGAATTAGTGTGGTATTGAGTTATTAATATATCAAAGTTGATTCGTAACTTATTGACTTAAACTTTTGAATGAATGTGAATCCAACTGAATATATCTATGGACTTGGGCTTGGGTTGCCTCTTGGTAATCTCCCCAAGTGAAAGTATAAAATTTCTATTGTGCTCTCGCAATATGAACTACAAAGCTTAGAATAACTCTTTCTCACACACTTGTGTCTAACTCAATATAAGAAAAAAAATTAGGTAGGTTTTACATCCATTACATATATGCCCTAAAAAAGAGCAAGAGGTATTAGGGTTAAGTTTTTCATTTTCGCAGAGCATGCATACGGTTTTACTGTTTCAATTTAAAAAAACAAACGTATTTTATTTTTTCCTACTAGTAAATTTATAAAAGAAATGGTAAATGTCAGAAAATTATTGCTGAAAAAATTATTGGTCGCATGATATCTCAATAACTTATTGATAATCCACTGACGCTTCTATGAAATTGTGAACTCTTTTTCATAATTTGTAATTTACAACGTATCCTTATTTTTTACCAAATTGTTTATTCATTCATCCTTGATAATTCCAAAACTAACTCAAAACTCACACATCGTTAATCCAACGGTGAATGTGTAAGGATAGTTTCACGCTCGTGGTGGGATTAAGAATAGCTATTGGAAAATGGAAGAAGAATTAATTTTAATTATTTTTAGAGAATTTCTAAGTGACTCTACATGTTAATATTTGAATGTTTCTATAAAAAAGAAAGGTCGAATTCAAAATACTACAAGCAAAAAAGAAAAAAAAGGACAAAATGTACAAAGAAAATATCACTAAAAAAGTGTCTAATTTTCAAATTCACAAGTCTGCGAAAATTCTTTTGAGAAAATAGATATCTCATTTGTTTGCTTTCTCCAAAGAGAAAGGTTGAATTTATCGAGACCGGTTTACAAAATTGGTTTACTAAACTAAGTGATGTTGCGGGATTTCTTGGAATTTAGAACATGACTCAATTATTTAATTTTGTAAATCATTGTTAGTATGTCTAATATCGCCCTTCTCGAAACACGATAAGTCGAAGATGCCAAGGGATTAGACAAGACATTCGAATCTCTGCTCGTGACTCATGTTTGACCACAAAACAAGTCAATACCGGCGGAAAACTGCAAAACTAAGCACGGTTTTCCCAGATTTGATTAGCCAATGGTTTTTCCCCATCTACTTCTATGTAATTGGGGTCGTAGGTCGCATTTTGCTCTCGAGCCCAAACCGAAGCCCATCTTGTTGGGCCAGTCGAGCTCAACCCTCTCGTAAGTTGGCCAGGCACATCCTGATGGGCATTAGCGTTGCATCCTTGGGATTATCATGCTCCTAAGTGAGGCCCGCTTGATCCAACAACGATCGAGATGATGACGCGGTTCTCGTGAACTAGTTTCGAGACGAGGTTACTGCTAGACCTCATTGCGGACCGGGTAGGGTATGCCCCGCCCTCGTATTTTCTTCACTAGAAGGGCGGGCGGGCAGACGGGCTCGACTATATCTAAGTGGGCGGTTGCTAGGACGCGAACGAATATGCTTTGCCTAGGCAAGCCAAGATTTTACTTTCGACTTGGCGGACTTAGGAGGGCCCAGCATGCGGCCAGACGTGGATCCATTAGAAATGTTGAAGGCCCTATGTGTACATCTAGAGGACTCCATGATATTGAATTGCGTAGATGTATTTGGCTGCGTGTTATAATAACCTCTAGCTTCATACTAAGAATGAAATTTGGTTAAGCTACTCGCCAGTAACTCGGGCTCCACTCAATCGGCACTCAGGATCGACTAGTCTGATCTCATGTTGAGCTCGGCCTCGAGGTCAAACTATTCAAATATCAAGGAATCAATAAGTTTACGCTCGCCAATACTCGGCTCAACAGGCTTGCTAGCCTAATTGAGCTTCTTATATATTTTCAAAAGTATTTAGTACTTATAAAAGCTAGACCACATGTATCCGTAAAAACATAAGAAAAATTTTCGAGCTCTCTAAGATTGAGCTCCTTTATAAAATGGTTGTAGTCGAGTCGAATGAGTCCAGCTTGAGTACCTAGCTATTCTATTCGAGTCGAGCTCGATCGGAAATCTTAATACTCAATTGAATTGGAGTCGAGTTTCGAGCACCAAATACGCAATAGTCGAGTCAAGCTTGAGCTGGCTCAACTACTCGATTCCACCTATTTATTCCGAACCATTCACCCTCCGCAGCCACAGAACAAAGTTGAGTCCATCCAATCCTGTAGTGAACTATACATAAATACTAACCCTAAAAAGAGAACGAGGTGCACACGAACAAAGAGGCGATCCGAATGGTAGAGACCTTCTTTATTTTCTGGCAAAAACGTGGTAGCTACCTCATCGGAATCACTCCACCTCATCGGAATTACTCCACACCTTTGTGTGTTGCCTCCGATGATTTGCTTAGAAGCTGTTGGCCGATTACCAGGTAAGTTGATCCGCCTCGTCGGAATGACTCCAAACCTTTTACTTTTTATGCATAGAATTAGAAGGAAAACAAAGGCTAATTAATACAAGCATTCCCAAGAATATATAAGATAAACATCTGATGTCGATCTACATCTTCATGATCCTTTATCAGAATTATTCTTACGTATATTTTTGCCTAAGGCCATACATTATAGTCACCAACCTTCCAGCTTTGAGCAACCTTTTCCTTGCCCAGGGTTTCGCAGGAAATCTGGTAATAATCTCCTGTGTCACCATGTACTTGCTGATATTTACGGCCTACGCTGTTGTCATGATGACATGGACATCGTTCCTCCGCTCCTTGGCCAAGAAAGTCGATGCCCGTGTCGCGGCGACATCTCCACAATGCTTCGAGCAACAAAACTAGGGAAGCCATCTGATCAGCTTGAACTCGCAACGCTTGAAGTTGAACACACATACATAGAGAGGCACTACACACAAGCCTAGCAGTCTCTTTCTTCCCCTTCTTTATAAAACACACAAAGTTCCGACTTCTTCAAACTAACACTCTTCAATCTTTCACCCACCCATCTTTTCGTTGCACTTCACTGATAAATCAGCGGGCTTAAATGGCGTCTATTGATTAAGTATGGGATCGGGTTTCTTATTTGGCAAATTGTGATTGGTCACTGGCTAATGGGCTAGTGCTTCGTTAGGTTTTGGGTGGTTGACTTGACTTAATCAAAGGGTTCGTACGTGTTTCGAGTCTGTGGGAAGCGAAGATTGGTTCATGCAGTTGCGTGAAATCTTGAACGACGTAGTTTTGGTCGCTGGTTGGATCTTTACTAGCAATGTGCTTGGTCGATGAGCCGATGAACGACTCGGTTGAACATGGTCTAATCAACCTCAATAGACCGTGTTTCTTGAAGCTTTAACATTACTCAAATCAATACTCAAACCTCAGCTTGTCTCATGTGAAAATTATCCAAAAAGTCATAAACCTATTGCTCTTTTGTCAAATGAGTCCTAAACCTTTTTAATTGTGCCAATTAAGCTTTACATATTTTCACGTTTTGCCAATTGAGTCAATCTAGCCAATTTTGGCCGGAAATTAGTGACGTGGACACGGACGCGGACGCAGACCGTCCTACGCGGCACGGCCGATGTTGACGTTGACAGTTTTTAATAATACTTTAATATATTCATTCTCCCCCAAGAAACTCACATATTTAGTTAGCATGGCACTAGGCTAGCTAGCTAATTCATCACATTATCTACATGGTTTCTGTCATGGAATCAAAATAGACATAGTTTGGAGTAAAATAAAAAGTTTTAAAGTTTTTGATGAATTCAAAAATCCATGAAACTAAAGTTTACTAAGCTCTCCTCACCCTCCACAGCCCCCCCCTCCCAAAAAAAAAAAAACAATTAGTTTCCCTTAATATGGACATATAGACCTAGCATCATCATATTAAATAAATTCCTTAATGAGAGCAAGACGTAAAGGATTCGATCCCAGCTTAATTAAAATATTAATTTTTTCTTACCAAATAAAAAGTACGAATTTTATTTACTTTGTCTCGAAATGTTGTCTCCATGATACTTTAACCCTTGAAATCATTACTCTTCACTTCTGGGTAAAGCACACAACTCGACGTGGACGACGGCTTAGCTTTTTTCCTAAAATAAATCAACGACAATAATTAGGTCAAACATTTAAATAACTAGTCCAAATTGAGATGTGCCTCATTCCTCACCAACAAATGATTATATGCCCATGCTGTTCGTGATAAGCTCGAGACACATTGACGTCGACTCACCATAAGATTTGGGCCTCATCTATCAGCGCGGAAGCTAGGGAGAATCCACCTAAAAAAAGCAAAGTACTTCCCAAGTGTTGCATTGCCTGTTTCGAGTCATCATCATCATTTTCGCACCTAACAGTTGATCCAAATAGCTTATCTTAAACCCGCACATCCGTTGACCAAACCACCATGACCTGTTCGATCAATGGGTCTCTCTAGTTGGTGTGAAAATTATTGTTCATTTAACCCTAGATAGCTTTTCATATTCATTGATCGGAGCCACTGGTTTCATGCACATTCATGTTGCTACCTTAGGAAGTTAATTCAGGGTAGATGAGCTTATCCAGTCAATCATGGAAAAAGTCAGAGTGGGCGCAGCTTAATTAGGCATATATGATTGTGATATGAATCGGCTCTAATCAAGGTAAGCCTAAGTTGTAAGACCGACCTGGTCTTGTAATAATTTTTTTTGTTGGTATACCTAATTAGATAGAGGCGCAAGCACATCAATCAACTTGAGAGATGAATCTGCTGAACGATTGATCCATGCGAGTTTAACTTTTGAATGGTTAAAAAAAAAAAAACAAGGTTTCTTGATTGTCTCCACTTTTCACTCTATTTCATCCGGTTTTTATTCCATCCATTGTCACAAAAAATAAGTTATTTCATTTAGTGTTAATCGATATTTGACATATGCACGCGCGCGCATATATATATATATATATATATATATATATATATATATATATATATGGATACTAGTCGAAATCATATGTTAGTATGATGCGATTTAACAAAATAAAGTAAAAATTAACAATTCCATTTCTCTTCGAATAACAAATTATACGTGCACATCATAACGTATATATACATGTATATAGACACGCACGTGTGTAGATATATGCTATTTAACTATGTTGAGAGAGAGAGAGAGAGTGAATGCTAATTCGGCATGTCAATACTATATATAGTGATTTAAGTACAAAAACAATTCAACGTTCTCATCAGGCTAAACTTTAACAAAGCCGACACAAAAAAAAAAAAAAAATACACTTTAAACTATGACAGCATGTAAAAAAGAAAGAGAAAAACAAACCTATCAATCCTACCCAAGAAAATAATAAAGAAACACCCTTCAACTAAATCTCTAGCCGATGTACACCTCTCCCACTATCTATCACTCATCTTTCTTTTTCCCTTCCGTAATAATGATCCGCAGCTGAGGACTCTCTTTGTGGTTCACCGAGTTTTAACTTAATGATGTGATCACGAAGCGATCTTGTTGCTGGTTTGTATCTTGAAGAGATCGAGGCGAGAATCGCTGAGCCGGAGCGAGTACATGGCCTTCTTGTACTCGCCCCAAGTGAAGGGCCTGTAGAGAGCGGGGGCTTGTGGGGGGACCAGCTCGGGCAGAGGCGAGATCCATGCGGTCAGTGGTGGGGCTCCGAAATACACCATCGACATCCTCGGCTTTGGGGAGTTTGCCATTGCTCGATGCCTCACGCTCCTCAATTTCCCGTTTGTCAGTGCCTTCGTCCATGCAAAAAGAGGAGGGAAAAAACACAGAAAGAAATTGAGTACGGTCGAACCATGAGCATTCAAACCCTAGCTATGTAACGTAACTAGCCCCTTCAAGAAAATTGAACTGAATTTGATCGTCTTATCAGAGTAGTGTAAGGAGGATCACTTGAAGCACGTCGCCGACCATTACGTAGAACGCGCTGGGGTCGGGAGGGACGGGGATCCACAGGCCGTCGTGCAGGCATATCTGGAGGCCTTCCACGTCGTTGGACCACAGGAGGGTCAGGATCTGGGGGTCGGAGTGCTCCCCAAACCCGACCCGGCCGTTGCCACCGCCGCACGAGTGCTGGTCGAGCCTTGACGAGAGGTCCCAGCCGCTGTTTTTGACGTCCTTGGCCGGAGGGTAGTGGTTGATTCGGAGGAGGGAGTCGCTCTGCCGGTCTCTGATGAGGCTGCTGAGGGCGTACTTATCCGAGAGCCAGAGTCCTTCCGCCAGCAGGTCCAGTATCTCGCACGTCAGCTCGCGAACCGTAGCTATGTAGTCATTCACGACAGAACTGCGCGCACAGACAAAATAAACTCTTCAAATTCGATCCAAGTTAGATCGAACTTTACACTCATTGCTTTGTGCCAAAACAAATCAAACCTTTTTCCCCATAGATCACCCATGCCTTACATCAGCACTCGGCTATGTTTTTTTAACCGCATCGCGGCGAAGATTTACAGCGCCAAAAGCGATGGGAGGGGGAAAAGGAAGGTAGCCCATCACTTTACAGAAGATGCGTCATCCCAAGTCCTTGTTATTTCCTGTTTTTGGCCAAGAAAAGACTCGCCACTTGATGCCCAAAATTTAGCACCGAAGGGAGAGTGGACACTTGGGCGTCTTCAAGAACAAAAGTCTCCTCCTTTTTCCCCGATTTGACATGAAATTTATCGATTTCTTGTCTGACTTTGTACCATGTATCTCAAGGTTTTCCTTGTTTGTATCATGTTTTACGCTAATGCGGTTCTTTAATGGCCGGTGTCCCCTATATGCCCGGAAAAAGGGCTGAACGTCCGTACATCTCAAGGGTCCCCATGCAATGCCAAAACATGAACACTTCAGACAACTCACAGCTGGGGAAAAAGCATATCGCATCGATATCAAGTATCAACCAATGTGGACGCTTCTTAATCTCCCAAACGTGGCGGATCATTCTAGTGGTGGTTTCTTTGCTTTCTTTTGTTTTTTTTTTTTTTTTTTTGCTTTTGTGGCAATTTCAGTTGGATCCCATGAATTCTATCCCTCAGATCCAGACACCCTTTTGTTCTCCATCTCCTATCTCTTTCTCTATAGCATGTTTGGGTGGCGTTCGAATGATGATGGATTGAAACTTTGGTTTTTCACTTATTAAGAATATAAATGCACCTGACCAAAAAAACAAAAAAAAGAAAGAAAAGGAGCTACAAACCAAAAGAGGGCTGACTTCTGACTTCGAGGGTCGAAAGCAGATAACGCCAAAATAGAATGTAGGGGAAAAAGAAGATCTCTTTCAAGGACCGGAAAATAAAATTCTGACATAAAAAAGGTACAAAAAAGTAAAGGGTTCTTGGAATGGGGAAACAGCTATAAGCTGTATGTTAATTGGGCAAGCCTGGCACCAGAAGCGGCGAAAGTGTGTTTATATAACACGAGAACCTACGCAAAGCAAAAATTATATATAAAAATAAATAATTGATTTATGAAATTGATTTATGGCAATATATCGAATCGTAGAAGAAATTATTATATGACAGGGTGCTTAATCATACGCATTACGGCATCGAAAGGGACTTTCAAAGGATGGCCAATAAAGCAAACTAGAGAGAGAGAGAGAGAGAGAGAGAGAGAGAGAGAGAGAGAGAGAGAGAGAGAGAGAGAGAGAGAGAGATTCAAACGAAACATTCATGAGGGAAAAAAAAGGGGGGGAAGATGAAAGTTACATGTTTTTCTGGGTTGGACCCTGAAAAGAGTGGCGTGCAACCAATTTAAAGAGCTTACAAAAATAATATTGAATAGTAATAAAAGAAATAATTTCCCCTTTCAGGTATCACGTAGCCGAGTTTCGAGAAAAGAAGACCACTACTCCACAAATCAAATATCAACATATACAATAAAAAGAATCGAATTATCAAAGTTGACATCATCGCACTTTGCGGAGCTGAGCAAGAATCGGTTGGCCGCGACCTGTGGACCAAAGAAAATTCCGCCTCACAATAACATTTTCTAATCCGTCGGATTAATAAAATGGAACCTGTCGTTCTCAAAGCATCACACCGTCCTTTCATTAGACAACAGATCGAAAAGAAAAACCCCGAGAAAAATCTCCCACCCATTTCCATCAACAGTCGCAAGAACAAGGCCTCTCTCTCTCTCTCTCTCTCTCCTCTCTCCTCGAGGCCAAGTTTCCACGAGCTATCGAATTCCCCCTCCCCTCCTAAACACATCGTGTTCATGCAGCCGGGGCCGAAATGAACACCCAGCAAAACTACAAGGGACACGAATCCGAATGCGTCACGACACAAGCGAGAGTCCCGGACGAGGAAACCGAACCGAAAAACCCTTTCTTCTCCGTCGACGCTCCCTACACCTTTTTCAGTTTCACACTCTTGTGATTCTTAATCAGCGTTCTTGTAGCTTGTGCGGCTACGCAACATTTCTTTTTCTAAAGTCTAAAAGAAGACAGGGAAGAAAGGACACGCGAATGCATGTTCACTGCTCATCGCGGGGGACAAAAGGAAAGGGAGGAGAGGAAGGGATCGATTTCAGCTCACGTACCTGAAATCGCTCGGGTCGCTGCAAATGGTCTCGGATCTCTCGGCAATGGAGATAGGATCCGAATGGAGGAGGAGATACTCGAGCTCGCCCGTGTCGCCATTGGGCCCGATGTTCTTGCATCCGTATCCGAACGGCACCGCCGGCCCCGCCCGCTGCTTCTCCGACACGGGCTTCGCGAAGAACTCGACCGCTTCCTCCTCCAGCCTCGAGACCGCCCTCTTCGGCACGCCGTGGTTCGTGACCTTGAAGAAGCCGTATTCCTCGCTGGCCCTCAGGATCGACTCGGACAGCTCGGGCCGGCCGAGGGAGAGGTCGATGGCCGGGATCCCGACCGCCCGGGTTTTCTTGGTCCAAATCGGGCTCGGAGACGGCACGACCATCTCTCTCTCTCTCTCTCTCTCTCTCTCTCTCTCTCTCTCTCTCTCTCTAGTTCAGAGTGAGATAAGCTGAACCGCACGGGAGAAATCTAGGGAAGGTATAGTAGAGGAGAGCCGGAAAGTTGAATCGGAAAAAACGAAAGAGGATTTGAACCTTGAACTTTAGAGTGTATGATCACGAGCGAGTTGATGGCCCTCCACATATATATTTATAACGCTCTAGAGAGAGAAGATTCTAAATGCAGGTTTGATAATTGAGAATTAAAATTTAATAAATTTTTTTTATTAATTAGAGGGAAATATACATGTTTAGAGAGGGAGAGAGAGAGAGAGAGAGAGAGGGAAGGAAGGAATTATGGGGGATGACCACAGTGGGACGTGGACTTAGCACATATTGTTAACATTGACAGCCCAAAAGAAAATTTAAAAAAAAAAAAAAAAAACCAGCCTCGGTGAAAACGGCGTCGTATCGACGGGCGGGGAAGGAGAGGAGTGGGGAAGGCACGCGCGGGGGAAGCGCGTGGCGGGGCCCGAGCCGGAGAGCCTCTAAAATTAGCGGCCGCCTGTCTCCACCCCCACCCCGGCGATTGAACCGGACGCCCCCTTCGGGAGCGCGTGGGCGTCGCACGGCGTGGGAGGGACACCGTCCCGTTCCGTCCCCCACCCTGACGTTACGCGTATGTTGACTTTTTCAACCCTTTGACTCCCTCCTCCCCCCCCCCCTTCACCTTTTATTTTACGGCACATTTTCTCATTCTCCCCTCTATTTTTCATAAACTTCGGTCGATTTTCACGAGCTTCGATTGCTGACAGAGATGGCGTGAACCATTCGATTTTCCATCTTGGACCTTGACGTGCATTGGAGATCGAACTCGGTCATGGACGTTGATCGCATTGACTGGACAAAAGCTCCGCTCGAGCTTAACTTCAGTTTTTCCCGCAATTTGATCGGGCTGGCAATTCGCGTGTTTATGCGCCGTGTTCATGGAACTGTGACCGAGATCCCCGTCAACTCGTGTATCCCTTGCCGTGTCAGAATTATACACCCTCATATTTGATTGACCGGCTTTTTTTAGGAGCATGGGTTCTTTTTTCTAATAAGCTGTAGGTAATCTGAATTATCGGAGCTCATTTACATGATAACAAGTTAGGTAGGATGATTCTCTGATCGGGAAGGACTCACGAGCGCCAGGCGAGGCAGGTGGTTGCCAGGGATTCAGAATCGTCGTTCGTCACGACATCGGCTTCTTGATCTCACCGAAATTCGAGACAAACATGGCGAGTGACCTAGTTACAAACGATTAAACAAAGCCAACACCATTTGACCTATTTCGTCCGCCATGATAGAAATATGGGGATTTTAGTTGGGGGCGGGGGGACCAATTAGGAAAAGCTAACCGTTCTCCAAACTCCATTGTACTTAGTCAAGAAATCACGGGCAAAGAATTGATTAACTAATGTCCTAATGTGTAGTTAGCGCGGTCGAACATGTAACAAAGCACGGTTAACGACGTTTAAAAATACTCAGTTGGGACTGTGGATTCCAGATTCCGACCAGCCTCTCGAGACACACATCAAACACCAAGTCTGCGCGACTTGCTAAAGTCGCCGAATTTGTTATTCTCGCGCGCGGCAGGAGTTGTCGGATTGTGTCGTTTCAGACATTTTCGGCCACCGCAACAATAGGATTTCTCGATTTTTTCTATTCTCTCCACCAGGTTCGAGTTCACACATGGAGCGCAGAACGTAGTTGCCCACGAGCGTGGGGCAAAACATTGGAGTTGGCCCAATCGGTACGCGCGATCGATCGCGATCGCGTTTGTTTGACCGGCGTCGTCTTGTGTTTTTGCGTCGATTTGCGTTTTTACGATGATCTGGTTTCGCTTGTGAACAAAGGAACCCCCACGATTCGACAAGGCAATGAGACAAAATGGAAAATTGATCATCAACGCCTTGGTTTTGTGTTGGATTTTGAATTTTTCTTTTCTTGTAAAATTATGCTTGATGAAACATATTACGAGAGATATTGGTCGAGGGTATTTGTTTCTTTTCGATCGGGCAAGTGAATTTGGATGTTAATCGGCGTCGAAAATGTAAATGTCGTCGCCGTGCTCGTGTGAAGATGAGGTGGTTCCGAGAAGACGGGTGGATTCCGATCGAAGTGTCTTGATTGCGAATTCATAAAATTCGGTGCGCATTGATCGATTGAAATTAAGATCCGGTCACTTGATTCCGGAATCCATTAAATTCCAACGATCTCGAATTGAAATCGTACTGTACAGAACTACACGTCGTCATTTCTGATTTATTTATTCGTTCTTTTCCTTTTCATGGCAACCGAAATTGAATGCCCGATAACGAGGCGCATATGATGCTCCTTTCAAGTTAGTTGAGAAGAAGTTTCCTAAGTGAGTTGGTAATTAGGGAGGATTAGTCAAATCAAATGGGATTATACTTGAAGTGTCCATATGCACAAGACATCGATGTAATTAATGTGACTTGGAAAATTCAACTAATAAATCTTTCAGCTTATGTACCTTGACCTAAATTAGCAGGCCGTGTCTTGACCGGCAATGAAGAATTAGACGTAATGCTGGGGATGGAGAACCGGCCAATCTCATGTTAAGTGGAGTGACATTGACTTATCCAACAAGATTAAAACAATCTCGTACAAAAAAAAAGAAGAAATTTAGAGATGTTTAACTTAATTTTCCTTATCAATTGTCTAGACCTTGAACTAGCAATGTATATTTCGCTACAAGAGTTTGAAATAAAATATCATAAATTGAAAAATAATTCGCGCTTTGGACGTTTGATCCATCCTAATTTTGATTTTACTAGGCGAAGTGCGCAACATGATTCCATCATATGTGTTGCAATCGAGCCCTATAATGATGTCCACGAACACCTGATCGCCGTGGCCACTCGCCAAGCCGAGCGCCCGGTGACCTTAATCCATTCGAATTTCTCATTCAGAAAAATTTAGTCCAAAATCATTCTTCTAATTTCAGATATCCCCATTTTAAAATTTTTTTTTCCCTTCTTAAACAAGTCTAGAATCAGTTGAATTAGCGAGGCTGTGTGGCCTCGACCTAAACGAAAATATTAAATCGATTTCAGTCGCCCTCTCTTTCTAAGACAACATGTGCAAGGCGATGCTAATTAATGCATGGAGTCAACCAGCCCCACGTGCACACATCGAACAGTGATTATTGGCCGGCATTAATCATATCCAAACCTCGGGTTGGTAGGCGGGTACGGGCTAAAAAGATTGATTAATGCTAATGCTAGGGGCACTAAGGTTGATTGATAGAACATATATATATATATATATATATATATATATATATATATTTTACTAAGGGACTTGACTGAATTTAAGAGTGATTGAAGCTGGTTTGCTTTTCTTTATTTTTTTGAATATGGCGTTTGATACCGCCGGGGTGTAAATTTACTTGCAAATTCTGGGACAAGATTCGAGTTAAAGGCATATTTGGAGAAGAAAGAGTTGGAATACACAAGGGTCGAGTTACATCGAGTTCGACCCCAATCCGGGATTTATCCAATCTAACTTTGAAATGAGGGGTGCAATGGTTGGTCTTGATCTAAACATGTGTTCATGCTAGTTCGATTAGAGTAGAAGGTAAAAGCAGGTCGATCTATTTGAGCGAAGAGTAAGAACACTTGTAAATTCAATTAGCTTGTGTGAGACGATGAAGTTATTGCAAGACATATGATTACTCTGGGAATTACCAAAATCTTCGAAGTTAGGAGGATCATGGAAGCGTGGATGGTGCATGGTTTCATTTTTTTTTAGTGACGGTGAAACCCAGCATATTTACATAAATAATGGAGTCTTAAAATACTTTGGACGTGAAAAGATGCGATGTAAGATTCAAAATTGATATCCTAAGATACTAGATTATGTAGACTTGATTGTCTAGGAAGTCGAATTAATCAAAATATTTCGTTAATCAGATAGATTTTCTCATATAAATGTCGCAACCACGATACGATAACCTAATTGGGCAATCCCTCAGTTTTTCTAAAATGTGATTTGGATAAAATATGGTCCAGACGTTATTATATTTATGCTTTGTTTATGGGTTAATTTGTAGAGGATTATAATTCAACACCTCCCATCAATAGGCCTTTTTTCCCTTCAACAAAGACAGAACACAACGAAGTTTGCGGCATGAATCCGTGGCTGGTTTACAGCTATCGACGATCTTTTTCTAGAAGGTTATTAACCTATCTGGAACATAATGACGAATATTATCATATTATAAGCTTGTCAAGGCTGTTTTTCATTTTCGACCAAAAAAAAACAGGCCGTTTTTCATTCGAAAATTCAATAACGAATCATGTCATGCTTTTATTAACCTAACTAGGACCTACGATGCGGAAAATAATTTCAAGTTAGGGTCAACTATAATCGCACATCAATTTAAAGGGTTGATTGAGCTCTTGAGCTCGAAAGGTGCGAGATTTTATTAGAAACGATAATGTAAATATTATTAGAATGCTATATGTATGACGCAACTAAGAAAATACCCAATTATGAAATGCTTATTCACGATAATTATAAGTTATTGTTGGACCCAATCGGGTTTCAAATATATTATACGAATGTCAATTAAGTCATAAACTTATCAATTTTGTCAATTTAATTCTAAATCTTTGTGTGATATTTCAATGTAGTCATTCCGGTTAATTTTTATCGAAAATTACTGACATTGCAATTTAGTTATTGCCGGTCTTTCTACATAGCACACCACCACATTATTGACATTGCGATTTAGTCATTGCCGACCGTTCTACATAGCACACCGCCACATTAGCCATTTCAAGTGAAAGTTGGCCAAAATGACTATATTGAAATTTCGCGAAAAAGTTCATAATTAAATTAGCAAAATTAGAAATTTTTTGACTGAACAGACACACATACACTATGTTTAAGGCTAATAAGACAATTTCTCCGTTATTATCGATAAGTGCGCAATTATATGAAACTTAAAGTTTTCTTAATATGAGATTTAATAAGGGGAAAAAAATATGGTTTGCTTTATATTGCAAAAGCTTCAATAACTGGCAGCACATTGTGATTATCTTTCAAGATCAAGAACGGCCTAGGAAGATCCAATTTGACGAATTAAGCGATGACATGATCATCCACTTGATTACCAAATTATGAAGTGACAAACTAGGGCGGGGCCTGCAATCCTCCTAGCATGCCACGTGGCGCCACTTGGAGGCCACAAGCTGTCGCCATGGATGACCGTATTGTGCCAGCAAAGTATTTCTTGTGCTCTTTCGGTGTTCTCCACAATGCATTATTGTGTTGACGAATTCTCGTACTTTTAAATTTTTCTAAATATATTTTTTTTGGAGTCACGTAATCCCAATTAATCTGAAAATTGGAAATGAAATTTGGGAATTAAACTTTTTGCATTTCCTGTAATTTATTACCATGTTGGAGTTGGGAAACGAGCGATAACCAATGGGTATGTTAATTAAGCGCACGATTTGGTGACTTTTGTATAAAGAAGTTTTGATGAGATAAGTAAAACTTACCAGGTTTACTATTATATGTATAATAATCTGAATAAATACAGAAAAAATGACACAAAATGGTTCTTGAACAATGATCAAATGTGCAATATTGTCTATGAACTTTTAATTCGTTCAATATAGTCCATAAACTATTGATAAATGTTCAATCTTGTCCTTAAACTATGTGGAAATATTTAATGTTGTCATTTCGTTAGTTCAAAGTGATGGAATCTATTGTGTGTCTTCCAATCCACTAAGTTTGAACGATGGATAAAAAAAAGTTTCGGGCAATCAAGGATAGACATGCTGACTCATTTTCTTTTTAGAATCAAATTTAGTTTATAATAATTCACGTCATAAAATGATATCCGATTCGTCGTTTGAGCAAACAAAAAGACTACATTAAATATTCATCAATAGTTCAAGGATCATTTGTGTTACTATTACCCGAATAAATCCAAACTACAATGTTGCATTCCAATTTCGATGTGTCACCTAATGCAGAACTTTTTAAACTAATTCCTATATTTTCTTAATTCATCCGGATCCATTTTATTTTCCGATTGCTTCATTCTCATGTACCAAACATGCCTAATAAAAATCCGCGTATTATGTACAATAGTACATGTCTTCTTTGCGATTGGCAGCATTCATTGCGTCATTGGGTTTCTCTCCACTTCCACAAAGTCAAACAACTTTAAAAACACGACAACCCCATTTAATTTGACATAGTCTGCAACAAGAAACTCAGGCCCTTCGGCTTCAAATCAAACCTCCATTTGTCCCGAAGTTCTAACCTGTCATCAATTGGTTCGATAAAACCAAAAACAAGGGCATGCCAACGAATCAAAGCATCAAGTGATTCCATGCAAACCCTTGTCTTAACCCTAGTACCATGTTCGTAATGATCTGTCCAGTCGCAGCGGAATTCGCGCCTTTTACGAGAACATCACCATCAATCAATGCATCGAATCCGGGATAGAAATATACGCTTTGGTCACGGTCCTCCATATGAGGATGATGTCTCATCTGTTCATCTCTGCAAAAACCCTAGCAACTTGGCGATTCTTATAGAGCCACGAGCTCTAGAATAGTGGATGATAAGCATGTGGATGGCGACCCTATTGATGACACTGATGGCGATGGTAATTCCAATAAAAAAAAAACAATGGCATATCAATAAAGGTGTGCTTCGTAACATTTATATTCCCGTGAAAAATTTCTATTCAAAAATAGATTTTTTTTAATCCTGCTCTAGAGAACAGTTTTTGAGAAAAAAACACATTTGATAACTGTATAAAATTTCTATTTTCGAAATTAAAAAAGAATAAAAATGCATTCGTTACGACTCTAAAAATTTCTACTCTCAATTTTTTTATTTAATTATAAAATGTGATTTGAGACTTAACAATTCTTCATGTTTGAATAAAATTGGACTAGAAATATAGTCAAAATATATTATGATATAGAATTGGGTGACCTTAATACAATCATAAAAAAACTACTCTTTATTGACAAAACAAATATCAGATAGTGGTCAAGGAAATTGCAATTTATGGTTTAAGGCTTTAGGTTTGGGTTTTAGGGTTTGGGGTTTGGAGTTTTGGGGTTTGGGCTTTTAGAATTTGGGGTTTAGTATTTCGGGTTTTGAGTTTGGGATTTTAGGGCTTGAGGTTTAGGTTTTTTGGGTTTGGGTATAGGGTTTAGGGTTTAGAGTTAACGGTTTTAGGATTGAGTGTTTGGGGTTTAAGGTTCGGGGTTTTGTGGTTTAGGGTTTGGGGTTTATGGTTTAGTGTTTTGGGTTTTAGGGTTTGGGGTCTAGGGGTAGGGTTTTAGGATTTGGGGTCTAGGGGTAGGGTTTTAGGGTTTAGGGTTTTAGGTTTTAGTGTTTAGGGTTTAGGAATTTAGGATTTATGGAACATATTAGGAACAAAATCAAGAAGCAATTTTCTTTTTACTTTTTGATTATATTCCAAATTTATCCTCTGGTCACTTTTTTGTTTCGGGAAATAAAAAAAATTGACTGACGTTACAAAATGAATTTCTGTTCTTTTTCTATTTCAAGGAACAAAAGAACAGAAAATCAAAGAATCTATAGTATTACCAAACAGGCTCTAAGAAAGCTATCGTTGCCTGGCTCGCCTTGGTAAGTAATGGTCTAGCTGGGACTTTGTGTTATATTGTCACTCAATCAAATGTCACGGGGGTACTACAGTTGTTCTCGGAGAGAAAGGAAAAGAGGTGGTCAAAGTATTTCCTCGATTGGACATATCCTAAATCGTGTTGAAAGTATACAGCCACTTTATGCTTTGTCCTAATTTTGTAGAGTAGCTAGAGCATATCTTAAGGAAGCGAATCTCTCTCTCTCAACGTGCGCACGAGTGCACAGATATGCACGGAAACAAAGGAGATATGCATAAGACAAAGAGCAAACGCTTGATTAATTACGCGTCATTTTATGAAATGCTAATTATGATTTTCGTGTTTGAGAGGACGAACACAGTCGATACTTCCAAGTATGAATAAACCACTGTGGCGGTGGTGGCTCAAAAATGGAGCCTATGACGATAGGCTTCCTGGTTTTCGCAAGTAGAGGGTGCAACAAGAATTGAGGGGGTTGAGAGAGAGAGAGAGATTATTAGGGTTACTTATTTTTTTTTGGTCGAAATTATTAGGGTTACTTAGTTAGGATATATACCTAGTGTGTTGTTTGTTAGGATTTTTCGCATGTAGTAAGAATTTAGATGTGGGTGATTAAGGAGCTACTAGTGAGAGCCACATGTCCAGACAACTCTCAATTGCCGCAAGACCTCTCGTCTTAGTTATTCGTCTGATCCAAGTAAATTCTTTATCTATGAGAAGCAGCACGTTGTAAACACTCCTAGCAAAATATACCTATTCTATTCTGAGCATTATCAAGTCATTTTAGTTTAGGATCACTGATACGTCCACTGTAGATGCAAATAATTTTGAACACATTCAAGCAATATGCATACTTTTTGTAACCGAATATATCCACATGTCGCGCGTCAATACTGAACCGGTAAAAAAATTATTTACACCGGCAGTGGACCAAATGAAAATCCTTTAGTTTAACTCGAAAGAAGAAGGAATCTTTAGAAGTATCCATGAAGAAGAAGGAACCAATAGCCAATTCATTGAATGAGTGATGTCAAATCCCTCTATGTACATGGCGCTCATCTATGTTTGGCCTCGCGCGCCCGAAAGTGGGAACGTCAGCATAATTGAAAGGAGCATCATACGGCCATTCCCATGTATCTTACGTTCAAGTCAACCTCTTCGGATAATGGCGCTTGGCACGACCAAATGTCTCTATTTTGAGGCATAGCTAGCTGGAATCCGTAGTCCACTCAAAGCTAGTTTTGTCTTGTGACTTTATTTGATCTCCGCGAATAATTTTGACAAAGACTCGCACTAAATAAAGCGACAATAGTATGGAACTCTCGCTCGCACGCGAGATCAGTCTAGCTCAGATTGACCGAATTTTAGGATTGCGATCGATGCTCGAGTCACGCACGACTTTAAGCTTAACCATTGAAGAAGCGAATGAATGATTGAGACAATGCACGTCGCGCACACCTTCATACATCATCATATATGTTTGCATGTGTAAGAGATCAAAAAGGACATACCGTACGATATAACCCTTGGAAACACCCTAGATGACTGTTAAAAGAGGACTCATACTATGTCGGCAACTCGAGCTGCTCGAGCACTCGACTCTTTATTGTCTATCGTTCAACTAATTGTACTATGAAATCCCCGATTCACCTATCTTGAGCAAATAGTGGATGGCCAGCTGATGCCTTTGAAACCGAGCTGGCATTCCCTTTCGCATCGCATCAGTGACGGAAGACAGAAATTATTGGGCTAGTTACTAACGTCCACTCATCTGGGACGATGGCAAGACATATAAAAGTGAAAAGACTCGAAGCATATGCTTATGTTTTCTGTTGCCACTTGCATTTGTATAGCTCTAAAGCTTCAAGTGTGTTCAATACAAATTATTATCATGGCTTTAGCTTATGAAAAAGATAGCTTTATCTGACTTAACCGCGATTATCATGATGCTAAAAGTGGTGACAACATATTCCCATGAGTGGGGACCTCATCTTGATTAATCTACCTTTTTCCCTTCACAAGTCAAACAGCCGAAAAGCACTTGCAGGCAGCTAATTGCCTCGTCATATTAGAAAAGAAATAATGGACATCATCGCTTGATTGAACCCTAGGCCAGATGGCACCAAGAACATAGAATGAGACGAGGAAGAATGTTTGGGAGATGAAGATGAACAAGTGAGGACAGCGGGTAATGATCGAGTAGCAAAATGTCTGTGCTAATAACGAGTGGAAAACATGACATATGAAACAAATCATTCAGACATGATTGTGGGTGTGTTTATGCGGTCGGAACACAGAGAAAGTCCAAAGAAAAGTCGTAACTTTTATCGCAACCTTTACATGACCAAGGCGACAAAAGTTGGGAGCGGTGGAGAGAGAAAACCTGCCCCTTCGATATTTGAAAAAATTTAAGAGAAGCAAATAAAGAAATAATAACAATAATAATAAATAATTCGACAGCAAAAAACTATTGCTAGCTACAAATTGGTCACGTCAAGATTGTAATGAAAATACATGGAGTTTTATATGTGTGTTTTTTTTTTTTTGGTCAGAGAGTTTTCTATATGTGCTGGATTATGTATATATACACATTTTGACCCTCGGAGTGCAAGTCGCCCTTGGAATTTTGTGTTATCATATCCCACATATACATCATATGTAACATATTGTATAGAACCGTATCCCACATTTTTTGTATATTGACGAAGTCAAGACTTTAGTTTTTGTGGAATCAAAAAGGGTAATCTCATACTGACCATTAGGCATAGATCACATAGTGTATAAATCTTCGTGGGGTCGGAATTTCGCCGAACGGGATCTACGGCGTCTCGAAATCGGGATGCCTTATCCCTTGGCCTGTCGACACTCGTAAGCCTATTCATTTCCACACGAACTTGGTATAATCTTACCGACAACAAGGGCACTTCACTAAATATTCTAAAGAGTTGTAAATGATATACATTTGTCATGAGCAGTTCTCGGTCGGGCAACGGGCTAAGGACTAGGTTACACTTTGCAATGATAAACGGAAGCTTTATAGCTTTATGAGAGTTCACCTAATAAAGTACTGTCGATTAACTTATTAATCTGGTGGTGCTTTGAAAAGGGGAGGCTCTCTTCTTGACTCCCAACTAAATATGTCGCCTTCTTCTGTCTGTCTCCCATTTCAGCGAGGTATCGTTTGACCGAATAACTACATTCACAAGCGGCCCGACCAGCCCGAACAAAATTAAGCAACTTAAAGTAATGAATGCAATAAAGCGCTCCGAAAACCTAGTAAGAAAACCCTAACAAAAGTTGGAAACGATTGTAGTTTAAGCAGGCTGAATATGATGTGGTGTTGGGGGGTTTAATCAGAAGGTGACTCGAAGCGCGCCGGAAGAGAGTGGATTTTTGAGGCCGAAAACGGAATAGTATGCCTCCGTCTTCTGGTATTGTGATGTCAGCCTCCAAGATAACTTTCTTGTATCGTATTCGTATTATCCTTAAGTCCACCTGATTCGTAAATTATACCAATTTGAAGTCGAGGTGCGCAAATTGATGAAGTTTTTATACCTGGGTTTGGTGTTATCGTGTTAACTAGTAGGCAGCCACATGTTGAAAATTTTCGAAGTGTGATGTACATGCGACATCGGGCTGGACCGAAGTGGGTTGACTCGGTCTGGGCCAACTTTGGTAGTTCCGGCGGGGCCTGGTTGCGACCTTCCTAGCCCTAAGCAATAGCTTGTTCGGATCAGACCTTAGCCCAAGTTTTAGTGCATCATGCAAAATCATTTGTTCATTTCTTTCGTTCGGGGGTAATAACGGGGTATTCAACACTTTCTTTGAACGCCCCACTAATCTCTCTCCCGATTGAATACGGTAATCCGCTCCATTTGAGACCACCTTGGGCTATGGTGGAAAACGGGCCTAGCAAAAGGCACGAAGGGTGGCAATCTTGCATCAAAACCTCCTAAAATAACCTAAGGCTACATTTGGTAGTTGGGATAAAATTCGGAATAGGATAAATTTTATCCTATCCCGTATTTGGTGTTTGCCCAAGATAGGATAAACTCAGATACAGGAGGGATATAACCCGAATAAAATTATTCCATGGGGGAGGTGGAATGAAGGTGGATAGAATTTCTAATATTCATAATAAAAAAGTTAATTTGTCGACTAAATAACTTGTTAAATTAATAAAATTAAAATAAGATTTGAATATAAATAATATATTAATTTTAATATAAAAAAATCAAAATAACAATAATTTCGTTTGTTTATTTATTATTATTTTTATTGATATATTCAAAATTTATTTATATCTTTTGATATAAATTTCATATATAAATCAATACTAATGTATTTATATTTATTCTATATTTTAGGTATATTAGTATAGCTTAGTATTTAATAAAAATTTATCAGAGAATGATGGAAGGGGAAAAAAGAAATAAAAAAACAACATAATTAAAAAAGAGAGGCAAAAATAATAAAAAATAATCAAATAAAAATGAAATAGGTAAGAGTGTCGTGAGAGAGATTTTTATAATCTTCGTTTATGCAATTCTTGGGTTCATTTACATTAATATGACGTTTTTAGCAAATAATGAACATGGTAAGATGTGAAAATATCGGATTTTATTTCCGTGATTCACCAAACAGTAGATAAGATAAAGCAAATCCCTTTGATTTTAAATCCTATCATGACTAGAAATCCAAATGACCAAACGTAACCTAAGGCATTGAGTAATAAGCCCTCATTACCGAGCTTGGCTTTTGATAATCTATCTCTGGCCCATATAAAATGTGCACTGTGTTGCGTTATTTCGATGGTGCAGTCTTGGCAATGACTATACATTTCACCAAAGGAGCTCCTCCTAACCTATGAACATTAGGCCGGGCACGAGGTGCTGGTTCGTGCATGATGCCCCAATGCCAGGACTGGGTCCGAAAAGGTCGAGCGCAGGATCTCGGTATCCGTGCCCGGATCCCCCCGGATGGGATTTGAATACCATAACTCTTGCATAGCCCGAAGGCATGTGCAAGGCTAAATATCATAAACGAAAAGAGTGCCAATTTCAAACCATTACACAATTTCATTCAAAAACTCAACTAATCTGCTAGACATATAAACTGTTTTTGTCCCAAATCACCCGCCGGACGATAAACTTTGCAATTACTTATCTACGAGCACCTAGAAAACTTTGATTACTCTTAATATAAACGCAAAACTGGAGCCGAGAATCCTATACAGATTTTCTCTTCTCCACATTCCAATTTGTTCATTATGTATTTCCGAACTATACCCCACGAGAAGCAAATGTATTGTGGGGCATCGTCCATTTCTGGACATCATACCGATGTCCTGTTGAGCTTTACAGGAAGAAGAAAATTGAAATAAATTACAGATCTCATTGTCATTGACATCAATGCAATTAGTTACTCAAAGCCAATGACCCTGCTGAAAAGAAGAGGGCTTGGCTTATAGAGGGCAGTCCAAGATACCGGGCTGCAAAGAAGAAAGGGTCCCTAACCCTTGAGCCCTAGTCCATCGAGGCTGGCCTAGGTATGCCAATGCTGTGCCCATGCCCGCCCATGCCCATGCCTAGGTCTCCGATGCTCAGGTGGGGGTTCATCAAGGCTGGACCTCAAATTGTGGTGCATGTGCCTGATTTCTTAACTACTTGTATTCGACACGTTTGAACAATGGTCAATAAAAAAAGTTACTTGTAAATTATCCATGTAAGATATTCAACTCAAATTAAAATATAATAATCATTTTGACTTGTTTAATTCGGAAAAATGATTATCCATGTTATGACACGATGATGTTGATTATTACAGGGTTAATATCATGAAAACCTCAAATCGGTATACTCGTGACAAATCTACCTCGAACTAAATTTTTAACCACAAAAAATCCCAAATTGGTATACGCATGACAAATTTACCCTAAACTATTTTTTTGACCTTAAAAAATCCAAAACTGGTATATTGGTGACAAATTTATCCTCTATTAAATTAGATTAATATCCCGAAAAATCACAAAACCGTTAAACCTGTGACAAAAGAAATGTTAAATCCCAAACTGGTACACTTGTCAACTATCATGTGTCATTTAACTCAGTAATTAGACGGTAAAATTTTACGTAAACTAATATAGGGTAAAATTGTCACAGGTATACCGGTTTGGGGTTTTTGGTAGTCAAAGCACCAGTTTGGAGTTTTTCGTGGTATTAACCCATTATTATATTCTGATTTGAGTTGAATATCTTAGGTGGACAATCCACATCATCCACTATTCAAACTTGCACGATTAGAAGTTAAATCAACAAATTATATTAAATTGAATCAATGGAAGAATAGCATTAGATATTTTCACACGGTCTAGGGACTAGATCGAATATCTACCAAAAGTTCAGAGACCACGTTGAATAAATTCAAAAGTTCAGGGACGAGGTTATACATTGAGCCTAAGTTTATAGACTATTCGCGTAATTATCCAATTTAAACATAAACTACTCTTGTTTATTTGCTAAAAAACTATGCCGGTGAGATTTTTCGCTGTCACCTGCCCGTGACGGGTTCACCCCAGTGGACCGATCACCCTGCTGCTCCAAAGTCCAAAACTTTCGCGCTCGAAAAGAAAGCCCTAACTTCTCCGATTCGCTCTCTTCTTCCCAATCGCAGATCAGCGAAAGCTTCGAGCTTCGAGCTTCTGCAGTTCGGAATCGACCAGGACTGCCCTGACCAGACCCACTTCAACCTCCGGCGATTCCGAAAACACCTGTTTAGGGTCTCGTAAATGGACGCCAAGGACATTCTGGGACTGCCCAAAAATCAGCTCCCGATCCCTCAAGAGAAGAAGTCTAGGCCTCCGAAGGAACCTCAGAGGAAGCCCGACGGCATTTCGCGGGAGGTTTATGCGCTCACTGGCGGTTTGGCGCCTCTCATGCCGTCGATTGATGTTTCTCAATTGAGACGGCGGCCTCCTTCGGATGAGAAGGTTCGTCGAATTTCAGCTTGAGGTAGTGTAGTGTAGTGTAGTGTAGCGAGGTTGGGTTTGGGGTTTGAGTTCACGATTAGGCCTAGAGTAGTTATGGGATTCTAGGTGTGGCGCGTTTGTGCTTAAGTATTGGGTTAAAGGGCAGCGCTTGATGTACCCATCTTGGTTTGCGTCGCGAGTCATGATGTTAACACTCTCGGTAGTATATGGCGGATGATGTGTTAGTCGATATAGAGATTCTGTAGTGTCTACACGGGCTGTTCTCCCAAATGAAAGAGCTTTCTGGAATATAGATGGCACTTTCAGTTAATCCACATATTACCCATTGCTTCTGTAGAATAGAGTGACCGATCGTTCTATTCGTTATTCTGAGTTCCGGGCTTCATTTACGTGTAATCTCTTGTGTGAAAATCACTTCAGAGAATTCTGCCCTTTGCTCAGATTACTTGGCAGTGGCTACCTTTCACGAATTCTGCTAGAAAGGATGATTTGCAGCTCTTCCACTGGGTAAATCTTCCTGCCTTGCCCAATTGAAAACTTTATATCGGGGTGTTGTTAGCAGTAAAAGCGCCCCTGTTTCTTGAAAATCTGCAGGTCAGAGTCGTGAATGGTGTTCCACCAACTGGTGATTATGCTTTTGCCAAATACAACAAGGTAAAGCTCGTGTTGGTTGGTTACTTTCTGTATGTTCTCTGGTGAGATGAGGTTTTTGTGTTTATGTGCCTACGTTAATGTGAAAGTTTATCAATCTGTCTCTTCATGGTTATGATTTAATTGTTCATTGGTTTGAGTTTGTTCTGTTTTTGATTTGATGCAGTCTGTCAACATTATTAAGTACACTGATGAGGAGTATGAGAAGTACTTGACTGATCCTGTAGGTACCCTCCCAAGTTTTGTCTTCATAGCCTCTGAATAGACACAGTTACTCTTTATTTTTTTTTGTTGGATGAGAATACACTCGATGCTTGTTGCACATGACTTTATCTGTTGGCTAGCTTTTCAAATTCTCTTTTCCTGACCGAGTTGTTCTACCTGTTTTCAGACATGGACCAAAGAAGAGACGGATCAATTGTTTGATTTGTGCGAAAGGTTTGATCTCCGCTTTACTGTGATAGCTGACAGGTTTCCCTCATCTCGCACAGTGGAGGAACTGAAGGATCGCTATTATAGTGGTAAGTGTGTTTTTTTGAGGTCGAGTGAAGGTCTGTTCACATTAACTTTCTAATTTTTTATTCTGATGGCTATTCTGTTGCATATGCTTAGTATCTCGTGCTCTTCTGAGTGCCAGAGCTCCTCCTGGGGATATCGCCAATCACCCTCTTGTGAAGGTTGGTGATGAAGAATTAAGCACCCATATTTATATTTCAGGCAGTCAGTTACATGATTACCGTGCTCATCTGTTTCTTCATGGCACAGGAACCTTACAATATGTCACAGGAAGTAGAGCGCAAACGTGCCTTGTCCATGGTCCTTTCCCAAACAAAACAGCAAGAGAGAAAAGATGCCGAGGTCATTATTTACTATGCCTTTCGACAGAAGATCGAGCAGTTCTTGACTGGTAGATTAATTGATGAGCAAGTATCAACCTTTTCTTTTGTTTCTCATTTATTCGTTGTTTTCTTAGGTACTGACTGAAGCGAAAAGGATAACAGAATCACGCATGGCTGCTAAGGTAGGTCTTAGTGCCATATTGCATATCTTTCTAGTTGTGCTTTCTGTTTTCGGGAAGAGGGCATTATGACTCTTCAGAAAGAATGAACTTATAGAATAACACTGCTCTGGCATACAGAGGAGTATTTATTCTTACTCCAATTCTGATGTTGTGATCGTGTGATGTTTTTGTTGATGTTTCTAGTTTCTGGAGATCGCAGCTCTTAATTCTTTTTTCTTCATTTCCAGGGCCCTGAAGAGTCTGAGTTGCCTGTGGCAGCAAATATTGGTCCAGACAATAGTCAGAGGGCTGCAGTCACTGGTGACGCTGTAACTCCTTCAAATGCTACACTTCCCTCTGCTATCGCTGCATCATCAACGTTAATGGCAGACAATGCATCTACTCTTGCTTCTCTTCGCATGGTAGGCACTGTTTGCATTTAAGATGACCTTCTTTTCCCCTTAAAAGTTCCTATTGATTTTTTCCTATAATTTTGGTAAGTCTGCCCCAGTGAGTAGTTCACTGTTGACACTATTTCCAGTATTAAACTTTTAACGCCTTGCCACAAATCTCTGAGAAAATTTCAGCTCCGTGTGTACTTGAGAACATATGCTCTTGATCAAATGGTGCAAGCTGCAAGTGCATCTGCTGGACTTCGGACAATCAAGCGGGTTGAGCAAACTTTGCAAGAACTTGGGGTATGTTTATTTCCTCTTTCGAGGAATGGTTCCAGGAACCTTTCTTGGCAAGGGAATTTCATGTAGTTGTTATCACATAATTTCTCATTAGGATTTAAAAAGAGGTACTTCCAGCTCAATGTTATGTGAATAGATTTATTGTTCATTTTTTCTGTTGCATTTAAGCCTTTGGTACTCCTGCGACTTGGTAATAAATTTCTAAGCTTTAGTTAGTTTCACACATTCCTCTTTCTTTTTTCAGTATTCATTTTGCGTTTTAATAGATAGCAGACATGCATTATTGTCAACATTTGTACATGATTTTCAATTCCTTCGATTTTTCAGGTGAATTTGAAACCAAAAGTTCCAACCAAAGCTGTTTGTGCAGAGCATCTTGAATTAAGGAAAGAGATATTGACTCTTCTAAATCTTCAGAAGCAGGTGATTTTTTGTGTAACCATAATTATATTCGTCTCTGTCTTAATCTTTTGATTGCTGAATTTTTCATGAGCAGATTACGCGTCTCTAAGCTTTAGATTTTCTTTCAATCAAAAGGTCTCGCATTTTTGTTTTTTTTTTTTGGGTAAAGGTCTCGCATTTTTGTTTATATCTCAGTTAAACGACATTTGCTCATTTTGTCATCAAACTCATGTATCATCTGCTGTCATGACATTTGAATCAATACAAGTAACCATGATGACCTGGTGTAGCTGTTATTTAGTTTCTGCCCGGTAATTGCATTTTGAATTTGCTTGATATGCCTGCTAATTGTACCTGGTTACTCACCAACCATGGAATATCTGTGTTTTGATGAGCAAAAATCTGCAGCAATGAAGAATTCTTCCTTAATATTCATTAAGGAAATTGCACAAGAGAGGAACACGAATAAAGAATAATTAGATTTGTTGAGTTGGATAATTAAAAATTTGATAGTCATTAATGCACATGCCCATCTCAAATTTCAGCTTCAATATAAGGAAGCAGAAGGTACATCTTTTCAAGAGAGTCCTTACTCAGAAGCACCAGGCACCCCAAAGGTCAGTATTTCATTACTTCAGCGGACTGCGATGAGATGTAGTTGAGTCACTGCAATCATTGCTTTGCATTTTCTAGCATTGTTCTAGACTGTACTCTGTATCCCAAAAAAATACCGTTCTCTCTTCTTGTATGATTGAAAGTCAAATGTCTCTCTTGATAACAGCGCACGCCCCGTGGGGACCAGGATCGGCCATTTATGCCCGACCCTCTTAGTTTTGGAGGTATCTATTGGTGGTTGTTGTCAATTTTTCACTCTGTGGAACCTGTTGTTGTTTCCTATTACTAGTCTCCTGAGATCAACCTCTGCAAGTGAACCCTAGACCTGTAGCTTGAAATGATTGAATTCAGATACATGAACGAATTGCAGGTGATAGATTTGGCAAAAGGGACCAGAAACGCAAGGTAACCAGGTTCTCCTATTGAGTTAAAGATGTACTCGTTCTTGTACAATGTCCAGTGCCTAATGTCATTATTCTTTTCCCTTTATAATAAATTTGGCCTCTTCAGGCACCTGTAAGAACATCAGAAGCTGCACAATCCCCATCTCAATCTAAAAGGCCTCGCAAGATGAAGGCTTCTGACATCTAGTTGTGGGATGATTGAGTTTTGGACTATTGGTAACAGTGGCCTGCGGCATGATGATTTGGCGCAAACTGTATACTTCCCCAGATGCCTGATCAACGACTAAGCACGGAAAGCAGATGCAACTCCCTCAAGATTGCTTCTTTTCGTCGGATTTGGAGTTGAGCAGAAGCTTAGACCAATGTTGAGCTTTTCCTGGAATGAGATGGGTACACATGACAATTACTCATCAATGTTTGGGTGCCCGTCTCGAGCATGAAAATCCTGCTTCCTTAACTGACATTTTGTATATATAGAGTGACCTTGGTGGTGATCTTTTGCGGATGAGGGGTTTTTCCCATCAGCATCATCTTTGTCTGGAATAGATGAAGCAGGCTTCAATTTCAATAGGCGAAGACTTATTATTGGGAGATGCCTGCTGCTTTTTGTTTCGAAGCAGAGGGGTCTCGAAATGGAGGAACTGTTGTGTATGTATAAGATGCATGTAAACTTTGCCGGTCCGAATCAGATCATCTGATTTGAGCCGAATCAAGCATGTTTTGTAAGGCCCCGGTTAACCAATTATTGTGGACTACAGATGGTGTCTTCTCCAGTGACCTCACATCGTGACGGTGGCATGTGGAGTGATAAAAGAGGACGATTGGAAGTTGGCTAATACTTGTCGAGAATGCAGGATCTATCCTTGTAATGTAAATTTCAATATCGACAGCCATCCGAGATTGTCATTGCTCCATAACTATTTATCAGGGAACCATCGTCTTCAATCTAAGTGAACACATAATTCTTTTTACAACGATGCTGCTCGCTCTTAGTATATTCATAAAAAGGGTCCATTTATTTAGATAATGTCACGTATCATTTAGATAAGTCGGCGTTTGTACAAAAGAACATATATTTCCATCACTGACGGAAAGGGCCTGGAAGAAAAAAAGGATTGTTCATCTTAAAACATCCCAAAGCGCTGATATTTGGTCCATCACCAATATGCAGTCTCTCATCGCTTTTGGTTCCTCTTGCTTCCCTCACTATCACTCTCCTTGTACTCAGCTGCAAAATCTCGGACGTTTTGTACCCAGAACTCGCTGCACTTCGAACGAAGACCGAAGCACTGTGACCGGAAGCAAACTCAGCATCGCTTGGCCGCTCTCCATCTCCCTCTTCGGCTCAGGCTTCTGTCTGGGTACTCTCATCGATGGACTCCACTCGAGGGTCAATCTCGTCGTCTACGAAAGTGGGTCAATCGATCTTGGCCCTCTCCACACGAACATCTGGGTAAAAAAAGCCCATTCATTATATGTTTTGCTCTACTTTCGACTCATTAGCATTGGGCAGAATTTTTCTCTCTCTCTCGCGCTCTTACTTCGGCATAGATTTTGAAGTTATGACTTGTGGGGTATGTAATTTTAGGTCCCTCCATTGCTGGGGTTGTTCTATTGCACTGTTGGGTTGCTTCAGCTGTACTTGGATGAGAGAACTTCTTCAAAGGCTTCGCAAGGGAGTTTGGAGAAAACAGTTGCTTCGCTGGTGTGAGTGTCCACCACAAAATTTGATTTAAATTTTGCCAAAAGATGAGGGGAGAAGAAAAATCATTGGTCCTGATATGATGATTGATGACTGGAGCGGTTTCTGATTGCGGGGGTTTGTTTCATGATGTTGATGAATTCAGAGCACTGGTGGGTTTCATTGAATTGAGCGCTGAGCTGTACAAAGCTGGAGTGGCAGACAACGTTGAGGCATACATTCTGTTTGCAGTCGCTGAGTTAATATGGTTGTCTCTGGACAGAAGTTGGTTTGGTTTTGCCTTTGCTTGCGTTGTTGGTGTTGCCTGCCCGATGGCTGAGATTCCTCTCATGAAGTAATGGTCTTTTAGTTCAATTCATAACTTATGTTGGAATTCTTCAATTTCTTTTGCATGCTTTACTTGTTACCCTTAACAGTGAAAATTAATGGTATTCTAAAATGATTGTACATTGATTATTTTTTTTCTTGGCTAAATCTCTCAGGTTCTTTAACCTCTGGTATTACCCACAAGCAAATGTTGAAATCCTTGGTCAGGTAATCTTGTAGACGCCCTCATTCACCTGCTATCCGCAAATATGACTAATGAAAACCTAAATGAACGTATAACAACAGTATCAGAGAGGTGTCTGGTTTTACTTTCTGTGTTGTTTCTGTGCGTTTTGCATTGCAGGGGTTAGTGACTTGGACAATCACTTGCTACTTCGTTTACACTCCGTTTCTGAAGAATCTGTCCCGTTTGTTGAGGTCTGTGATTTCTTCTCGTTATTTGGTGGACAAGTCTTCCTAGAGGAAATGCATTTTTCTTCACTCGCAAGAATCAAAGAGAACATTCTATTATGCCAACTGAACCAACATACTTCAGCTTGGTGGGTTGGTTAAGGTCATTGCCATTTCTGTCGTCCCAAAAGCCATGAGGACTTGGAGCACTGATCTGAGAAGAGTATTATTTACTCTTTATCTTATCTACTTGTATATATTAAACAAACCAAAAAACTGATTTTATATTGCATAAGCTTTATAAATTCACGAATTGAATGAAGTGAATCTTGTTCTGTTTTGTTCACGTTGTTTTTCAATTCCTGAACATACTGATCTCTAATACTCATAAGTATGTGAGATTTGTTACTTTATGTCAATGACTGCAATAAGCTCCAGAGCAAAGGATTGTCTAGTAGTTAAAGGGGGCGATTTTGCTCATGTTAGGTGTGTTCTAAATTGCTGGTTCATGGACTATAGACAGGTAAACTGATTTTCATGTCAGCTGAATTATTTGACGTTGTTATGTGATCTTTGCCTAATAGTTCAAGATCTCTATTATGAGAGACATCATGGCTGTATTAGTAGCCACCTTGTCTAGTAGCATGAAAATTGTGAGTTTGAATCTTCAGATTGTTCTTTGTCACATTCTCTTTTCACCCAATTGCGAGTATCCTTTAGTTGGTTTGAACTGCTCTTTCATCTGCCTATTTTAGGTTGGCATGCATCAAGCTTTCATCGTCATATCATTATCATCATGAAGTGTGTTGAAGTACAGAACGCGAAAGATTGCAAAGATCTCATAAGTTTTCCCCCATTTCAAAACCCTAAACCTTGTAGTATTTCAGAAGGCATCCTATATTTACTCTAGTTTCTTAGACTTTAAGGTGTAGAGTGCAGGTTTTCTGAAAAGGTTGCAAAGCGCATATTTTCGGAAGTACTAATTGCAAAAAGTAGGATGAGAGAGAATTAAGGATGGTTTATGATATTTTTCTGAAGTATATAAATCCCGTCATCTTCTAATAGCTTCAAGATTCAAGAACTTACAATAGTACACATCACAAGTGAAACATTAGCAGGCTAAGCAACAGAAATCATTCAAATCCCATTTGAACTTTATTCTAGCTCAATGGGGTTCTCAACTTTGTTAAAATATTACTCGGTATGGCTTTCATTTGAACATACTCAAGTATCACTAGGCTTTTAGCTAACGTAGGCTGCTCCGTCGTTATCAAACCAATGTCATGACTCATTAGATTGATTGTCGAATGTGCTTTTGTTCCCAAAATAGACTCGGGAATCCCATTTTACTTGCGAAGAGTCTCGAAAATTAAGACCCTAAATTGTATCTTTCTGCCACAGGAAAAAACGCAATGAATGTCGAAATATGAAAGCTACATCCTCTTGATGGCGTAGTGCATCACTGTCGAAACCACCGTTTCTTGTTACCAACATAGTCGAACATATTCCAAGACAACATTGAACGTGGGATGAAGATTAGAAAGTTCAAGTACCGGTGAAGTCATGCAAGTAAAGTAAAGCAGGCAATGCTGCGCTTTGTATTGAAGGTGAATAGATAAGGCCAGATAGTGACTATGTTTGTGTGTGTCAGAGTGAGAGAGAGAGAGAGAGAGAGAGAGAGAGAGAGAGAGAGAGAGAGAGAGAGAGAGTTGGGGCAATTGATCCTCTCTCTTGTAGAAGCACACTCTGGAATCAAGTGTATCCAATTATTTCAGGCTCACAGGTTGGTGATGGGGACAACGATCACACAGATATCGCCAACAGTATGCAATGTACGTCCTCCGCATGAGCCATTGAGTCTATACACCAGCGAGACCTACTCGACCGTGACCGCTGATTATGCGGACTCGATGACCAATATATAATAGCCTAAACATAGTAATGATCCTTTGATCTGCCATTCATGCGCTCGCACTTTGCAGATTCAGAGACAACTTGCAGAAAAGATAGATTACAGTGGGACAGCGACCCATCAAGGACAAGAGGATGCTCATTTTAAAGTCTAGGCATGTTATAAGATCAAAAAACTATCGAGTAGTAGACCTGTTAATGTAATACATGTTTGTAAGGACCTCTAGTATGGCTAGTATTTGATCGACAACCCCCATAACTTCTAGTTTAGTTGGACTCGCTTGGTGCAGTAAGGAACAAGCGAAAACCGAACAAGTCAAATGAAAGAACTCGACCCCAATGGGGAGGCATGTTCCTTTTTTATAATGATTCACCAGTCGATCGCAGAATGAAAATCATTGGCTCTATGGGAATTTCGAATGTCTTTTCCCAGTAGTGCGAACCTTTGCCTGTGATATAGAGTATGAAGCTTATAGAGTTGAACTATACTGGCTCATCGCTTTGGTCCAGCCACCCCTCATGACAATCTGATTTTCGAGTCTTATGCAAGGGGACTTTTGGACACACCCCTACGCCATTGAGGTCTTCATATGGCATCTAAATTGACAATTCATATTTTTGGAGGACCTAATGCATCCATCTCAGTAGAAATATCATCAATCGAAGGCTAAAGTCAGCAAATACCGTATGCGCACTCAAATTGTATGGCATAGCGTCATCAGCAATGATCGACACCCTACCATTTTTTTTGCTTACACCCTACCATTAACTCGTGGTTATATGGGTAGTTCCATTCAAGGTTGGACATTGGGGTTGTGGTACCCGAAAGTGATCCTATACCATCTGGAATGGGTTTTGTGAGGGATAAAACCGGGGTTGGCATAACTCTGAACTGAATCATGCTTATGGGCAAGCGTTTGAAGGGCTTATTTTACTTTACTGAAGAAATTTAGTATCCAGTGCTATATGTTCCTGAGCATATAGCAGCATTGTTAATTCAAGTAGTTGACTATGATCAAAGCCTATTATGCACAATATCCTTGTCCAAGATCAAAAGCCGACATCAGTGGATTTATGTCCTCAAACTTATAACCAGTCAAGCAGGTTGATCAGCAATCTGGAATGCAATTATACCCAAATTCAGAATATAGTGTCCTCCGGCTGCAATGGGTTGAGAAATTTTACCCTATTCTACATGGACGAGTTAGGAAAACTGAACATGTCAATATTCTTATCTTATTTCTGGGTGTATCTAGGAAAACATTTCAAAGCAGTTTTAAACCTCTGTTTTTAGTAAAAGAAATTCGGATAGTCAAAAACAACCTTAATTTCTGGGTATGGCGATTCCAATATTAGCTCATTGGTAGGTGGCCGAAAGGTAATCAAATGAAGATCAAAATGTTCGGTGAGCAATGACTAGCTGTGTATATGCAAATCCATCTCTAGCAGTGAGTCATCTTATCTTATAACTTATCCTAAAAGAGACATAGTCATTTCTCGGACAGAAAGTTATCTAGGTGATCAACCGAATCCGAGGTATTATGCTTCAATTTCCAAAATTTGTTCTGTTGATGCGGTAAATGTTTAGATGGGTAACCTATGTTTCTGGCAAATGTTTGCAGCAAATGAAAGGGAAAAACTATATTGGTACAAATGTCACAGCATTCACTATATACAGAAAATAATGACTGAGGAAACTTTGCTAGTTTAGTCATGCAACAGTCATACTGTGTCATGACTCGTAAGAGTCCTTTTCTTATCACCTATACCATATACTACAAACAGAAAATTCCAATAGAAAGCAAAAGAAAAAAAAATAAAATCATACTATAAAGGGCAAAACATCCCATAAAACCCTAAGGGTTAATACCACGAAAAATCTCAAACTGGTACACTTGTGACAAATTTACCCCAAACTATTTTTTTGACCATAAAAAATCCTAAACTGGTACACCCGTGATAATTTTACCTCGAACTATTTTTTTGACCACAAAAAACCCTACATTGGTATACTTGTGATAATTTTACCCCCGAACTAATTTTTTGACCACCAAAAACCCCAAACTGGTACACCTGTGACAAATTTACCCTCCGTTAGTTTCTATTAAATTTTACTATCAAATTGCTAAGTTTAATGACACGTGGTAATTGACATGTGTAACTATTTTGGACTTTATCCATCTGTTTGTCAAAAGTTTACCAATTTGTGATTTTTTGTTATATTAATATAATTTAACGGACGCTAATAGAGGGTAAATTTGTCATAAATATACAAGTTTAGGGTTTTTAGTGGTCAAAAAATTAGTTCGGGGGTAAAATTATCACAGGTGTACCAGTGTGGGGTTTTTTATGGTCAAAAAAATAGTTTAGGATAAAATTGTCACAAGTATACCAGTTTGGAGTTTTTGGTGATAAAACAAATAATTCGGGGTAAATTTATCACAAGTGTACCAGTTTGGAGTTTTTTGTGGTAAAAAAATAGTTCGGGATAAAATTGTTATAGATGTACCAGTTTAGAATTTTTCGTGGTATTAACCCAAACCCTAATCTTTTTTTCCTTTGTCATATGCAAACACCTAACCAAGTACCCATCTGGAAGTATTATCAATCCAACATTACAGATCACCAAAAACGAAGAAAAGCTTATAATAATGGGGTCATTAAAATGGTCACACGTTAAAATCTATAAGTTCTCTTTTTTTTTGCCTTTTCTTTTTATCAATTTCTATTGCTAGCAATCCCTTCATTACCGGCCAAGATCAAGTACTTATCCTTGTGAGCCTTGTGCACTCAAACCTCAAAGCCTTACCAATCACCTCCTGCACATAATTTGCCTTATCAAACCTTGTCGTCTTCTCACTCTCATGACATTCATTACCATCACAATTATTGCAAACCCCAGAAGAAACCACCACCTTCTCAAGCAACCGTAGGCTGTAACTCGGGTTTGGGTTCAAGAAAAAGAAGAGCGGATCGAAGCACTTGAGCCCACCTGCGGTCGTGCCGTGGAACATGCCGACGTGCACGTCGAGTGCCACAGGGACTACCTGGTCACTCATCTCCGAGAACAATGGGCTGAACCGTAGCAGATAGAGCTCACGGCACGTTGTCCCCTCGGGGCAAATGACTAGGTCACCTCGTTGAAGAAGCTCCCCCATCGTTGCCACGTCTTTGTCCTGGTTCCGGGTCAAGCGCACCGTCTTGATCGGGGACAAGATCTCCGACACCCAGCTGAGGCTGTAGGTGACGGCAGTGAAATTCCTCTTGAGGGTGAATGAGAGGCAGAGAGGGTCTAGGAGTGTCCTGTGGTTGCAAACATAGAGAAGGCCTTTGGTCCTTTTAGGTTTAGCTTGATTGTTGTCAATGTTTTTGTTGTTGGTGTTGTCTAGGGTTGTGGGGAGTGATACAGTGAGGTGGAGACCAGAGAAGGCTAGGAGCGCGATGGAGAGAGTGAAGGGTAGGAATATGCCAATGATGGCTCTCAAGAGGGAAAGGCAGAGGCCAAACGGGAGCCACATGAAGATGGCTAGGGCTGAGATTGGGGTGGGTTTTAGGGCTAATCTTCCATCATGGAAGATGGGTGGCTTTGGGTAGTTTTCTCTTGGGAGGTGATGCCAGCTTCTCTTGTCTGATTTGCTCACTAGGTATAGTTCCTATGGAAAAGGAAAAGCAAAAGACGACTTGACATTAGATTATAATCTATTTACTTATGGACAAAAGTATACCCAGGTTCTTGGATGCGCATAAGCACCGTATTTATTGGTGAGTTTTTAGAAAGTATGACAATTTTCTTGTGTTAGGACAATATGGAAATATTAATGCAAGAGAAAGCGATGGAACATGTGAAATGAAATGTCTCAACAATGACAGATTCGTGTGGAAATATATACGGTTACGATTTGTGCATAGTTTCAAGCCTATAGTCTATGAAAGGAGCATTTCAAGAAGATGAACCCGTCATAGCATATATGGCTAGCTAGAATAGATTATGTCCATGCAACTTAATAGATACGAAGTTTTGATTGAATCAAACAGCTATGATGGAATTGATTCTAAAGTGAACAGTTGATGATAGAGAAATATGACAATACCACGTGATCTAGCGACAGCTCTGAAAGACTAATCAATGAGCAAGAGGGAGAGAGGCGATGGCGACCATTGCTTGGATGGTCTTTGTCGCCTTGAACTGCAACAGTATGCAAAATCTACTAATTATGGTAACTATATCGAAGTGGTGGTGGTTGTGTCTTCAGATCTTGTCAAATTGAGATAGGAGAAACTATGCGAGACGACGACCACCACGGGTTGCCGTTACCTACAGACCGCGACCAACCCCTTGGTTGAGAGAGAGAGAGAGAGAGAGAGAGAGAGAGAGAGAGAGCTCTTTGAGCATCTCACCTTGCATCTTGAGAACAAAGGATCACGTTGGAGGGACTTCTTGTAGCTGCTAATGCCAATGAGACCACATTGTGAAGATGTCTCCTTCCCAAGCATCTCCTCCAACTCATCAACCGCACTACGCCTCTTCCTCTCCATAAGCCCCACATAATACCCACATACCACCTTAAGCCCCCTCCCAACCACCATGTCAACCTCCATATAATCCCTCAAGAAACTCTCAACCATCACTTGTGGAAGCCCACTCACTCCCACTCTCTTCCCTACGCTCTCGTTCACCATCTCAAACCCTTCCAAACCCACGTCCTCAAGCAAGAACTTTGGCAAAACAGCCCTCCCCACCCTAAAACTTTTTTTTTTTTAACCCAAAGAAGCAAACCATGACCATTACCTCCAACCCTAGCTCAGCACCACAAAACCCTAAAATGGGTATGTCATGAGAAGCAAGAGCGCCCTCATGAGGCCCCCTGCTTCGAAGGCCACGAGCATGAAGTAAGGGAACAGAGAGCAGGACCTTAGCAAAGCCCCTTCGACATCGAACACGATGGCTTGGTCGTGTAGGCCTTGCCTGCGAGCAAGAGAGCGTGATCTCTGGTACTTAGAAATATTCGCGTGCGCGACGACGTTACTTCCGTTCCGGTGGAGGACTCTCGCGGTCCGGCCTAGGACGAGGCGATAGACGAAGAATGCGAGTGACTTGAAGAACACTTCAGGGAACATATTTTCGGCTCTCCCTAACGACGTTACAGTTGATAAAGTGCGAGAAATTTTGTGTTCTGGTATCTGAAGGGGAAGGCCCTTCGTTTATAAAAAGGTTTGATGTCGAGATAACCTTTTGTCTGTATATTGTAACATTGCCCTCTTTGTTATTTTTCAAGAACTTCCTCCATTTGCCAGCTCATTGGTTCTTTCCTTGTGGTTTCGTAGTTACGACCTACTAGGGCTCGTAATTATTGCCCTAAGTTGTTGTAATATAAGTCAAAATTGGCGACTTGCTCGCTGTTCTTCCGTATATGCTCCACGTGACGAGAGAAACTATCCTGCCATTGCACCGCTAACATGCAGAAGAAAAGCTAATGAACCGGCGGATTGAAATCACATTGTGTGCTGAATTTCGAAGAGAAAATGTATACGTCTTGATTGATTTGTTTTTCCACGCGCCAATGAAACGTGACCGAGCGGCAGATGCTTAAAGATGTGTGTCTCGGGTACTAGGCCCATTCCTCATGATGTTAATTGATGCCTAAGATTCTTCAAAAGCATGCAAATTGGTGCCAAGTCTGGTACTCACACGTTTGTCCAAAAAAGATAGTAAACTATTGAAACTTTCATCCATACCGAGTTTCCAAACATTGAGTCTTTGAAGTATTCAGAACTGTATAACCGACTTGTATGTCGTGTGTAAAATGGGCTAGAAATAAGGAATGCATCACAGTTGGCAACACTGCTAATCACAATCGAGTGCGAACATGACAATTCTTATACCCATCACACTAGATTAATTATGTAGCCAAAAGTATATTTATGATATGATCGTTAGAGATAACCCAAGGACAAGGAGTTGATGATAGAACTCAAGATTGAAACCTTTTGCTTCTCAAGATGGAAGAGCCAAATGCCTTATTGTTGCACTTTTATCTTAGAACTCGATAGATAATAATATTCCATGGATTTTCTTTCCCCTAAATAAGTTGAGCAAGCATGCATGCGATGCATCTCAAACTTTCGGTCTTGATAGCTCCATATGAAATTCAAGTGATTTTTGGAGGTCCGATGATGGATAGTGAGTCCTTTTGTTGCAATTTGGCACGTTTGATGGAATCACTTGGCTTTCTGTTGCGGTTCGCTGTTTATGAAAGCTCCTTTGCCTTGGAACGAGACAGTTCGGAGGCGACAAGAGCGATTGCCATCGACTATCAAAGAAGGCAATTCTCCTCCCACCACCACATTCAATTATCTTGAAAATAACAGTCCATTTTTCACAGGGCCACCGAAAAACATAGAAAAAAATGACAATAACAATAAATGAAAGAATGTACAGCAAGGAGTTCCCACGTAACCATAGACAAATTGCACATAAAATAATAAAATTTTTCCCTCGATTCCTCGTAAAATATAAAAAAGAACAAAAGCTCAAACATGACCCACACGTTGCAAGCAGATAAGGTCGAGCTTGACCCATTAAATGGGCGCGGGCCAGAGGCTGAGTGCATCGCATGGCTAGCCGTCTTGTTTGGACCACTCGTTGAATACCGTGATATCATCTCAATACCCAATTGGGGAAAGAACATCTCCATCCTAACCAACGCACGTTGTTTTTCCTCTTTTGGCTCGACAAGATCATGAACACATATGTTTGAAATGATCTGCATTTGGGCCATCCATCGACCCGAACTCCTATGTTTCATGCCTCCTGATCGGCTGGAGCCGTCGTTTCTCTTGATTCTCATGGACAATTCAATGATGTATCTGGAATCGAGTCTAAATTAATTGGGATTGCGGAAATAGAAAAATTGGGCTTTGCTTGATGACCTTTGGCTTTGGTCTTATGATGCAGCAAAAATGTAGAATATTTGGAGGACGGATTCATTTATTCAAATAGAGCTAGGGTTATTAGTTGAGTCACGTGATGTAATTGATCAATCATATTGAATCACGTGATACGCAAAGAATTGATTTTGTATTGAAATCTTAAAAACTCTTTTTAGATGTATCTTTTATTTTGGGGAAGATGCATGCTTCTATATTTACTTGTTGAACGGCAAGAACTAATTAATCGCGAACCTACTTTGCTATTTGCTAAGGGGACATTGCACATTAAGCCATTCCTAAACTAAAAGTGAACCTTAATGTACGTAGATGACCAGCAGGTCCTACGTCGTGGAAATGATTGCTCGACATCATCGATTCCAAAGATAAAACTTTCATTTTCCAGCCAGAAATCAGCTGCTAACTTTCAACGCATCACATCATTGCAAACTGTATAGCAAAGTGAACAACACAATGACAGCACGAATGTTTTCCGTGATACGTGGGGACTAGAGGTGGCCAAAAGACCCGTTAAGCATGCATCAAAAGGGGGCCTAGTGAACCGTGTGCGAGTCATCCGACTTGTGGGTTCTCGTGTCCACGCAACATAACGTGTCTGAAATCATTTATGACATGAATAGGAGCCCCATTGCTTGACTGCTCGAGATTTTGGAGATCGAATTTGGACTTGGGTTCGCATTCCACAGCTCATATTCGCCGTTGAAGATGACAAGATAGTGAAAGCAACCATCAATCTGAGAGAGCGATGAGCATTTAATTTCTCTCATGGCCGGAGGGTGAGCATTTAATTCATGCGTGTGTGTATATATAACACGCTTCCACGAATAGGAGAAGATAAGGTGCTTTTTTTTTTTTTTTTTTTTTTTTTCTTTTCTTTTCTTTTTGTTTTTTTTCATGTTTGGTTTTGATCCAAGTTTGTAGTCGAGTGCATGACGGGTTGGAGGGAGGAAAAGTATTTTATCTCATCGAACATGAAATCCCTTCAGGACTTACATAACCTCTCTAAATAAGGTACTTTATGCACATTTAGCTTTTGACGATGGGTCAATTTGTTTTATAACATAATCTCTCGGCAATATGAAGTGAGAATGGCTTTAATGCGCGCGTTGACACTACCCACGAAAAGTAGGTTTAGATTTTGATAATGTGGACTTCGATTCCGGGAAGTGTTTGACCCAACCATATGCCAAGATGTCGGAACTCCAATATAATGGCGAAAGAGAGATGGGCTTTTGAGAATACGCACCAAACTGGAAGAATAAAGAAGAGATGAGTCATTCCACTCCAATCATAAATTCCAGAGAAAAGTGTTCAAGAAGTCTTAAACCTTATGCATTGATGCCAATTTAGGCCTAAATTTTTTTTTTTTGGGTCAATTCAGTCCTAAACCTTTTTTGGGTGCTAATTCAATCTCAAACATTTTGCATTAGTATTAATTCAGTCTTAAAACTTTTGTATTGATGTCAATTCAGTTATTCTGGCTAATAGCTATTGACGTGTCGAAGGACTAAATTGATACCAATGTAAAAAGTTTATGACTTTTTTTGATACTTTTCTTATAAATTCCAGGAATGGGCATGGGAGGGGAGGGGAGGGGAGGAGAAGGGGAGATATACATGCACGAAAACAAGACCAAAATGTCAATTAGCTCCAGATTTTTTAGTTTGTGTTTTCGACGTGGGGACTTAAAGCACCGTATGTCGACATACGTGCGTATGAATGGAAGAAAGATAAATGTCCTAACGTTCTTCTTCTTTTTTTAAAGTCAATGGCTTGGTGCCTGCTCATGCTGTCTCACACGAAAGGTTCAGTTTCAAGCACTGAGATCAGGGTCTTTCTCACGTGAAATTTAACTTTCATTTGGAAAACAAGGATTTGCTGAAATTGAGATCCACTTCACTCTTGATGAATACGATTTGCTACGAATAAGCTTTGGGCGTGCTGCCTGAATTGAACTGCCTCAACTTACAGCTGAGGTCACCTGACCATAGAAGAAGCCCATGTGAATTATAGCTTGCTGGAGAATCTGGTTTAAGGATCTTGTTTGCAGTGTTTTTTTCTTCAGCCGATAGCTCTTAGCCGTCGCATCAAATAAAAAGAGCACAAGTACAAAAGTCGGTATTCTACATCCGTAGAAAGAAGCCTTAGATAACTGACTGAATTAACACGGCATTCCAAAAACAGCGACTACTAAAATAGATTCCTCATTGTACCATGGATATTACCCTATACCTCAATTCGACATCGTTGGCCGCAGTTGTGATCAATTTCTTAGCCTACTACTAATTGTAAAGATGCTGGAACACTTTGCGCAATCGTTACTAGAGAATAGGAAACAAGAGCTAAGTGCCATGAAATTGAAACGCAAGAGTAGTGACACTAGTCAATAAAAAGAACTGCTACAATTTGTATGAACTCCAGTCAATCTCGTTGTATTAGAAACCACCGTCTCGGTTTCAGTGTGGAATAAAATCAACAGCTAAAAGTGGATTTATAGCAAATAAGCCTCAAGCTGGGAATGCATTAGAAAGAGCTGTCATCAATAAATTAAAATCCAACTACCATTAACAAGCTGGAAAAGACTGAGACGCTTTAAGCTACTTATATAGTCTTCATCTAAAAACTCGGGTGAAAAGACGATCAATAAATATTAAACTAAACAATCAGAGCAACAGTACTTTCAGCCAGTGCTACCAGAGAGATCTCCTGAGAATGCACTCCCATAAGATGTGGAACCTGTTTGTGAAGAAGTAACTCGAGCCTTCTGAATCTGTCGTATCCTGAAAACATCTCTTGGGAGTGGTTGGCTTTGAACTGTCACACTATCATCGTCGTCTTGCCCTAACATTCATTAAAAGCATTTTCATCAATGCCGCAAGAAACTCTTGCTAAGGTTCAGAACAAAAAAAGGAAAATGTAAAAAGGACTTCCTATTGTGCTTCTCGCAAATGCATTACATACATGTCAAAGTCACGTCAAAGGAGAGTACTGACATACCACATCTCCCATGTTAGTGTTTTAGTTTTGAGATATTTTTCTCAATCATTTAGAATGAGGGAGCTATAACCTCCTGCGAGCCGTTAGCCACACTGTATCCACATATGTATGTGCGTCCGCATGCACACAATTATATGAAAAGTACTATCTATATAACATAAACGAATGTGCAACTGTTGCAGTTTTTCAAATTTTAAGCAACAACCAAGTGAAGTTTGACCACATCCCTAGGTCCAGAAGATTGTCTTCTTCTATTGTGGAAGCGCATAGCAGTTAATACTCTGAAGGTGCAATGCTCAGGAGTTTTTTTTTGGTCAGACAACGACCAGGAATTAAAAATGGGTAAAACGACAGTTTCTAACAGCACTTCATATGCATATAATGAGCACAGTAAACTTTGCCAAGAGGAGGTTATACAATCCCTACAGGACAATGTCCAACGTGATATTTCAATACTCTACCGTCAGACACATGGCTTAGACCTGCAACATCATATTAGCCACAAATATGACAGAACAATCATGAAAAAGCTGCAGACCTATGATACAAACCTCTCCTTTTTCCAGATTGCCTATCCCCTGTTTGTTTGTAAGAGGAACCGCTTGGCATAGGACGGGACTTGCTTGAACCAGACACCTCACTTACACTGGGAGCATGAACTGGGACCGATTGCTTTGTCATAGTCCCAGATTTCCCCATCTGCCCGGCGGGTATATTGCTCTGCAGACATATAGATAGTACGATATCCACATCCGGTGTTGGTCCTGGAGAACAACATCACTCCATTAAATTATAACCAGGAGCAGAGTTACTCCATCACAAAGTTTCCAGCAGAAAGATGTCACCAAATATCGGTACAGAAACACCATAAATGAAAGTCTGTCTTATAACAAAACTATCAGAAAAGATGAAGACATAAAGGTGCCCTCTGCCATGAAATTACAATATTAAATAGTTTAAAATGAGAACTGACTGCGGAAGATGATGTCAACTCACATTCTCGATAGCTCCGATAAAAAGAAGTAAGCGCGGTAGAAAGAAAAGTGATTACACCTGTATTTTTCATTCTTATGAGTTTACTCTAGTTCTCCAAGCCTCAACCTTCTGTCTTCCTATCAAAACCATTGTACTCACAAATCTTCCATCTTTCTGGCTGTAACTAATAAAATGCATGCTAATCACATTCTACCCACAATTAAATTTGTATCGACCAAAGCTCTCCATATAAAAAACTAATTCTTTTACTTATGCTTGTCTTCTTCATTCTTTTACTCATTCCATCTTGGTGAAAATCAACTTAAATTAACAAACCGTCGCAGTATACTCAAAGTCCTCAATGAAGGAAATTCATTTTGAACAATATCTTCACAGGAGCAAGGTTTTCAAAGACAGAGTCAACTCTAAAAGAAAATAAATAACACCTCCTGAAAAGCTCAAACTTTTATATAAGCATATACTTTAGCATAGATGCTGACAACTACTATTTGCACTAATACATGAAAACACTGCAAAACATATGTAATCTAAGAAACAATCAACAAAAGCATTTGAGACAGAGAATCACCACTGACCATTAATCAAGATGTATGTAACGAGTGCCTACTGCAAAAAGATTACTGGTTTTCAGTCTATTGTTCAATTTGCTTAAATGTCTCTCACAAATTTAACTAGCAAGTCAACACAGCGTCTCCAAGTATATCCAATATATCCCAACTGAAACACAAACAGGTTTGCAAGTTCTTTATTAAGGGTAGTTCCTACCTAATCGTAAGAATACTTTTCCCAATCTATATGAACCCGAGCGAAGCTATGATACTCTTCACAGAAACTAACAAATGAAAGCAGCGGTTGAAGGAAAGGTCACATTTACAAAAGCATTAACTCAAACAGGACAATAGATGAACAGATAACAGCAATTATAACTGTCCTATTACAGGTAAGGCTATCGACTTTATCTCAGATTGAAGATGCAAATTAGCTGTTAAGCCCAAGGATCTATTTCCTACGAACATGAGAATTATAAGGATAAAGTGTTGCAAGAAACAGACAACTGGAAATAAGTTGAAAGCTCACCTTCCACGGCCGGCAAGTTTGCTAAAAATGCCACCAATGCAGGCGGAGTCACTTTCAATATGTCATCAAATGCACTGGATGAGTTGCCACCTGCACTTCCCACAATGGCATTTGGCAAGTTGCAAGAAGGAACAGAAACTCCAGGACCCACGGAATTCAAGGACTGTCCCTATGACAACATAAACTCAAGCACTAAGCATAAGCAGCACCAGCTTCCATTAACAAAGTTCATGTCTGAAGGAAAAGCAACATTACCACCTAAAAATACTCGCAGTTTTGCACTATACAGGTCCAAGCTGAGGTCTAGTGTTTTCAAAACTATTTGAGTACTAGCCACAATTATTTCATGTGGCATATTCAGTGGATTAACCTCCAACTCAGATGACTGTTCCACATAAACTGAATAATTTAAGAGAAAGCAACTGCCACTGCACATACACACAAAGACATTGCATGTAAATTTACATGATCTGACGATCATATTCAAGTTTATATGCTCATAGAAATGTATAAAGGAGATCCGCATGCTATAGAAAATTACTCTCTACAAGCAAGTAGCAGCAACATAATTTGCACCTGTGAATTCTAAGGTTACGACCTTAATTTGTGCTTTCAGAACCAAATATCCAAACTTAGTTGCAACAACATATTAACAACCCGTACCAGGTTTTTGTCTTGGGTCGTAGATCACCATAAGAGATGTATTAGGACGTATAATATCCGCAGATCCAATTGAAGTGCTTGTCAGGCTGGACGATCCCCTATCTAAAAGAAGATGGACATGAAGATAAACCCCCAAGCAAACAAATGAAAACGAAACCGAATCAGAAAACAAGATCAGTTTCACTTACCAACAAATCCAGGTCCAGTGGGCAGAGTTGGCTTCTCTAATTTCTTGCTGATATTTTTAGATAGCCACTGAACAATAGAATATGTTTTTCGATTAGTAAACTATGCAATGGCACAAAGTCATCTTCAGCTACCTTCAACCATTAATCACCTTACCCATCCCTATAAAGTCATGTTATATAATATTGAGTCATTCTTAAGATAAAAATCCCCAAAGCCACATCGAAGACGTCTTGAAACCTTAGACGTAACAAGGCTGCTTATTACTTCTAATTGACTAGGGTGAATATTTTATAGAAAGCAATAACCTTCTTATGAAAGGTGAACCTCAGCAAAACAATTTGATACCACTCTCACCAAGTCCAACATTATGCTTTCAGTTTTAATATGAAAGAACTGCAGAATATAGGAAATTACTAGCTGACCAGCGCAGGCAGTGTAATGTAAAGTTATCCTTAGCAAACATCAACATGATCATCAGCAGAGGTAACTACTCACGACCTAGTAGTGACACACTATTTACAGATGGGCAAAATAATAGATGAGAAACGAAACAGGAAAAAAACCAATCATGTTGGCACCTTCCATCTTCAGCAGAAGATTCTAGGGTATCATTTTTTAAACAATTACTTCTAAAGATACTTAGAATAGTTATTGTGACTTCTGCATCACCTATTATTTCTTGTTGTGTTAATTATTGCGCTTTTGTTTAGTATTTAACACTTAACAAACAAACAGTACTGACGCTTAAGATGATTTTCAATGCTTCTTAAGATATTCTCTTTATGGGAATCAAAATTTGGAGGCATACTAAAGAGGTACTTTTAATCAGTTCCCCCAAACACACTCCTAGTTTTCTGAAAGAATGGAGAATTTGAATAGATTACTTGCGAGGACTGGAAAGAAATGTTTTGCCAATGTGATATCTTTTTAAAAGCAGTGACATTGCAATAAGGGTAGAAAGAAACAAATGAAGATGAGGAAAAAGAAAAACATTCACTACGTCAAACTATCTAAAAGGAATTCAAGCTAAAGATACCTCCTGACGTGACAAATGATCCAGATCCCGAGAAGAGCACGGCCAAAGATCCATGAAACTATACCGTGACACAATGTCTTGTAATGAACCTTCTAATACTGATCCTCCATCTTCTACTGTTCCAAAGATCGCCTCTTTTCTTCTTTGTTCAACCTACGAAGGTCAAGATGCTTGAGGATCAATCCAGCAGTTAAAGTAGTATATGTTAAAATATGAAATCTGTACGATTTAATCCAACATCATCCACTAAAATTACCAGAAATAGCTATCTATCCAAACAATACAACAAACTCACCTGAAGACCACTTTAAGGTTTCAAGTTAGGACATCAAAGAGATCATGCAGCAGTTAAAAAGAATTAGTAGATTTGCTCCACAGGATAATTGTGTCAGGATTTCGGTAAAGACTCCTTTGAAAATAATGCAGAAATTTGTTTGTATTCAACCATAAGACAACGTCTGACCAAAAAAACATGAGACAGCTTCCTTCTTTTCTTAGAAACTCAAATGCTTTCTCGCATTAACAAAAACCGTAGTTGTAAAGTTCTAACTCCTTTACGCTTTATGCCAAGACGCTGGTCCCTTTGACAAGTGCCAGTGCTTCCACAAATATGAGAAAATGGTCAAGGAAGATGCAACAAAGAGCGTCATACACAGGAATTATCATTATCCCAGTACAGACAAAATTTGCCAAATAATTTACCAGAACTTCTTAAGGTGATGAATCGTAATAGTATGTTCAGATCCAGAAAAAAGTTTTACATATTATTAAAATGATCTAAAGTTATCGAACCAATTGGCACACAGTTGGACCAGCAAGAGGAAATGAATAGGAAAATTGTAAAGCAACCAAATTATGGTAAGTGAACAGAACCATCTAACCATAGTTGTGTTTGGGGAAGCATACATACAGTTGACAAAGGGAGACAGCAGTCCATGATCGTGCCAGTCCATTGTTCAAGAGGAAGGGGATAAAAGAGGGGGAGGAGTTAGACAGTCAATCAGATTTACCTTCAAAACACTAGCAAGATCTCCATAAGTTTGCTCGAACTGGACAAATCTTTTCCACACCTAGCAAAGCAAGGGAATGATGTAAAAGAGAAAACCTAAAAAAAAGTATATGGATGAAACGTAAGTAGTTTCGTAACAGTATTACCATAGACATATCTATGCAGGTCACATAATATGCCTTCTTAAGCTTCGGAAGTAATTTTCCAGGGGGAATTTTGTGATCAATGGAAGCTTTCTTAACCTAGTCTTGTTAAGCTAGGTTACAAGGATAAAAAGTTAACATCTTTAATAACTGTCGAGCTTTAAATATCCAGATTATATGGCTGAAAATATGTAGGAAAATTGACTGATTGATAGAAGTAGATTTTTTCCTATTTAGGAGTTTTTTTTATTCTGTTAAATCCCACAAATCGTGGGATTGTAGCTGTTCTCCTATTTAGGCTTTGTTTCCTATTTTGTTTGCTAGGACTCCTCTGTGTATTAGTCTATAAATATAACAATGTAAAGAGGTAGTATATATGAATGAGAAAAAGAATTTCCCTCCATCTAAAATTTCCACAATAACTAAACAGTAGAAGCATAAAGACTGTTATCAGATCATCAACGAACAATTCTACCTAACTCGTCACTGCTACATTGATCTTCCACTAACAAACAATGATACCCTCTAACAACCTAAATGTGTTTTTTTCCCCTTGATTGGCTGAAATATCACATCCTCCTTTTCTTTGTTCCTACAGATAAAGAATTGTACCTCAGCAGATGCCTCAGCTGGCAGTGAGCTTAATGCACGCTCAAATAAAGCGCGGATGTTCTTATCGTCATTCATGCGAGACAAGAAATCTGCATATCTGTAAAGGTAGAGATATTTTCATTACTGACGGAGTGGAATCAGGGAAATAAAAATCTAAATAATAAGACTAGAAGCTCTTCAAAAGAGTTCTTGTTGGAGGGCAGAGATTCAATCCGCTTTAAATCTGATACCACCTGATCAGAGAGGCACATCACGCTAATTAATTGACAAAAAGACGGAGAAAGACATCATAATCTAAATGTTTCGGCATTGGCAAGGGGTGGCCATCATTTGGCTGAACCCTGATCCCTCATCAACGAAGGTTTTCAAGCAGAACCTTGTAACCAAACGGCTCCTGGGAAGTTATGACTGAAAAGGAGAGCCTTTGAATGTCAGTACTAGTGGCAACCCATCGATAATAACTTGAAACAAGATGGATGGGTTGATAGGTTAAAGAAGTCCTTTCTTTCAACTTTGGCTAGAGTCCCAATAGTATACAAGAGAGTCCATGTATACAAGGTTCAGCTCATCCTGAATGGAGAGACCTCGCAGAAAAGCGACTTTGTCGATATTTCCTCTCCACAGAGAAATCTGACCAAAGAAAGTCTAGCAGCTTCATGTATGGATGAGATTAGTGCTAGAATGGGATTTAAATAGCCAATCATTTTGTTAAAAAGTGCTATTGGACAGATTTTTATTGAAGAACAAGGCCAACATCTATAATCTTCATCTTCCTTCGTTACATCTCTTTCGGATCCCCTCCGTCACAATATGGGTTGGAAGGCGGTCCATATCAATATGAGAGTGGATTTCTTCATTAAGGTGCTATCTAGGAATGCAACATAACCTTAATCACCTCCAAAAGAGAAGAGACACTGTGGTCAATAGATGTTCTCGTGCAAGGTGGAAGCAACCATCGGATGTGGTGACAGAGTTAAGAACTTGACAGGCACCTCATATGGAAAGGAAGAAGGAAGTTGCATTTTTGTGATCCACCATACAACTATTGGTTTGCTTGGAAAGAAGAGCTTAAAGAAGAGAGTACCCATATCCAGAGAAGTTGGTTTTACAGTGTGGCTTCTCGGTATAGTGGATGCAGCGGTTTATAAAAATTCTATGGTTCAGACGATAATCTATTACATATGCAAATCGCATCAGGTTGCATCCTCTTGAAGCCTCATCAAAGTAAGATCAATAGCACAGACGTTACATTTTTATTGCTTTTGGGTTAAATATAGGCAGATGTCCCGCCAAAATTTGTTCGTCTTCCTATAATCTCAAGCTCATGATGCTGAACCTACAACAATATGCCAGACAGCCCCTATCTCTACATATTATTCAGCTTTCACATTGAAATAAAGCAATAGAAAATCTATTTTTCTATCCTTTAGAACAGAGCTTATATCTTTAATAATTTTATGATTGAGCACGATAGCTACATCACCTGAAAAGCTCATAAACATGATACTACTTGCTCCTAAGCAAAGAAAGAATCAGTTGAACTTCAACCAGGGAAAACAGGAGACCATAAGCATGTAAAAATGTAGGACGCCAAATATTGCAAGGTGTATGCAACAGGGGAAAGCCATATCCAGGCTACCTTTGAGCTAAGTGTAGTATATCCTTTGCATTATTTGACATGAAGCTTCATCAAACACATCACAAAAACATCATATTCATAATGAAATGGCCAGCGCATGATTATCTAGAGTTTGCAAGCTCAGAGAGTTGAACTCACTCGAGAATGTATGCCGGTTCTTGCATAAATCTTTTCATTCCAGCTTCAAAGACATTATGCGCTACCTGAATAAATGACAGAAATGATAAATTTGGACCTGCGGTATGTTGTGTTAAGATAATTATAAGTTATTGCATCTTCTTGATTACTGAAATGAAAATGTAGGGAGTCAGGGAATTTTTGTCCAAAATACTAGTAACAACACTCAGCACATACAGAAAGGAATGGTGCATATCAAACATTGTAGTATGGAGCAAGAGCTAAATTACAAAAATACACTATGATGCATTGAGTTGAAACTTAAATCCACATGAACTGGTAATTAGAAAGGATTAGGCTTCCGATCAACTCACAAATGGAGAAAATTGAGCATCATTTCAGCAGACAAATCTCATTTTGTTTTAGTGTAAAGCAAGCTGAGACAACGGATACCAGAAACTTCGATACAAAAGTAACAAAACACTATGAAGGAGAGTACAACCTTGGGTTCTTTGTCAAGACAGAGGGCCATTGTAGCATAAGCGACATAAACATGATATGTACAATTCGGTGATTGACGAGCATCTAGAAAGTACTTGCGAGCACCTTCAACTCCTTCCGTCCTCCTCAAAAAGCGGATATACTGCAAGTTATACACAATTTAATCTCAAACACACAGTTTGTTCCTCATAGACATTCTTATTGTAAAATACCACAGTATATATGCCAAACACCGGGTTGCAAGGGCAAAACCACAGTATATATGTCAAAAATGCCCACGGTAGTGACCAAAACCATGCAACAAACAGTAGGAAAATAATCACAAAGGGTGAACATTAAGGATGTTGTGAAGCTTCGTGTGATTACTCATGATGTCTTAACATCATGACACAAAACAACTTCATATCTGGACTCCTTGGCACCAATAAAAGCAGTCTGCAGCCCAGAAAAACAGACTCAAGAAATTGGACATTTAGGGTGTGCATGGAATGCATTCCGGAGCAAAAATTCTGTTCCGGAATGCATTCCGGAACAGAATGGCGTTTGTTAAAAAATTACCGAAATGCATTTTGGAGCGATTTTTGCATTCGGGAATAAAAATACGTTTGTTAAAAATACTTGATTCCAGAATGCATTCTTGATTCCAAAATGAGTTTTTGGCAAGAAAAAGAGAAGCTACTTTCTGTAGCTTCTTGAATCCGGAATGCATTCCCCCTATTTTCTCACAAATTTTTTTTTTCAAAAAATGCATAAAAATTGAAAAATTCTAGAAAAATTCATAAAAATTTCCAGAAAATAAAAAAAAAGGTCAGATTTCAGGAAAATATGAAATTTGGTGAATTTTTTTTAAAAAAATAAAAATAAAAAATAAAAAATTTCAAAACTTCACAGAATGGCTTAGAACACATGTAGCCACCTATTTTGAGTGAAATTTAAATTTTTTGAGGTGCCCAAAAAAATCAAAAAATTTCAAAACTTCACAAAATGGCTTAAAAAACCTATGGCCACCCACTTTGAGTAAAATTTAAATTTTTTGAGGTGTCCAAAAAAATAAAAATTTTCAAAACTTCACAAAATGGATTAAAATACCTATGGTCACCCACTTTGAGTGAAATTTAAATTTTTTGAGATGCCCAAAAAAATAAAAATAAAATAAAAAATTTCAAAACTTCATAAAATGGCTTAGAATACCTGTAGCCACCCACTTTGAGTAAAATTTAAATTTTTTGAGGTGCCCAAAAAATAAAAAAATAAAAATAAATAAAAAAATTTCAAAACTTAACAAAATGGCTTAGAATACCTGTGGCCACCCACTTTGAGTGAAATTTAAATTTTTTTAGGTGCCCAAAAAAAATTTAAAAAATCAAAAATTTCAAAACTTCACAGAATGGCTCATAATACCTGTGGCCACCCACTTTGAGTAAAGTTTAAATTTTTTTAGGTGCAAAAAAATCAACCAATCAAAACAGATTTCTATTCTAGAAATCAATTTCTGGAGCAGACTTAGTCATGCTTTACCAAACAAATTTCTCCTCCAGAAATCAATTTGTAGCAAGAATTCCAGAAATCAATTTCTAGCAAGAATTTGATTTCCGGAGCAGAATGGTTACCATTTGCACCCTTAATCCCCATTCCCCAGTAGTTGTGCTCAAGTATCCAAATCAACTAATACTATTTAAAGTGGGCTGACATTTTCAAGATCTGCAATTTGGTCACACCTATTACATCTTTCCTACTGAAAAAATCATGCATGAGATTGGTAAAATCACTTACTTGTATATGTGCTAGAGAAGCATTATGAGTGCCATCTGTTATAAGGCTTTCATACACTTTCTTTGCCGCCTTCACAAAAAAAAGACATAATAGTAGTTAGAGATGAAAAAAAAATATGGACCTTCAAAAAACGAAAACAATATTCATCATCTAAACCTGAACTGCTCCACGGGATTCCTCCAGCTCAGCATATGCATACCTCAGTAGCTCAGATTCTGTTAGTAAAATGTATAATATTATCTTAAACTTCTGTATGCATTTGAGAGGTGAAGAAAACCTCAAATACAAGCCGAACATCAAAACGAAAGTGAAGGTGGTATTTTCAGCTTTTAACGATGTGGAAACCTTTAAAATGGACCATGTCATAGTTGTACTGGCTTTGGTTTATATTATTATTGGACCAGATCCTCGTCAATGCCAGGGAATAGCAATAGGAATAGCAATAAAGTTGTGCGCACTTTTGGCTATGAGAGAAGCATAATAAAAAGACAAAGACGCCCCTTTTTAATTTAAAATCATGCTTTGATTAGCCAATTTAAATATTTCCTGTTCATCCTCACAGCAAAAAGGAAATGCTATAAGCATACCCCGCAGGCTTCAGCAAGTTGCTCTTTTTTTATTAATTTTTTATTATCTTGTTCTCCTACAACAAAAACAAACTCCTTTTTTATAATACTAGAAAGCAGAAGGAACAACAAAGTCCAGAGAAACAGAGACCATCAAGCAGTTCCTTCATTTGCATGGAAATAAGAATTAAATTTACCAGGAAGAGCCTTCAATGCTCGCTGAAATACTTTAATAGCAGCCTCCATGGAACCACTTTTTGCATGCCATGTCGCATAATCATGCCATATATCAGGATAATGGTATAGATACATTAAGCACTGGGATCAAACAGAATGAATGAACCATCAATTTTTTAACATAATCGACTGTAATTAGTGACACAAACATGCAACTGGAAAAGGGGTCAGCAAACCACCTTCAGAACACTACCACGGTTTGTCAAGAGTATGACAATCATAATCAAGACTCATCCAAAATATATTCTCAAGAGAATCAGATAAAACGTTCAGCAGAAGGATCTAAAAAACAAAAATGGAATCTGGATGAATTGCACTAAAGATATCAGCCTATACCTGCTCATAAGTAAATACAATGCGCTTGTTGGCAGATATGGTGTCTATCCTCTGAGGATTCACCCTGCAATAATATAACTTTTGATTAAATAGATGCAAATTGCTCATCCTTAAAAATTGACAAAATATGCAGTAACCAGTTTACCTGCTGTATCCATCCTGATAAGAGTGGACAATAGCTTTAGTTTATGCTAATGTAAGTGTTACTTTTAGTCCACATTGCATACAAATGAAATAAAAGCAAAAGAGAGGTGTGGTCAACAAGGTTGCTTCAATTTGCCATCAGTACAACGTAACCAAAGGTCCTTGCTTTCAATGCATTTAATCCGCATGGACGAGAACTTGGCTAAAAAAATATGCACCTTTGGATCCATGCTGAAAAAGGTCTTACAGAAGTTTGAAGAATGAGGGTCCAGAACACATTCAGACTAAAGAACGATACCCCACTCATAAGATATTGAAGGATGCATCACATGTATCTTCACCAACACCAAGATAATTGTTCGACTAGTTATCTTGTCCCAATGTTTTTCTATGGCAACTGCATGAACTAAAAGCGTTCTCGGTCGTGCAACCATGGTATTCTGCAAATTCAATGACAAAAATTCCAGACATGATAATATACAAGACAAGGGCACTGAGGAAGAATCACTCACTTTTCAAAGGCTAAAAGCCTTTTCCAAGCCATCCACTGCGATTCTTCCTGAAAGAAAAGCAGAATAAACTAAAAATCACTCGTAACAACTGGATTAGAGAGAAACTCAATTCAAGAAAAGAAAACCAGTAAATCGATAGGAGAGTTCTTGTTATGAAACAAGAAAATTCAACAAGAGGATAATGTGTTAGCATACTTTTCAGATAGCTGAAAGCAATGGTGCTAGCTGATACTAATTCTACAAATTATAGAAAGCACTTTAAGAAATCATTCTATAGTTACTAACCCCGTAAAAATGTGTGCTGCCGAATCTGCAGTTAAGAATTGTTGTGCGAAGCCAAAAAAATTCTATTTGGTTTCATTATCACTTCCCTACGTTCTGTCTTAGCAATCTTACTGACTGAAACAGTACAACTATTTCATCTAAACTAAAGAATAAATAACTAGATCTTCTAGCGGGAAGCATAAAATCATTATAACTTTGCTAACCAGATTGTAACCCATCTGAAGCAAAACTCACTTTTGCAGGAAAATTTTTAACTTCATAGCAAGAATATCACGTAATAGGTCCACCATGAATCAAAAACAAAGAGCGCAACTAGAATTCAGTTGAGGTCAGCACCATGAATATTTTTTTCCAAATAAATCTTTCTCTTGTGAGTTTGTAGTTCTCAGCCTCACATCTCGTCTCCATTTCTTAACTTTTTGTCACATGCCTCAATATTGTTCCAGCAATTCAACAAAAAATTCCCTCTAAAAATGGGAACAGTCCGTAATGCAAGTTTCTAAAGAAAGAACACATCAAGTAAGTCCACAGAAAGTTATAGCTAAGTAAAGCACCCTTCAACCTATCAAACTTGCGATATTCAAGCTGCTTGTTAGGACTAGGAAGTACTATTCACCCATCCATCTAGGTGTTGGTTCAGTTCTGTAGTTCTGGGATTTGGTCTCAAAAACAGTAATTCAGATCATTCTGTATTTACATATATTAAAGGGGGAAACGTATACTTCTAGTGTATATGTTGATGATATTGTTATTACTGGAGATAATGCAGTTGGCATTACTCAACTGAAGGCTCATCTGCAGTCACAGTTTAACACCAAAGATTTGGGGCTTCTGAAGTACTTTCTCAGGATTGAGGTCGCTCAGTTTGAGTGTGTCATTTATGTATCTCAAAGAAATTATGAGTTGAAAATCATATAGGAAACCAGATTACTTAATTTAAAGCCTGTTGCTACTCCAATGATTCCAAACGTCAAGTTATTACCAAGTGAGGGGGAGCCTTTTCACAACCCCGGAACGTACCAAAGATTGGTTGGTAAGCTGGACTATCTCACGATTACTAGACCAGACATAAGTTTTGCTTTTAGTGTTGTGAGTCAGTTAATGGATGTTGGCAATAACGCGCTAGGATGCATTGTGAAGTATGTTAAAGGTGCGCCTGGCAGTGGACTGTTGCATCGGAATAAATGTCATACTCAGATAGTTGGCTACAATAATGCTGACTGGGCTGGTTGTCCCTTCGATTGGGATCCACACTACTGGGTACTGCATGCTCATTGGAGGACATCCAATCTCCTGGAAGAGCAAGAAACAGAATGTTGTAGCTTGCCTAGCGCAGGAGCTAAATGTAGAGCTACAGCAGTAACCACTTTTGAGTTGATCTGGTTGAGAAATTTATCAAAAGATATGGGTATGACACAGTTGCAATGACATTCTGTCATAATCGGGAAGCAATACATATTGCTTTGAATCCCTTTTTCATGAGAAGGTGAAACATATATAGGTTAATAGGGGTGAGCATGGTCCGGGCGGGCGATTCCCAACATGGAACCGGGAACCGCCCACTAAGGACCAGTTCCAAGAAATTGGAACCAAGAATCACCCGTTGGTTCCATGGGTCCACCTAGGAACCGGACTGCCAGTCCGGTTCCCAGGTGGGTCCGTGGAGTTGGTCTCACCAAGTTTCACGCAAATGAAGGTGACTGAGAGTGAGAAAGGAAGGCAATGAACGGCTAGAGGTGCGGCCGTGAGTCAATAGAAGTTGAGAGTCGAGCTTCAAATTAGGATTTTTATGGTTTTCATTTTTTTTTTTTGAAATTTTTCTTAAAAATTATATATATGTATATATATTACCAGTCCGGTCTGAGTAGGCTGGTGGGCGGTTCCACGCCTAAAACCGGGAACTGGACCGGTCCTCACGGGAACCGCCGGTTCCGGGCCTATTCGGTCTGATCCGGTTCCAGACGGTTCCCGATTCCTTTACACACCCCTATAGGTTAACTGTCACTTTGTTTGAGAAAAACTTTAGTCTTGAGAAATCAGGACTATGTTTGTCAAAACTAATGATCAATTAGTTGACGTATCCACTAAGGCTCTCAGAAGTGCCCAAGTCTGGTATATATGTACAAGCTTAAGTGGGAGCGTTAAGAACAAGAAATCGTTATCATAGTAAATGTGTACATTGATTGTGTAATATTATGTAATCCTATTTTGTCATATTTGGACCTAACTCTCTAGACCTTTTTCTCGTTGTCACACTACTTATGCCAAAGAGAGATATAGCTTCAAGCTTCTCGACAGGCCTCATGAACTAAAGTGACACAAAGCCAAGTAACTAGATCCTCAGAATTTTTCATTCGTACCTTCACAAAAGCTTTCAATATGAAATACTATATAGACAAGAGAATACATCTTTGTGAAAATCTCAGGGCCGATTTCCAATCAAAGCCACTCATTATTTCCAAGCAACTTGAGAAATGTGTCTAACATGACCTCGAATCTTTTTACCTCATACTCAAGCCAAAATTGCAAGGTGCATTTAGTAAATAGGACGAAATTACCTTACTTGACCCAGTGGGTGGAACTGCAAGCATATTCCAATCAATTTCATCAACATATTTCTTCCTTTCCTTGTAGACAGCTCTTGCGCTATTATACTTTGGTTGGTATTCAGATATGAGTCCCTTGGCCTGATAAATCATAATATAAATCTTCCTGTGAAATTCTCGACCATCAAAAGATACATCTAACACATACTTCTGTTAGCAATCAAAAGGCACTGTTACTTTTCCATCTTATGAGCAAATTATTACCAACTGACGACTGACAGAGTTCTCAAAGTTTTCATAGTCTCTCCAAAGTTGTTCAACGTGATGGGTAGGAGTGACAATAGCTTTTTGATATGCTTTGCGCACAGCAGTCATCCGTTGTGACTCCTCCACTGCATTTAGAGCCTGCAAGGACATCTCATGCTAAGGACGAAGGAAAAACATCCATATGGTAAACCCCTTTCAAAACCAAGGTGTAACGGAGAAGAGAGTATTGCAGCACCGGCAGTGACTTCAAAAATGTTATGTAGTCCATCCAGACTGGGCCAGATGCTATGTCAGCACCTAGTAAAACATGCAACATGTGTCATTAGCTTACCTTCAATCTTCCTCGTTAAAATAGAGATAATATGCGCACTAATCTCATATTAACACACCCGAGTCAGCAAGTAATCCATGCCCAAAATCACAAATAGACCTCTCCAGTAAATTTTTTTTTTTTTTTAGGGACATATAGATTCAATCTTTTCCTTGTTAATTCTGTTAGCCAATCCCCTATCCCGAACATATACTACCAACTCATCTGTTTGAAAAGGGAAGATAAAAAATTTCCAAAAAATTCAAATTAGATGCTACGATACATTGTACCAAAAGGCTTGAAGGAAATAACGCACCTACATAACCAAGCATAAAATCAAATGCTTTCCTAGTCTCTTCATGACCCTCGACACCTTTCTTCTCATTGACCTTTCGAATGAAACGAATGTAGCACCGCCTACAAACAAAGATATTAGGAAAGGCAAGAATTGTGAACTCCTAACTTTTCATCATGTAAAGAAAGGCAGTGTAACAATTCTTAAACATTGAACATCAAAGCTTGTTATAATAACGCAATTAAAATTTCAAATGACTTCTTGACTTCTCTTGGGGAGTGATTAAGGCATCCAGATCAAAGTAAAACATTTCAAGAAGTTTGTGACAGAGAAACAAAACATCATCACAATTATATAAAAGTTACATATTTCAATCATACAAATGATAATGTAGATCAAGCAACCTGCACTCTTAACCTTTCAAAGTGCCAAAGGCATCTGTTTTCCTTGCAAAAAATGCACATCTTTGTTGAAATTTAATCCTAACCTTACCCTCTCATAATATCAGTTTTAAAACGAAAGAACCATTTTAACCTTAGGCAAGTCTTAATTTTAGGATCCTTATAGGGTTCTGATCCCAATCAATAGAGATTTACAGGATCACTAAGGTCCATCTAACATCTAATTACAACTGAAATGTATTTTTCTAGATTTCTAGGGTCTTAATATCCCAGATCTCTAATCTCAGGACCCAACACTCCAGAAACCCCATTGATCCTACATAGGACACAGATTTAACAACTCAGTCCCAGGAATCAGCATGCCTATCTTGCCTAACAGACCTAGTTCATGGACAAGTGGCCCAAGGGCCACCCAACTCTCCCGTCATTTGGACAAGCTTCACGACAATGTTTTCCACAGTAATTCTTATTTCTAATGACTGATTACTTCTTGCGTGAGTTTTCTGTTCAAGATATTCAACAAAGTTGGACGATCAAGCAACTTGAGGCAATTCCATACATCATTTTAACTTCTATCTAAGGAAAGCCAAAAAAATCTCTCTTCCGATTCAAAATCGTGGTGTAACGTTTATCCCCCCCTGTTCTGGTCATGGAACAGATGAAATAAATCTAAAAAAGTATTTTTGTTCAGGAATGAAATCTTATGGGTACTGTCCTATCCAGTTCATCCTTCAGAACCATATCACATCCTAGATCTGATGAAATAGGATGAATTGAGACGGCATAAGCAAAGTTAAATAATAAAAAAGGGAAAAAAATCTCTGATGTAACATGTGGCTACTAGCTCAAATTCACATTTGGAGCTGCTTTCTCTAGCAGTAAAGACATTTCCTAATTCCTTCTCCATCACGTTCTTTTTACAAATACACTGGAATATAAGATACACGAAGATATTCTAATGTAGGAAAACCGTAACAAGGGGCTTCCGATACCAATTGAAGCAGTTGGAAAAGTAAAAGAAAGCAAAACGAGCCAAAAATAAGGCTAGATTTGAGAAGATTTGAAGCTGGCACAGAATCTAGAAATTTTAGTGTATATAAAAAATGATGATGTTTATTGAATGAAAAAAAAACAATAACACTACGACTAAATGCCTATTTATGCTAGGGCTACAGACAAAAGATGATCTCAAACCATGAACTGAAATAACAACTTCTAATGGACCTCATTAAATGTCACATGATTGGCACATGACTGTTTATTAACCGAATTACGTAATAAAAGACCAAAGGAAAACAACAACACTTAAAATTACTAAATAGTATAATGTTCCTACATCATTCCCCCTCAGGTTGGAAAGAATCAAGCTTGATTGTGAAGACCTCTTCGGCATGATCTCAGATTCTCTAAATCAATCTTCTTTATCTCCTCTCAAAAAGTTCAAGTAGCTTCCTCACCTGCCTTATCCAATCGTTTCACTAGCTACTTTCTATCCACATTACCCTTGTTGGTCAGCATCCTTCTTCTTTGGTTGGAGAAAACCCGACCTCGAGACTTGAAGTGTTGAATCATGAGATATGGTGAATTCCTTTCAATCATCATTGATATTCGTACCACATCATCACAACAGTCAAAGTTCTCTTGCTTCACGAAAACTTGCCAACTGAAGCATTTAGTTAAACCCTCAAATCTAGCAGGCATAACAAAATCAATTATCAACCCAACATCTCTTAGTGACATCTTGTACAGTTCCGATATATAATGATGAAGGAGAATTATGCTATTTAGTAATCTTAGGTGTTTCTCCTTTTATTTAGTTTTTCATTGTGTTATTAGGTTTATAAACAGTTAGTGCCAGTCATGTGACTTTTAATGGGCTCCAATTGTTAACATTAAAAGTCATTATGCTAGATCAACAGTTGATGCTGTCTTACATCTATAACCCTGGCATAAATAGCCTTTCATATCACTTTATTGTTAATTTTTTTGATTCAATAAACATTGTCGGTTTCTATCGACCCTAGATTACATCTGTTCTGTTCCAGCTCCCATTCATCTTAAATCTAGCCATTGTTCTTGTTCTAGTTGTTATCTTTTACCTCTCCAACCACATCAATTTGGTATGAAAGCCCCTTGTTAGGATTATTCCCCAAGAAATCGAACGAATATGCACCTTTCAGTGATGCATTATTGAATCAATATGAGAGAACCCATAATGTACTAATCTAAAGGTTGAGCCATCAAATTAGTTCTTAGCACGTACAACCAATATAAGAACCAACATCTAGACATTCACAATATGTGTACTTAAAATGAGCACCAACGCCTTGACTGACCAATGCCAGACAAGGAGAGAGAGAGGAATACCAAAGAGGAACATGAAGACAACTCAGCAAACACCGGCTAAATATCTGTTTAGTAGCATCGTCATTGTTCACAGTCATGAGAGCCTCTACGTATTGCTTCCAGAATTTCGCCTGGAGAAGGGAGGGCAAAGGCAGATGGGTTGGTCACTTGCTCCACAAAGCTCTAAGGAGACAGCACCAGAAAGAAACAAACAAACTTGTTTTTGCAAAAGAGGTTCTACCTATGACATCGATACAATCACCTCACGATGCCCAACCACATTAAACAATAGATTTATGGAGATTGTGACAACTGTTTTACCCCAATGCAAGTTCCCACAATCATACCGGTGATACAGCATTAGACGTAGAAGAAAGTGTCAACTCATACAGGTTTGCACCAACAAAGAAAATCTAAGATTCGTGAAACTTATTGAAAGCATCGCCATAATCCTATTGATCACGAGATGGTCAATTTCTTTATCGAAATCGCACAAAGCAATATCAGCCCTAATTGTGGCGTCTAAAACAATCTGCACCCACCTAAGATTTAAAGAGGATATTATTCCCAGAAATAAGTCAAATGAAACAGGAGCCAGGAAGAAGGCAATTTGTAGGATCATTCTAGTATTGTACTCAACAAACTATCAGGACAGCCACGAAACCGAGAATAATTACATCACTTAGGTCAGCAAAACTCCACCTCTAGAAACTTATAATAATCAAAACCTGCCAAGTTATTCATAATATCTTGTGCATCTGCAGTGTGACACAACTAAAACCCAAAGCACCCCTAACAAATACCAGAAAAAACCACATATAATAAAGAGATATAAAAAACAATAAATCAAACAAGTTCATAACCAGCACCATATGAAAAAGGAAAAGCCCAAAATCAGCAAATATGCTTGCTTTCATGCTTAAAGCAACTAAGATAATGCTCTTTTACCACTGACCACCACGTCCGTGCAAAAAAAAAAAAAAGGAACAAACTGCCTCGGACAACAAAAGCTAATTTGACATTATGCAACAATTATGCCTAGACAGCACAATGCAACCCAGTATCCTTTATCCACTGTTTTATTAAGAAAAGTAGTCAAAGCAGCAAGAACCGAAAGCAAGACAACTTCTAGTATATTAGCAGCAACTTCGATTGTGTTGCAGCCCATGTTCGAAGTCAAAGCAAAGTGCAAAACTCGGCAACCAGCGCACAATTCGCGCGCCGAGCCGCGACGAATCGCATTGGGATATAAGAAACTCACGGCGGTTGGAAACACTGCCAGGAGCTGCTCGTACACGGGCGCTGCGTCCACGATGGGAAGTTGCTGAAATTTCCAGGGGGCGACGCTCAGAAAAAACCAATCCAATCCCTCTTCCAAGACAGAACATAGATGATTACAGTAAAAGAACGCGGAGGAGAGATGGGAGCACCGTACCAGCGCATCGCTCGCCAAAGCCTCCGCCGCCTCGACGCTGTACTTGTCGGCCGCGGGGCTCGCAGCATTGGCCTCCGCCGTCGCCGCCGCCGCTTTATCCTGCGAAAAATCAATCAAGAGAGTCGAACCCCAAAAAGAGAAAGAAGCGATCGACCGAAGCTCGAAGGGTGGAGCACCTTCGATTCTGGAACGGAGGGAGTCTCCGTCGAAGCCATGGGAACCCGATTGAACGACCGGCGAAATCTTCTTTCACTTCGGTTCTTCGATCATCAGGGGGAACTTTTTAGGGATTTAGGGAGGAATTCGAACGAGGCGCGAACAGCGAACGGAGAACAGCAGTCGAGCGAGTGGAGAGAGTCGGTTTAGCGACGTCGGGCCCAACCGGATCGGCGCTGGACCGGATCGGACCGTACCGGCTCAGTGTTTGCTTCTGGATATTAAAAAAGGAAAAGTGGTAATTACAAAACCGGTCCTCGAATCACTATGCAATTTAAGGATAGGCATTCGATTTTTGGGCAGAACATACTGAGTCGGCACCAGCAGTCATCACATAGCGCGTGTACAGGTTTCTAGAGAAAATTACCCTTTTGGTTTTTGTACATTTAGAAGTGTCCAAATTCAATACTCGTATTTTATTTTAGCGACAAAATCAATCTTAACTTCTTTCGTCGCATCTCAATCCGAAGTCTTTACGAGAATGTCAAATTAAGACCCCCTTTTAATTGGTGATATCTTTTTCCATAAGTGTGTGAAGTCCAATCGACAGTCCCATCAAAATCAATTCCATCATATGCAATGTGGCATCTTCATTCTCGGTGTGAATAGTATATGGGACTGCTCTTAGGGGAAAAAAAAAAAAAACGTAGATAAAGTTCATCTGTTCGAACACAGCTAGAGCTCATGTTTCATAGGCAAAGCATTTTAGGCAATTTATATGAAAACCTTCGAATTTTAGTATCGTCCACAACTGCGCATCATGTTGATTGTAAAGACTTTGTTCGTGTTATAGGAGACTGTTAGTATCTAGTATCAACCTCAACTCTTGATATTAAACGATCTTTAAAGGCCTGTAAAACAACAAAGGTATTTACAGTTTTACACAGCTCCACATTGACTTACCAGGTTGGCTAGTCGCCTCGAATTTTCATGGAGCATAGTAACACATGTTTAAACCATCTTCATGTACATTCTTTCGGAGCCAGCTGAAAACTAATCAAGTCATTAATTTACACAATGCGTGGGACAGGGATTGTTGCTACTGTGGGATTAGTTTAGACATCTGAACTTCGGATATCCTCATCCTGAAAAATGCAGGACAAAGTGTAAATTGCTCCGACGGCACGGATAGTTGAGGAAAAATGCAAGCACGTCCCTTTGTGTTTCAAAATGTGCACTTACCCCCTAATAATAGCAGCGTTGTTGAATCCTAGGCATTTGTACAATCCCGTTATTTGTAATCTCTAATTGAGCTGGCGTTAAAATCCTACGTCCCATCATAATGACCGAACAACTTCTGAGCCCGCCCGCCTGTTTCCTTGATCTTTTCCCCTACGAAACTTGGAATTGATCCATGCCTCTATTTGGTTGGTACATCAGTACAAATGATATTCTTCCCAATTACAGGGGGCTAACATTTGCAAATAATGTAGTCATTCTGCACATTTACCTGCCTCTCCGAAGATCGAACTAGAAACGTGCCCCTCTGCCAAACTGGATCCACATAAGAGAGAACGCGATGTCAGAAACACAGACAAAGTTTTCTAGACATATGTTTGAACTAATAAGACAATCCTGAACATTATAGTTTAAGAATACTTAGAAAAGACATGTTGGAATCTATTCCTGAAAATTCTAGTTCTAACAGTTCTAAATAAAAGCTAATCAATAGATGTATTCTCAATCAACATGAACAAATATGCTTAGAGTCTTAAACCACCTTCTGCATCTAACTACTCAGCGGACTCTGCCCACTAATGTAACTACTGTTGTTCCACTATCATTGGCAACTACAGCCCTGCCACCACCATCCTCACCCCCAGCACCATCAACACCGCAAATACAGGGCCACCTCCAACACCACCACAACCAATGTCGTCATAGCATCAACACCAATCCCAACACAGACACTGTCAACTTGACAATGCTGAAACCGGAGTTCCAAGTTGATGTCAGACTCACACTCTCTCCGCTACCACTGTCTTCATTTAGCTGAAGTGGCCCTCAGAACTTAAAAGAGAATTCCTCTACATGTGCAAAATGGTCGATACAACGGATGATTTTACGTTCGTTATTTATCAATGGGAAGATACTAGGTCCTGTCAAGAACCTTTTCAACTCCAAAAGCAGGCAATCTAGCGCTCATTCTACCAATAGAAGTCTGATTTATGGCTAGTACTTACATGGGAAGCCAGGTTCTTATTATGCTGAACTGACATCAGCTCTTCATTGGTGGTAAGTGCTGGCTCAAGAGAATCCTGGAAGCCAACTCTGCTCTTGGAACGCATTCCTGCAAATGGATGTTCATACACAATATTATTGTTTTTTTCCATACATTTGAAGTTTTGCTTCAAGATGAATGGTATTCAAAGCAGAGAAAAAGGACAATTAAGAAGATATTCGGTCAAACAGTGTCTCAAAAACTTAAAGTTCGCCTGGGGCAATATTGAGCACGGCAAGCAAGATAATGACTGGGAGCTTGAGCATAAGCATGTTACTTTGACAATTTGGCGGGCCAGGTAGAAGACATGTAGTGACAATTAAAAAGCAGACAATAGTTTTAAGATTTATATAGTTGGGTATGAAAATTCTTTTCTTCCTAAGAACACTTATGACACTTTTGATTTGGCTATCTGAGGATAATAACCAACATAATGCAACAAGATGTCATCGCCATAAAAGGAAATTAGCAATCCGAAAAAGAAATAGTCGATAAAAGAAATATATCTATCCTCATATCGGCGATAGTACTTAAGTGAGTAGTGTCAGTGTTTCTGTACCTTGAAAAACAATGATGACAAAGAAAAGAAGAGTAATTATCATGGCAGTAAGGCTGCTGCTTGAAGACGATGCAGATGCATTGGCTGCTTTATTCTTCCTCAGAGCTTTTATCCGCTCGATTCTTGTGCGCTTTCTTGTAGCAACCTCTGCAATGTCCTTGACGAACTTCTGGTCAGCAGCATGTAAAGCCGGACCTTTTGGTGGTCTTGGTGGCTTGGGAGGTTTTCTTGAATTGGTGGTAGGTCGCTTTTCATTCATGTATTTCTTGTCCAAGAAGGGAACATGTTCTTGGCTACTTTCTCTTGATTTCCTGTCCACCAACACTTCTAGGTTCTCATTTGAAACCTCACCAACAGATGAAGTGCTGCACAATTCTACACTACGTTCTGGTTCGCTCTTGATCGATCTGTCTATGCTTAAGCTCCCACCCAAAGACCTTTTGAGACACTTGTGCTGTCGTGAACTTTTACCGAAGCAAGTTCTTTGCTTCCATCTTCTTCACCGGTGGCCCCACCGCTTTCAAGATCGATTTCCAGCTCGCTGTCTCTCAATTCTAAGTTATCCATTACAGTGTTTTGTTTCACAGTACTTATCTTTCAACCTACCCGATAACTGAAGTTACCAATTCCACTAGAAACCTTGACAAGCAGTAATATCGAAATAGTTTCTGGTTATTACCAACTCATATGGAGGAAATTGTCCCCAAAAGGCCGGCACTTCCCATTCCATGAATTAGCTCAAGATACGCAACCCATTTTATTCCACAAAATCAGGACTTTGCCGATGAGGGGACAACGGCCACGCTATCCAAAAATTCAGTAGACACAAAGTTCCAAAACCAGCTGCACCTGTAACATATCAACTGCCAAACTCCAGCATAAAGTCCCACGATCTCATCATCAGCACATTGAATTTCGCCTGGCACCTAGCCAGAAACCTAGCCCGTCCCAACAATCTCAAACCTGCCACCAGTATACAAGCCGCATCCCCAATACAAATCTGAAGCAAAAGAGCAAGAAACACACCAGACGAGCGATTTCAGAGAGTCAAACGAGCAAAATGCGGCGCATTTCATTCCGCATATCTCAGAGCAAATCGACAACAGACGTCAGCAAACATCAAAACTATCGCAGAGAACACAATCAAGCGGCTAATCTTCAAAGCCAGAACTCCTCAAAAACGACAATGCAGCTCCCAAGATCGCCACGGCTCCTCCACCCAACGCTTGAACAACGATCGACGCACACAAAAAAAGAGACCCATGTAACCACTTCGGATTGCCAAGATCAGAACAGCTAAAAAAAAAGGAAAAAAAAAAAACGAACATCTACGTCTTCGTCGAATTCCAGCTATAAACATGGAAGAGATAAGCTGAATTACGACCAAAAGCAATCAATGCATGTTACCTTTCGACCAGTTCGATCAGCCCTAAATTGGAGAGCGATTCGCATTGCCGAGATATCCTTCCATGTGAACAGAGAATTTTGCTCTGCTCTGGGAGTCAGATTATATCGCAATCAACAGACGAATGCCGATCGTAACTGTCTACTTTTCCAAATATGGATAAAAAATGTTTAGTTACGTGAAACCGGCTCTGGCCAAAAAAAAAAAAAAACATTAAAAAATAGAAACGAGCGATTAAAAAAGAAAAAGAAAAACAGGAGACCAGAACGATTAAAGGGGCCTGTCGTTTTGCTTCCGTTGACGGAGACAAATGGGGGGGGGAAGGTGGCGGAGCGTCATGTCGTTTCGTGAGCCGGCAACGGCGACTTTCGCCGTCTGATTTGCCTGGGTCCATGGCATATACTTTATGCTGGTCATTTTATCCGACGTAAGACCTATTCGTACACTTCTGTTGAAGAAAAAAGGAAATATGATCACAAATAGGTAAGATCAAATTATCAAAACATTGAAGAATATCTTAAGTCAAAAGGGAAAATGAATTTATTTGTTAAACTTATTGGTTTGGTTCGATTTTTATTAGTTTCCAAAGTTATAAACCAAAACCAAGCCAACAAACCAATAACCAAAAGAAAAAACCCCAAACCCAAACCAAACCAATCAATAGATAAACTTCCGACCAAAATAGTAACTTGATAAACTGGACTTATTGGTCTGGTTCGGCTCGATTTATTAGTTTTCGATTTTTTACTAAACACTTTGATCTTTGGTGTATCCATTTTTCTTTAAAAGGAATTGTCTCATATAAATTTTGAGTATTACAATATGCACTGCCGGTGTAAGACAACATTTCCACAAGCGACCTCATATTGAAAGAGTGGGCAGTTACCATTCTCAAATCAAATATCGACGAGGCTACTTATGTAAAATTTCCTTTAAACGAGTGGTGTATACTATATTCATGGGTCATGTCTACATTTGTATGAATACATGCTTTCAGGAGATTTAATGCTCTCATAGGGTTTATTCTATTGAAAGCAATAAATAATTAGGAGCAAAGACATTTCTGTACTATTAGCTTAAAAAATCGATGGTTGTTTTGCCAGTTCCCTGTAGCCAGCTAATTACGATGGTGCCCCTAATTTATATATAGAAATAGTCGAGCCGAGCTTCTTGCTACTGCCCTCATTAATAAAAATAAAAAGCATTGCGGAGAAGTCTTGTTGAAAGACAAAACAGTAGTCACTTCGACTTCTTTTGATCATATTAAGCCAATTAGAAGTATCCAGATCTAACCACGAGAAGAACAACCATGATATAAAGAAATGATAAAAGATATTAGTATAAGCTCCGAATTAACCTACTCTATTTGGATTAAAAAGTGAGCCAAACAAGAAAATATAAACAGAAGGACTCGAAAAGTGCACTGGATCAATAAGAATATGACGTCAACCGTTCATGTAAAAAGATGGATTCAAAACACTAGGGGATCAAACTTGTGGTTAACCAAAGCACCAAACACAACTGGTTCGAGGATCGGCTAACCGTGGACCTATTATCAAGGTCTTTTTACCCCATTTTTTTAATCTGGAAATGGGAAGTTGCCACCGTGATTAGGTGATGTCAACGATTACATTACACATAATTAAATAAAGGTCCACGTTAAGTATAAGAATAGGGCATTCACGTTGAAATTATTATGCATCGAATTGAATTTTTAGGACTAAAGCAACTTAAGCATGGAGTATCCACCTCTGGCCAGAGTCAAGTTAATTTTTTGAGTTCCTCTGCTGTTATATGATTAACGACAATGATGAACTGCAATTGGCAGCTTTTGAGGCATGCCGGAACCATATGACCGGCATTGACCGCAAAATGGAATTGCAAACACCCCTGGAGCAGTGAAGAACCCTACATCCTTCACGAGGAAATTCCAGTACATGCACTCAAAGAAAACCCCTCCCACTTGTTGATAGTGTCCAGACGACATTGATCTGAGTATGCCATCTATCATCCTCGCAACGAATTATCACAGATGGAATGCATTTAAAATTCCATGAGCCCAATGTCAGTAGTCACCGGGAAACGCTCAGACAAGAAAATTTAATCCCGAGATTATATGAAGTGGCCGATTGAAGCTAACAAGGACTATTGGTAGCAAGTTAGCAACACCACTCTCCAAATTCTGCTTCAAAGTGAATCTGACCAAGTGATGCAGGGCGAAAAAGTGGTGACCGAACCTGGGTCTGAGAAGTCACCTAACTTATAAATGCCGCATCTCCTCATTGATTGAACCAATATCTGAACTTAAAGATAGAACAGAACAAAGACCCCCGCTTCGATGAATTAGAATCCACACTACAAGAGACAATCCACCAGTTCTCAATGCAAGAACTGGGACCAGACCCTCACGATATAGAGTCAACATCATCTTCTGGGGATGGTGCACACCGCATTTGCCTCACTTAATGTAGAAGATCCATTTTATGCACAAATAACAATAACTCTCCGGTTAACACTCGCAATACCTTCACGTACCCTCTAAAGTCTCAGCATTGGGCAAAATATGTACAGACTACAAAATTTGGGAACCTGTCAACTCTGGTCCAAGGCACAATCAAGATGATAAAGTAGCATAGACCAAACCTAAGCATTGGAAGTTTCACCTAAGATCCCTTGCTGTATATACAATTATATTAAGGCCACACCTTACCACACAATTGACACCATGTAATCACACGAACGGAAAGGAAGAACAATGTATGCCTGGAACTGCGGGTAAGGGCTAACCCAGCTTTTCATGATTTTTTATACTGGTGCTCACACAGGAACCAAGTGCACAAACAGGAGGTGCAGAGAGCAATTACTGAACAGTCTAATCACATTTGATACACAAACCATCGATGTGTGGTAAGGTGTGGCACCTCTAGAGCAGATTCACAAACCATCGATGGCTGGGTAAAATTAAAATAAACTAGACAGTACCTTCAACTTCGTAGACACGAGCACTGAAAAAAATAAAATTGACAGTCAATGAACACTGCATCTTGAAACCTGTGACTTGCTTTGCTGCTCTGCCAACCTTGATCCCTACCCTCCTCTCAATATGTGTCACAGATTTGCCAAAAGAAAGGAAAGGAAGAAGTATCACGCTGTACTTCTATGCCAATACGCTTTGTCAGATATTGTCCAGCGCTAGAATAAAATTCAGAAGCATTCGCAAGTCCAGTTACTATCAAGCATTACTGCATCAGATACATGCTCGAAAGCACTCATTCCGTTCCTTTACAAAAGGCTGAGTTCAACAACCAAACATTGAAATAAAGAGTGCCCAGACAATGAATCGGCTGACCTGTTGTCCAATTGTGTCTAGAAACATGACATACTCACCTAAACAAAAGCTCCATTGCGGTCCAAACCTATTCAACCAGGATGCAGACCCTGAAATTTTGTAATCAAATTTTAAAACGAACTAAAAAAGGAGAGAGATCTCGAAGATTGAAAAAATAACACCTATAAAATGATATCTCTTGCTCATTTATTCCCTTGACTACACAGAATTTTGTATAAGATGGTTGCCGTACCACTAGAGGTATTCTAACCATCACCACTGGTCCCAATGTATCAGAAGTAGCAGACCGAAGATTTAAAAGGAACCAAGCATAAATCTAGCTAAATTAGAAAGACAACTCACCCAGCATACTCGCGGCAAGCAAGATTAATAACGTGTATACGTTTTTCCATAACCTTGTCTTTGACGCTGAAAGTCACCATAGGCACCTTGAAGCCTTGAAGGATAAGTTTCCATATGGTTTGAATAAATATTCCTTGAATCAACGGGTATACCCCCTCCAGCATATTGAGGATTGACGGAGCCATCAAAGTCAGAATAACCTTGTTGCTTATAACCACCAAAACCAGATCCAGGCATCTGCTGGCGTGCCTGTTGCTGATGCTTTTGGGCATCAAACTGGAGAAATTCTTCCCACTGTTTTGCATGCATACCCCTCATGATAGCTACTTTCTTCAAATAATTCTCCCTTATTTCCCGTACAGCCTTAAAGCCGTAGAACCAAAACGAAAATATAAATTATAGCTGAAGGAGAATGTTAACAGCCATAAACAGCAGTAATATTGCGTCAAGGAAAAAAAACGAACCTATAACATAAAGCAATTCATCTATAATTGGAGATTGCATCAAGCCAGAAACATGTTGCACATTATAGCAGGACAGAAGACAACTTTAAGGAAGACAAAAGGCACTAATGAAGGTTCTAGCTGGTGTTATTGATGCTCATAAATATCTTGTTATGCATATCTGTCAAGTACAGAGTCAGGTCAACTGCCACCTAAGAGAACCAACTAATAATCAGAAAAGACAGACACAAAGGCTGAAATGACCCAAAATAAATTTTTGCAAGCCACATTTTCTAAAGGAAATCCCTCAAGTTTGTACAGAGAAAGCTTCCACTACCCAGCTCCCAACTCTAATGAGAACCGGTCATACCCTTCAGCAAGTAAATGGACATCAATCTTATGGCAAGAGCCAAAAGAATAGGGTATAACTCTTTTCTTTTACCAAAGTAAAGTAAAAAAAGATTATGTTCACAAGCCAGTGCAACTAAAGCCTAAAGGTGATGTTCAATGTATTTCCTTCCAAAAAGCCCACGGCCAATCGACCAGCTCTAATCCAGTGGAATCGATTTTAGATAGCTCCAAACATTATTATGCTTTTTCTTGCTTTAAGCACACAGTGTGCAGATAGTGTGCCAAACTCTTGACATATTTGAGCAGCTTGGCATTACCCACAGCATTATCATGAGACGCACTTCTTAGTACTTACCTCACGATGTTTATAATTCTCTTCATCTTCTTCCTTATCTCGAATCCTCCCGAGATCCATGGCCTCCGTCTTATATTCTAACTCTAATTCTTCCAATGTCTGTGGACGGGAAGGCAATTCAAGCTGACTTCCAGATTGCATATCTGATGCCCTTCTCTCACTATCCCAACCATCAGTCCTATAAGCACCCATGTTCTGATTACGACCATCATAAGAGCTATATGAGTTGCCTCTGTATGGGGGACGTGCTGGAGATTTTGAACGGCTTGAATGATCTCTAGCCCTATCATTACCATAAGCTTCACGAAAGGAAGAGCGTGTTAAGCACTTGATACGAGGTGCTATTCAAGATGGTAGCTTCAATCATAAATTATGAAGTTATTGATAAAGGCGAACCATCTGAGGCAATGATGACTGAAGATTCTTTCTGTAAGAACTTCCGTTTCAGACTGATCCATGACAAGATACTTCAGAATCAGGCATAAAATGCTTGAACTTAAGAACTTACCTCTTGCTGCAGACAAGCATAAGCAACAAGCACCACTACAAACAATCCAAAAATAACTTCATCCAGATGGATAAAGTTTTTGTGGGCCTAACATTCTATGACATGGTTATACCAGCTCTCTACAATGCCAGAGACATATCCTGCACTTTGCCTACCTTGCGGAGAACCCCTCGATAATTTTTTCAGATCATCACGAACACGATCTTCAACAACTTTTTCCTGCCTATTAAACCTCTGTTGGAAGTGCGATGCACTAGGTGGACCATGATGAGACCTCTGAGATTGAGACTGCCTTGACCGTTCACCCACAGGGCTGCGTGCTGGTGACCTAGATCTGGACACGTGAGAACTAGAAGAACCCTTCTGATCACCATCCTCTTTAATCATCTCATGCACGGCATCAATTCCTTTGGCCAAGATTAATCTATCTTTGCCACTAACAATCAAGAACTTTTCATCCATCTTGATTTTGCAGCCAGTGTCTTTCTCAATCTTCTGTATCACTTTTTCTGAAAATAGTGCTCGCGAACACGACTGTCTCTTGCAGGAACTCTCTGAAAAAAGTCTTGGGACTTGCGGTTGGCTCCTAGAGTAGAGGGACACCCCTGTAAATAAGAAAGGCAACATAAGTCCCAATCATGAAACTTAGTTTAAAAGAGCATTAAGGACTATAAGATCCAGGAGAAGGGGAAACTAATAATGAGAAGTAGCTGGTTATGTGGATTGAAGAGGCAGCGCACATCATAAGAATTTAAAATATGGCAGGAAATTAACTCTAAGAAGACTTATAAGTAAGCCTAAAGTATCGAAAATTGCAATCTCCTTCAGTGGCAAGCCCTCTTTGCACACATGGATGAGCATACACCTGTATATTTCTACCTCAAGGTCGAAATCATGGGAAGCTGTTGGTAAAGCTAAACTTTAAAAGATAAATTTTCATATGAACAGTCGAACATCATTCAAACTTGAATTATCAACACAAATCAGATATATGAGTCTTAGTCAAGATATCAATTCCATTATTGAACCTGGAAGGAAGTTGGTAGGCTGCAAATCCACATCAACGGGTACCATAACAGCCAGGAAAGAAAGTGAAATCTTCAGGTAGACAACTCAATGAATCACCAGATAAACCTAAACTCTACCAAAGAATCGCAATTGTTTATTCATACATATACTTTTTCCAAAACATCTATCCTGTTACATATCGCACATTAACCAAGAAAGACCAGTATACACACCACCAAGCAAGAATCGGGTAAAATGACAGCCAAAAAGATCCGCATAAGAATAAACAAGACCTGAGTAAAATGACCAGATTCACCACATATTTTACAAATCATCTCTTCTTCTTTCTTCTTCTTCCAGTTCCTCTCAGTAGCTTTTGACTTAGCTTCCCAAACCTTTGCTTCACGGCTAGTAAAGTCAGTTGGAACTGTATTTGGGTCACGAGGTTCATCGTCCTCGTCAGAACCAGAATGAGGCCTTTTGGTTGTTTTTACTTTATCCTGTGCATTGACGGTAGCAGATCCTGGGGGACCAGTGTACTCTTTGTAAAGGTCACGAAAATCATCATCTACATCGGAATCTGATCTGTTAGACATGATGGCAATGATTCTTTTCCTGCATAATGAACCAAAAACCATGCATCGCATCTGAGAAACAATCAGAAAAACAGGGGCGAGACATCATAAACAGCTGATAAAGGAAAACAACTCTGGAAGCAATAATTCTCACTAGAAGGGTAAACATTGTCATCAAAACACTTCACCAACAACTACTCGCGATACCATCAACTTACTATGTTGCTAGGATAAGAAGCAACAATAATGTATACTTTCAACCTTATGGGCACCAGATATTCCAATAAACTTCAAGTTCTCTTGCATGAATCCCAAAGACGAAACAAAAGAGGGTTTCCGGGGCCATTCCAAGGAACTGCTCCTCCAGGAGTAGCACAGCCATTCAAGGTAACTTCATTCAGCATCCGTAATGCGACACAACAACATACACATATAGCGAAGCAACTTCCAATCAGATACTAATGGGTGCAGAACGCAGTCAAACCATCATAGCCATCAACCGCAGCACCGTTCAGGGAATGGGGCTAACCAAAAATGGCAGAGCTACGTCTCGCAGAGAAGAGACAGAACCTACGACAATCCCAAAGCGCTCTTCGCTATCCACCAACACCTAAAAACACGATTGAGCACCCCGCATTCCCCGGAATTAACCTACTGCTCATTGCCATGCCCAAGACGCCCGCAAGCGCAGGTTGAAAAACGAACGCATCCGAAATCGGTCACTAAGCATGGGGGAAACAAAAGGGACTCGATCGCAGCAGCAAAACCTAGCGCCTAGCGACGGTAATGGCGAAGGAGGAGATGGAAATCGAGCAGAAATCGTCACCTCGAGCGAATGCGTTTGAGCGGCGAGTGGAGGGAAAACGAACCCTAGCATAGCCTGCTGGTTTTCTGGTTTCAGACGACGACGACGACGACGACAGTGGTTTTTACTGGTCCTCTTCTCTTCTAATGTTTTTTATTGCAGTCCTGCTGTTCTCTTCTGTGCATCACCGTCCTCCCACGTCCGTTAAACTTATCCCAAATTGCAAGCACGCCCCCGTATTTCTGCGGAATAGCGTGGGAATCCACAATTGCTCCTTTTCTTTCTTTTCCCTCCCTATGGAGAGCCCGACAAACGGGTGGGAATCCGCGATTGCTCTCTACCTATGGGTATGGCATGAAATTTCCCTTTTCTCGCGTCATTAATTAGATTACATGGAAATGGAAGGATAAACAAAGGATCCTCAAAAGGATTTGTTTTCCTTTTTTATTCGGATCATGTTATACTTAGGAGTAAGCATGGTCCGGTTCGACGGTTCCCATCCTGAAATCAGGAACCTCTCACTGAGAACCAGTTCTTAAAAATTGAAATCAGGAACCGCGTGTTGATTCCGTAGATCCACTCGGTAACCGGATGGCCGATCTAGTTCGGTTTCCTAGTGGGTTCGTGGAATTGGTCCCCAACTCCTACCAAATTGTATTTATCAATCAATACCATGGTGAATTTACTTTCTATGTGGGTACTTCTTTGCAAGGGAAAAAGTGTGTGTATATATATATATAACAGTTTGTAACTAAGATTGGTATAAGCCAGTTTGCTTGGTCTTTGATTGATCAAAGAAAAACAACCTTACCTATTGATTCCTATACCTTAGAAATCTTAATGTCATAATGCCTTTCAATCAGTAATATAGATCAAATCAATCGTGAATCTCACATAGGCATAAACAACGTATGCTCACAAAATGATTTCCTCTGTTTTTTCAAACAAAGTCTAGACATACTAAGACGGACTAAGAAATGAAACTCTACTTACTCGATATCCATGAACGGTGAGTTTTATTGTTCAAATGATGAGTACTTGTGTATTTCAATTGACATTTGATACTCTTCTGATTTCATCGGTTCATAAATCTCGTATGATATACCTGAGAAGGTTTTTGTATTGCAATTGACACGAGTTCTTGCTAAATCTTCTAGGAAGTTATAGTTGAGGATGGAATTATATATATACCGGATGGGTAGTTCTATGCTTGGAATAGGGAATCGGATTGGTATTCACCGATTCTAGTAAATTGAAATTGAGAACTGTCGGTTCTGAGTCGACCCGATCTAGTACCTTTGTAAACTCCTAGTTATACCAAGAGCAAAGTTGGTCACCGCAATTAACTTGTAAATGGGAATGGCAATAATCGCGAAAATATCTTAAATGCGATTGAATAATTTTTTAGAGTTTTTACATGGGTGACTATTTATGCATTGTCATTCATAGCTTAAAATTCGCCTGCGCATCTGCATTCAAAATTCATGAAAGGCAAAGATGAACTCAAGAAATTCTGCAATTGGCACTATCAATTCTATTTTACAGCCAGCGGGTGATCGGACACTTCAATCTCATGGCATCTTCACACAAAACAATAAAAATAAACATAAAAAGGACAGACATGAAAAATAAAATCAATGTGAAAAAAGAAAACCTACATCAGAAATGCCACCAGCCGCTTCAACCCAAGGAACGCTCAAGGCCAATCTGCCATCAACCGACCACTCAAACCCCGCTTCCTCACCATTTAAACGGCAGCTTCTTGGTGACCCATTTGAGTAGGCCAAGAACCGACCTTGATCCTTGATTTTGACACTGACCCTAATCCCACTCCCACAATCTTCACACCCCACTTCTTGAACTGTCCCTCCCTTGTTGAACATGTTGGCCAGACCAACTGGGGCAAACTTGATGGGTCCAAGATTCATGATGGGCACAAAGCTGAAGATCTCAAAGGAAGATGGGCTGAGGGTCACTTGGATTGGGTCTGACTCTCGGGTCATCAGGAGGAGCCTCTCAGCTTGGCTCATGTACACGGCGTATCCTTCAGCCCCACCCATTTGGGCTGCTGCATCGTTTTGGTCCCATTCCATGTCTGTCACATGGACAAAACCAGTGGCTACCTTGTAGCACCCTGGATAGCCCTTGATCCTCCTCTCTTTCGGGTCCCAGCCAGCTCCTTGACAGTTGAATGCACCAATCACTCCTCCAAACTGTAACAACGTTTCAAAACAAAATAGTCATTTTAGTCGTAACAAACGCTTAAGTTGATGCATATTCTGGTTGTTGGAGTAGCAAGTTTGGTTGACCATCTGTTTAAGAAGCTACCAGATATGAGTGACCAGTCAAATTGGGGATCTGTCATTGTAGTTTTAGAAGATAAATAGACACATGGACTACTCTTATCCGGAACATTATAGAACATCATACCAGATATTTATCAAGTCTCTTGGTCGATACAAATTAAAAAGGTTGATTCTAGCTATACGATGATGTGTCTGATTAATCTAATGTTCCTTCGGCAAGATTCATCAGACAGACAGGGGCATTACCTTATTGACGTTTCAAAGTTTGAGGATGGTCTTGTTATCAAAGCGGGGGTTCTTGAAGAGGCAGTATCTGGTTGGGAGGGCAAATTGCTGACACTTGGGGATGGTCCCATCAAGGAAAACGAGCTTCCGCAGGAGGCCAAAGTCATGAAAGCCAACCGAGTCACTGACATACATTGGCCCTCCGCAGATGGCCCTTGAGCCGGCATGGAATTCGGCGCACAGGTGGTCTGTTTGGAACATGTCCCAGTCAGGCTGTATGATCTGGCCCATCCACATGCTGTTATATGCACAATGAATCATGTGAACTCCTTGCAACTAGTAGACTCCCATTGGATCGCCATTTGGATCTTGAAACCAAAAGTCATCCCCTAAGCATCAAAACCTTCAAAATCAAGTTTCTGAATTCGCAATTTGACCATTTTCCAAACGAATTCCTTCGAAAGGTCCAGAGCTTGAGAGAGGCCAATGACAAGTTTGGTTGGTCTTACCTACTCTTCCCATGGATATCTGTCTAGTCCCAAGGAGGAAGAAGTGGTTGCACTGTTGCATGCTCGATATGATCCCACTTCCCTTGAAGTTCTTTCTAAGGGAATTTGACAGTCCCTTGTAATAAGCCTTCGCAAGCTCAACCCTCCCTCCATAGTCTTCACACGCATACTCAAGAGTCTGCATTTAGAATGCTTAAAGAGAATCGTGAGAATCTTGACTAGCAACATCCAATCTAGATATTGACAGAGAGACAACTTACATGAATGACATTGACTTTCACTCCGGTGATGCCGACACTAGCGAGGTAAGAGTGCATGGAATCATAGAAATCATTGGCTTGGGAGGGGTGGACAAGACCGATCCCGCATTCGACAATCTTGTCCACGGCCAAGTCATCCATTGTCCCATTGAGTCCAGGAGCAAGCTTGCAAGGAATCACCTTTGACTTGAGATGAGTTGATCCTGGCCTCACCCCACCCCAAGCACCACAAAGAGCATGCCGAACATATATATCATCCAAGCCTTTGAACTTTTGTCTCAAGTCCCTAGTGAAAGCTCTTCTGCGAAAGCTTTCACCTTTACCCTCTCCCTTAGTAGCCTCATTCTATCCCTCGTCTCCAACAATTTCATCAAGTTCTCGTCTCAACTTCTCAATCCTCAACTCAAGCTCCGACAAATCAGTGGCTCCGTCTCGCACTGCAGCATCCACATCCTTCTCAGCATGTTCGAGCTCGATGGCCTTTGAGACCAGCATCTTCGGTTTCCTAGGGTCAAAAGGGGGAGCGTTGGGGCCCAACATGGTTCCTCCCTCGTACTTCCTGAACTTTTCCCCTTCTTCAAGCCGGTGAAGCCGGGAGGTCATTTGAGGCCCACCCAGGATGAGGTTCTTTGCATCCTGGCTCGGGTCCTGGCCGTCGAAGTTGATGCTCTGCCACCCATCATCGATGCTTAGGAATCTCGTGGAAATGCCGCTCTCCGCAAAATCCTTCAATACATGCCAAACACCAACAGGTTCAACTGCTAAATAAAGCATCCAAAGTGCATTAAAAGACATAATGGGTGGACTGCCCAAGATGGGCCAAACCTGGCCCGTGGGGGACAAGGACCCACGAGGTAGTTATTTACCTATCTATAATAGAAGGCATCCCTTGGAAAATTGACATAATTTTCATATGTAAACACATTTCTTCGAATACGTCGTCTTCTCAGTTTTCTTTTGAAATGCACACGAGTACGAAAGACGATCGAAGAACTCTCAAGCGTGCAAAGCGGCACTTAATCTGTGACAATACCGGGTATGTTCATTGTGTGATATGCCGTACGATCGGTGATACAAGTTGATGGTCCTCGGGCACGTTTTCCGTATTGATCGAATTCTTTCCGAATATGTTTCGAAAATGACGATCGGGGATTGAGTTTTCCTAACATTGGTCTCAGAGCCCGTTTACTTGTTTTCCGACCATGCATATGTATCGTCTGGAAAGTATATCTTTGCTTGTTTTTTTCGATTTTAGCCTAATTTTGTTCGTTTTCTTCGCATCGGCGAACTATTCATGCATGTTTCGATTTTTGTTTTTCGTCAAAACTTGAATTTTATTGCATAAACAGAAAGTGCTCGTCGACACGAGCAAAATGATGGGCAGCGCGTTGCCGGACGATACCTCACGCGCCCTCACACAAAAATTCCAGGACGGTGACAAGAGTTGTGCGCCTCCACGACGGCGCGTGAGACCCACGCGCGCAACCGCGTGCAAAAACGGCTCGTCGGTCAACGACTAACCACCTATGATGACGTCACCGTGATGTCATCAGGAGATCTGACTCGAGACCCAACCCATTGACCTGACCTCGGTGATTGTTGACCCCGACCCGATTGACTGTTGACCCGACCCATTGACCGAACCGTTGACCGTTGACCGAACCGGTTAACCGTTGACCGTTGATCGGTCAATGGTCTGACCGGTCAAACCGGTTGAACCGGACCTGTTCAAACCAAGCAGAATGACCCCATTATTTCTTTCGGCCCGTTCGAGCTCATTTGAACTCCGATTTGGGCGTTCTTGGTATCAACGTTTTCATATCGGAATGCTCTACGTTATGGTGTATTCATATTACATTTTTTCTGCACTTATGAATGTGAAAATGCACGATAAACCCTATGTACATGTACTTAGGGGTATATTTTGACATTTTCTCTAGTATTTCTCTATAGTTTTTTGAAATACAAGTGCTAGATCATATGTATATGAATAAGCATTCCTTATCTTAATGTATCATGGATTATAAGTAATCCTTCGTTCTGCATTCGTTGCAGGAATAATGGTACATTTGAGACGCACTCCGATAATCCCAAGAACGATAACTCAAAAGGAGAAGCTTAATAACCTAAGAGTCAAGCTAGCTCTTTATCGATGGGACGCTAGAGATGATATGATGACACACATCATCAAGGTCAACAAAATGATACAAGATATCATTTGGAACGGTTTTGTAATGCTGGAATATGTAATGGTCGGAGCCCTAAAATGCACTATTCCTGAGGAGTTGGGAAGAATGCTTGATAAGGTTAAAGAAACCTTAAAGGGTCCAAGCTATAAGATGCTTATGGAGAATTTTCTGCAACAATACATAAGGATCGGGGCAAGAAGAACATCAACCCTTGCATTGAATGGGTCTCGGCGCAAATCATGGCCCAGATCTAGGGGTTTTCCGGGAGCCTCTATTTATGTTCCGAAGAAAATAAAACTTTCTAAAGAATTTTGTGAGTTATTTCCTATCTATATGTTGGATTGGTACACTTGATGTTGTTCTTTTAGGATTTGGAATCAATTATGTACATGTTTCAAGTTGATATTACGTATTCTTAAACATTTGTGAATGTGCTATGATATATATATGTTTATGATTTTTCATTTTATATTGTCATATTATGTGTTATGTTTTATGTGGGAAGTTCTTCAAAGTTTGTATAACTTTTGAAGAACCAATTTCATTACATAAATGATTATGTTAATGGTAATTTCAAATTAGGTTTTTTAGACGATGATTGGGAACATAGTGAACTTTCGACTCTAAAACCTTTTGTGAAACTATTCATTAATATTATTAGTTTATGTAATCATGATACTGACAAAGCATTTAGATAGGCTTTAATAACTCGTGCGTATATGTCTGAAATATTCAGATACGATGGCTGACAACTTAGAACATAGTGGCTGAACTAAATAAGGGAGAAAAATTGAATGGCGATAATTATGAGATTTGGAGTCTCAAGATTCAATATGTGCTGGAAGAGCAAGAGGCACTCGAAACTCTTAACCAGATTATGGAAGAGCCTGAGGATGGGACAACTGCACAACACAAGAGAGACAAAGATGCCTTTGCTATTTGGAAAAGAAAGAACTCTCTTGCTCGTATTACGTTGCTAAGCACAGTATGGATAATGACATCATGCGAGAGTTCGGACGTTTCCAGAGTGCTAAAGACATGTGGGCTGCACTAGCATCAAGATTTGATCGAACTTATGTGACCAAACTGAGATAACTCATTATCCGTTTCGACTCATACAAGATGTCTCATGGAAAGACCATGAAACAACATTTGAGGTAGATATCGAATATGATTAGTGAGCTAAAGAATGCCGGGCATATACTCACTGATGAACAGCAGGTGCAGGCAGTAATCCGCTCCTTGCCTCAAAGTTGGGAACACATGAAGATCCATTTGACCCACAATGAGGGTATCAAGACCTTCGAGGATGCTATGCGGCATCTTGAGCTGAAAGAGGATCGCCTCATGGCAGCTAAGCTTTAAACTGATATTTACTTTCTTTGATTCCAGCTTGCATGGAGTTTCGGGCTCCAAGAGGAAGCATCCTACTGGGTCAAAGAAGTGGAAAGGCAAGGGAGCAAGTCCTTCAAGGAAGAAGCCGAGGCTCAACCAATGGGAGAAAGGAAAGCGTCCTTTCAAGAAAAAACATTTCAAGAGTGAAATATTTCAACTGTGGCAAGAAGGATCACTTTGCTCGCGACTGTGGCGAGCCAAAGAAGATAGAAACCCTTAGATTCATAAAAATGCTACTTATGTGTCTAGTTCAATGTTTCTAACTAAATCTAATTCTTTGTGGACTATAGACTCGGGAGTCATAGACCATGTAGCGAAGGACAGAGAAGCTTTCGTGGAGTTTCGACGAGTTCTACAAGGAACGAAGTGGATATACATGGGGAACAATTCAAGAGTGGAGGTCAGAGGCATTGGCACTTGTCAACTACTTATGCGTAGTGGACGCACATTGTTCCTACATGATGTGCTATTTGCTCAAGAGATTCGTCGGAACTTAGTTTCGGTGTTGGTTTTAGTTAGACTTGATTTTAATGTAAACTTCCATAACAATGGTGTAGACTTGTCTTTAGGTACAAGTTATTATGGTTCGGATATTTCTTAGATGGTTTCATTGTATTAGATGTTGACTATTGTGAAGTTAATATTAGTTATTCCTTATTTACATTATATGATTCTTATGAGAATGATGTGAACGTGTGGCATGCTAGACTTGGTCATATTGGCCAACAAAGAATGAATAGATTGGCTAAAGATGGCTTATTGGGCAATATTAAAAAGGTTGATTTGCCCATATGTGAGCATTGCCTAGAAGGAAAAACAACACGGAAACCATTTGGAAAAGGAACAAGAGCTGAATTTCCTTTGCAATTAATCCATACTGACATCTGTGGTCCAATGAATATAAAAGAAAGGCACGGGTCTGTTTATTTCATCACATTCATTGATGATTATACTCGATTCAAACATGTTGATTTGATTTCTCATAAGTCCGAAGCCTTATATTGCTTTAAAAGATTTATGAACTTAGTGAAAAATCAATTAGACAAGAAAATAAAAGCATTAAGATCCGATCGAGGTCGAGAATATCTGTCTGATCAATTCAGAAATTTATGTGATGAAAAGGGAATAGAAAAACAACTGACTATTCTATATACTCTTCAACAAAATGGTGTTGCGGAAAAAAGAAACAAAACCTTAATGGAAATGGTTAGATCAATGATGGCACAAGCTAACTTGCCCATCACTTTTTGGGGTGATGCTTTATTGACTGCTACCTACATACTTAATCGTGTGCCTTCTAAATTAGTTTCTTCTACTCCATATGAGTTATGGGCGGACAAAAAGCCTTATTTAAGTTTTCTAAAACCTTGAGTTGTGTTGCATATACTATTGGCTCGTGAGTCTTCTCACAAGTATGAAAAATTAGGCCAAATAGGCAAAAAGAGTATTTTTATAAGATACTGAGAGCACTCAAAAGGATATGTATTCATAGGTGAGCAAGAAAGCGAAAGTATAACTGAATTTGAATAACGGGATGTCATATTTTTAGATAATGAATTTCCTAAAAAAAAAGGCGAGGTAGGTGGTGATTACTCACTATACGAATCTGCGGATCATGATAGTGAAGTTAGTGGGAGCATTGTGACAAATGAAGAGTTGAATGCAACCCAGTCTCAATTGCAACTATAACAACCTGAATTTCGATGTAATTCGGGATCAATAAAACTGACATTGATTCGCATTTCATTTTAGTAAGTCTTGCCCAGAGCTAATCACTCTAGGGATACCAACTAAAAGGGGTATAGCTAACTAGGAAGATGGTACGTGGACCAGGGACTCGATCGCGAATCGGACACCGATCTTAAGAAATGATGAGGGAATATTTTGGGCCAACGTGGGCCGATCTTAGGAAAAGTGACGGATTTGGTTTGGCCAAGACTAACAATGTACAATCGGATCACGGATGAAAGACCGCAAGTTCAAGAGTGCACGTGGCCCACATTGGGGTCCCAAGCTTGAACCGAGCGATCGCGACCTCTGAAACTAGCGATATTTCCTCTCTATCTTTGAGTGATCGAAACCATCATAATTTGGATAGCCCTAGGTCGACTGCATAAATCCTAAGCAGCCACCCGTTAGTAAGAGACCTTAAAATTTGAAATCTAGCGAATTTTGGTCACGAAATTGGAACCCGATTTCGGTGTCGACTTTCGAGGGCTTAAGAGATTATTTTCGAGATTCTAACGTCATATTATGCTGGCCACACACATTTGGGGTTAGTACGGTTGAAAAATGAAATTTCGATCCAAAAGTCAAAAATTACGATTTTGCTCCTATGGGCGCCGACATTGGTTTTGAGGTCGTTTGAGATTATTTTTTGAGGCCGATGCCATTTTTTGGTGGCCACGCATGTCTAGAGTGGTTACAGTAAAAAATTAAAATTTTGGCATGGAAGTGAAAAATAATATTATTTTAATCCCTAGGACTTTGCAATCGATTTTCGAGGGCTTAAGAGGCTATTTTCACGAATCCGACGCCATATTATGTTGGCCACACATATTTAGAGTTGATTTGGACAAAAATTGAAATTTCGCCTCGAGACCGGAAAAATGACCATTTTGCCCCTAGGCTATTTTTTATCCGAATTTTTGAGAAATTATTTGAGATAATTATTAAGGATTTTAAGTTGCATTATTGGACCTAATTACCCTTTTGCCCCTCAATTATTGGATAGGATTGAGCGAGAGATGTCGGATTAAGGATATTTTGGTCAAATCTCCGGATCGGGCGACACGTGGCGCCCCTAGCCCCCTATATTTCACCGGTCGACCTCCTCTCTCTCTCCTTCCTCATTTTATTAAACCCCCCCACCGAACAGCTCTGGCCATCTCAACATAAAAGTGATCTCCGGACAGTCAATTTCTCTCTTCCTTGGGAATTGATCTTAGAAATTTGATGGAATTTCCTTCCGTTAATCCGATAATGCCCGGAACGACAACGGTGGTTCGAGGTTTGAGAACCTAAGAGTCAAGCTAGCTCTTTATCGATGGGGACGCTGGAAATGATATGATGACACACATCATCATGGAAGGAAAAAAATGATACAAGATATCATTTCAGCGTAAACCCTAATGCTGGAATATGTTATGGTGAGACTCTAAAATGAAACTATTCCTAAGGAGTTAGGAAGAATGCTTGATAAGGTTAAAGAACCTTAAAGGGTCCAAGCTATAAGATGCTTTGGGAGAATTTTCTGCAACAATTTGGGATAAGGATCGGGGCAAATGGAAACATCAACCCACGATTTTGAATGGGTCTCATTGGTTTTGAAATCAGGATTATTTTTTGATCTAAGGGTTTTCGGGGCCCTCTATTTATGTTCCAAAGAAAATAAAACTTTCTGAAAAAAGATTTTTATCCCTAGGATTTTCTTTTCCTATCTATGTGTTGATTGACCGCCACACTTGATGTTGTTCTTTTAGGATTTGGAATCAAACAACATGTTTCAAGTTGATATTACCATATTCTTAAACATTTGTGAATGTGCTATAATATATATTATTGAGGATTTTTAGATTTATATTGTCATATTATGTGTTATGTTTATGTGAACGAGGCTCTTCAAAGTTTGTATAACTTTTGAAGAACCAATTTCATTACATAAAATTAGGTGAGTGTATTTCCTAAACCCGGATTAGGATTGATAGTGTATTTTTTGGACTAGGTTGAGTATGATTGGTGTACATTGGGAGAAATTAGTGAGTTGAACAATGGTAATTGTGACCGGGATACTATTAGTGATTTATTGGGCTAGCATGGATTAGTTGAGGATTAGGTGAGTGGACTACCGGGTATGCCCGGGTTGAATGAATGGTTGATTGTGTGCCCATTTATTGGGGAATTGAATAATGCCATGTCGCGTGCTCGTGTGGTCGACTCGTGTGGAGTGTGATCGACCATTTGATGGCTTGAGTGGGTTATTGATTTACACACACGGTATTAATAGGTCAAGTAAGCACGTGGCTTGTGAATTAAGCACTATAAAATGAATATGATTGAACTGTGTGCCTGTGCCTATGTTATGTGGATGCTCATGTTGCATTTCATGGCACGAGTTATGAATGCCAAGAATGAGGCTTGTGATGAAATTGTGCGAGACTACGTGCCTATCATGAGCATGTGATCACCTAAAATACCCTGATGCGTGTTCGGGGTTCGTGATAATAACTAGCAAAAGGTGTGTATGTGATCACAAAGAAGGTAGAAATACGATGCGTGTTACGCGGAGTGTCTGTCAATGATGTGTTTTAAGCGGGACAATGCATAGCACGTCTAGAAGACGACCAAACGATGCGTTTTACGTGGACTACGGTTCATGAGGAGAGCGATTACTTTGCGCCCGATGTGTTTTGACGAGGGCTAGAGACACTTGGTTTAGGGGGCATTTTTACTGCTGGCCATGGAGTATTGTGATTTTAAAAGAGATCTCATGCACTTTGTAGATGGGTCATGATAAGCGGGATAATATAATTGGGCCAGTGTGTGATGTGAAACAGAATGTGGATATTTGCATGCATAAGAATGCATGGGCTAGTGTGCGAGTGTGCAGGACTCGGTGAATGGCACGCGATATTATCACTATTGAGTAGGAGCATGCATTTGATGTACGCGTGAACCGAGTGCTCATGTATGTGATTTGATTAAATTATTATTATGAATAACCTACAGAGTCAGCCATGTAAGAGATCTAAGCCTAGGTCGGAGTTTATTTATGAGTTGAAATTGCAGTGTTGTTGGGTGTTAGCAGTCAGGAGATTGCATGTTAGCCTAACCTAGGTTTAGGAGGTTATAGTGGCTAAGATTCGTCTCACGGTTGTAATAACCGACATTTTCGGACCCCCAAAGAATAGGATGCCGAGGACACCACCTCTTTTTGGAATACCGCATTTTATCCGATGGTCGTCGAGCGTGCACCCCTGTGGAGACGGAGCAGCTTATATAAGATATTACTCGGTGTTGTTTGTAAATGTGGGAGAGTCGTACTACCACACCCAGGAGTATGTGGCTTGGTGTTACAAAGGAACCAACGGAGTAACCGGACCCCCGCTTAGAACCTTTGATGTCCCGGTGGACGTGAACGATATCATGATCCCGCAAATGGCAAGTGGCGAGATCTCGGATCCTCCAACTCCACCTGATTGGAGTAGCCATGGCGAGACCGTGGATGGACCTGCTGCCATGGTCAAGGAGGTTGAGGAGCCCGGCATCAGACGTTGACCCGGAACCCTTGGACCATCAAGACAAGGAAGAGCCAGTAGCCATGGAGGTAGATCCGGAGCAGGATGGAGAGGTTGCGGAGCTAGGATCCGATCAAGAAATAAAAGCCGAGGAGTTTGAAGTCTCGTTTTGGAGATCTCATCAGAAAAATCATCGTAGTCCGACGCCGGACCGGGCTTCCCTAGGTTGGCATTGGTCTTAGGTAGAGCGGGCTACACCTTTTTAACTAAAACCCGTCTTAGCCCTATCCAAAGAACCCTAGCCAACGCCCCTATTTTGATCGAAAGTTTTTGTTGACTATGTGTTTTCTCTGCTAGTACGGTATAAACGAATATTGTAAAAAGTTTTCTATAGTAATATAAAGTGTACATATTTTTAGAAGTGTTGATTGTTGTTTGGCTACCCTTGGTTCATAATCTTTCTGTCAGGGTGATTTATTTATTGCTTCCGCTTGTGCTTAATCTCTGTGTGGGCGTTGAGTCGACGACGCTTCCTAGGACGTCGCACCATAATCGACCGGAGGTGGGATGCTCGCGCTTCGTAGGGTTCGAGGCGTGACAGCAACTACTTAAAGAGACGACACCACCATTATCTCATTTTAGTGGGAGCGCAATGGAACGTGATGAATCATCAGGAGTACAGCATTCCATACGACAGTCAAGTCGTAATAGGATTCCCCGTCGACGTTTTGACATTGAAGGAGAAGCCTTCATGATCGCCCACAAGATGAAGATGAACCAAAGAATGTGAACGATGCTCTAAAAAGTGCCTTGATAAGAAAGAATGGATACATGCAATGGAAGAGGAAATGAAGTCATTAAGATCAAACCAAGTTTGGAAATTGATTGACCTTCCAAAAGGACTTAAAAGCCATTGGGAACAAGTGGGTTCTCAAATAAAACGTAAAGCTGATGGTTCAATAGAGAGGTATAAGACTCGCCTTTGTGGAGAAATGATATAATCAACATGAACGAGTTGATTTTGAGAAAACTTTTTCTCTTGTGATTAGATTTACCTCTATTCGCCTTTATTTTGACAATAGTAACTAGTATGGATCTAGAATTACATCAAATGGATGTAAAGACTGCATTCCTCAATGGAGAATTAGATGAAGAAATTTATATAGAACAACTTGTTGGTTTCATTACAAAAGGCCAAGAGCACAAAATGTGTCAACTATTGAGGTTGATATATGGCCTTAAGATCTTGAGACAATGGTATATACGTTTTCACAATGCAATAATGGCATATGATTTTGTAATGATTAATGAAGACAATTGTGTATATATCAAAAGATCCAAAGATCAATTTGTGATCTTATCATTATATGTTGATGATATACTAATTGCCGAAAAGTAGTATGGAGTTGGTTAATACAAATAAGAATTGGTTATCTTCCAATTTGAGATGAAAGATATAGGTGAAACTGCATACATTCTTGGAGTTAAGATTTCAAGAGATCGCTCAAAGAAATCCCTATCCCTTTCACAAGATATGTATGTGAATAAAATCCTTGAGCGATTTCAGTATACAAGACCAGTAAACCAATAGCTACTCTTATTGCAAAGAGCGAAGCATTGCGACAGAATGTATCATAAGACTTCACAAGAAAAGGAGCAAATGGAACAAGTTCCATATGCTAGTCTTGTCGGAAGCTTGATGTACGCTATGATGTGTACAAGACCCGATATTTCTTATGCAGTTGGAATGGTAAGTAGATACCAATCCAATCTAGGTCAAGCACATTGGATCGCCATCAAAAGAATCCTAAGACTTCTAAAGAGAAGTGCCAACTATGCAATCGACTTATCAAAAAATGATCTACACCTTGAAGGCTATATTGATGTTGACTGGGGAAAAGATTTAAAAGAAAGGAAATCTATACGGATACGTGTTCTTATTGAATAATGGCGTCATATCTTGGAGCAGTAAAAAACAACAGCGTATAGCCTTATCTACAATGGAAGCCGAGTTCGTGGCTCTATCAATAGCGACATAAGAAACTGTTTGGCTTAGAAGATTTTTGGATCACTTAGGTGTAATTGAGAATGTCTGTAAACCAAAGATTGGTAGATTGTGATAGCCAAGTAGCAATAACGTACATTAAGGATCCCAAATACCATGGAAAGACCAAACATATATATATCAAGTATAACTATGTCAACGACATGGTTGCACGAAAGGAAATGAATGTGAAGTACATATCGACACAAAGGATGATAGTAGATCCTATGACGAAATCGATTCCTAGAGAAGTTTTTCATGGTCATGTGAGATCTCTAGGACTGTGTAGAATATGAAGTAATGAATATTGTAATTTTCTCAGAATGTTCACTATTAATGAAGTTTGTTATTATCAATGCCTATAAGTTTATATAACGTTTGTGAATGTCGATGATGAATGCATTATATTGAAAAGGTATGTTGGATAGATAAGATATTAGCCCACTCGCACGGGTAATCACCTCTACTCACTGTGTAATGAATAGAGATGAGACAGTTTTAAGCTTGTCATTTAGGTGATAATTGAGAGTTCAAGCTTGAAGCATAGACGTTACCTTAATAGAATGTTAAGATGAGGACATATGGATTATTATGTCCGAAAGTGAAATGACCCACATATTTCACTTTACCTATCTTTAATGCCGGATGTGAGTTTTGATAGATACTTATGAATAGAGTAGATTTGTGAACTCAAGTAAACTATCATCCGTGACGGTATTAAGAGTAAAGACATACGCTCTATGGGAAAAGGAGAGAATATCATGATACATATTTCATATAACGATGCATGGGACGACCGATAAGAGTTGACAAAAAAAAAAAAATTTATGATCTCAATTTTTTTAAGTCATGTGAGAGACTCTTGAAAAAGAAAATAGTTGCCCTCACGACTCTTTTACTTATTCTCAAAATTTCTATTCAGTGTTTGCTGTTTTAGGATGTTGCCGATGATCATGATAATTCGTTCTAACGGGGCATTTCTAGAAAAGCGAGGTGGACTGAAATGGAGAGGTTTAAGAAAAGAGGAAGATCAATTTAATTTATGATGTCACATTATATATTTGTATTCACAGGTCAACCAATTATAATTTTGAGTAAATCATAGTTGTGAATACAATATATGAGATAATAAAGAGATCAAGAGAGAGAAAAAAAAATGTGTGATTGATCTAAAGAACGCATACTAATTCTACTACGGATAATGCCCAAATTTGAGCTGTTATATATTCCTAATAGATGTATAACAACGAGCTCTCGTAGTATGTTGGTCGCACGGATTATTTGCCAATATGAACTTTGCAAGGAAGAGAGTTGTGTTTAGCCCATCGTGGATGAGTGGGAGATGAAAGACATAATGGGTGGACCGTCCAAGATGGGCCAAACCCGAATGTTGAGTCACAAGGTTATTTTGAGGTAGTTATTTGCCTATCTTTAATAGAAGGCACCCCTTGGAAAACCGATGTAATTTTCATATGTAAACACACTCTTTTCGAATACGTCTTCTCGGTTTTTCTTTTGGAACGCACACAAGGAAAACGAAAGACGATCAAGAACTCTCAAGCGCAAAGCGGCGACTTAATTTGTGACAATACGGGGTATGTTCATTGTGTGATATACCAGACGATTGGTAGACTGTCAAAATGGGTCATAAACCCATTTCTTAACCCATTTATTAGTAAATGGGTCATAAATGGGTTAGTTATATTTAGTAAATGGGACGTAAATGGGTAGAAGTCTTATATTAGTGTTAAATGGGTCATAAATGGGTCGCAAATGGGTCATAAATGAGTTTACAACTGATTTAAACTCAATGCATTTCTCTCACCCTCACTCAATCTTGCACTCACTTATTCTGCACTCTCATTTCAGCTTGGGTATAAATTTTCCTATATTTAATTAAATATGAAAGTATTTTAGCAATATGGGTCTAATCGGGTATGGGTCGGTCGGGTATGGGTCAACAAAATTGCATTGCGCATAAATGGGTCATAAACGGGTTAATGGGTCAATTTGGGTCGGACCATTTATGACCCGACCCAAACCCAACCCGACCCACCCATTTGACAGTCTAACGATTGGTGATACAAGTTGATGGTCCTCAGGCACGTTTTCCGCATTGATCGAATTCGTTTCAAATATGTTTCGAAAATGATGATCGGGGATTGAGTTTTCCCAACATGCACCAACCAAATTTATCTGCAATAGACGGGACAGCTTTCTCTTCCGATAGCCTGAATGTGTTGAGATGAACCCTGAGAGCACGATAGGCCTCTCTCATCAAGGTATACGGATTCTTGGACACATGAACATAAGCGATTGCATCAAAGGACGATGCTCTTACTTGGCCACAACCACTCTCTGCGCAAATCATGACGTGCCCATTACTCCCCGGGTGAAGTGCAGACCGAAAACTCCCTTCTACGATGGGGAGGATCAACGCATAAGAATCAACCTCAAGCACATCCAAGAGCACCCATTGAGTCTCCATTTGCAGATCAAACCCAAAACTTCCCACCCACATGGTGGACCACCATGTTTTGAACCTGAAGATGCTCAAGAAGGTCTGCCACTGAACCTCCCTAAAGAGTTCATCAACCTGTCTGATGGCTCATCGTTGGTGAAGCCCAAGAAGCCTCCTCTGTGCGAGATGGACTGGACCTGATGAAGCAAATATGGTGCCGAATCGGACTTTGAAGGTTCACAAAGAGATGACAAGGGGGTGAAAGTCACATTGCTGGGGACATCAAAGAGGATTGGCACTCCCTTGACACATAGCTTCCCGTGAGACAAATGAATGCGATGTTTGACACCATGGGATTAGCAGAAGTTGAAGATTGGATTGAGTGGCTCATTGGGAGGTGCCATGAAAAAGAAACAAAAGCTGAGAAAGCAAGAGATTGCCGAAGCAAATGCAACAAACTCTTAACACAATCAATGCCTTGCAAATACTTTGATACTTTCCAATCCTCACAATAAGAAATGGTAAGCCATGAGACATGTATTTATACAAAAAAAAAAGACTAGAATGCTCTGGGCAAAGTTCTTGTAAAGGGGATCAAAGAAAAAAGAACAGAATCAAGTGGGTGTCCAACAAATTTGGATACTCCTGGGCTCTTCTTTCTTAATCTTTTGACTAATGAATATGGCAACATACACATATAGAAAACACACTGGCTCATGCATCCCTGTGGGCCGTGACAATGATTATTATACGGGAAAAGTGTCAAAAAAAGTCATAAACCTTAGGCATTAATGTTAATTTAGTTCTAATTTTTTTTTGTGTCAATTCAGTCATCAACCTTTTGTATTTGTGTTAATTTACTCCAAAACCTTTTTTTAGTGTCAATTCAATCCTAAACATTTTGCATTTGTGTCAATTCAGTCCTAGACCTTTTGTATTTGTGTCAATTCAGTCAAATTGGCCAGATTTTACTGACGTGGACATTAGCCGACCGGCGATCGGTCACCGGCGCTAACGTAGATAACTTTAAATAATATTTTAATATTTTATTGAATTTTTTATTTTCTTTTTTTTTCTCCTCCCCTCCCTCCTTCCTCGGTGGTTGCCGGACACACTTAGGCGGTCGGTCGCCAGTCGACCTCCGCCGAAGCCTGCCAGGGCTCGCCCTTGCTAGCGATAGCGAAGGCGAGCCTCGCCATAGCTGAGCGGGCGCTGGACATCACCAAATCTAGCGAAGTCGTGCCTTGCCCACCGGCGAGGCTCGATCTCGCCAAATTCGGCGAGGTCGGGCCTCGTTCAGCCATGGCAAGGCTCACCCTTGCCCGCCCAGTGCAAGGCCACCCTCGTGGCCATCCGGTGAGGCGACCTTGCCGGCCTTTGGCCTCTGGATGGTCGTTGGTCCAACGACTAGCTAGAGAAAGGAGAGAAGGGAGGAAAAAAAAAAGAAAAAAATATTAAAATTTAAAAAAAATAAAATATTATTAAAAGTTATTCACGTCAGCGCCGGTCGGCATCCATGTCAACAAAATCTCGCTAAAATTGGCTAAAATGACTAAATTGACACAAAAACAAAAGATTTAGGACTGAATTGGCATCGATACAAAAGGTTTCGGACTGAATTGGCACAAAAAAAATGTTTAGGACTAAATTGACATCAATAAAAAAAGATTTACGACTAAATTAAAAAAAAAAAGTTTAGGAGTAAATTGCCATCAATACAAAAGGTTTAGGACTTTTTTAACACATTTTCCATTATTATGCTATAATATGGCCCGGTAACCTCTAAATTAGTTTGGCGACAAGATTGTTTGTGCTCTGGTTCTCATATAAGGGAGACTCTTGAAGAAAAATTAATTGGGAAATAAATAAAGAGCACGCTTTACTTTAGCTCTCTTTCATACGGTGACCTTTTTGATGGCAAGATGGCAACTCCATCGACATCAAGACGAAGGTTCTTGAGCCCACCCAAAAGAAGCCTTTAGCAGTTTACAGAATGGATGACTAGGATTATCTATTCCTCAACAAAATCAAAGCTTCTGTAATAAGAAATTAGGTGAAGTCTGCTAGGAGACATCGCTGGAAGAGAACTAGAAAGTTGTGAGGATAAGATAGACCTATCAAACTGGTAGGTTGGATTGAGTTTGGGTTGGGTAAAAAATAGTCCGACCCAAATAAACCCATTTAATCCGTTTTGATCCATTTTCATGTATTGCAAATATTATAATCAATACCCGACCCAACTTATATTGCTAAAACACTTTCATATTTAATTCAATTTAGGAAAACTCATACCTAAACTGAAATGAGAGTGCGGAGTAAGTGAGCGTGAGAGAGATGAGTTAAATTTAAATAAGTTGTTGACCCATTTATGATCAATTTATAATCCATTTAATATTCATATTATGTTTGTACCAATTTATGGCACATTTAGTAAATATAACTAACTTATTTATGACTAATTTATTGATATATACGTTAAAAAATGAATTTATGACCCATTTTGACAAGTCTAGGGTGAGATTACTAGTCACTAGTCATCCCTTTTGATAATCTTTTGACCATATTCTAGAAATCAATTTGCTTGCGCTCTTCAAAGTTCACACCCCTCATCCGACTGTAGAGAGCAATGGTGGAGATGAAACTGAAAAATGTTGTGATGTTTAGAGTTTTCAAATCAGCTAGTTTGTCTATAATTATGCTCATTTTGATTCTAAATGAATTCCACGAAAATTAGAGGACAAGTTGAGTGTCACAGTTCATTCTAAGGGAAGAACATCTGATTATAAGAAAGTTCGGCTACCATTGGGGTCAAATGCTCTCGTAAGGTTTAGACCTTTCAAATCATATGATTTATTTATAATTATATTGTTTTTTATTCTAAAAGAACTCCAAAAAGATTGGAGCACAAGTTAAGAGGCTACGTTCATTTTATAGGAAGAACATCAAATTCTCAGAAAATTTCACTACAATCAGGGCCCAATGCTTAATTTTATGACGTTTAGAGTTATCTAATTTACTTATAAGTGTGCTCCTTTTGATTTTAAAAGACCTCCACAAAGTTTAGAGTACCAACAACGTCCAATTATAGTGTGTTTTTAAACATGTAAATTGTGATTGAGCACCTAAGAAAAATCCATAATATCGTTATTTTACGTATAACTAATTTTTGTATGACATTCTCCTGTTTCTAGCATTGTCTGGTGTTAAATCGATGCTTGAACTTACATGACTTGAAACCATTCCTAATTCACTAGAGTTGGAGGCGGCAGATGTCTACCAAAAACAAAGTAAAAAAAATGAAAGATACTTCAGTTGTAAGGCAAAGGCTTTTGACCTTTGATGACTTTTCCAGTGTGATCATGATCCGGGTAACCATTTTAGGAGAAAATTATCCAATCAACTTTAAATCTATTATACGAATGCCAATTCAATTCTAAATTTTTCGATTTTGTTAATTTAGTTCTAAATATCTACGAACAATTCCAATGTAGTTTTTTCATTAAATTTTCACTAGAAATGACTGACGTGGAAGTCCAGTCATCGGCATTAATTGTGTAACAGATGTGATTTTTTCAAAGTCAAACAAAAAAAATTAAACCTTAAACATGCCCGAATGATCTCAAAGTGGGGTCTAAGGAGATTAGTTAGATTCACTTTTCTTTTGATAATGCTTTGACTTTAACACAGGCATTTACATTTCTAGATAGAGAACAAGTGGCACGAAGATAGAAGGCATTTCCAAGCACTTTTCTCTTTGGGCAGACATTTCCTAGTATTTGACTGACCGACCTTAAACACTGTTCGGTTAAACTAGAAAAGAATGTGATGGTCAACTAAGGAAGACATTTTGACCCAAAAAAAAAAACTGAGGAAGACATAATTGGCCAAAGAAAAGAAGTTCGAAGATTCAGGAGTGGCTGCTGTCGATGGAATTCCAGAATCAACTACCAAATGAAAGGTCATCATCAAAGACTACATCTTTCTCCTATTTTGAATATAAAAGATGTTTATTTTATACACAACAGAGCCGGATTAAACGTATTTAGAATAATGCAGGATATTTGAAGATAGTATCAAGAAACCTTCTCCAAGAATGGAATACAGTCTAACCTTTTAAGGGATAATTAAGTGATCTTGAGCCTTGCTCGGATTCAATAAATTTCGCATCCAAATCGCGCCATATTCTCATCAGTTACAGGTCGCAAATAGATACTTTCACGTGAGTGTAATCTTTTCTTATATAGGTGAACAGATGAGTGGATGCTTGTGTACATTTATGAGAATTAATTCAACGATAGTTTAATCCAAATCATAATAAAAAAAGGAAGAAGATTGAATATTGTCTTATTCGACATTTCTTGAAACAAGGTAAAGAAACAAGAGTGCGTTGGGCGAACATTGATGTTCACCTCGCATTGGACATGGACCTTCCCCCTAACTAGATACCTGCGATTTTAAAAAAACTTTCTTTTTAGGTTTTGATAAATCACTGAAGATAACCCTCAAGAAAACAATGAATCCACTCAAATATATTTAATGCATTATCGAATTGGCATCGTGTTTTTCTATGAACACGCCACGACAGAACTAGATTCAATTAATACCAAGAAGCAATGAAGCATAGCACTTTCCCTAAGAGAAAAAGAACCAAGACATTTTGACTTGATCTAGGAGTTTGGAGCAAGGTTCAAGATTGATTCTTCTCATGACCAAATCATATGCCGGTATGTTCTCCTAGACCATCACGTGTCGCGAAATGGCTAGAAAGACATGGACCTTAAAAAACAGTACCCATTTGAACATATTTTCTATCGGCCGTATGTTCTTTGCAGGACATCTTTCGTGTTGATGAAACCGAGTCCGAATAATCCTTTTGTTAATACGTGCCTAATGAGTGGAGTTGATGCCTACTCTCCATCGCTGAGTAAGTTGAGTAAATTAAACTATCGTCAGTGCACCTTTCTTTTTGTAAGAACTCTTTGTTAGTGGCATACCAAGTTGATATCATCACGGAGCGTGGGAGCCTGGTGGCGAGTGGCAAAGAACACCCATTATCTTTCCTTAGGGTCACGAGTTCAAAGTATGATAGGCTCGTGAACGAATTCTCGTGTAAAAGAGTGCTCTTCATGTCGATGCATCTGTCGGGCTATAGTGTTAGGCTCGTTCATTCTCGGGCGATAGTTAGCTAGTTACGGTTTAAATCAATCACTTTGCAGCAGGTACGACATTCCTATAATAACACATAAAGAGATTTGATGCAATCGGTCACCTCTTCCATCCATTTACCTAAAAAGAAATCTTGACAAGTATATAATGCACGATCCTTAGATGTTTTGTGCATTTAAGATAGAATAGATTATCAAGAAACTCTAGATCCGGCGATAAATATGGTGGAGACAAGTATGGGTGAAATAACTAAGGAAGCTTTCTTATAACATTCATGTACAAATGTCACTCAATGAAATAAGACCTTTTGTGTGAATTTTCTCCATAATGTTGGGTACTGTAAAGTTTAGATAATTAGGCTATGCGGCTAAATTAGGACAATTTATTGATTGATTTTCGAAGAAATGTTAATTTAAACCTAATATTTCTAATTTAGTAATTAATGAAATGTCAATTTTATGGATCTAACTTCCATATTGAATAGTCTACCCAAAAAAAAAATAAATAAATAAATAAAATAGTCAGATATTCAAACGAACGAGAACATGTTCGTGTCGCTCGCTTTCGTCCATGCTCTCTTTCGTCCATTTCCGCAACGAAGACCCAAAAAACCGCACGAATCACAGTCAACCTTATCTCGCTGCATTTCGTCATACAGATTGGAGGCGATCCAGGAATGCATCGCCGTGCGCGATAGAGATCCAAGATCTCTTGATCCCTTTGCTCGCGATACAATGCCTCGGATCTCTCTTGCTGCCGCTGCTGCTGCTCTTCTTCTTCTCCACCTCTCCGTTGCGCCGATCGCTCGAGTCAGCTCGCACCAGGAATCGGGCGAGTGGAGCTGCGAGCCCGAGTCGGAGGTCCGAATCGAGGCCGGCTTCAAGCCCGGAACCATCACTCTGGATGGGCACGGCGACGATTGGACGGACATCGAGGGGTCCGAGTTTTCCCTGCTCCCGGCGCTCGACCCAGATGATGACAAGGAGTACGGCGGTGGGAAAATGATCGTCAAGGTGCGTGCTCTCTGCCTTTTCTTCGTGTTCCGTTGGCCCTCGAGTTTGGTGGGTTGATGAAGCTCGTTCGGATGGTGTGGCAGGCTGTGCACGATGGGACTAGTGTGTTTTTCTTGCTGCAGGTTGATGGGAGCTATGTTTACTCTAAAGGGTGAGCTTAAATTTTGATGCAATTCAAAAGTAGAAATTCTGTTGAGTGGTGCTGGTGATGTCCTTTCTTTTTCTCCTTTTGTTGGAGTTACTGTTTCGTTCATCGATTCAGCATCGTTAGTGATGGTGTCAAATCTTGCAAGTAAGTGGGAACCTGAACGCGCTTTTGTGGCCACGACTGGATACATGATTATGTGCTGGAAAATATTGCCAAACTTGTTGTGATACATTGCCTTCCTTGAGCTTGGGTCCAGTCCTTTTGTTCTTTGTTTAGATTTTAGCTGCTCCATGTATCTTTTCGCGTGTTATTTACCGCCACAATATGAGATCAAGGCCGACTTAGCTAAACACTTAAACTGTTAAATGATGAGTGGTTTATATCTAAATGCTCTGACGCGTCTCCTATGCGCTGGCTAGGTTTTTGCCTAAGACTGATGTGTGGAAATTGGATTATTTACACGCTTTCATTTAACAACTTAATCCTTGAGATCAATTAACATCAATCTCACAAATATTACCCAAATAAAGGATGCTTTCCAGAATGAGATTCCACATTCTCTTCTTTTCATTGAAGTCCTATCACGGAAGATTTGGATTGACTTGATTTTCCTTCTGGCAATGCAGGGAGAGCCCCAAATGCCCCTCAGTTGCTCTAATGTTCCAAATTGGTGAAAGTGCCTCCTATCATAATGTAATTGTTGTTACTTATATTGAAGCTTCCTACATTTTGCCCCCTTTCCTGATGTATGTGATTTAAATTTTCGATGTTTTTGCGTCATCTGTGGATGTTAGTTATACTCAGGTGTGCAGCTTCCTTTGGAACTGAATCTACCTATGTTTATGTTAAAACTAGATGGGCGGGTGTAAGGAAGGAACTGATACGTGCACAAACAAAACATGCAAAGGCCATGAAGTTGACATCATGCACTTTTCAATTGGGAATGCCATTCCTGGGCGACTTTATGGTGGAAATCCAATAGACAATGGAGAAGGAAATGGTGGTGACAGGTGACATGCTGCAATTTTTTTATATTTTGACCTTCTTAAACGTGCCACATATTCCTTAGTTGGATTCTTGTGAGCCAATAGATAGTTGCTGCTGTTATATGAAATCATTTGCTTGCTATCAACAGATTTGGCCATCTGGTCGATCTTTATTCTTGGAGCCCACATTGTAGATACATTGATGGAACTGGTCCTACAGGTATGTCATCAATTTTGCAGCCCACTTTCCGTTTTCTTCCCAATACTAAGAACCACCACCGTAACTTCTAGTATTAGTTGGGTTTGCCTGCATGGATGCTTTGTAGCCATTGTACTCTATTTGATTGCAAATTCCGATTAACTGAAGATCTCTCTTCACATAATGCATTTATGCAGTTTAAGTTCTTCTACACAACTTACATGTGGCTGTCACCCAGTTGCATATTCTCATTAGGGCATCCCATGATTGCCGTCTCAAACGAATTTCTCTTGTCCTCTATTCGGAGCCACTTGACTCTTCTTCAAGCGCACCCATTTCTGCTGTCTTTTCTTGAGTGAACCGCTTGACCCCGTCTCCAAATCTTCCATGTCTTTGTTAAACCATTACCTTTTGGTACATGATGGTGCAATATGTTCTTATAATCAGTATATTGCATTATTGTCTTGTGGACTGTGCCCTTTAACTTAAAAGAATCTTGCAATTGCACGAGATATCAAATGTGTGCTGCTCCACTTCATCATCCGCTCGTATTCTATTCATAGCATGTTCATTCAATTCTCCATTCTTTTGCAATCAAGAGACCATGATCACCTGCTTTTTGGTTATTTGTTTATCTAATTCTTTTTTGGTTGGGGCCATAGCCTCCATCTTTTATTATTGTTCTTTTGGTCTTTGAATTTTCAGTCTTGGTACTTTGTATTTGACTGAGTTAAAGAAAAGTTGGATTATGTTACCCAAACCATTTTCAAAAGCTTAAGCTGTTAAGAAACAGGTTCTCGATATCTTTGAGCATATTCTTATGATTCCCCTGCATTTGTAAGTTGTGTTTTCCTCCATAATATTAGTTTTCTATGTTCGCTTTGGATATTCATCTTCTGCCACTATAGCATTGGCAGAAGGCAGAATGGGAATGTTACCTGAGATACTCTTGGTAAGCTCATTTTACAGGAGGATAGAGCAACTGAGTGTTGTTGATAGATCAACTTTTCATAGTTGTTGCTTTTAGTGTGCCACGGCTGACATTCTCAATGAGACTGCTTCTATTGTTAACTTATAGAGCATATTGGGGAAGGCAGGGAACAAATCATAAGGGTCGTGTGTGGTGAATGAGGGCTTCTGTTCTATGGAAATGAGTGATAGATATTTGCTATCGCTACTAAGATAAGTTCAGGGATTCTTTATCTTTGACAAATGATGTTGAGTTGGATTTTGTTACATTTGTACCATTTTTTAAGTTTGTGGCAGATAGAACTGCACCACTGATGTAAGGAATCCCTAGTTTTCTCCAATTAACCATGGAAAATAGAAGGATAGATCTTCAAGCCCTGGCAGGTCCATGTGATTCCTCGCACAAAGATTCGTAAATAAACTAGCATCAGTCCATTATCTCCAGTGCCATCAATGTTTTTGTAGCTTCCATAGTGTGTGTGAGTGCCTCGGTTCTTTCCACTCAATTCCCACGCTGATTCTAGATAAATTGGCCTTCTTGTTACCATTTCCTTGCATATACCAAAAACTAAAACAAATTCAATAAAAAAATGGTTAACTATGGGTGGCTTTCGTGAATTAGATTCCAACTGATTGGTGCTCTGTTATTGAGCAAAACAAGTGCTGTCCATTTCTTTCAGAGAAGTGGTGCGTAATACTAATGTGCGTATAGCTCAAGCATTACTTTTTTAATGAATCAAATAAAGCTACTCACTTGTCTGGATAGGCGACAAAGGAAACCCCGGGGGGGAGAGAGGGGGGAAAGGATACCAGATAATTCAATGATCTTTGTCGATTCATATCTAATGGCATGTTAGTATGTAACTTTTCATGAGTGCCTTAAGGGAAAGTTTTCCTTTTTTCAGTGCAACTGGGGAACTTTCCAGGCATCCCTGCTTTATGTGCTTGACTGAAATTACTTCCTACTTTGCTTCTTGGTCCCTTTGTCCCTCTTCCCCTCAAATTAGTATGAAACAGTAGGAAGAGACTAATGAACATGCCAACCTTTAATTTTTTTTTTCTACAAAGATAAGAACTAAGAAGAGATTAGGTCACTAATACTTGACTTTTGGATTGGTTTCTGTCAGGGAATGACTCCAGCGGGCTGAATGACTGGAATGGAGCATGGTGGCATAGCAGCTTCACCGTTCACTCAGGTAGTTCCATGATTAATATTTTGGTATTCAGTTGTATATGCATCCCCCAACTTTCTCCCACTGCTTAAACCAAGCTTTCCAATCTCAATTGGCCCCAAGTCTACTCTGTATTGCCTAACTAAGATGAAAGGCATCCTGAGCTGAGATTGTGTAGTGTTGGGAAGTTCTAGTTCTAAACACAGATGAAGCTGAGGCACTGTCTGCTGCGACTTTTTAAAGGTCAAGCTTAGAGTTGATGAAAACCAACCTAGACTTTTGACAGTTCCCTCTTATGTATTGGTTGAGATGAGTCTGTGCACCATACTTTCTCATGTTTACCATGGCTGAAATTCTATCAGGTTTTGTGGAGGAAGACAGTCCATATGCTTCAGATGGTCAGAAGGGCACATATTACTTTGAGTTCTGTAGGCCTTTGCGAACTATGGATCGAATACAACAGGTTAGAAACCGATTGTTGATTCGGATGTTATGTACTGCAATATGCCGGCACTATGCATCGTGAGTATATCATAAAATTCCTTGTTATTACGATCAGATTTATCTAGAAAGTGAGACTATTTCAAAAAATTGTTAGTGCTGTGCTAAAGCTGGATGTCAGTTGACTACTTCTCTGTGAAATGCTAAGTATATAGCTGTTGGGTGCTTTGAATCTTTCAGGTTTGGTTTGCAGAACATGTACTTGTATGATAACTCAAAATTTTCTGCCGAATTCAACTTTGTAAAATGCTTGGCAGCTCTGGTGTTTGATTTACCCCGTGCTGAAAACTTTTGAAGTGTATAGGAGATACCTCTGTTGCTGAACATACTGAGACCATGTTTTGCTGCATGATAGTATACCTACTGGATGTTACTATCCAAGGAATATTTATTCTTTAGATCTATTAGCGTCCTATTGCCACATCTGCTATTTCATTCGATAATTGTGCAAGCATAGTGAGCATGCACTATAACAACAAGGATATAATGTAACTCGTCATACCTGACTTATGCAGGATGCCCAATTCACAATAGGGGGATCAAGCAAGATGTCAGTGGCATTCTGGTATCCTGTCAATGGGAACCCATGGCATGGGTCGGGGCACTTCTCCATCAACTGTGACTGGGTACCTCTGGACATATCATTTGGAGGCTTGTTCCTTACAAAGACGGCATCGCAAAGTTCATGGGATGCCACTATAGCCTTCTCCCTATTGTTGTCGGTCGTCTCGTTGTGTCTATCTGTATTCGTGATGTACCGCGTCTTTGGACCTAGGAATGATCGATATAAACCCATGGAGGAAGTAGCTCTGGGGACAATAGCGTCATAGAACCGTCCTGGCATTGTACTATTAGTTTGTACTTCTTAGATCAGTACCACTTCCTATAGCTCAACTTTTTGGTCGTCCTTTCTATGTCATTTTTTAAATGGAGATGGCTTGTTGGGTTGTGTCCTCCCTTTTAGCGGCGTCACCTCGGCCTCATGGTGGTGCAGCTTTTCACTTCTTTATTCCTTGTAAATTCATATGACCATGCTGTATTTTTTTTGTACCTTGAATATGGTCGGATAGAGGCATTACTGTCGGGTGTGTACTCATCAAAGACGAAATCTTTCTTAATAGCATTCATAACTGAACTCGGAGTTTGATAGCCTCCCTAAGTCCATTAAGCCGGATCTTAACATTTCCCGAACAAACTCAAGATGATACGCTCAATTTGAGACCAGAGTTTTCACCGAGCTTTGACTTCGTTAGACAGCGCACTGGAATTATTCGACTCTCTAGCAATTGATGCACCTGGATTCTTCTGTCAATTGTGCAACAAACTGCGATGTTCTTCCTTTGAACCAGAAATGTCACGTGGATGGGCATGTGGACTCCACTTCAACTTCACATCAATCAAAACCAAAGTGAGAGAAAGTTCGATATTGGAGGGTGGGAGGACAGGCCATCGTCATGACGATCCCTTCTCTTCACTTTTCCCCCGCGCATCTCATCGAAACAAGAATCCGTCGCCCGTCCAGTTCAGGCCCAACCGATTTTCTGTTCTGATCTTGCCCTACACCAACTTGAACTCAGAAATATAGTTTTATACATCCGAGTTTGAACAAGCATCTAGATACAACAAAGACACCCTCAATGGACCTAGAGACTAGACGATTTCAAGGCATGTTTCAATACGATGGCCGAGATAACAATCAATTTCAACGCATCCAGACTGTTGATGCCCAGAATGGGAATCACAAAACTCGGCTGGAGGTCTTGCTAGAAGATTGATCTACACCGCAACAAACGGGTTAGGACGTCCGAGTTTTGGATTGGCTCTCTTATGTCTAAGTTAGCACTAAATTATGGGATAACTAGAGGATGCGAAGCTTAAAGATGAGGAACGAGAATTTTTCTTGGAGAGAGAGAGAGAACAGCGTACTTGATATGTTATCGCTGGTTGATTGTAGAATAATATTGGACGGGTGATGGCCTGTGATTGACAAGTGATGCAAGGTTTGACAAATGACATTTACACCATCTCAGGATCAACGCATGTCCAACACTTCAAGTAGCGGTCACACATGGTGCTGCAGTGATGTATTGTCAAGAATGTCCGTTGGACGATAAGATGTTATCGTCGAGCCAGGTTACCAAGACCCGTTGCTGGGGTCCTAGCATGTGTCGAGAGCGAATTGGTTCATAAAAATCATGTTCATCGCTTTCCCCCAACTCTTCATCTTTGTTCTGGGCCTTAATATGTGGCGTACAGAGGGAGCTAGGAAGTCGTCGTCTCACATTTTGGGCAGTTAGATCCAGTAGTCCATATCTCGCCATGAATTTACCTATATCTCACATTCTCGTAATTTTATGTCATCTGTAACGGAGTGCAGCTTCCTTTGGAACTGAATCTACCTAAGCTTATGGTTTAACTAGACAGTTGCCGCTGGTATATAAAATCATTTGCTTGCTATGAACAAACTTGGCCATCTGGTCGGATCTTAATGCTTGGAGTCCACATCGCAGATACATTGATGAAACTTCTACAGGCATGTCTTCAATTTTGCTGCTCAGTTTCCGTTTTCTTCCCAATGCTAGAACCACCACTATTCTAACTTCTAATATTAGTTGGGTTTGCCTGCGTGGATGCTCTGTTGTCGTTGTCCTCCATTTAATAGCAAATTCTCATAAATTGAAGGTAATCCATTTACGCAGTGTGTGTTCTTCTGCACAACTTACGTGTGGCTGTCACCAAGATGTGTATTCTCATTAGGGCATCCATGATAGTCGTCTCGAACAAGCTTCTCTTGTCCTGACAGAGAGCACCAAACTTCTCGTCCTGACAGAGCACCTTAGTTTCCAATTTTGCGTTCGAGAGAAGTCCAGAGAGGAGCACCATCATCTCAGATGACCACATGTCCAAGCTATAGCAATAAAAAAGATTGCCATCGGTAAGTGGATGCGTGTCATCCGTCTTTCCCATTCGCGAGAGATGTTAAAGGCTTCCTTCAAAAACCAGACCATTACTGCAGAAGGAATGGCGAGTCTTAAGGAATGTGAGGAAACTGTTAAAGGCTTCCTTCGAAAACCCAGTCCAACTCTTGAAGCACGAAGAAGAGAGCTTCACATAAAGTACCGACAGCAACACATTCATCCAATATGATATTGAATTCGCCAAGACCGCTCCTCTGCTTTCTAGGCCGGTTTTCATGACTAGAACCCAACAGATGAAGAAATGGAGTAGAGTAGGGGTTCCCGAGCTTAGCACCATAGGGAAGACGATGTTCTGAGTCTGCAAGAACTTCACGAGGCATTGAAGAAGGCCGTAAGCAAAGAGGGACAGGATCGTGTAATGTGCTTATATTCCCGCTTCCTATGCTATGTCTGCTTCTTGAACGACTGCTACTAATATAATTCTCGTATTTGCCCAGATGCAAGCAAGAGGTATGCTCCCTACTAGAAGGATGAACACAGCTCTTTGCATGAGAATACCGAAGCATATGAAATTGTCACGCCCCATATAATTAGCCGCAGAACGGATCCAATTTGCTGGCCATCCCATCCCCATCTAGTTAAAGAGATTCAACAGAAGAAAAATCAGAACTTCCCAAAAGGAGATTGATCGACATTCTTTTTGAAAACTAAAGTTTAGTCGCTATTGTTTAAAATGACTCAATTTGTGGTAGAACTAAATTTCAACTCCGTTATCAATAGCATCTCCAATGCAGTACTAACAAATATGGCTAGCCTAGCCAAATCATGGCCCATTTTTAGAACCAATTCTATTCTCTTCCGGATATATAGCAAGTGAGACACGGTAATTTCATCGTCTCCAGCCTTTGTTGTCTCTCCAGAGTGAGTAAATCTCAAACAAACTCGGTCAATGGAGTGCTTATGAAAAACTGTTAGTGAATTTGGGCAACGAATACAGGACTAAAAGGGTAACCTTTACAAACTCTGTTAAAATTGAACAAAAAGAAACAAATTGATCATGAACAAGAACGTCCATAGCGCCACGTCAGCAGCTAACGTGGTGTGAGTTTTTTATTCATATCTAATTAGAGCTTGACTTCCGACAAAAAAAAAAAATTGAAGCTTGACAAATAGACATTGATCTGGAAGGGGTGTGCAAAACGGACTACTCGAACTGGGAACCGCCTGGATTGGACTGAACCGACCGGTTGGGTCCAATTCCCGTGAGTGTTGGTTCAGTTCCCGATTCCTAAAGTGGAACCGATGTCTGGGTGGTCCGGTTCTTGATCGTAAGCTTCTCCCTAGTGAATATTGGGAACCTCACCCCCGATATTTTACCTCTAAATCAGGAAACACATTTGCCACTAAGGTTAGGAGCAAACCTATCAAAATCCAATTCTTCCCACATTGCTCCATTGTTTCCAGGGTCCTCAATTCACCATCCCCTGACCATGATCTCATCATTGACTCGGACCTTCTGACCCGACTTCCTAATCTTAAAATAATGCCAAATGGTTTGAAATTTCACTCTCAATTTTGATAGTTTGTGGAAACTAGGAGACTCTATCTCATCTAGCCAGAGCAGTTAGACCCCATTCCCCATATACTCCTGGAGTCATGTGCTGAAACTCATGCAGAGGTTTCTCACCAAATGTCAGCATCCTTTAGTAAGTTGCCCTTCAAGAAGAATGAAGATATTAATTCTGTTAAGGCAAGCCACACAAGGATGAACTCTGCAGATCTCTAGCTTGCTCGAATGGAGTACAAAGACTTAGTCTAGCAGAGACTAATTGAGTCCATAAATGCGAAGCTTTCGGGATAAGGATAGCACAAGTGTCATAACTTTCGTACAGCAGTTCACTATCATAACTTTTTTTTCGATCACTTGAATGCCGAATCGGTAAAAAATCGTTTGCTTAAGTGCCTATTCCGCAAATTGTCCTACGTGGCATTTTAATTAAATTTTTACCGCGACGTGGCTTTTTTAAAAGAAATATAATTCCAACTTGGAAAATCTTCGATTGACATGGCAAGAAAGGGCAAAAACGACGTCATTTTGGCCTTTCTTCCCCGAATTCACTTCAATGAAACCCTAATTTCTGGAAAGGGGGCATGCTTTTGCAATAGGCTTGAGCGGCAGAAAGTTCAAAGCTTATGAGATAGCAAAGTGGGGATCAGTCGAATCGGCTTCGGTGAGATTGAGATGATGATGAGTGAAACAGCGCGATGCGAGGAGTTGCGCTTGATCGAGGGGAATTGCAAAGACATTGTTGGGTTTAGGACATGAATCGCCATGCTCTTTGCTGGAATCCTGCAGATCGCAGAGAAATAAGGTGATGGAGATGCCACATTGGCTGCATTAACGGAAAATCACTGGAAAATCACCGCCATCTAGCCATTACCTTTTTTTTTTTTTTTTCATTTTTCCCTCAGTTTTGCCGACTCATCTTCGTTTCCAGTTCAGCCCCCTTTGTGATTCTCTTTGACAGCTCCCTCTCTCAATTCACGGTTTTCCCCCCTTTTTAGGCTCTTTGCCTGAACATCTCCCCATCATTTTTGCCAAGTTCATGGCTTTAGCTTGCAAAAGACCCCTCCACCGAATTTGCTCGTTCTATTTTTAAAACTATGGATTCTCGTGTGTATTCTCTCCGTCAATTGTACACTGATGTTGAATGACTAAGCTTTATTGCTCAACCATGGAGAAGAACAGAGAGAAACAGAGGACTAATCTCCTCCCGTTTTTCTTTTTCTTTTTTTTTTTTTTTTTGGGTTTTTATATTTCTTTTATTCATAGGGCCAAAACGGACGTTGTTTCATCTAGTTGTTTCTAATTGGATTATTTCCGGCGAGCCATGTCAGCCTATTTATAATAAATTAATGTCACGTTGGATTTTCCTATGACAGGAATCACCAATGGCACTTAAGTAAACGATTTTTCAAAAATTTGGAACTCAAGTTACCAAAATTAAAGTTGTGGCTGTTTCAGTGGTCACTGATTTAAAAAATTATGATTTGTCTTTAGTCTTATCTCGAAGCTCTCTACGTGGAGAAATGTGTTGAACAAGTTCGTGGGAAAAAGAGATTGATTATTAATTACCAGCCTTTAAACTTGTTCCTTTTAGAAGACAAGTTTCCTTTGCCTAATAGGAAAACCCTATTGTCCAATCTGTCCAATGGAAATGTTTATTCAAGTTCGACTTAAAGGTAGGATTATGGCAATTAGAGATTCATCCGGAAGATGGACACAAAATAGCTTTCTGCATCCCAGGACAACACTTCCAATGGAAGGTCCTTCTTTTTGGATTGAAGACAGACCCTTTGATTTTTCAAAAGGCCATGGGCAAAATCTTGCACCCTATCAGTTCAAATTCTCTTATTTACATTGATGACATCCTACTTAATAGTAAAGATGAGACATCTCACTGCAACCTTCTCTCCTAGTTTACTGACATGGTCAAGAAACATAGCATCATGCTCTCTCATAAGAAGATGAAGGTAGCCCAAATAGAGATATAATTTTTGGGCATGCAACTCAAAGATGGTGCTTTCCAGCTTGGTGACCATATTGTTAATGCTCAGTTCCTAGATGAGAATCTTTCTTACAAACAAGTCTAGCAATTTCTTTGAATCATCAATTACTTGAGAGATTTTGTTCCCAAAATCATCAGGTATATGCATCCTTTGCAGAAAATGTTATAGAAAGATCCACCTCCTTGGGATCCTCACGGACCAAGGCAATCCAGTCTCTCAAACAGAAGTTACAATTTCTGCCCCCATCACAAATTTACTATGATGGAAAGAGAATCAAACCGATGCTAGTGACAAAACTAGGCAGCAGTTCACTTTGAAGAACAAGCAAACAACAAGAAAAGAATTTGTGGGACTTAAAAGTAGAAGATTTTCTCAAGCTAAGATTCATTATCAGTCCACCTTCAAAGAAATATCGGCTGCTAAGTATGGAATTAAGAAATTTAAATTCCATCTTATTGGTCATTATTTCCTTATGGAAATGGACATGTCAATTCAAACAGAAGACAGTTCAACATCCTCAACTTATCATATGGACGGAATGGTTTTATAAGTACTCCTTTGAAATCATACACATTTCGGAGAAAAAGAACGTGCTTGCTAATTTTCTATCGAGGCTAAATAAGTAGCTTCCATCAATATGTATGCCTCCAGAATAGCTAGTGGACGCATCAAGGCCTAACCAATGTTGCCTAAGTAGCCAAGTTGAGAGTACCCCAAGCATAATTGATCTCCTATGGATATATCAATGCAAGGTCTTCAGCAGGTATGGGCGATTATGTATGTGTATACATTACATCGTGCACAGTCCAACTTCTATAAGTATTATTTGTAATTTGACGTGAACCATGGGATCAAACAAACAATCAACTTCTATAATGAGAGATGCTCAGATTTGCCATATTCTTTGTTATAGAGAGTATTCTCTAGTCTTTCCACAGGAGCGTTTTGCCTTGTCCGTACACCCCAATTCCAAAATAAAATTTCAGACAGCACTAAGAACTAGTCCATAACAAGCATAGCATGAAAATTATTTCAAGCCTCAGAAAGCTCGATGGATCTCTACATCCCAATTCCGAGCTCGTCTTCTCCCAAAGCTTTCGCAAGTCACACCACACATCGGCGTCGATGAGACAATCTGGAAAACAGATGATTTCTATTCTCAAAATTCTCAACCTCATGCTGATGACACATAGAGAACGCATTCCGACTGGACCTACAACACGCACCGAATCAACCAATCCTTTAGTAGGCAACCTATCAAGTAAAACAAGCGACGTAACAGAGAAATACGCCTTGGTACATTGGGATAGAGCCATATCAATTTACTTTAGTAAAACTTCAAAGACAACACGTGGTAACAAAGTTCAAAGAGCGGAAGCAACGGAGCATGTCCCATTTCAAATTGGCAGCATAATGCATAAAACTAATTTAAGTTTGGAAATAAGGGACCAAAAAAAAGAGAACTAAGAAAGGAAAAACGGAATTCCGACATAGAAAGTGCGCAAAGCACGGGATTAAATTTTTACACATCTCATCAAACTCGTTATCGACTCCAAATGATACCCCATAAATAGAACTAATGTACCACCCAACGTGGTATCTCAACCTTGGTTTGCAAGTGCTCTCCACCCAATGTCTCGACGGCAGAACCCTCCCTGCCAGTTGATGGCTTCAATTGCTTGGTAAGCTCTTTTATGTGCTTCTTCCAAATTTTTCCCCTTGGCAGTGACTCCGAGAACACGACCTCCAGTTGCAACTATATTGCCATCCGAGTCAAACGCTGTTCCCGCATGGAGTATCTTAACAGATGGAGCAACAACTTCTGCTTCTTCAAGATTCCATATCACACTTCCCTTATCATAAGCCCCTGGATAGCCCTTACTTGCCATGACCACCACCATGGCGGATTCAGGGGACCACCTAAGCTTCACACCAGTCACATCTCCCCTACAAGCTGCCAGCATTGCTTGTACCAAATCCGATTCCAACCGAGCCATCAATACCTACATAAAAAGACCGTAAAAGACAGCAATACAACACACTCACAATGTAGAGTTACTAACAAACAATTCAGACCGCATAAATAAACCAAGTACAACACTCTAAGGAGACAGCAAAAACCAGCTCCCTTATTCAACTTAACCAACAAGAGATAGTGGCATTGACTACTCAAGCAATTATCCAAATTAAAATAAAACAAACAAGATTTTCTTGTGGCTGGGTGAGATTGGAAGCTGGGTACCGCTTGTTCCTAACTACCCTCAAGCACTTGACATTAATAACCAGAACGTGTTCTAGTATGAATATCACCATGATTGTGAGAAAAGGCAGCATTGTAAATTGATGACTGGCAAGATCCATCAACAGACCTGGCACTCCGGATCCCCAAAGCGCACATTGTACTCAATCAACTTTGGCAACCCAGACTTCTTCTCTATCATGAGCCCGGCATAGAGAACACCAACAAACTTGCAGCCCTCTGCTGCCATCCCTTTGACAGTAGGGAGAATGATAGACTTCATAACCAAAGACTGCAATTCTGGGGTCAAGATTGGTGCTGGAGAGTATGCACCCATTCCGCCAGTATTAGGTCCTATATCACCATCCCCTACTTGTTTATGGTCTTGCGCAGATTCTAGAGCAACTGCATTATCTCCATCTACCAGCGCATGGAAAGAAGCTTCCTCTCCTTCCAAGAACTCCTCGACAACGATTTTGCTCCCAGCAGAACCAAAAATTCCCTTCACAAGCATTGAGTCCACAGCTTCATATGCCTCCTCTAGGGTCATGGCAATAATAACTCCCTTCCCATCAGCCAGTCCATCCGCTTTTATAACAATAGGAGTCCCCTCCTCTTTGATGTACTTCTTTGCTGCAGATGGATCCGTGAATGTTTTATACTGTAAAAAATGGTAAGAAACCTCGTAAGAAACGAAGGCATTCCCATCAACACGTGATCAAATCAATGAGCTAATTCAGCAGAGAGCTCACATGAAAAGCACAACAAAACGAGTGAAGAAGTTATGCCACATGTCTTAATTGTTATGTTGCGTAACAAAAAATCCCATTTTCAAACCAAGAGCAACAACCTTGGCTGTGGGGATGTTGTACTTATCACATAAGTTCTTCATGAAGTTTTTAGAACCCTCCAAAACAGCAGCTTCAGATGAAGGGCCAAAGGCAGGAATTCCAGCCTTAACTAGGTCATCTGTGAGACCCAAAACAAGAGGCGCCTCTGGTCCAACTACGACAAGTCCAACTCCCCGCTTGCGGCAGAAGGAAATTACGGCCGAGCTATCAAGAATATCAAGGTCTGAAATGCAAGTGGCATCTCTTGAGCTTGAAATGCCCGCATTTCCAGGTGCACAAAAGACTGCCTCACATGATGGAGATTGTCGCAAGGCAAAGCAAAGTGCGTGTTCCCTCGCTCCTTCCCCAATGACCAACACAAGCACTCTCTCTTGTGTAAAGTCAACATGTAAAAAGAAAATAATAAATGACAAAATTAATAAAAGAGGGAGAGGAGGGGTGGGGGGGGGGGGGAGCTTGATACTTTAGCAAACGATGCGCAAATACAGACATTACTCTTGCTAATTTTACGATCCGAATAAATCCCATAGGTATAAAAAAAAAAAACTATGATTAAAAAAAAGAGCAAAGTCACATTTTGTGTGAGGTATTAGTTATTTGAGATATCCGAGAATAGCCGTATCAGCAGGAGAAATAGGAACCAAATGAGCATATTGATTTTAAAACCTCAGGCTCACCACTGACAGCAACCCAAACAAACAAGGACGTCAACCACACTCACGGGGCATCTGTCTGTAAAGTTGGGAAATTTATGAAACAAGACAAGAATATTAGTAGCACATAACTTGCACAATGTCTATTTTTCTAGGGGAATTCTCAACTCGCTTCAGCTTGCAATTTAAAAAGCAAAATTTAAGAGTCCACGTGGATACAGGTTGTGGAAAAAGCTCTAGATATGATGCTATTGTATATTATAAGGGTAAATCAATGACAAGCAGGAGCAACTAAAGTACAATCAAAAACAGGAGAGACGCAGTTAAAAGTAGAGATACACTGCAGAAAAATGTTTAATATGGAGACCAGGAAACCAAGAGCAACAGCACCAGGAAATAAAAACAACTTACGAGCAGAAATATCATTGCTTTGGAGTGAATCAATGCTGACTGATGGCTCGGATGTTCGATGGACACACTTGAAGATCGACCGAGTATTGCTAATTGGCAAACATTGAGTACCCTTGAGGTGCAGGGTCGATCTCCAGTGGACAGTTCCAGCATAACAAGAAGTAGTTCTAATACTTGAAAAACCGGGGATGGCAGACCCACAGCTGTGTTTGTTGAAGAGCTTCGTGTAAACTGAAAGACTGGAGGCAGCAGCGGAAGCCATGCTATTGGTTCTCACTTCAAAGGATGCACTTCACTATGGGGGGCTAAAACACTGACCTTCGTCAAAGATTGCAAGTTAAGCCTGAAAGAACAGGGGAAAAAGAAAAGGTGAATAACTAAAGCTACATGTGCGTGCACGCAATTTTTCACACCTAAAAAACTCCATTGGGACGAATCAATTGTGTTCACGAAGCAAACAACGAATCATGAATCTAAGACGGTAAGCATGGTCCAGTTGGCCGATCCTAATGATCAAATTGGACTGAACCGAACCAACGGAAGAACAAGCCCGTTGAAGGCCGATTCCTGTAAGGAGCTCGAATCTGTGCTCTGTTCTATCTTCTGGATTTGCACCCTTCTCCCTAATTCATCAATTAATGGACAATACTAGAAATTGACCCGGCAAGTTAATGACATAGATTAGCAGCCCACTGTTGAAGCACTTTGAGCACCAAACAATCGATCCCCATCAAACAAGTTCCCTCACCACATCAGACCATAACAATGTTAATGCTCTGAAAAATACGGGAAAATAAAACATTTAGTGATTGAGAGTACTACGACTGAAGCAGATACGGACCGGACGATGAAAGGTTCGGCGATGATCGAGACTCGAGACGGTCTACGCTCGACAGCAGGGTTAGAAAGTTGGACTCTTTTTTTCTTCTTTCTTTTTGTCTGAGAAAGTCGGACTGCTTCAAGCAATAGGGTTTGTCGCTTCTTGGGATACTAATACACTATCCTTTTTTTTTCTTTTATTTATTGGATATATATGGGGAAATTCAAATGCGCGCTTAGGCTTATTTTCTAGAAAAAAGGGCCTAAAATGGAACTTATTTTAAATAAGGAAAAAAATTACCAAATCATTTTTAAATTTATTGTAATTGTGCCAATTCAGTCCTAAACATTTTGCATTTGTGCCAATTCAGTCCTTTCAGCCAATTTTGATTGGCTGACGTTGACGTGGAGGCCGGCCGGCACCAACGGTCCGAACAATGCTGACTGGCAATTTTTAATTTTTTTTTAAATCTTTTGTTCGAATTTTTTATTAATTTTTTTCTTTTCTTTTTTCCTTTCTTTTTATTTTCCTTCCCTTTCTTTTATTTTCTTTTTTTTTATCGTCAACCTCTAGCCAATAGCCAGAACCGGCTAGAGGTTGGGCCCCGTTGAGTTCAAGCCTTGCAAGCGACGGAAAGAGCACATATTTTAGCTCCCGGCCTCAAACTGGCTGGGGACGAAGGAACGAGGAAATAAACGCCATCGATCTCAAAGGCAGGAGTTGATAAAACTTACCTTTGAAAATGCACTTTAGTAGCCACAACGAGATAGCCAGGCCATGCTTGCTTGCCTGCTTGCCGCATACATAATTGCTCGATATCTTTACGTGACTCGCCACGCTCTGCACAAAGGGATTCATTCCATCAACCGCGACCCCAAATGAGAACGCTATCGATCCCATCAGGTCTCTCGCTTCCTCGTATTGAGTACGGGTAAAAAGAAGCGAGGCGAGCCGGATAGAAATTTGAAAGAATCGATGTAATGAAAATGTGGAGAGCAAAGGCGGCGGCGATTTAGATTTCCAGTCCGTTCGATACACCGGAAAGGAACCAAAACTGACGCTGCGATGGACGCCACCTTCTCCAACGTCCCGGTGCCAGTACCACCGCGAGATTTCTTGCTAACGAGGAAAGACGAAAAAGCCAACACCACCCAAAACGCGAGACAAACGTATACCGCGCCCGCGCTTGCTGGTTGCGAAGCTACAGGCGGCTGGGTGCCATTAGTATTTTCAGCCATGGAAAAGGATGGAGCTCGCGGAGACTGAATTGGGCGCCCGAAAAAAAAAGAGAACAACCTGCCAAGACAAAGCTCAGTCGAATTCGCATAACACGTGAAGCTCTAGCCAGGAGAATCGGAGACCTATCAAAAATCAAAGAGAGAAAAAGGCAACAAAGTTCATGGGCTATGATGACATACGCTCTTCTTCCCCGTCTTCTTCTGGGTCAAACGCGTGTGCCTGAAATCGAATCATCGAATCACCCCCTGCCTGACTTCCTCCCGAGAGACCGCTCTCTTCCCTAACTTGACGGATCGTATTTGAGCGAGGCAGGGGCACGCACCGCGTCTGTCTATCCCGGATCATCCGCAGATCGCCCGGATTTTTGCTGGTTCTGAGCTTCTCTATCTTCTCCGCTTGCTTTTTTGGTGGCCCAGATGATAGATTCATCCAGCGACGTTCAATGCCGTTAATTCAGGGGTATTCACATACGCTCCCAAGTGATGAAGCTTCGCTGCTATTTTTTGAGAGAAAGGTATGGCGTGACTTCTATCGATTGCATCCTCATCGAGGCCTTTGCTACAATCCCAGTTCCACTGGTGCAAATCCGGGTCAGTCCGGTTGTTTTGGGTTTGGCCGGGTTTCGAGTAAAAAAACGGGGTGGTCCGGGGGTTCCGATCCGGTTGTTTTGTGTGCAACTCACTTGAAATCTGTACCGTGACTGAATGTTTTGTGGTGGTTTTGTGATTTTACTTTGATTTTAGACGAAAACACGGTTTAGATTTCATGGCAAGAGTCAATACCTTCGATGCACATCACGTGTTCGATAAAATGTCTCTGAAAATGACTAAAAATAATATCGGTTTTTGTTCAATCTAAAGGCACGTTTTGCTGTGATATGTTCAAGGTTGCTTCTTTCTATATTAAGTTTGACTCTCATGTGTAATGAATTGGCTGAGAACTTATCACAACTTCAATGATGAGATGGTCCTCACTGGTGAGGAAACGAAGCGATAACCGATGGCTTAAATGTGCATCAAAGTGCTATTTAATTCCACTTTTCGTCCGAAACTATAAGATTCTTTGAACGGAATTTTCTTGTTTTTTTTTAAAATGAGAATGTGTGAGGGTCTGAGATAAATAAAGTTTGCTCGATTTGTGAACATCATTTACAATTTTGAGAATGGATCTAATGCTTATCGCTATCATCTTGCTGAAAAACTACAATCCCATCCAAGTATTTTCTGCATCATGTTAGTCAGTCGATCTTGCATATGGTGTGATGCATTCAGAATATTTTACTGATGCTACAACTCATATAGGACGGAAGTGCTGCGGGTATGAAACCATTACAAACCTCAGTAAATTAACTACATTACAGCGAGAACTGAATGACCAGGATTCGCAGCACTTAGATTAGAAACAAAGACTTAGCTGTGACATTCCATTAGGCTGCCTGCATATCCATAAGTTTTGGGACATTAAGAAAGCGGATCCGCAACCTAGCATGTAGCTAATATAAAAAGGTTTACCGTTTCTGAGCCAGATTCTCAAGTGTAGAATTTAGAATATTAACTTGAGGAGTGATCCTGTCGTTTTTTGTCTACCTCCCTATAGTATAACTAACTTCTTTCGATCAGTATTTCATCTGAGTTACATCCTGTTTTTTCTCAGTTAAGCCGAGGACTCCAGATTCACTTCCAGTCGTAGGTTCTCTTCCCCACCCATCAAGTACACGTGTTCTTGCATATGAAGAACTCAAAAAAAGCAACTGACAACTTTGCGCAGGAGAGCATACTTGGAGAGGGAGGGTTTGGCAGGGTTTTCAAAGGTGTCTTAAGTGATGGTACTGCTGTAGCAATCAAGAGACTCACTAGTGGAGGTCAACAAGGTGATAAAGAGTTTTTGGTTGAGGTTGAAATGCTGAGCAGGTTGCATCACCGTAATCTTGTGAAACTTGTGGGTTACTATAGCAGTCCCGAATCTTCACAAAATTTGCTCTGTTATGAGCTTGTACCAAATGGGAGTTTAGAGGCCTGGCTTCATGGTGAATTTCCCCCTCTTGTTTTTTAAGATTCGCCAACAATTTCATGACTACTCAATCTCATCCCTAATGGATAAAAATATCTCTGTTCTTTCTTAGGTCCTCTTGGAGTGAACTGTCCTTTGGACTGGGATACCAGAATGAAGATTGCTCTTGATGCCGCCAGAGGACTTGCATACCTACATGAGGACTCACAGCCTTGTGTGATCCACCGAGATTTCAAGGCATCCAATATATTGCTTGAGAACAACTTTCATGCAAAAGTTGCAGATTTTGGCCTGGCCAAACAGGCACCTGAAGGAAGGACAAATTATTTGTCAACTCGTGTGATGGGCACATTTGGGTCAGTATATCTCTGTTGTCTTAATTGAAAATAGTTTTATCCTTTTGTGCAGCAGTGCTAAAATGGAGTGGGGTAATTTGCAGGTACGTGGCCCCGGAGTATGCAATGACGGGACATCTACTTGTGAAGAGTGATGTTTATAGCTATGGAGTGGTCCTACTCGAGTTATTGACTGGAAGGAAGCCTGTAGACATGGCACAGCCATCTGGACAGGAGAATCTTGTCACTTGGGTTAGTATAATTAATTTCTCCATTGGTTTTCATGATCTTTCTCCTGCTCATGATCAAAGTTTTTCAAGATGAGAAGCTTGTTCCTCTCCCCGGCTGACTTTAAGTCCGTGCTGTCAATTATAAGAACTAAATACAGTTCTCATTCATAAACTTTGTTAGTAGAGCCTAAATCATTTGTAATTGTTAGATTTCAAAGGCGAACTTCTGGAGATACTCTCTCTGTCTCTCTCGCACTCTTACGTGTCAAATGTAGTTGCTAAGTTGAAGTGCTCTTTCAACTGGCTATTACTCAATTCTATGCACCAAACGTGTTTGTGCTATCTGTCTATATAGATGCGTCAAATGTGCTTCACTTGTAAAGTCATGTAGTATGAATTCAACATTGCTCATGTTTCTTTCAGGCGAGGCCAATTCTTAGAGACAAGGACCGGCTGGAAGAACTTGCTGATCCTAGGCTTGGTGGTAACTACCCAAAGGAAGATTTTGTGCGGGTTTGCACAATTGCAGCTGCATGCGTTGCTCCTGAGGCAAGTCAACGGCCTACTATGGGTGAAGTGGTACAATCGCTTAAAATGGTGCAGCGTGCCACTGAATATCAGGACACAATGCTAAATTCCACCAATGCCAGACCCAATCTTAGGCAGTCATCTACAACCTTTGAATCAGATGGGACATCATCGATGTTCTCATCTGGTCCTTACTCTGGTTTAAGTACTTTCGACAACGACAACCTCTCTAGAACTGCGGTCTATTCTGAAGATCTTCATGAAGGAAGATGAACAGAATATCCGGTAGCCAGTCTATCTTGCACTATTTTGACTGCCCAAGATAACCAGAAAATTACCCAGCTGGAACAGCACCTATGACCTGGAGAATTCTTCTCTTCCGATTTTGAATTTTTTTTTCTTTTGTTATTTGGGCGAGACGGGGAAGAAACGGACTGGAAGAGAGTGCCGTTTGTTATCCCTTGTTGAGAACAGCCACTGTCAAGTGTTCCTTCCTCTAGAGTGGCAGTTCTCAACTTGGATGAAATTTTGTATATATCTTTTTAGCTTATTTTCTTGCAGTTTTTGGGGTTTCTTTTATGTTTTCCTTCTTTCTCCGGCTTGTCTTTCAAGCAACTCCGTTTGTTTGCATAGCTCATTGCTGGTAGTCTCTGCTTCCCGATTAGCTGGATCCTGTTAGGTTACTCTCTTGATGGTGATGAGTGATTGTATTTGAGTCAGAAACATGTCTGGGCCGAGATGAATCGTTTTCTTTTCGCCCTTTTGCTGTTGCTGAATGAGCTTTTGACGCATGGCCATTTCTGCCAGCGATTGCGAACTCGAAGGGCACAGAAGCGGTCCTTTTTTCACCAATGGAGTTGACTCGGTTTGCGAAACTTGTAACCCGAATGACAAGCTTTCAGTAGCAACGGAATAATCGCATGAACGCGCGAGAGATTATCTAACCCTAGGCGATATCAGACATTATCTGAGAACTAGCCCTGTTGTCGAGATGCTCCTCTCGTTAATGAGCACCATTAACGATGTCTATAGTGGGGGATATAATTAATGTAACATGATAGGTGAACCTCGTACAGATGTTGGCCAAAAGAGATTCTTTATTCTGGGGAATAGTTGAGGACCCATCATAAGCAAGTCTCGTGAATGCTTGATGGAGGAAATAGCATTGGAATAATTTCCAAAATGAGTTTCCTGATAAAAGCCGGTGCACGATTGAGATATTCTCCGTTTTTTCCCCCTTTGACTCTTGTCCGCTTTTTTTAGGTAGGGATGACCAATAAGAACCGTTCGAACCGGACAGAACCAATCGGATTTGAGCGATTCCCGAGGGTGTCGGTCCAATTTCAATTACTAGTGATTTTCGGTCTGGTTTCCGATTCCATGGTGGGAATCGGACCACCTAGATCGGATCGATTTATTTTTTTTATTCTTAAAGAGCGGCAGTGATTGCAGTGTGGGTAAACCCTAATCGCCTCTCGCGCCTCCTCTTTCCCTTTCGGCTCTCACGCCTCGCTCTCTCCCTCTCTTGCCTGAGTTGCGTCCCTCTCGATCAACCCTCACATGATGCCACCTTCTCTCGCCTGAGTCATGTCCCTTTCGCTCGAGCTCGACGCCTACCTCTTGCGGTCTCATCTCGATTCTTGACTGTCGCCTCCCTCTCTTGCTCTGTTTTTTGTATCTTGTCAAGGTAATATCCAATACTCTATTTTTTTTTTCTTGTCGGATTCTAGCTATGTGATGTGCGTGCTTTCGTTGTCCTCGTCTGTCGTTGTACTCGGTAAAAGCCGTTTCGTGAGGCGTTATTCGGATTTGGGTTGCGAGCTTCACATGCATCTCCGAATTAGATTCCCCTGTTTTAATCGTGCTTCTTTCAAGTGCCCATACCAAGATCTGCTTTTCTTGCTTCGCAAAGGTCGATCTAAAGCCCAATTGTTGTGGAATTCGATGCAGTTCAATCGTCAGCGACAAACGAGACCAATCGACATCGACATTAGATTGATTAGAAAAGAAATCATAAATCAATAAACGGCAATTCGAGGATCGATCTATCACGACCGACGATCTAGAATCGATCGGTCGTGATCACGACCGACGGACGAAGACGTGAGAGAGGCGACTCGGGACCGACACGGGGAAATCCAAGCCGCTTAGCCGGCGAACCGATGCCGGCGACGACAAATGGCACCGGGGGTGAAATAGAACCCCCCCCCAATTTCCTCGCGAGCATGCTCCAATCATTTCGAAAATGACCCGCGGAAATATATAATATATTTTTTTATCGATCGGATTTTTCCTTCTAGAATTGCGCCAATTATCGCGGAATCGATAATTATTATAATCACTCAAAACCAGGCAATCGATGTCAGGCAAAGGGACACGTACCGTCCCCCCGTTCCAACAAGGCTGGCAAAGTGCAAAAGCTAATAATTTTCCGTGCCCCCCCCCCACCCTCACCTCTGCAAAAAGCGGGGAGCGAAATCATCACCCCCCCTTCGACCCAAAAAAAAAAAAAAAGAAGAAAAGAAATCATCAGCCCCCCCCGGTCCCCGTCCCGCCCGCACTTTCCCCCCCCTCATTAAACTCCCTCGCGGCGCGATGATGTCCCGTCCAATCAGCACGCGGCACGCGTCGCGCCGGGACAGGGCTGCGGCCCCGGGCGGCGCGGCGCCGCTAACGTGCGCCCGCCCCCTGCGCCCCCTCCCTTAGCCTGCGCCGCCGTCGTGCGTGCGCGTTTTGTTTTTGCAGCAGATATCAAACTCGCGTTGCGTAGAGAGAGGAGGCGTGGAAGAGGAGAGGCGAAGAAATTAAGAGGAAAGCCGAAGAGAGAGAAAGCGAGGTAGAGTTAGAGAGAGGACGAGAGAGATTGGAGAGAGGAAGACGCAGTGTTTTTTTGGGCTTTTTCTTTCTTTTTTTTTTTCGTTGTGTTTGGGGGTGGGGGGGGTGGTGTGGAAGTAGCAAAAATATGGAGGAGGACACGAAGGTTATTTGCGCTCCTCGTCTCCTTCTTTACCATCACACGACCTCTCGCTTTCCCTATCTCTGCCTCATCACCACCATCTTTCGTCTGACCCAGCATCCTCGCCCGCCCCCCTCCGGCTCCAACCCTAACCCTAAGTTTCCCCACCCCCCCCCCTCCTCCCCGCCGCTTCTCCGTCTCGCCGCCGCCCGCGGGCCGCCGGCGTCCCCTCGCGCTTCGCTTCTGGTTCCCCCCTTCCCTCTGGCCCTCGGCCCTCGCTGGTTCCGTCGATGTCCGGGTCGGCTCGGTTCTCGCGCGCGGCTCGCCGTTTTCTGTAGCGCGGCGCGAATCCGGGGTGTTGAGGTAATGCGCCGGCTGGGTTTTTGGTTTGGTTCTTGTCGGTTTCGCGTGGGTGCTTGGTGCGCGATTTGTGGGATTTTTGGGGGATTTTTTGGGTGGGATGCGGTCGGGGTTGGTTCTTTGGGTGCGGTGAATCCGTGAATGTGTGCGTTCTTGATGTGGCGTGATTGTTCTTTCTGCGTTGCTCATTGTTGCCGATCCGTATGTTTTGCCCTTGATTGTCTTGAACGGGGATTGGGCTTTGGTTGTCTTGGGGATTGATTCTTGTGGGTGACCTTTTGTGAATCCTGCTGGTCTTAATTTGCTTGACTTGTGATGCTGGCTAATGCTATGTCTTTTCTCTTGGTCTGTTTGATTGATGCATTATTGTGCAATTTCGTATTTTGTCTGGAGATTTTGGGGGTCATGCTCCTGGTGCTCTTGCGTGGGCTTACAGCTTTGAAAGAATCTGGGAGGTTTAGTTTTCTCGATTTGACATGTCTGTTTGGGGAGCCCAAGTATCAAGAGGGATCCTGGAGCCTGGTTTTCTCGTGAGACATTGTTATTGTTGATTTTCTCAGGGGCAAGTTCTGTTTTTTTTTTTTTTCGCAGACGTAGCTTATAATTTTCTAGTTGTCTTCTGCGCAAGTCACTTTAGCTGATGCCAATGTGTTTGTATTGCGCTGATTCTTGTGCAGCATCTGTCTTTTTTACATGGATTATTGGTGTTCATGATATTTTTATGTCTTGTGATTCAGTAGGAAAATAGTTTGCTGCTGAAGTAGTTTGCTTTCATGGAGGAATTTGGCGCTACTCGATTTGAAATTCTTGGTAGCGCTGTGAGGAAGAAGAGGACCCGTGCAGCTCGCCGTCCTCGATCTGACTCACATTCATATGAAGGTCATGATCTTTCACCATTGTCATCAGCACCTGCTTCGGACGATGTGAGCAAGGTCTCCAGTGATGACAATAATGGTGGGGACACTAATTCCAGGAGAAAGGAGTTTAACCTTAACCAATGCGTCATCCGTGTTTCTTCTGGGGCAGTTGATTCTGAGAAAATGCAGAAGAAGGTGAGGAGGGATGATGAAGCTTTCGATGCGTTTTACAATAACGAGCCTGGACGAAGTGGGCTTAGTAACAAGCGATCTAGTGAAGGTGTTCTGGCCCCTGCTAATTGGAAAAGTACTACTAAGGCTCCTGATAATTACGGGGGGAGGAATGGTGAAAGTCAAGGTCCAGGGCAGTCTGCCATGACTATAGATGGAGTAGGAAACGAAAACAAGGTTAAGAAAGTAAAACTAAAAGTGGGAGGTGTTACACATACAATATCCACCTCTAATGGCACACATGAGAGTGGGTCTTTTGCGAAGAGTTCACGAGCTTTAGATTCTTTGAAGCCAAGGCAAAGGCCGAATCTTGAGGTACGTACAGCCGCTAATTATGTTTACCTACTTAGATGCAGCAGTATCTTTTGTATTTACTTTGCGTGATTTTTCAAAAAAGGTCGTTGCTTTTGTCGTTCCCTGTTTATTTCTGATTGATACCCTTCTATTTAAAACGTAATCTTAGCAGGGAAATTTAGATGGCACCCCTTCTCTAGATAAGAGGACCGGCTTGCAGGGCATTCCTTGGAAAGATTTTTCAAAAGGTGGCTTTAGCTTTGGGAAAGAAGACTCTTCGATGGGGAAAGTGTCTGGAAGGAACGGTTCTGGTAAACAAGGGGATAAGTCTGAGCCTGTTCGCAAGAGCAAGCGGGTGCCCAAGAAACGGTTAATGGATGGTGAATTCGACGATAATGAAGATGATGAGCTGCGGTATCTGGAGAAGCTTAAATCTTCGAAGATTGGTGGGGGTTATAGGGAAGATGATGAAGGATCGAGCAAGAAACAGCGCAAACTTGCCAGTGTTTCTGACATAGAACGACTTGGTGCATTTAAGGGCAGCAAGGATGGAAAGAAGAAGCCAAGAGCAGACAGAATTTCTGATGATACGGAATATGAGGAAGAAGATGAAACTGGATCTGATGGTGAACTTCAAGGTAGAAAGAAGAAAAGGCAGAAGAAAGAATCTGTGGATACCTTGATGGATAATAACAGAAAGGAAATGACTCTTACGACCCGTCAAAGGGCCCTGCAATCTAGTAAAGATGCCTCAGTTGCAGCTGGTTCAATTGAATACCCCAATGGATTACCACCTGCGCCACCAAGAAGTGAGCATTTTGATAGTACATGCAATGAGAATTGTTTCTGAAGATTTCATAATTGCTTTTGGTGTTCGTGTGTTCATATCGCCATCTGTTAATTGTAGAACAAAAGGAGAAACTCTCAGAAGTTGAGCAACAACTTAAGAAGGCTGAGGCTGCACAGAGACGTAGAGTGCTAAATGAAAAGGCTGCACGAGAGTCTGAGGTATGGTTTTCTTGGTGTTTTGTGTTTTTTTTACTGTTTTCTGAGATGTTGATTAAGATGGGCAAACTGAGATGGCATTCTTGCTGTATTTGACAGGCTGAGGCTATTAGGAAAATACTCGGGCAAGATTCCAGCAGGAAGAAACGGGAAGATAAGATGAAGAAGCGTCAGGAGGAATTGGCAGAGGTAGTTGTGTGTTTATTAGTGGACCTTCTTTGATGCAAGTTTTTGGACCTTTCTTTGAAGACAGATTTTATTTTTCTTACACAAGTATTATGTCCTCTAGGAGAAGGCTGCCAATGAATCAATCCGTGCATCAAGTTCCATTAGGTGGGTCATGGGTCCGACAGGGACTGTTGTTACATTTCCAAATGAGATGGGTCTCCCAAGTATATTTGATTCCAAAAGTAACAGGTAAAACTCCCAACTCATAAGTGCAGACATTTGTTTGTGCTTACAGGGGCTTTCTCTAGTGCTGAACAATATACTGGTTTTCCATGTGCAGTTATCCTCCGCCTCGAGAAACTTGTGTTGGGCCATCGTGCAATAACCCATATAAGTATCGGGACTCAAAGACAAGGCTTCCTCTTTGCAGTCTTCAATGTTATCAGGCAGTTCAGGAAAAGATGCTCTCAGGAGCAATATGCTGAGGATCTCTGCCTGCATTTGGCCATGGTGCACGTGAATATCTTTGCAAATCTATTTTGTCAATATCAATTTGTATATCTAGAGTCGCCAGGAGGACAAGGTTTTTGCAGGTGTAGAAACACATATACCCCTCCGGGATTAATTTGCTGGTAATACACAGCTCATTTATTGGTACATGTCTTCCTGAGACTACGTTTTAAGGGTGGCAAACGGGCCGGCCTAGGCCACCGGCCCGCCGTGTCTGGCATTGTGGTGTGCTGGGCCATGCCGGGCCAACCCTGTAATCTTTTGGGGACTGTCCATGACTGGTACTGATCAGTTGAATTCTAACCATGGATTATCTGAAAGTGAAAAGCAATTTCGTGAAGAAGCTTATTGGACAACATCAGCCCAGATGTTGTGGTATGGTTTGTCAAATTCACATTTATTCACAAGCCATAATGCATCCGAAACACAACGAATTATTAAAGGCACCGCTCAAAAATCACAATAATGCAGAATCCTTTACTGCTCTAGCTATCAATATGATAACATATCCTTGACCAAAGTAATAATAATATAACAAGGATAAAAAAAAAACTCCAGGATGCGACGAGCCCCCTACAAACTACAATTACGACGTTTGTACGGCATTGACTTTGTAATGACATGATGGAGCTACTTAACCAAAGCCTTGACCGCTCTACGAAATATCCCTATGTCTACGTGACGGATTTCTGTACGATTTCTTCTCTAGGTTCCGTGAATCGTCCTTTTTTTTTTTTTGAGTTGCTAATTTCTTTTTAATTTTGGTGAATTTTTTTTTTTAAATTTTTGTGCTGGTAGTAAAGCTGGTACATCATTAGAAAATATCCAAATAATTTATTAATACGCTAAGAGAAGTGCAATTTACAGTATTCTTTCGTCCATGGAACAAGCACTAGCATTGAACTATAAGTTGAACTGCATATGACCTAAGCTAACGTTGAAAAAGTAAGTTGAGCAAGTAGGCTTTGATTATGTTGTTTACAGACTATCCATGGACGAATTATAATGGGCTGTTCTGTAGGCTGCGAGTCTATTTTAATCAAACATCCCAATGGCATTAATTGACTCCGACTTTGCGAAATAATGCATGATTAGGTCACACAAGCCTTTCTTGCTTCCACGCCCTTCATACAACCGTTTTTATTATCAGTTCTTGCACATTTATAGGAGGAAACGAAAATTTGAATAGTCGGCAACGACGTATTTATAATTTATGTTCCTCTGTCCAAAGTATATTTACATGATGATGGTGTGATGAACATTTGAATAGACATTCTCTCTTGCCTTCCCTCTTCATGCAAAGTCGGATTTTGTGAAGGATGGGATGGCAAGTGGAGAAGCTCCCGAATCCGGCAGTGTTTCTGAGAGAACCATTTCACCTCTTGACCACAACGCTCCTCTCTCTTCTCCTTCCTCTCTCGTTCCTTCTCGTGTCAAGGCTCTCTCGTGCCAGCTACTTCTTCAGCTTTGCCCCTGCGGATCACACCCTCAAGCCAATCTCTTTCCTCTTCCCTCTTTTCTTCGACACCAACCCAACTCTCCTCCTTGCCCTTCTCTCCATCCTCAGCATTGCCACTCTTGTTCATTGCCTCACTGGGTACATTGATGTCTTCCGCAAGTCAACCGGTTCAGTCCACCGGCCCAGCCTTTACATGGCCTGGGTCGTGCTCTGCACGTCTCAGATTTGCATTTTTCTAGGCATCAAGGGGAGCTTGGTTCCTGGAGTAGTCGACGGCTCAAGCTTTGAGCCAAGTTCGTTCAATAAGGCCCTGTTCTTTATAGGATTGCATGAGACCATGGCCAATTGGTGCAGGGTGGTGGTGAAGCCGGTGGTGGACGACACGGTTCTCGGTTTCCCTAGAGAGGAGCGGTGGACCGAGAGGGCAGTGGCAGCCACGAGCTTCGTTGGCCTGTGGTGGTGGAGGCTGAGGGAGGAGGTCGACTCGCTGGTGGTGGTTCCTGAGGTGAAGATGGTGCTTTTGATGGGTGATGAAGTGGCTGACTTTGTGGCTTGGTGGTTGTATTACCTGACCGTGACTATTGGGATGGTCAAAATTGTCAAGGGCTTCATGTGGCTTGGAATGACTTTTTGCAGAAGGTTCGCGGGAAACTCTGGCGACGACAGCAAATACTTTCCAGGACCTGGACGCGGCTCGTGTGGAGTGGATAGGCATCAATGGTCGGTTCAGCTTGATCACACTTTGATTCCACGCGATCAAACGATCCAAATAGATGTATTATCGTCACGGTGCAGGTCTAGGTAAGGACTTTCCCGCTCCTGACCTTGTGCAATTCTTAAGGCAAGGTCCGACACTGAATCTGAACATATGCATCCAATCTTCTTGCTGTCACATCATTTTTATCCATTTAGTTGCTACTAGGTTCGAGAGTAAAGATTGCATGCCCTGCCTAAACCAGCGGCTTCTGGGAAGCATGATCCATTCTTATGCATCGGCATAATGATGATTTCCTCTTCGAAATCAATATCGAGTAGGATTCAAAAGTCGAATGCAGAATCAATTGCTGAGTGAGGCAAAAGGTGAAGATATGATTCACTCGCTAGCAAAAACTTATCAAAAAGAATTTGACGCCTCCATTGCCACGCTAAGTTCCCCCTGTTTACTAGCCACAATCCTATCATTCACAAGAAAAATAAAGGCCCAAGAAGTGGAAGTGAACAAACACGAAATGGGGAAGATCAATGCAGAAACAAAATAATGAGATTATACATGAGAAAAAACCGAAAAGGAACTAAGAAAAAATTAATCGAATATACATTTACTGGACAGTATGACGTAGTTTAGTTTGCAAATGCATATACAGAAGTTCGTTCCACGTATCTGGAACGCCAGGAAGACACCAATGACTGCAGTCCTGTATGTTGGAAGAGCGTCCTTTCCCCGCTCTTCCTCCATAAATAGATGGATGGCCATCTATTCTGTACATGGACAGACCAGTTATGTTCAATAACGTTACAGGAGTTTTCATATGCCTCATAACATCCTCCACAATAACGTTCTTCTCCGAGTACCAGTTACTTGAGGAAGTACTAAGGGGAAGGGTCGCTTCTCGGCAATGCCCTCCAGAGTTCCACTGACCTCCCCTACGTTCCATGGATCATTATTCCAGATAGCAACAAATGTGAGGCTAGGATTTCATCTATGTTTTCAGAAAATTTCAAGGTTCATGACAGCGAAGGCAAACCTGAAATGAGAAGGTGCAGAACTTCGGAAGAAGACCTGTGTTTTGGCCGGATTGATGTGCCTATCAACCCAAGATGCCCAGGTCATTAAAGCTTTCCTGAAGGCCATTGAAACATCAAGCTGGGGAAGGACTTGACGCCCCTCTTGGTAGTAATTGATCCTAGAATGATGCGAGTGCTCATCAGAAAATTTGCCACAAAATCTCGGTACCCAAATTAGGAAAATTGTAGTTTAACTACAAAGAATCCAAATTGTGAAAATGCACAATCAATAAGAAATTAAGAAATTTGTGGTAATGGCCCTCCCTTTTTTTGTCAGTTCTTGTAGTAACAGAAGAGAACACAAAAGTACTGATGGGAAGGCAGTAATATCGGCTTGTAAGCAGCTTCACTGTGGCTTTATCAAATGAGTTCATGTTCACCCATAGACTACACACTTAGTGGAAAAGCACCATGCGAATCCACTTAACAGCGGAACAATGCCTAAGAACTCCTACTTAACCATGCACTCATAACAGTTCATCCTTGGATACGCTGACCTTTTGCTCAAGTGGAGACATGGATAAGCGACCTAGTGACCCAATTTCCTCCACTTCTGGTCTCCTAACTGACTTCTCATTGCCCAGAATGTAATGATGAACATTGAAGAGGTAGATAAAGATTTCCAACAGCAAACGGAAAGTATACAATGGATATCGTTTCATATTTGCTCCATAATAAAGTTCTACAGAAGAAAGATCTCAGCTTGTCTAAGATTTGGTATGTATGGTCTCGTCAGGAGGAGAGGATCAACATCATAATTTGGTCTCCAATGGATATTTTTTGCAGGAAAGCAACTAAGATGGACATGTGAAAATAGATAATCTTTATTGACGCTTAATTCAGCCAACTTTTTCTAAATTAACAGTCAACAGTATATTAATTCTTCTCCCCAGAGATCTATCTATGAAATGGCACGCACAAGTATGTAGACCGCAGAAACAAGCATCTGAAGTCAAGATCAATTGTATTCATTGTACATGTGATGTTGCATTGACTGCATGAAAAAGGAAAGTCCATATCTCTACTTTTAGTTCCACATATTCTCGTAGCTTTAATCCGAATAGTTACCTCCACTTGAGATTCAAACATATTTAAAAATTGGGATAAATGCACTAGAAGTCCTAAAACTTGTCAGAAAAGTATAATTGAGTCCTAAAACTTTCAAAAAATACGATCAAGTCCTAAAACTTGTCACAAAAGTGCAATCAAGTCCTAAAACTTATCATGAAGGTGCAATCAAGTCCTAAAACTTATCACAAAAGGTGCAATCAAGTCCTAAAACTTTCAAAAAATGCAATCAATGGAAGGACTTGATTGAACCAATTTGACAAGTTTTAGGAATTGTTTGCACTTTCATGACAAGTTTTGGGTTTTGTTTGCACTTTTTGAAAGTTTTAGGACTCAATTGCACTTTCGTAACAAGTTTTAAGACTTAATTGCACATTATAAAAGTTTTAGAACTCAATTGCACTTTCATCACAAGTTTTAGGACTTTAAATGCACTCATCCCTTAAAAATTTGCCAAGACCTGATCAAGACAGGCTAGATTCTTGACGCTACAAGCACCTATCAGATCTGATTTGCAATATAGGAGAAATTTATTCTATCGCACTTTGCCTACTATATACGTGTTCTCCACTGGGTATACATAGCACTTGACGAATTGAATGCTCGAAAGTAAATTTGCATGACAAATCAAGAAGTCCTCATCCAGCTACTCACCCAGCTTTTGTTTTGTAATGGGACCACCAATGGGCAGTGTTGAAGACCAAAATATCGGCTCCTCTCCATCTGGATGAGCCACGATCCATGGTGTCAATCCGCAATGTTTGTATCCTCTTCTTCCCGAGCCGTGCCTTGCTCTCGTGAACCAAAAAATGAGTCACATAGAATTCAACTGTACATTTATAATCCTGCAAGAAAAACGCAGCAATTCATCAATTCTCACAGGAAACAGAGCACAACAAAAAAAAATCATTCAATTTGTCGGAATAATTACCACAAATCTGAAACTATAATTCCCCTTCTCTTTGGTAATTTTCCGTCCACGGGTCTCATAAACCCTCTTCGGATCTCGAACGCCTCCCATCAACAGGCACAGCATGGATTCCCACTGGTTCCTGTTCATTGAATCCCCAACAAATACTAACCTCTTCCCTCTGATTAATTCCAGCATGTTCGTAGCATTGAACCTGATATGACCCCGAAACGCGACAAAAAAATAAAAAATGAAAATTATAACCGTGTCTCGTCTGTTATGTTGTCTAAATTGCGTATGCATAACCAGCAAATGCAGCAGAAACGGGTACTCATTCATCCCAATTGATTCGGAAAATTTCAAAAACAAAAAACAAAAAATAATTAAAGAAATAAAAACAGAGAAAAAGTAGCACCTTGGAAAGTCACAATCTTGCGGTTGCCACCTCCACTTCGCGTAGTCTTTATCTGGTCTTCCATTTCCCTCGCAATCGAAACCTTCGTCTATGAAAGGGCACGACCCATTCGTGTAAAGAGGATAGCTCTCGTCGTAAACCCACTTCCCTCTCGCCAATTCACAACCTCCTGAACTCTCTGATTCACTCTCCACACTGACTAAACCTTCCTCTTGCTGCGATGGAGTCGGTTTCTCTCTCCCCTCTTCGATTCCTTCACTTTTCGCCACTACAGCTTGCCCTGGATGAGTGCTCTTATTTGAGTTTGCCGCTTCGATTTTTTGACCACCCGAATCATCGTCATTCTCAGAGAGTGCTTTGAACGCAGTGTCTTCGTCGTCTGGCACTTCGGAGTCGCTTCCATCCTTCTGAATCTCCCTCAGAGCTGAGAATTTCAGAAACCCAGTGGCATTTCCAGAAGCACCGTCGGGCTTCTCGAGATGGGCACCGATCAAAATCGAACCTTTTGCGCTGACTGCTGACGAGTTCCCACGAAATCCAGTCAGTTTCTGAACAGTCAAGGGGTTTATGTTGAAGTGGAGGTGGGTTTCTGGGTGGGTGGGAGGGGTTATCCTGAAGGCCCAGACGGAGAGGAAAGCGAAGAAGGCGAGGGAGGAAGAGATTGCGAGGGAAAAGACCAGGACTTTCGAGGACTTGACAGGGAAACTTCTCTGCCTCTCCATGTGTTACTGCCTCGCCCACTGTTCCTGGTGTTTCCTCTCTCTCTCTCTCTCTCTCTCTCTCGCTTCTTTCTATGTTTTTCCGGTTTTGTTTTGAATGTTTGAGAGAGGGATGGGATTATGGGATGCGATGCTTCGGACGAAAGTCGAAGGCAAGATTGGCAGTGATTCGGTAGCAGTGCGGTGGACACATGCGTGTGAGTGTGCGCGCCTGTCGAATCGGGGCAGGTGGGAAGATGTTGGACAGAAAACCCTTAAAAAAAAAAGGGGGCAAAGTGGAAGGTGATGTGCGGGCGAAAGTGAGGGAGCAGGAACTGGCGCTCTTTAATGGGGGGAGGTGAGCACGATGATGATGACGGGCCACCGAGGCTGAGATGCCGCCAGTTTTGCGAGGGAATCTGTTTACTATTTAGCCCGGGATTTTAAAAGAAAATCAATCAAAGCTGTGTTTTTATTCTAACGTTGGCTAGGATCTAGACTTGGAAATCAATCCAGGGAGAAACCGTAGCAGCACGTGACGATGCTCTTGGCCAAAGCTGCCGAGATCTTTGCCCCCCTCTGTGTTTCAAGTCTCGTGGGTAAAGGCTGTTCGCTTCCATTTATCAACGTCTCTTCTCCATTTAGGGGCAAAAGCGATATTTGCGAAGGGAGTCGATTCAATGCATAAAAATCCCATTTTAACTAATTTCATGAGAAGCCCGATTTGCATCGTGTCGAGTTCGGATCATAGCCATGATGGATGGGGACTGACAAAGAACTCTCGTCGATATCCTTCATAGTCGCGCGGGTGGAGATGGGTCCCTTCATGGTTGATAGTTTTAACCGTGCACTTATAATTGGAGAGTTCCCATTCGTTGGTTAAAGTGTCTGTCCCTTCGGCTGTAAAGCGACCATCGAAGAAGGTTGTCTCGAAATCGTGCGTCCAACTTACAAATATTACAATCTAACGCGATAACAACCGATGTAGCATTTGTTTTTTTTATGAATACGCCAAATCGATATGCAATTATTATCTCTTCATGTTGAGAAGGGGTTAGTCTTAATATAGATTAGGGGTGACCGGTTTCTTGTCCAGTCCAATGGACTCGGTCACTTATTTAACATGAAGATGAAATTAAAAAAGAAAAAGGGCAATCGATTTTGGCTTTTCTCAGGCAAAAAGAAAGAGGTCCAACCAATCAATTAGAGAAATCTTTCGTGCTTTTCTTTGACAAATTTCGGCTAGAATGATCGAAGAAATTAATTCCTCTAGACTACGTGAAAAGGGGCAACAAATGTGGCAGTGATCGAAGAGGGGAGCAAAGGAGATTGTCTCCATTTTATTTTGGCAACAAATTAGAAAGGAAATATGGTCACGAGAGAAAGAGCATACAGAGAGGGATGTTTTCTTTGGAAAATAATGGAAAAGGTTGGTCAACGTGGAAGGAATAAAAAGAAAGATGGCAAGAAATTTAAGCACTAATGAGAGTGAAGCAAATCAGTAAGACCACTCAAGTAATTATCTTAAATTTTTGAAGATATACTATATATATATATATATCCAATTTGATTGGTCCGATTCCCTCTCGGAACCGGGAATTGAATTGCCTAAACACCTATTCCACTTTTAGGAATCGGAACCAAACCCAAGACGTTTGGGAAGCGGACTCGGTTCAGTCCTGTCAAGTTCAGTCGGTTCGTTTTGCTCACCCCTAATACAGATCAATCTACCTGTTGCCGTTCACACAAAAAAATTCACTGAAGATTTTTCAAAACTAGTAGGAATTGCGATATAGTCGGGTTGGCATCTCTCTCTTCAACCAAGTGGCTTCGCACTCCCACCATCATCACCATCTAACCATGGTTTTGAGGACAAACTAATGGCGCGACATCTTGTTTAGCACTGCAGTTCCGCGTACGAGCAACGTTGTATCTAAGGCAATGCATCGGTCGAGGTGACGCAAATGAGGCCTTGTCGAAACCCCCCACCGTTCCCGATCCTCTAACGTTCATGGTCCAGGGGCAAAATCCTTTCAAGACACGCACCATGATTCTCCTTCATTGCTGCATAAAAGTGTTGATGAAGGCCATCGAGTAGCAAGAATGATGGGCTTCTTCAATGGATTAAAGAGAGTGAGAAACAGAAGACAAGATAATAGAATCCAATGTCTTTTTATATGCAGGGGGCTACAACGACCGTGAAATTTTCAGGGCCTTCGCGAGCCGTCGGATGACCGACCACGAGGATTAAGCGTAGTTTGGCGATGGTTGTCAACCATTGTATCATTGGTCATTGATTTTCCGGTTGTTTGATTGGGATGGCGATTTTATTGATTGCCCTAAAAGTAAAGAAAGAATGACACAGATGGTTTCCAAACTTTAGCCTAACGTGCAATATCGTTCATGGGTTTTTAATTTATTCAATATGGTCACTAAACTATTTATAAATGTTCAACGTGGTTCTTTCCACTTGCTCAGATGACAAATCAAGTATTATTTGATGATGTTGATTATTATATGCTAAGTTGGATTTTTAAAAATGACAAGTTAACATGTTTATCCTTTTATATCTACTTTGGAAAAGGAAAAACAAATTAGGGCTTTAACACGTTTGTCGTTATTTTACGACATACATTATTATTTCTTGATTTGAGACGACTATCCTATTTTGCTAATCCACTTGTACCCTTTTTTTTCCGTCTACTTTTCAGAGTTAGCGAATTGGAATTTACATCGACTAATTCCATTAAGTTGAGTTAATCGAAAGACGACATTAAATATCTTCATATCATTAAGGGACTAAATTGCACATTTATCAACATTTCACAGACCACATTAAACACACTAAAAGTTCGGGGACGACATTGTCATATCGCCCATCAATCCAAATCCAAATTCTCTCTTTTCGACCCAAAGAAAAAATCCAAATTCTCTCTCGTTTTTTGTTTTATTTTTATTTCGAGCGATTGAGAAATGGGGCTTCTTCTCGTATAGCCACGAAACAGGAAAGTAGGCCCATCGGATCAGGAGGCCCAGCCCATCGAAGAAGCCCACCCATCAATTTTCAATTCCTCATTTTTGTTTCCTATCCCCTCTCTCTCTCTCTCTCTCTCTCTCTCGCACACGCGCGCGTTCAGCTCCAAGGAAACGTAGACTCCGTCGTCTTCTTCCGAGGTAAACCCTAATCCGGATCTTCGATTTTGGTACGGCTTTCGACCCTTCCAGATTGTTGTTACGAGTTGATTTAGCGCATGAAGAACCCGTGTTCTTTCGATTCGATCGGTATCTGACTCTAGAGCTACGCGAGTTCCGTGCGTGATTTTCGTGTGATGCAAGCGTGCGGATGGTGGGCAGTGCGGGTTACTGGAAGAAGAATTCATGGATCTGTACTGCTCTCGATGGAAGCAATCTCGGTTTTATTTATGGATTTTTAAGCGTGCGTTTCTCGCCATCCTTCGTCGGCGTTGTCGGCTTGAACTTGTCATGCTGCAGCGCGTATCGATCCATCTGTTCGCTCTGTAAGGTCGGGGGAGATGATCTGGGCTTTCGTCTGAAATAGAGGAAGTAGTAGATATTGCCCCTCCCTGCCCTGATTTGATTTCCTTTTCCCCCTTTCTGGGTGAAGTGGATTGTTAATGGCCCTCTCCGCAGAGCAATTTTCGATCTCTCTCTCTCTCTCTCTCTCTCTCTCTCTCTCTCTCTCTCTCTCTCTCTCTCTCTCTCTCTCTCTCTTTCGCACGTCCATGTACTTCGCACGTGGTGCGGGCCTCGTCAGAGATGAATTAGGAACCTCGATGGAAGATACTGTGGAAATGAAATTGCATTTCAGATGTTGCTGCTGATTTTGTTTAGGATAACCTACATGGCAGATTTCAACTGGGTCATTCGGTTATTCTTATTGGTCACTCAAAGTACACCTGTTCTCCATACTCAGTAGTTTTCATCGCGAACTCATGTTGTTCTTTAGTTCTTTCGTATTTGATTCTATGTAGGGTTGTCTTGCGATTCGGTTTGGAGATATTTCAACCTAAACTGAAGTCATGGGTTTGGAAAAATATCACCTCGAATCCAAACTGAGCCCAAAAAATCACAATTTAAATCAGACGTTTACTTGAATTTGTTTTTTGTTAAGTGGTTCGGTTTTCAATTGTGGATATTAAGTAGATACACAAGAAAAAAGTTTTGCTTTGACGTAGACTCTGTATGTCCAATCTCAAATTTTTCCACAGAAAACACATCTCTCTCTCATGCCCCCGCGCGCGCTGTGGTAGTTTACTTGTTTTCCTTTTCTTAACACCCCTATCCTAAATCTATCTCACATGGTACACTAGAATTCTGCGTTCATTGATCTTTTTTAATTTATTGGTTTGTATGTTGCATCTTTCATCTTGCTGTATGAGTAAATACTCCATAGAGTAATTGGATCAGATTGAGTAAATTCATCTCTGATTTTTAGAGAGAGTTCTAGCAATTTATCTTCTAGATGAAGTCTAAGTGAGGGTGAAGAGTGCATTACGTTTTGCATTGGGCGCGTGGAGATGAGGTTCAAGACAATTTACAGAGTTTATCTATCTCATCTGTACACTTTATCTATTAAGTTAAGTTGATCTTGTCTTGAGTGGTGTGCCTAGAACCTAGTTAATTACCTTTCAGCATCACCTTCTTGTCATTTTTTTTCTTTTTCGAGTCACTAAAGTTGATGATCTAGAACTTGATTGTTGTGTCAATTTACTGAAGTACGGGGAAAATAATGCTATGCTGGAATTACATTTTCTATTAGCCATCGAGCATTTAGAAGTTATGGTGGGTTCTAGAGAAAATGGTGGCAACTAGTATGTAACCACTTGGCGTGTTGCCATCACATGTTGTGCACATGTATTTCTACACTCTGGTATTATGGTTGAAAATGAAGATAACTAGTTAAAAGAGGTGATGGTTTCTGATCACTGGTCTTGCAAGTTCCAGATCGTTGTGGAAGAATGGCCGGCCATAAAATCGCTCACGCCACGTTGAAAGGACCAAGTGTCGTCAAGGAGATCTTGATCGGTATCACCCTTGGACTGGCTGTTGGCAGCGTCTGGAAAATGCATCACTGGAATGAGCAGAGGAAAGTGAGGGCATTTTATGATCTTCTGGAGAAGGGCGAGATCAGTGTTGTTGCAGAAGAGTAAGCACTAGTCATCTCCTGTCCTCTGATGGACAAGTTCAGGAGTAACCTGTCAATTTGTTTTTTTCCTTTAAATTGTCTCTTGATCATGAGATTTGCTTAGTTGGCTGAAGAATAAAATTGTGCTTTGACATTCAAACCGTTCTGCCATTGGAAAGTCATTCTAGTTTTCTGGTTTCACGCTACTGTGGATATGCGGTTCTGTACGTTTGAGATGTCATTAACTCGATTATATTTCTCATGGCTTTGAGCTTGAGGAAATCAGTTGATCAACTTGTTGCTGAAAATAATGAAGTTGGTCTGATAATCACATCAACTAAATTTTCTTATCATTTTCTGCTTACAACGTGCAGAGTTTCCTGCTTTATTCCCGTCTGAACCCATTGTGTGGGATGGTTTGTCAGGCCATGTAAACCTCTGAGTCCATTATCTATTTTGTATTGGGTTTGTAATGGCGTATACTCCGTTATTGTTGTTTTCCCCTTCCGCCCTATACGCTATGTCAGATGGTGAATCACATTTGATACACAATTTTCTCACTTGTTTTCACGGAGCACTTTATGCTAGTATGTATCGTGAATTCAGGGGTCTCCTAGGGAGCGAGGGTGCTCATGCGAGTGCGTATGCTTGAAAAACTCTTTTATCTTCTCGATCTTTTTCTCTGGTCATCTGTCAAAACACTTGGACGGCCAGAAACTACGAATTGTGGAATCTGTCTCCTCTTAGGATCTGAAGATGTGGTAATGGCTGGGTTGATATTTCAGAGCAGCGTCTGGTTGTTAAAAGAGACGTGGTAAAGGCTTCCGAAATCTTGCTAGAAAATATCAACAACCCTTGAAGCGTACGCGAGTGATGCCGACCTCGGCTGGATGACAAAACCCTGGATTGGCATATTCTTGCGTAGGTTGTGAATCTCTTGTTCGGTCGTTGATGCATCAGATGGTATCTTAAGATATCTCAAGTAAGATTACGACGTTTTCCTCAAGTCCACATTGTTTTCCAAGGAGAGGGATGTGAGATAATCTGTCACGGACCTTTTACTGTGATAAGGATCGTGGATTCTCTCCGAAAGTCTTCTAGTTTGACAATTACTGTCTCAAAATCTCTTTTGTTAAACTTGAACAACGAAGGTCTTGTATAGATTCATGGAAGACCGGCGAATAGTTGTTGTCCATTCCATATTTTTGGGTTTACAGAAGTACTTCTCTTAGCACTGAAAAATGTAAAATATCTGCAGTGAAATTCCCACGTGGAGCCCTACCACTGGTTGTCAGCTGATAAGAAATGTGAACTCGCAATACCACCGCATCTCCCATCTATTTATAGGCACAATGCGTGCCCAATCTCCCCTTACCATAGCACAATACTACACCAAGAACATTATCTACTCCCCTTCCAAATGGCAACAATATCAAGCATTAGCCTCTCGACCCCAAGAACCGTGCCCAAGTCGGCCGAGCCGCAGAAGCTGTCCGCCTCCGCCTCCCCACAGCTGAATTATCCATGGAGGAGGACCTACCAGCTCGGGGCTCGCCGCCGCATGGTGATGGCCTCCGCTGCCCCGGAGAAGATAGAGGATAAGGTGGCCGAAAGCATAAAGGAAGCGGAGGAGGCATGCTCCGGCGACCCCGCAAGCGGCGAGTGCGTGGCCGCGTGGGACGAGGTGGAGGAGCTGAGCGCAACGGCGAGCCACCTTAGGGACAAGAAGGTGGCTTCGGATCCCCTAGAGACTTACTGCAAGGACAACCCGGAGACCGCCGAATGCCGTACATACGAAGATTGATATCTATCCGCTATACCCCTCGCCATGTCCCTGAGATGATTAATTTCAGTTCTGGTACATGTGCTGTGAGAATAGTGATACCTTGTTGTACTTTCATCAGATGTACCTTGCACCACTGGAATTTATTGGTGACAGCCTGAGTACATGCTAATGAATATGCGTATTCTTCTATAACACGCCTACGTCTCCTCTTATGCTAGGTGGAATTTGCAAGCACGTGAAAACTGCTTCTAGACGACTCTGGAACTGGCTACAACTCAAACAATTTGAGATATGTTCTGTTAAATACAATCTTTTGAAGAAGCTTCATAGATGTATGAACATGTGGATACCAGCCATCGGTGAAACAAAAATTTGTCGGAGAATATAAAGTGGAGGAATTGGGCCATAGGACAGAAGAGATTGGTCTGGAGCTTGGAAAGATTGGGACTTACCTCTCAGTTAGACCTAGGGGTGTCTGGACCGATCCAAAAAATTGATCCAAAACAAAAAACTGAACCGAAAGTCCTGTTAAATGCCAAGTTCCTTCTAATACATCAGCTTTTTAGATTTTTTTCCCTGCTCAATTCTCTATTATTTAATTTTTGGGGCGTGCTAAAATCCGTAGCTTCTCTTATTTTCCTAGGATTAGATCAGATTAGATTATATTAGCTTAGATTAGATGTGTAAAATGCCACAAGGTTTTCAGTGGCTGGATGAATACCCATTTGGCATTTATTTTACTGAAAGTTTGAAGAAAATGGCTTTTTATTTTAATATATGACAGCAAGCAAAAGAAAAAGGAAAAAGGAAAACCGAAAATCCGAACCAATTTTGGTTTTACGTTGACACCCTAGTTAGACCAGAGATTGTTCCCTCGTCTCCAAGCACAAATTGTAATGTTCCGACGAAATTAGAACTCATTCGTATTTGTATGTACTCTTATGATACCTGCTTAGTGTATCAGAGGATATCAATTGCGTAATCTTGGATATGGATGACACAATTACGTGAAAGTCGCCGCAATATCTGTACTGAAACATCGAAATTACTTGCAGAGAATGCTCGAGCGTGTTAAAACTTCGAAACCCACTGCCAGACTTTTCTAGGCCTTCGGACTCAAACTCGCAGCCACAAGAACTCCGAGTGACATACTCAATCGATTCATGCAAAGATCAATGCTTCTACTCAACCGTACTGTTTATGACTTTCATGGGAAAGCTTTCATTCGATGAGAGGATAACAGCATTTACGTGTCCTTGTCCAGCCAATATAGTCATAACCAAGCAACTCTTTTCTCCAATTAAGGAGGCTGTCGACACAAATCTACAGCACAGGGCATGCATAAGCAATGCGAAGGGAAAATTGAGAAGCACAAACACTTTCCTTTCAAACAAGCCTGGAAGAGGAAGATGACTGGAAAGAGTAGATGAACCACGTTATTTCCAGAATTCATCGAACCATGTTACGATTACGATTTGAGAGGCGTATCGAGCCTTGCAAATTGGCTCAGATGACACCATTCAGCTAAAATCACACTTCAACAGTAGAGGCAGAGGAAACAAATTCGTATTTGCATTTTGTGCAGATAGCAACTTGTGAACTCCTCGTCGCCAGCAAAGGAAATGTGCTGCATGATGTGGAAAAGCATCAGACGTCCAATTGTATTTCTACCATTTCACTTTGGTATCATGACCCCATTTACAGACTTGGTACGAAACAAATGAGGCCAAGTCATATGAGTATTCCTTTCTTAGACTTAATCAATAGACCCACAAATCAAATTTCCAATCATGCGCGACTCACAAACAAGCACCTAAAAACGATATGGAACCAATATGAATTTAAACAATAGACCAAATCCAAACATTAACTATCAAGCCAAATCTCACCATAAGCATAAGAAATGACTTTAAACGAAGTAGGAAAAAGAGAGAGATAAGCTTGTTGAAAAACGTCAAGACAGGAACAGCCCATAAGTAACAAAAACAGCCAAGTACAATGTCAAGCAGACATAAAAGTCGCCAGTCCATCTAGACAGACGCATACAGATATTCAAGTTCCAACTTCAAGAAAGAGACAACGAAATTGACAAGAAAACCAAATGCAGCAAATGGCCTATATAGATCTACCATCCCCCAGGAGGGGACTCGAAAAGACTCAGCCCCAACTTTTGCACTTCCGATTTGATGATCAAAACTGCAACATGTCGGCAGATGCCCTGATCGGCTGCTGTATTGGGCAGGGCAGCTGCCACGGCTCCATGAGCGGATCAGGTATCTCGGGTATATCGATCGCGAGCCCGCTAACCACCTCCACGACCTGAAGCACCGAATTCAGGGACCGCAGCCTATCGGTCAATTCCATCAGCTGAGCCCGCAGCACGTTATTGGCGGACTCGATCTCCACATACTTCTGAGTGGTGGCGTCGATGCCCTGCGCTATTTGACCGTTGGCATTTTGCAGCTCACTCACCTGGCCCAACAAATCCGCCACTTGCTTCTGCTTCCTCATCCGCGACCGCCGAGCGGATTCCCGGTTCGACTCCATCCTCTTCCTCTTCCTCTCATCAACAGCCGCCGCGGGACGCCGGTTGCATTCCGAACCCGAGCTCGTCGGGCACTGCGAAGAAGAAGCCGCCGCCATCGCCGTCACCACCCTTCTCTCCTCCCCGAACTCAACTGCTTCGAAAGCACAACTATAGTATCTACGGAATTTGCAGAGGTCTTCGGATTTTGTTTTTCGAACACTAGGCAAGGCAGGGTGGGTTTATTCGCGGGCAAGAGGAAGGCGAGTTCACGAAAAGACGTAGAACCAGTACAGGAAGACGACGGAGAAGGAATGCAGGATGCGAACGCGACGCATCAGCATCGAGCAGCTCATAAAAAGAAAGGGGACGCTATAAGTGGATTTCCCACGCGAAGAACCCTGGAAACATCGGTGCAGGCCCACGAATCCCTCGAGCTCGAGTCGACGGAAAGGAGAAGAAGAGCGACCCCCGATCGATCGGCGGCGACGATCGACCCACGGAGAGAGAGAGACCGATCGAGCGAATGCGCGCGCGCGCGCGCGCGAGAGATCCGAAACCCACTCGAGCTACGAACAACGAGCGAAGGAGCGCGATCGAACAGGAGCGGGAATCGAAACCCTAAACGAAGAACGCGCTGGGGAAGGAAACGAGAGAGAGAGAGAGAAAAAAACCAAAGAGAGAAAACGAGAGGGAATAAAACAACTTAGCTGATGGCCTTTCTGAGGGAAGACGAAGGCGAACGAGACGCGAGCGAAGGGAGAGGAGGGAGGCCATTGGGGAGCTGCTTTTATAGGGGAACTGGTGGGCTGTGATTGGCCCCCGTCCGATTTTAATATTAAAAGCGAATGCGCTTTTGCCAGCTCATTTTCGCGATTCTCTTTTTAAAAATGGCCCGATTTTTTTCGATTTCGTTTTTGGAAGTTGTGCTGTCGGTGCAATAGGTTATAGCCAGCCCACAACTGTTCCTTCCTTTTCAACACGCCCATTAACACCTTTTTTTTTTTTAAAGGAATAAATATACTAAAAATCCTGAAATTTTTAAAAAAGTATAATTTAGTTTTAAAAATTTCACGAAAGTGCAATTAAATCCTAAAACTTATCGCGAAAGTATAATAGAGTCAAAAATTTTGAAAAAGTGCAATCGGCAAAATAATTTAAATAGATCAATTCGATAAGTTTTAAGATGTGGTTGCACTTTTTGAAAGTTTTAAAATTTAATTGTACTTTTGTGATAAGTTTTAAGACTTAATTGTAATTTTGTAAGTTTTATAACTCAATTGTAATTTGATGATAAATTTTATGATTTCCAATGCACTTGTTTTTTTTTTCATTAAAAAAAGAAATTAGCAGTTTTTAGACATTCTGATAATATCTTTCCTTATTTTTTTATCGCAAGCCTCTTATCTTTAGGGGGAAACAAGGAAAAAAAAAGGGAACATTTTGGTTCTGGTGAGAATTTATGAGATCTTTCTCGAATATTTATTCTTCTTTGTTAAATAAAGCGGATTTTGTTAGTTAAGAGAGTCGATGGAGTAATCAGAGGCCGACACGTGTCCTCGACCAAAACGTGTAATTCGCACGTTAGAGATTTCGCTCGTTGGCAGTTGTTGGTGTCCCGTTTTTGAGGCTGTGTGTTTTTGGATATTCCTTCCAATTAATGTAAACCGGTCACAAGTCTTGGCTAAGAAAAACGTTTACTTTTGGGATTTGTGCCGTAATTAACGGCCCATAATTTTAAAATTTTTTCTCTCGTCTCCCTTCACGTGGAAATTATAAATTTTTCATCATTTTCCCCTGAAAATTTTTCGTTCTCCACGTTTTCCCCCACTTCCCGAACATAGCCTAGCTTGGGGTGAATTGTGATCATTAAGGTCTCCATCTATTTCGCGAAATGTAGTAACAATATTAAGGTTTCGTTCAAGGCGAATTCTTTTTTTGAATTTTGAATTTTTTCATAAAATTGCAATTCTCATAATTCCTCCTTTTATACAACACGAGTTTAGCAAACAGAAAGATTTGAGCATGCTCTTGCCAAGAGCTCAACATTCGAGCTACCCTAGTTTCAGGAGCATTTCTGTAAAACTGTGAGTAGCTACCTAACTCTGATTTCTCAAGTTTGAAATAAGGCTTGGATTGAGTTGAAATTCGTGCAAAGAGGGCGCTTCACCGCTCTGCCAAAAGCTGCAATCTGTCCTTAAATTAGAATCGAGAGTTATGAGCTGGGAAGTGGTCCTGCACTCTACATTGACAAGGTTAGGATCAATGGAAAGTGCTACTGCATCATCAATTCCTCTCAGAATATATTAAAGCAGAAGTTGAAGATGGTCTAGATTTGTTGGATTTTCAACATTAACATGCTACTGAAGTTTCAGTGACTCCCTAAGTTACAAATTACCTGAAAGGAAACAAAACAGGCGACACAGACTGATCAGTTGTAGGATACCATCGTCAAAGAACTTCGACTTTAATTAATGTAGTGGCAAGTTTGAACACAAACCGCTAAGATTCATGGTAGGCTTCACTCCTCCAGAAAGATTAATGCATATCCAGTGACTGCTCCAACCCATTAGACAATCCCAAAAGAAAATAACAGACTAACGAAGACAAACGCATTGGTCAGAATCTGACCTAAAGAAGTATAGCAGATGAATCAACAATGCTACAATGGCGGAAATCATATGATTTCACGCAGCTAGGAAACAAAGAAAAACGGACCCTTTCCTTTCAAAAAAAGGAATCAGTGATTTAAATGTAGAGCAATACAACACGAAACAATACGGCAGTCTGCCGCCGCCTTTAGCATGAAACTCAAGCTCGAAACAAGGAGCAAACAGAAAATTCTTCACACTGCTCGTTAGTATCAGCCACGCCCAAGAATTTGGCTTACTCAGGGACAAAGCCATCAGGTTTTAACAGGGTCTCTTCTCTTGATCCTCTTATTCATCATCTCAGCCCACCTTGCAAAGACATTTGCAACTTCGAACTTGCCAGAAAACTTCATCTTTTTAGCCAATTCCGCAAGAATATCAGGCTTCCCAGCTCTGGAGAAATCTGCTGCAAACTTGTTATAATCGAGTTGAGGAGCTTTCATTCCTTTCTCTAGCATTTCCTCCAAGTATGTACAAGCCTCTTCTGATCTTCCCTGACTTATAAGCCCACCGATGAACACGGTATAAGAATTATCATCAGGACAACACCCTCGTCGGACCAATTCATCCCACGCTGCACGACCCATCTCGTAATTTCTTGTAGTGAAGAAAGACTTCATCATCATGTTATAAGTATGGATCGTGGGCTCAATGCCACTCTGAACCATCTTCTTATATATCCTGACTGCGTCGTCCGGCATTTTCCGACTGGTCATCAATTTAATTAAAGCGTTATAGGTCCTCCCAACCGGTGGACAACCTTTTTCCTTCATCTCCTTCAACAATCGAAACACCATATCCATCCTCTTCTGGTTCCCAAAACCTGTGATCAAACATGTGTAGATGGCAGCATCTGGCTTACACCCCTTATATACCATCTCATCAAAGTACTCAACGGCTTCTTTCATCTTACCTTGCTTACAAAAGTCTCGAACCATAATTGTATAACTCCGCACGTTAGGCGATGGTCCCTTGGCCTTCATGACCTCGAAAAGCTTAATTGCATCCGACCTCTTCTTGCTCCGCAAAAGCCCTTCAAGCATCGTGTTATGAGCAACAATGTCGGGAGTAAATCCTTTATCGATCATCTCGTTCCACACTCTCCCTGCCTCCATCAAATTCCTCACCTTGCACCAACCATTAAGCAAAACCGTGTAAGTGCTCAAATTCGGTGTGAATCTCTCCTCCAACTTCTCGAAAAGCGCCTGCGCCTCCTTTCCAAGCTCGCCCGGCCAAGGGCATCGAGTAAACAATTGATAGTATCAACACCCACTTTATACTTATACTTCTTCATAAGCTCAAACATCCCAACAGCCTTCTTCCTCTCTTTAGAAGCAGCAAAAGCCTTTATTGCGATCATAAATGTCTCCATCGTCAAGAGCCCCTTGGTCCCCATTTCCTCAAGCATAGACACCATAGTCTCGAACTGCCTCGTCTTTCCAAGAATGTCCATCATCGTATTGTAAGTTCTCGAATCATGGGCGAAACCGGGCCTCAGCCCCGCCCAGCAGAAGAACCGGAACGCCGGTTTTCTAGCATGACAGAACCGCTTCAGCACATCAACCACTAGATCGTGACTCAAAATGACTCCGCACTCGTCCAACACCGCCTCCATGTTCTGATCCAGCGCGAACAATTCGTCGATCACCTTGCATACACGATCAACCTCGGCCCGATCTGCCCGAGTCTCCGCTCCACCACCTCCATTTCCAACGCCATCTCCCTCACTACCATCATCGCCATGGACTTCTTCATCGTCAGAATCAACAACCCTATCCCCAACACTACAAAATTCCCTACAATAGGCACCCGCGTACGGCGAACCCGCGAGATTGACGGCCTTGGAGGGCGTCAATGGCATTTCTTCTTGTAAATTAGCGAACCCAGAGGGGTGTGGCAGAAAAGGCGGAACTTGACGGTGAGGAGGACGGAGAGTATGACGAGGAGCAGAACGACGCAGAAGACACAAGGGCAGAGAAGCACCACCAGCTTGCTCTCGGCGAAGTCGTCCTTCTGGGTCTCCCTGTCGCGGCGGCCGTGGTCGTCCGCGATGGACAGACCACGGGTCCGCGGCGAAGTAGCTGCGGGCGGAGCCATGGAGGTCGCGGATCGGAGAGAATAACCGGAGCTGCGAAAGCCGAAGCGGAGAGACGGGTTTTCTCAGAGCGCGATGCATTGGGCTGCCATGAGAGCTGAGAAGCAAGAGGAGCGTGGTTGAAGGAGGAGGGTTGAGAGCGGGAAGAGAGCTATGAAGACTTCGAGGGGAAGCGGGTGGTGGCTCGCCGGTGCCTGGTGGCGACGGCGGTGGTTCGGTTGGTGCTTGCTGCTTGGTGGCGGTGGGTACTCAGTGGGACTGGACAGCTGACAAGCGAAAAGGTTTTGGTAGAGCTGCTTTTAGCGAAGATACTTGCGTCGGAATAATCGCATTAGAAGTTTTAAAATTTATTACAAAAATATAATTAAATTTTTAAATTTTTAAAAAGTATAATTAAGTCTTAAAACTTATCATGAAACTGTAATTAAGTCTTAAAATTTTCAAAAAGTGCAATCGATTCTTAAAACTTATTGCGAAAGCATAATTAAGTCCTAAATCTTTTAAAAAGTGCAATTAAAAGAAATTTTTAATTTGACTAACTTGATAATTTTTAGAACTCGATTGCATTTTTTGAAAGTTCTAAAACTCAATTGCATTTTGTGACAAGTTTTAGGACTTAATTACACTTTTTAAAAGTTTTATGACTCAATTTGACTTTGATAACAAATTTTATGATTTTCAATACGCTTATTCCTAAAGTATTTGAAGATACTCTTTAGATATACTTCTTATATAAATGCTTGATTTTGAATCACTTAATGTAGGTAGGAAAATTTTCAAATAAGGGGCCAGAGTAGACTTTGTATCAAATAAAGGCATAAAATGTTCTCATTTTCTAAAATAAGAGTCTGAAATGGACTTTTTTAAATAAGGACTTGATTTCAAAAAAATGGCATGACTTTTGTGAATGGTAAGCCCATTTTCGTCTTTTAATTTTTTTTCGAATTTTTTTTGCTTTTTCCTTTTCTTTTTCTCTTTATTCTTTGCCGGTGGCCAGCCACCAGCGAAGCCTAAAATGGGTTGGGTGAGGGGTGGCCGGCCACTTTAAGCCCTTATTTGAGACCGAAATGCCATTTCATGCTCTTATTTTTCCAATATTACACGTGGACTATTACATCGAAGGAAGGCACATGAAACTATCTGTATGAATCTAAAAATAAATAAGTCGATGGAGTATGTTTTTGTAGATTGACACATACCTTCGATTAAAAATGAAGTCATTCAACAAAGTTGAAAAAGGTAGAGCGTGGTTAATTGCCTCCGCGATTTCTAGTAAGATATTATGTAAAGATTAATGAAAGATGAATCAAGACACAAGATTGAGTCCAATTCATGTTACTATTTATAAAATGGGCGAGGGAATTTGTGTTCAATCGTGGACTTACCAAGTGCAACGATAAATTTTGACCAAAACAAAAGTGCAACAAAAAAAGCGAGTACATAACGAAAAATTAAGGAAATAATTTAATAAATATAACTGTAATAAACATAATTGGAGGTAGCTGTGTTATCGACACCTCCCCTTCCACGCGAGAGGGAGATTGGGGGGTTTGAATTGCAAAAAAAAAAAGTGATTTCTTGGTAATTGAGAATAATAGTTATTGTCCTAATTAACAAAAAAATCAAAGAAAAACTTAACAAAAAAAGTCATGGAAAAACTTCAATCAAAATATAAAAGAGCGACAGAAAGAAATTAAGGAAAAAAAAAAAAAAAAAACAAGTATTGTCGGGATCGATGAACGGGCACCCCGACCGCGCGCATTGTCAGCTGGAGTTCCCGCCAATGCACAATCCGCACCGGCGACATTTCCCGGGGACTCTCCGTCAAATTCCCGCCACGACTGTCCTTTTCTCTTCCTCTGTGAATAGCTGAGATCGACGCAGCTCAACTCAAACGCACACTCTCTCTCTTTATCTCTCCACATGGCGCCGTCTCGCCGCCAGAGCAACGGCCGATCGCCGCTCGTGAACAAGCAGTTCCAGATCACCTCCTTCTTCTCCTCCAGACCCGCCTCCGCCTCCGCCTCCTCCTCCGCCGCTCCCTCCCCTCTCCCGGACCCCGATTCCACTCCCCACCCTAACCCTAGCCTCCGCGAGCCCTCCGATCCCGACGGCAGCCCGAGCCCTAGCCCTAGCCCCGCTACTCCCTCCCCTGTCCAGTTCAAGCCCCGGAAGAAGACCCCTCTCGTCATCCCCTCGGCCCCCGCCGCCGCCGCCGCTCCGGAGCCCTTCGGCCGAGAGGTCCTGCGCAGGAGGATCAGGGTGTACTGGCCGCTGGACGGGGCCTGGTACGAGGGCTGCGTCACGTCGTTCGACGAGGGGAGCGGCAAGCACCTGGTCCAGTACGACGATGCCGAGGAGGAGTTGCTGGATTTGGGGAGGGAGAGGATTGAGTGGATCGAGGAGAGTGCGAAGAAGTTCAAGCGGTTACGGCGCGGGGGCAGTGTGGTGGTCCCGGAGAAGGTAGTGGAGGATGTGGAAAGCGACGAGGGTGGGAAGGATTGGGAGGATGACTCGAGCGATGAAGATTGGGGGAAAAGCGCGGAGAAGGAGGCGGTGGAGGACGCTGAGGATGAGGATATGGAGGCGGAGTTCGTCGATGAGGAGGATACCGATGAAAAGAGCACTGGTAAGTCTCGCACGAGGAAGAGGAAGGTCGGCGAAGGAAGCAAGTCGGGGTCTGTTAAGAAGAATAAGACCGGTGGTGGTGTTTGCAACGAGGGTTCTAAAGTTTCGGTGGTGGTTACAGAAAATAAGTTCAATGGTAAGTATAGAATTATGTTGACCTCACAGTTTCCGTGGTTGCTCACGGTGATGGTGTTTTTCAGATTGATCTGTATTTACCTGGCATGGATCTCACTAGTTCTGCTCTAGTCTTTCTCTTGACCATGTTGCGGTGTTCGCCTTTTTAGTTACCAGTTGATGCAATCAGGAACTACGATGGTCTTATCGGTTGATATAATCACTACCTATAACAAGCCGCTAGGTTTGAAGTTAGTTATCCAAATATGCTGATTATGAGATATAGTTTCTTATGTAGCATTCTTTTTTAATTCCAGCATGCTCTACCACAGCCCAGAAAACCACGAATGGTCTTGGTTCTTCCTTGCCAACTGATGCTTCAGAAAGGTTTAGTATCCGGGAAGCTGAAAAGCTGTGCTTTCTTGGACCGTAAGTCTTATTTCATTGGCAAAACTCCTTTTTTCAAGTCTATCAATGCGTCAACTTTATTATGTATCAGATGTGATAGGAAGCTGGAAAAAGCTTTTGTTGATGATGGTATTTGATGCATTCTGTCTTTAGGTTGTTTTTCGTTGATAAGGTATCCATAGATGAAATCCTAGGGGGGCAAGTGTGAAAAAAATAAAAACTGATTTGTCACAATAATACTGAAATCTCTTTGCACCTTTCCTTGATGGAGTTTCAACTTAACTTATTATGAATGCCGTCCTGAATCATTTTGACCTTGACATAGAAAACGGAGGGATGCAAAAAGAAGACGACCAGGGGATACGGATTTTGATCCGAGGACTCTTTATTTGCCTCCAGATTTCCTCAAGAGTTTATCGGGTGGCCAGGTATATGATGCGTTTCACATAGGAACCCGTCCACATTCTTTTACCATATTTCTTTTCTTTTAGCCAGCATCCCCTTACCATACTTTCATGTTTTCTTTTTTGATTATTTGACTGGTAATCATGCAGAGGCAATGGTGGGAATTTAAGTCCAAGCATATGGACAAAGTCTTATTTTTCAAGGTACGCATGCCTTTAATTATCACTGTTAGCAGTATTATCAGAAAGTGAACATTCTCTTTGCTGGAGCAGATGGGAAAGTTTTACGAACTTTTCGAAATGGATGCACATGTCGGAGCCAAAGAGCTTGATTTACAGTACATGAAGGTAGAGCTTTTAAGTACTCATTCCTTATTGATTGATTGTATTGCTGCACTGCCTGCCTTCACTTTTGAATGGATGTTTCATTTCGATTAGTAGAAATTATGATCATCTGTTTGGAAGCAATCGTTCGTTATTTTCTGGTAATTCTATATTTGATATCAAGCAAACTACTGAATCAGGGAGAGCAACCGCACTGTGGATTTCCAGAAAAGAACTTCTCTATGAATGTGGAGAAATTGGCCAGAAAGGTTTCTTTATTCTGCATGGAGTTTATTGTTGAAGTTTCTGGTGATTAAATTTTCAAGCTATGGATGATGATTTTTACTTAAAGTTCTGTGGCTAAGCAGGGTTATCGAGTTCTCGTCGAGGAGCAGACGGAAACACCTGAACAACTTGAGCTTCGCCGGAAGGAACAGGGTTCAAAAGATAAGGTTGCCTGTCTACTACCAAAATAATGCATCCTGTTGTTTCCTTTGGCTAGTGTTTGTTAAATTATGTCATCTCATCTATGAAGAGGTTAATCATATAGTTATTTGAGCTCCTAATTGGCGCCCGATTATTTTGCACTGATGATGTCCGAGTATAACCTTATAATAACCTTAATACTGTGGTTGATTACTTTGACTTGTGAGCATGAATGGTTTTGTATATATGCCTTCAGTATAATGTCCTGTCTCTTTATGAGATTATATAGTTTCCTATAGAGTTCCCTGTTAAGATGATAACTGTCACCAGTCAAAGCAAGCGTGCTTTGTTCTTGTATGGGTGCATTTTATTGGGTGGTTAAGTTCATTAAGGAAGCAATTCGTCATTGGAGATCTTGCTAGGTTACTTGATGTGAAACAATCCGTGGAAACTGTCACAGTTGGATGGATGATGGTCTGTTCACATGTTTACAGGTCGTAAAACGTGAAATATGTGCAGTGATCACAAAAGGAACTCTGACCGATGGAGAAATGCTTTCAGCGAATCCTGAAGCTTCTTATCTGATGGCAGTGACTGAAAGCTGTCAAATGCTTGCAGACCAAAAGGCAGAGCGGACTCTTGGTGTGTGTTTGGTGGATGCTGCTACTAGTAGGATTACTCTTGGTCAGGTTGGCTCCATTTGCTTGAACTTTTTTTGTTCATCCAGTGATGGTTTCTCTGTGCAGATTTTCCTTTCGCCTTTGCAAGCTTGGAATATGTTCAGGAAATGGATGGCTACTGGCATGGCCATCTGTGCTTGTATTTTAATTGAGTTTATGTATGAAATTTAGTGTATGAGAATGATAATTAGCTGCTGTGCGCTCATAATTCCGCTTGTCACTGCCTGTGACCTAACTAACCTCTTGCTTTGTCCCATGAGTATGGGCAAAGAGGAATGGCATGGAAGATCTCTTGTAGCCATTCTTTGAGTTTTGAACAATAGAAGTGAATGATAACTTAACCGATCGAAGTGTTTGGCGCTGCATGATGACTTTTACCATAAATGGTATCTTAATATAGAAAAAGAAATTGGTCATCTGTGCATCAGTGACATTGTTAACAGATCCTGAATCTTTCCACCCACTTTATATATCATGTCAGCTTAGGAAATTAAGTTCCCATGAATGATCATTACCTCTAGAAGCAGGGTTCATTGATTTGACATGATCTTTTTGTGATCTCAAAACTTGTATCTTTTGCTCGTTTAAATCTTTTTGGTTCATTAATTATATTTTGGAAGGGATTTGGCAAAACAATAACTAATGAGTTGGGGTTTAGGCCTAAGAACCAACCTACCATTGTCACTGACTATACCTGAAGGTGTAGTTCTCTATGTATGAAGTTGCCATTGTTGGATCATTCAATAGAGTGATTGGCTATCTATAGTCTTTCTAGATGCCATAAATCCCAGTATGGTGTAGAATTGTGCCATGGTTTGATGCGTGATTCATCTGCCTCTCTTTTCAGTTCAAAGATGATTCAGAATGCAGTGCTTTATGCTGTCTGCTATCTGAAGTACGCCCGGTAGAAATTGTTAAACCCACTAAAGGGTTAAGTGCTGAAACCGAGAGGGTTTTACTGACTCATACTCGAAATCCTCTGGTGAATGAGTTGGTTCCAGTCTTAGAATTTTGGGATGCTGATAAGACAGTTCATGAACTAAGGACCATTTATAAGAGTATCAATGGTCGATCATCTTCTGCAAGTTCAGATGAAACACATACTGAGACTGCCGCTTCTCATTTAAAAAATGATGGCTTGCACAACCTCCCAGAATTTTTATCTGAGCTGGTGAATTCTGGTGAGAATCATAATCTTGCATTGTCAGCCCTCGGAGGTGCCATTTATTACCTGAAACAAGCCTTCCTGGATGAGACATTGCTTAAATTTGCAAATTTTGAGTCACTTTCATGTTCTGGATTTGGTGATGTTGCTCAAAAGCATATGATTCTCGATGCTGCTGCATTGGAGAACCTTGAGGTTTATGAGAATGGCAGAAATGGAGGGTCTTCAGGGACACTTTATGCACAACTGGACCACTGTGTGACTGCATTTGGCAAGAGGCTTCTTAAAACATGGCTAGCAAGACCTTTGTATCATTTGGAAGCAATTAAAGAGCGCCAAGATGCCATAGCAGATCTTAAGGTAAGTTCTTGATACCAGCATTGGTGTTTGATTACTTTCCAAATTACAAAATTGCGATAATCTTCACTTTTTTTGTATATGAGAATTACATTTTTCCCCCTTTACCTGTTATAAATGAGTAAGCCATCGTGGACATCTTTGTTTGGCTGCTTTACTTGGTTCTCCTTGTTCTAAATTGCTCTGCTTGCTCAGGGACATCTTTTGCTTCTTTGGAATCTCTGTTTCTTGGTTGATAATTTTTATACCCATGTTTTCACATTTTATCTACCCACTTATATGGAGGATTGCATCTTATGAGACTTCCTGTTGGTTGAACCTTTTCTACTACGTTCTCTCCCTTGTCCACTACCACAAAACCGCAAAAAAGTTATCATAAATAAATAGATAAACATAAATAATAAGAAAGAAATTAATTATATGACGGAAAAAAAGGAGGAATTCTTTGAAGTAGTTAATGTTGATTTGCCACTTGTCTTCTTTTAGCAAACCGGCGATAAGAACAGTTTCTTCCCTTTTTGGTCATAATATCAGTCATTCATTAACTTAGATTTATCTTATATGTTTCTGATGTTGACTGGATTGGAAGGGGTGCTAAATACCATAGCTGCTTTTTCATTTACATAGGGCGGGTGCCTTTCATGCATATATAGAAGGGATTACTTTCAGATGTGTCTCTTATTTATATCATGTGGGTTAAGTTGGACTTGAGTGGATTTTTATTGGTTCTAACTGCTTTTTGTTTTTTCCTTGGTGTCGGTTAATATTCTGCAGGGAGAAAATCAACCTTTCACTTTGGATTTTCGGAAAGTGTTATTGAGGCTTCCAGATATGGAGCGCTTGCTTGCGCGCGTTTTCTCTAGCAGGTGTAGTTTCAGATGATGTGGTCACCCATTTTAATCTGAATTACTTTGGACCTGCAGGACTTCAGTTCCTTATGACTTGTTTTCATGTCCTTTGCAGTGAAGCTTGTGGAAGAAATGCAAATAAAGTAATCCTCTATGAAGATGCAGCAAAAAAACAGCTGCAAGAATTTATATCGGTTTTACGTGGCTGTGAATTATTGGTTGATGCATTTTCTTCTCTTGGTGTTATATTGGAAAACGTTGAGTCAAGACAACTGGTTCATTTGTTAACACCTGGTACCAGCTTGAAGATTCTCATTTTATTACAGAAAAATTTTTGGCATCTCATCTGTTAATCTTCATGCAGGGAAGGGTCTCCCGGAGGTCAGTTCAATTCTGAGGCATTTTAAGGATGCCTTCCGATTGGGTTGAAGCCAGCGATTCAGGACGAATCATACCTCGTGAAGGAGTTGACATAGAGTATGACTCTGCCTGTAATAAAATCAAGAAAATTGAGTCTAATTTGATGAAACACCTCAAGGAGCAGAGGAAATTACTTGGGGAGACTTCAGTAAGAATCTGGAGAGCACTTTTAGAATTAGTTTCTTTAAGTCTGCCTCATAGGTTGAATGTACAAAGGACAAAGTTTTCTTCAATGTTTGAATGCAGATAACTTATGTCAATGTTGGGAAAGAGGCATACCTACTTGAAGTACCTGAAAGTTTGCGTGGAAAAGTTCCTCGTGATTATGAACTGCGTTCATCTAAGAAGGTAACAGCCTTTGTTGCTGATCATACTGAGCTTTTGTTTGTTTTATATACATGCTGGAAAAATAATAGAATGAAGAATTTTACAGTCATTGGTCAGGAATCATAAGGTCCTGACTTCAAGGAAGTATAACCATTTTGGTTAGAATCTAATATTGTGAATAGGGAAGGTCTTTAAGGTGTGGATTGTAACATTGAATAAAACGCATTATGAATTTAAGATTCAGTAACAAGTTCTAGGATAGCTGGAAAAGGAAATATAGCTCACTAAATCAGGTATGAAGATTGGGCTGGCAATTTCTGACATGAATTAACACTTCTGAGTATAATTAACAAAAATACAGTGCTTAGTAATGACACGACTTGACACGATTACAAAACCCGACTATGACATGTGAAAACGAATTGCCAGCTGTGCCTTCTTCTAATACTACGATGCTTACCAAGTGATTGCTTGCACTGGTTGATGATTGGGTTCTTCTCTAACAACAAGCAACACAAATATAATTTTCAGCATAATGCACTTTATCATGCCCGAGTTGAAGTCAAAGTTATAGACTATATTGTCAATTTCATTTTCCAAAAGCATACACTCCTCCCCCTTTAATGTTGAAGTAGCATAGTTATTGTCACCTCCCTCCAATGAAGGAGGATTGATGTCTGCAATAAGGTCATCAAAGGATAAGATCTTAAAGGATGTAGTTGGGTAGAATTTGAGTCTTGCTTCCCTCATTCTTTGTTCTAACAATCCTAGATTCTGCTCTAGTTCATCTTTGAAGTGCCTCAACAATTAGTTTTATCTCTTGAAAGGAAAATGATTAAACCTCACAAGCCTCTCACAAACAATAAGCTGCGATATGACAATCTGCTCCAGTGTGTAATCCATCTATGCTTGTCTTTTTTGGTTCCTACTTTTTAATAAGAGTGACGATTTGCCCTAAAAGGAAGAAAAAATTGTGAGTGAAATTGGACCTCGAGAAATGTGAATGATTTTTTTCACCTATCAAAAAATGAAAAACTTATGAGTGAAATTTCAACTGTAGCAGAGGATGACTCCGCGGACTATAGATTTTTGCAAAAGAGTAGGTGAACATGATTTGCGTAGTCTGAATTGCTAATCTTATTAAATGATCTCAAGACCTAGAACACTGAGGAACATCTGCATTTCTATTGTATGCTGCAGGTAATTTGATTACCTATGTGTTTTTCTGTTTGGTATACTATACTGTACTGTACTGTGCATTTCATGTGTTTGGTTGACTAATAATATGTTCATATTTGTGAATCGGTTTGCCCGACTCTTTGGAATATGCAGGGTTTCTTTAGATATTGGACCCCCAAAATTAAGAAGCTTGTAAGCGAGCTCTCACAAGCTGAATCTGAAAAGGAGTCTGCACTGAAGAGTATTTTGCACAGACTAATTAGACGCTTCTGTGAGCATCAAGACAAGTGGAGGCAACTAATTTCTTCAACCGCAGGTTTATAGAAACTAATTTGCTTTGAGGATGTTTGATTTGTGTTGCATATATTCTTAATCTGCAAAAATTTTTACACCACTTTCTCCAATCACGGTCATCCTTGTGATTTTGAAAGGGAGGCACAATGAAATGTGTCTTTTCGTTTTTCTATGGATACTTGCAGAGCAATGTTGAAATTGGTTGTTGCATGTTGCAGAGATAGATGTTCTGATCAGTTTAGCAATTGCAAGTGACTATTATGAGGTACCAGCATGTCGTCCAGTTTTCAAAGTCTCTTCTGATTCAAGTAAAGAGCCATGCTTATCTGCCAAGGGCTTAGGGCATCCTATCCTTAAAAGTGATTCCTTGGGCAAAGGTACCTTTGTCCCCAATGACGTCAATATTGGTGGTTCTGCTAATGCTAGCTTTATCCTTCTCACTGGTCCTAACATGGGTGGAAAGTCAACCTTGCTCCGACAAGTTTGCTTGGCTGTGATTTTGGCACAGGTAGATTTCTGTGCTTTTACTTTTTAAGTGTTTTATAGTTCTATTCCTAAGAGGGTTTTTGGCAGATTGGAGCAGATGTACCTGCTGAGAGTTTTCAACTGTCGCCTGTTGATCGAATTTTTGTCCGCATGGGTGCCAAGGATCATATTATGGCAGGGCAAAGTACATTTTTAACTGAGCTCTCGAAACTGCATCAATGCTGGTATGACTTTTGAGAGAGAACTCACATAGTGTTTCTTATTCTAGTTGCATGTTACTTTTATAAATGAGGTATGGTGTATGATATTTTAATTTTGATATGTTCTTGATCTTGAATCTGTGTGTGCACTATCTTCGTTATCTTGCTTCATGACTTTCGTTGCATGACTACATATTTTTTGTTACTGCACATTTCACTATTTTTCTAGATAATTCTGATTTTCAGCTGACTGAACTGCATTCTGCTGCCCAAAGAAGAAATGTTAGGACAAGAAATGAAATGTGCAAATATATTCTAAAGCTTATGTATCTTCACTTGTCTACAGTCATCAGCAACTCGCAATTCTTTGGTGGCATTGGATGAACTGGGACGTGGGACCTCGACCTCAGATGGACAGGCCATTGCGTAAGTGTCGGTTGTGTCCCTCAAGAGGGTTATCCTTGCTTCCATGTTTTTCCGTGTTTCACATTTATTATTGGTGTCGTTGAGAAACATGTCAAATATGTTGACCAGATTTGCATTGTTCTCCTATTGTATTTGCATGCAGGGAATCTGTCTTGGACCATTTCGTCCACAAGGTGCACTGTCTAGGAATGTTTTCTACTCATTATCACCATTTAGCTGTGAACTATAGGAATGATCCTGGGGTATGTCCTCTCTTTAATAATTGATTTAGTTAATGGTTATGGTGCTATATCGAAGCGATGATTGAAATTTGCATTCAGCTGGGGTATGAGCACATACAATATTGATAATAAGGGTTCTCAAGGTTGAAAATTGTCAATTCTTTTGCTGATCATTCATGCCATTTTTTTTGTATATTGCCCTCTGGTGTTTTGTTCAGGTTTCCCTTTGTCATATGGCGTGCCAAGTGGGAGATGGAGCTGATGGCATACAAGAGGTCACATTTCTTTATAGATTGACACCTGGTCCATGCCCCAAAAGCTATGGAGTTAATGTGGCACGCTTAGCTGGTAAGTTATTCTGCTATCCTTTGTTGGTGTTTTGAGTTCTTTTAGTTGATTTCAAAAGTTACTAGCGGCATTGTATTGCCGACGAGAATATTTAGTCACACCTTCTAACAATATTTGTAAGATTTGATCGCTTTGGCACAAAATTGCAGTTGCCACTGCAATGTGCGTCTTTTTGGCCTGAAAGACACTTCTTTGTGCGGTTAATGCACTAAGGATGTGAGCTAGCATCAAGTAATTGGGCCACATTCATGTCTCTGTCCTTTTTTTTTGTCCTTGTAACTGGCAATTTCAGTGAACGTTGCTCCTGATCGGATTGCTTTTGGACTCTGTACTACTGGTTCTTAGACTCTGCTTATTCGCAGGACTTCCTGAATGCATCCTTCAAAAAGCAGCTTCGCGATCAAGAAAATTTGAGCATTCGTACGGTAGGCACACAAAGGGATCTCCACAGCAGTCCTGCACCCAATATTCAGAAAACAAGATGGTGCTTTTTATGCAAAAACTGATGAAACTTGTTGCGCGATCGGTGGACTCTGAATCATCTGATACCAAGTTCATTGATTCCTTAGTGAAGCTGCAACACGAGTCAAAATTACTCATACCGCAACGTTGATGTGGCAAGATTAGTCATTCCACGTGCACGGAACTCCTGGTTCAAGTTTTGGTAGTTCTAGGATATCTTGCACCCATCGACCTTCCCATTGTAAATTTTATTGGTTGGCAACAATCTCTCAAGATTTTTATGGAGGCATTTACTGGCGTCGGGATTTGACTTCCCGCAGTGTATTAAACAAGCCATGTACAGCTTGCCTTGTGGAAGGAGTTTTGTGTAGTCTGGGGATGGATGGATGTACTCGACCGGAGGTATCGAGGCTGATTGCTTTTATACCACAGAATATATAATGCAAATGTGGAATATCCAAACTAAACAGCTTAGGGAATTTGTTTGTGATTTTGGGAATCGAACTTGGCACGTTGCGTTCTCGGAAAGTCCGTGGTAGAAAGTACCGAGTCTCCCTTATCGTTGATCTACGAAGAATCTGCAACACCTTGAAACGAGTTAAGCCTACTGGGGGATGCTCGGAATCCAATCCAATGGGCAATCGAACTCGAAAAGGTCAGCGAAAGTCAAAGCCCAATCAACACTCTAGGCCCATCGGCCCATTACGGGCTCAGTAGGGAAAACCAGATCCAGCTCAGAGCTCATACAGCAGTGAAACTAGAAGTGAGCATAGTTTCCAAGTAAAACTGAACCTGAAAATCGGATCGGTTCTTGATATGTAGGGTAGGTGTCATGTTCAAAAAATTGGGAAATTTATTTCAACAAATAAGTTTCAAGTTCCAGATGAAACTTGAAACAAGTCTTGTGTTTTTCTGATTCCATATTTTCACTCATTCTTGCGGCATTCCATGGCATCCATTGATGAGTGTGTAATTTAAAACCACTCATATGAGTTTCTATTTCCAACGGTATCCATGATTGAAACTTTTACTTTGTTAATGTGTCATATTTTTCGTGTGTCTAAATATAAGTTATAATCAATGCATCGTAGCAAATAGTGGTCATTAGAGATGAAGAGATGATGATTCACTGTAATCTTTTTTTTTTTGGTCGGTCTTACTTTATGTCTTACTCATGATATATACTCAGACTTGCGCTCCACCTCTTATAGGAGGTGGGCGTCGAAACCTATATCTTAAACTACGCGGCCCCACCCCTACCTTTTGTGAAGGTGGGGATTCGAACTTCCCACCTCCCCCTTTTCACTCGAGAAGAGTGGCCACTGGGGTAAACCCCAATAGTTGATTCACTATAATCAGTCAATAAAAAATATACATGGAACATGAGTAAATCCTGAAATCTACCATATTATAGTTTTTAGGGTTTAGGTATGCACAATAAGTTTCGAGTTCCAAAAATTAAGGAACATGTTCCGATTTCAGGTTCCAAGTGCAACTTGGAAAAACTTAAAATTGCTCACCCCTAAGCGAAATTCCTACATTTTAAACCATTTGTCGTTCATTTTCCCGAGAATATTTTTCTCTCCGTCTCTCCTCGTAGAAAACGCATCGCCATCGTCACTGTCCTTAGGGTCCCCATATTCGCTACAGCTTAATTCTTTTCCATTCGTTGTTTTTTTTTTTTTTTGTTATGTATCGATTATTAATTCTGTCGCCGAATTACAATCTGGCGGCGTGAATCCATCGGCGTCTGCTTCGAGGTAGACGATCTGGTTCGGTTCTCTCTCCCTCCCTCCCTCCCTCGAGAAGCCGTGCGAGCGTCGGGGAGCCATGTTTCTGGTGGATTGGTTCTACGGCGTCTTGGCCTCGCTCGGTCTCTGGCAGAAGGAGGCCAAGATACTGTTCCTAGGGCTCGACAATGCCGGCAAGACCACGTTGCTCCACATGCTCAAAGATGAGGTTCCCTCCCTCTATTTCGTCCAATTTCTCCAAACTCCTAATCGGTTCCGTTCTTGCTTGGGTCGACTGTAGTCTCTTGTGATGATGATTGTAATGGTCCCTGATTATGTTTGACGCTGTCTTTGGAATGGAATCATTTTAGGCGAGTAATGACCGGGTGGGTTTTTGGCCTTGGTTATTGATGGGATGCTTTTTGATTGTTTGAATTCTAGAGATTGGTTCAGCACCAGCCCACCCAGTACCCGACCTCGGAAGAATTGAGCATCGGGAAAATCAAATTCAAAGCTTTTGATCTGGGTGGCCATCAGATTGCTCGCCGGGTGTGGAAGGACTATTATGCCAAGGTACGCCCGGATGCGAGTTGAGAGTTTGCTTTGCACTTTTGATGTTGTGGGCTGAGGTACTTCAGTCGAATTGATAAGTGTCTGCACTGTAGCCCCCTCTGAAGCTGTAGTTGCTACCTTGGACTGGGATTTTTATGCTGTAGGAGCTGAACCCACGTTACTGTCTGGTTCTGTTGATGCACAAATATTGTTTGATCCACTTTTGGTTTTTGGACTTGCCATTGGCAGGCAACGCCTTTTTTTTTTATTTTTTTTAATTTTCTGTTGGGCTCACCTTTTATTGCTGCGATACGTTCATCAAGTGAAGTTCACTTGTATTTGCTATCATACGGTTGGACCGAACAACCTGCAATTTCGCGTTGTCCATGGCCGGTGCCTTTGGAAGTGAACATGGTTTTTGTGGGTGATATTGCTAGTACTTGTGTTTTTTTCTTCTGAATAATTCTTGGATGATGCTCTTGATGCAAGAAGATGAAGTGCCTTTGAATGGTTGTTTCTGCTTGGGATTGTACATCCTGTCACGACTTTTGTCCTTGTTTTTACTTTCCGCATAACTTGTGTCTCCATGCATTGCTGTTGTGAAATCCCCTTCTACATGTGTTCAATGATGCATTCTGTAACTTTATAAAGCAGACACTGGTCTTAGTTTGAAGATAATCCCCCCCTTCTTCTGTTGTCCGCAGTCCTTACCTTATGGTGGATAATATCCGTGTCCTACTAGTCCTGGGAACATCTTCACTCTTATACCAGACAGCAGGCAATGGCTGTTGTGCGTAGTGGGAACCAATTTTAAGCATGCAAGATTAGGTGATGGTGAGTGGACAATATCTGGTGCAGGGAAACTTTGGGTGCATAGGTGGTTAACTCATTTTTAGAAGCTTTAGAATCTCGTTTGGATAAGGAATAACTTACCAAATGTAGTGACCAGAAGTTATCAAGTTAGAAGACATAAATTCCTTTTCTCCTGGTTGAGATGGTGTATTCATGCAAGGCATTAGCCCAAAATTGTCTCTTTTGATCAATTAACTCTTTAGTGGTTATGGAATGGGTGTCCGTTTGTGAATTAGGCGCACAACATGGGTTTGCTTCCTTAGGCCACTAACCGCAAATAATGTCATGTTTGGGCCTCCTACCTTGGTTTTGGCTAGCATCTTACTGGGTCCATGTGGTTAGTGAGGTACTTTATTGGATAGGGGTTTATCTATTTAGGTGGGCTTCCTCGTTTTTAAGAAAATGATCGGTCAGTAGACGACTCTCGTTGCAGTAGGTTTTGTCACTGGCATTGCAGTCGTGTCACGGAATTTGGACCAGTGACATCACACTTAGGAATGTTGAGCGGCAAGAAAATAGCATATAATGTGCTCCTGCATGGACCCTTCAAGTACATGGGTAACAATGTTCTTTGTTCTATGCTGCGGATGGATTTGGAATCTTGAAATTGGTGGAGGGATGATGAAGTTTGTCTAACTTTCTGCAGAATAAACAGACAGGACTTCCTGATCTTGCAATCATTTTCTTGTTTCTTTGACATGTTCAACTTCTTTGTACTTTTCCGTCAGGCAAAAACTTTTGTACTTTTATTTTTCTCCTTACATAACAATACCCGTGCTTTTGTTATTAATTTCTGCATTATGTAGGTGGACGCTGTGGTTTACCTTGTGGATGCATATGACAAGGAGAGATTTGCAGAATCTAAGAAGGAATTAGATGCGCTTCTCTCTGATGAAGCCCTAGCCAATGTCCCATTTCTCATATTGGGAAATAAGATAGACATACCTTATGCTGCCTCGGAGGATGAGCTGCGATATCACCTTGGTCTGACCAACTTCACAACTGGCAAGGGAAAAGTAAACCTTGCGGACTCAAATGTTCGCCCGCTTGAAGTATTCATGTGCAGCATCGTACGCAAAATGGGGTATGGAGATGGTTTCAAGTGGGTTTCTCAATACATCAACTAGAGGATAGTTTGGACGAAGTGCTCTTGTTCTCAAACGCCCCCAGTTTGATCACACTATTACATATAAATATTCATCCCTGTTATACTCTAAGTCAGTTTTAAGTTGGATGTACCTTGTCATGATATGTTTGCAAGGTGAATTTATGTTGGTTCTCTCTGGCACTTCTTGTTGTGCTTGTGGCTACCTATTCCATGATTCTGTAGCTTCCCTATCGATTTGCCATCGATTCCTAGATTCATATAGTGATGCCAGAAAGTAGGGAATCAACATTTTCAATCATGTTATGTCTCAAGGTAGAAACTAACCCTTCTTTCAGGTAGCTTTTGTTAACTGAAGGAACTGTAATTAGCTTTGGATGGAAGTTGTGGGGTTCCATTTATCTCCATGGCCCTTCCGGTCTTGCTCTCAATTAATTGGCAGAGCTTTGCTGGTTCACTTAGAACAAATAGGTAGGATGTACACTGCTACTGTTTTTTTAACGGGGTTAATTCCAAAAAAAAGCACCAACTTTAGGTCTAGGGACAATTTTGGCCCGAGCTTTTTTTTTGTCCCATAAAAAAGCATCAACTTTAGGTCAAGTGATAATTTTGGCCCGAATTTTTTTTTGTCCCGTAAAAAAGCACCAACTTTAGGTCGAGGGACAATTTTAGCCCCAATTTTTTTTGTCTTATAAAAAAGCGTTAATTTTGACTTAAATCCCAAATCTAGCCCTCGTTGACTTAGAATCATTGATTATCTAACTTGACTATTCCACATTAGCAATAAATCCATGTGGCTTGCTAAGTGGATTGAAAGCAATGTTTATTATCTTATTCTCTAGGCCACAATTTGAAGAATAACGGTAAAACTGTTCATCCCTTTCACTTCACTGACAAGTCAAAAATATTTCTAGATTAAATCTCTCTCGCCAAACATAACTTAAAACCGACTACTGTCTGTCGACAAACGCTATGAACGAGATTCGCCAAGCTCATCACCATAACTTTCTTTCTCAAACAATGGTGAAAGTCAACAGGAGGCCAGATTTGGGATCATGATGAAAGTTGGTGATTTTTAATGAGACAAAAAAAAATTGGGCTCGGAATTGTCACTCAACCTAAAGTTTGTGCTTTTTTACAAGTCAAAGAAACTCAGGTCAGAATTGTCTTTTGACCTAAAGTTGGTGCTTTTTTATGGAACAAAAAAAAGTTCGGGCAAGAATTGTCTCTCGATTTAAAGTTGGTGCTTTTTTTTGGAATTAAGCCTTTTTTAATGTATCGATGTCGATGATTGCATGATGATACGTTGGACAGGTATGAAATCCAACGCATGGTTTCAACACCGAGGATTTCATACATGATTCGAGTTCTTTCCATGCTTTGTAGATGTGTGGCACCAATGCCCTGTAGATTGACTGGCCGTGATTAGGAATTCAACGGAGCTTCATTTCTCGTGACTTGAATTTGACTCGGCCATGGCGTCCGGACGAGTCGTGTGCGAGGCACTAAATCTGGCCCGAATCCCCTTCCGGAACAGCATTCGATAGACCCTGGCTCTATATTGCAGCTCCTGCACCAACCTGAATTACATCATTTTCGGTCTACGGACGGTGACCTAAATGAATCACATTTAGGCGGTTAACATGTTGGAGTGTTTGGTTACGCCTAACATAGATAAACACGGATGACCACGGAGGGTTCATTTTACGCAGTCACAGGATTTGATTATAGTCCGGAGTGTGCATTTCGAGACTTCCGATCGAGTTAACGTAAGTTCGAGCCAGCACGAGGACTACTGCGTTATGAGTTTAAGAGGCCGCTATGCATATATCCCCGATCTTTGCGGACAGCTTATCGTTAGAATTGTTCAACGGCTTCCGACTTTGAGAACCGTACAGAACCCTGTTAAGTGCATCCTCCATACGTACGTAGCACCACTGTCGTCATTGGGGTAGTTAGGATGGACGACCATCAGCCTATCGCTGTCTTGTAACTAACCGTTGCGGTGCTCCCGTTGCTACGCGAAACACCACCGATTTTTAGATTATTAAACGTCTTGTTCGAGTAACGATTTGGGACATCATCCAGCCGGGGCAAGGCAGAGACCGTTAGCTTGTCCATTTTTATGAATTCTCTTTCTTTCGAGTGCGGATGGATGTTTGAGAACGAAGGTAAATGGCATGTGTGAACCAGGAATTGGGTCCGTGTTCTTCTTGCCCATAGTATAATTTGATTGATCAACGCCAATTTGTCTCCTAAGCTGGTTCAGACATCAAAATCAGTTCGATGTACTGAATTACTGATTCAAACAGGAAAACAGGAGCGTGCTTTCATCAATGTTCGATCCGAAGTCATGCTGCTCTCGTGTCATGTTAGTGTGGAATTCTCGATGTGATGTGTGAATCCTCGCTTGGACCAATCCCTTGAAAACCGCATTGGAAAACTCGAATGTCCAGAGGGATTAGGAGTGGAGAGAGCGTTCAACTCAACCAATCGACCTTAATTTTGTAATCGTCATTAAGTTAATTAACAAAAGTCCCACAATCATTTTTTTTTATTGCCTCCGCGTGATTGGAGCTGTTCAACCAACAAGCGCCTCCTATACATATATTCCGTATAATTCATCGCCATCAATCTTATTAACCTCAGCTCTATCTTATAACATCTAGACTGACTATCTGATCTTCTTGTTCTCCTTTTCTCTCTATCCTTCATGGGCAACTTTGCATCGACCCACCATCAACCTAGACCCACTTCAATAGTCCTCCTGTACGACGGCTCGACCCGAGAGTTCGAGGACCCGCCAACGGTGGCCGAGCTAATGCTGGATCACCCGCGGCATGTGGTGGTGGAGTTCCGCTCTGCTATCGACGGGACCCGTCGGCCGACCGCGCTACCGGCCGACCAGACCCTCGAGGCCAAGAAACTCTACATCATGCTTCCCATGACGAACAAGCTACAGAGGCACAACCACGGCAGCAGCAGTGGCGGTGGCAACAAGCTGCCCCCGTTATCAGCCGAGGAATCGCGCCGCTTCCTCTCGATGGCTAACTCGGCCCTCCGGTCGCATTCTTATAACTCGAAGCCGAAGGCGGCATTCATGCCGGTCCTGGCGAGGGTGTGCGCCAATGCTAATGGCCACACAAGCGGAGATCAGAGATCGTCGTCATCGTCATTGGGTAGAGCTGTTTCGTCGAAGGAGGAGAAGGAGGCACATTCGGAGGAGAGGCACGTGCGGGAGTTCAGGGAGATCATGTTGGAGAGCAGCAATGGCATGGTGATGCTGAGCAGGCAGGTCTCAGGGAAGGCCTGGAGACCAAGCTTGGAGGCTATCATGGAGAAGAACTTGGAGGTGAAGAAGGCCCCTCTCCGCTTGTTTTGAAATGAGAAATGGTTCGAAAAGCAATCACTTGTGTAGTATGGGTAAATAGCACATCATGAACAAATGATAGACAAGGCATGTTTCTGTTTTTGTAGTTTGATTACCTTAATATGCCCCCATGTGTTATCTTTTTGCTCCTAACATTGAAGTGTCTCTAGAGCTTTTCGAGCACTCGACTCATCCCCGGTGCTTGTAACGACAATCGACATCGTCATGTATAATCGGTAATTAAAAGAGCACACAAGTCGTCCTAAGAGAATGCTTGAGTCCGGTGATTTGAACTTGATATTAATTAAGAGAGTGATGAGTTGTTTTCTTTATGAGAAGCTATTTGGATCAGATTGTTTATGATTGGTTTCATCTGATGAAATTAGCATAAGCAATAATTTCTCGAGCCCTGAAGATCAGGGGTAGGAAAAAGTATCAAAAAAGTCTTAAACTTATTGCATTAGTTTCAATTCGGTCCTAAACCTTTCAATTAGACCAATTTAGTCTTAAACCTTTTAACATTAGTACCAATTCAGTCCATTCGGCCAATTTAGGCCGGAAATCGCCGTCGTGGACGCCGGCCGTCCTAAGTGATACGGCCAGTGCTGATGTGGATAATTTTTAATAATTTTTTCTTTGTTTCCCTTTTTTTCCCTTGGTTTTTTTTCCTTCCTTCTTCGTGGCTGGTCGCCATGGCCGGCAACCGGCTGCAGACGAGGGCCGCGAAGCCCTCGTCAACCATAGGGCGAGGTTGGACCCTCGTGGCCTGGACAAGGGCGACCCTCAGCTGTGGCCGGCGAGGGCCGTGACACCCTTGTTGGCCCTTGCCTATGGCCAGGTACCAACCACAGCCCAAGCAAGGAGAAGGAAAGGAAAAAAAGAGAGGAAAAAACAAAAACACAAAACATTAAAAAAAAAAAATATATTATAAAATTTCATGTCATTCTTGGGTCGTGTGACGATAAAAGCGGTGACATTTACGTCAGCGATTTTCAGCCTAAATTGGCCAAATGGATCGAACCGGTACCAATATAAAAAGATTTAGGACGAAATTGGTCTAAATGAAAAGTTTAAAACTGAATTAGAATCAATACAAGTAGATTTAATACCTTTTTTTTTTACTTTCTTTCGGGAATACAAAATGGAAAGATTGATGTCGCCAGCTTTTACGTCATCTTCCCACTGTAGTTGGTCTAAAGATAAGTGATAACATCTAAGAAATTAATAATTATTGGAGTAGGTAGAATATGAGAAACGGGTTAGTCGTTTTGCTTTGGCAAGTTGACACACGTAACTTTGTTTCAAGCAAATGGGGTTTGTACGCGAAAAATGTATTGAATTGACCCAACGATCCTAATTATCCCATTACTATTACCATAGTCGAAGTAAAATTAATCACCCTAAAAGCTCGCCTCAAAGAGGGTTGGCAAAATGATCGGACTTGATTTGGATGCGACAGACTTCACGTTCTAATCGTAACATAACCCACTCGAAGTAACATTCGTAGTCACTCCCACTATCGTGTGAGCATAGCTTAACCTTATGCACGATTCTGAGCCGTGCATTACATGCGACGAATCATGTGTGCCACCGATGAAGATAATCCTTCAAATAGCCATTCGAAGATGCCCTAGTACCGTATCTTTATTGATGTCGCTCCGGTCTATTTCTAAGCCTCTGGAGATGCCTCTGCAGCATTTGCATCTTGTTAATAATTTTTCAAGAGGCCTAGTAATTTCAACCACTCAGTGACTAATAACACTTTGACCTCTCTAGCATCTTCCCAAAAATAAGGAAATAACTACCAACCGATGTATCAAGCGATCGCATAAACATATGTCTAGTATGAAGAAACTTTCGATTTATCTGTTGATACTAACTCGTACATCTAACTTTCCCATATAATCTAGTATTGCCGGTTATAATCAATAATTAGGACAGAATTTCAATCCGTTTCTCGCCGAAGACACGGTAGAATCGCCATGTACCCAAGCAAGTTGAGCGTGAGCAATCCAACTCGATGAAGTGTCACTAGAGATCGAAATTCCGAGTTGCCTTAACGCCTTAACGGCGCGATTTACTTTAATTGCATTCTATTTAGATTGTAAGCTATATTAAGACATATCCAGCACTAAGTTAGCTTCTAAAATTCTCGTCCTAGGACCAAACTTTCCAGTTGAAACCAAACTGGCTAGGCCCATATTGAATTGGTTATTCACATCTCGTTTGCCAAATAAGAGAAGAGTGATGGGCTCTAGAACAATGGATCGAGCCATCAAACCATCCGTGATGAGCTCTCGTCTTATTTTATTTACAAAATGACGTGACAAACTATAAATAGGCGCTTTAATACATCTAACTCGTCGAAATAGTTGTTTAATGTTGTCACTTTATCTCACGAGTCTTTTTTTTTCCGATAAAGGAAAAGTCATTTTTGCATACCACAGTGCGATAAAATGTTGTTTAATCACGAAAGCTATCGGCAAGGAAAAATCTAGAAACTAGTTTCATGCCTAATTTACTCTCCAGACTTGCCACAGAAGACATACAACAATATGTCGTTTTTTTTTTCTTTAACAAGACGTCATTTAAACGAGAAGTAAGCTATAGGTTATTTATCAACTTTGAATCTTTCACGAGATGAAAATTAATTTACGCAAATATCTCTTGGCGTATCAATTAGCAATTTCTAGTGATATCGATATATATTTTTTAACTCGAATACGTACAAATTCAATGATAAAATTGTCCCCCCAGGAAAAAAATTCAAATGATGATGGGTCGTGCTCACAGCAAAGAAAACTCGAGGATTGCGTTGGATTTTGCACGGCAAAAGTCAACATCGCATTAGATATATTCACGTGATAATATGAATATGTTAAGCTTTCTCGCAATTATGCGATCACATTCTTCAACCAATCAACCAATCCTCGGAGCCAGAGCTTTTCTACGCCTCTTGATAGGTTTCATGAGTGGGAATGATCAGCAGCAATCGTCCTTCTTTCAATCATGGCCGTCCATATTCGCCAATCTAAGAGTTGACTTTTATAAATTTGCTAAACTTTGTCTCGTCACGGATTTCCTTGCAAGAACAAAAAAAGGCAAGGAAAAAAGGAGCTTTTGGTGGTGGTGGAATTGTTCCACAATTTTTATTGAATTTAGTCGAAATTTGGAGGGGAAAAACAGCTTAGTAGCATCTAGAGAAATAGCAATATTGACTTTCGAGCGCATTCATCGCCCCCTTTCAGAAAAGAAAAAGTTAAATTATTTATTTTTTCATAATGAGTATTTTATGTAGGACCTGAGCAAGTCTTTAAAATGCTTAACAGGTAGTTGGGAGCTTGCTCCTGTAAACCTATTCGGTATTCCCTCTCTCTAGAGAAGAAAATGATTTGAAGGAAATTGAGTATACAAGACATGCGGGCACCGGCACGTTAAAATAAGAAACGCATCGGTGTAGACCTTCCGGCAGGATTGGGACAGGCCGTGATGGCAGCTATAGGATTTTCAGCTCCTTTGCATTGGTGAGATTATCTTTTAACCGAAAACCAAGGATCCTAAAAAAGCCCTCATTAATTTTCCAAGGAAAAATCTCATGTGGATTTTAATTTGTCTTGTGTGATGATAATTCTTTTTTTTTCCTTACAATGCACTTTATTTTTCCAATATGATTACTTTTATCGTGTAGTAGCATCTTCTTATTTTCGTTGCGACTCTCACAAAATCCTGCAAAAGCATAATCACCTAACTAGAGAGGGAAAAAGGAAGGTGAAAAGAATGAAAGATGATTAGAGTCCATTAAAATCTCTTTGTACTCCTCAACTGTTATTACCCTTCAATCTCATCCATCATTAATAGAAATTCTATTATTTTAGACAACATAAATTTTTAGAGAAAACAGGTCATTCTCGACTTCACGTGAAATCTAGGTCATTATTGAAAAATGTCGCAACGCTTGACAATGAGGCGTATATACTCTTTACCTCCCCACCTATTTATTTAAGTTTTTTGCTTGAACTTTCTAACACGATATTAGAGAGCCAAGATCTACCTCTTTTGCGTGCGCGTGCACCCCGTTTATATGCTTTATATATACACATGGTTTTTCTCCACCTATTAGTTTAAGTTTTTGGATTGGACATTTGGACAATCATGTTGTGATCATAGGTACATTGAATAGATAACTTGAAAAGGAAAATAAGTAAACAAAATAATACTGAGAGCGTATAGAAGTTTAACCTCAAGTCATACGGTCTATTCTATCATATCAAGTTAGGGAATATCATTTTTCCCTATAAATCTAAGCTTTTAAAAGTCGGGTCAATAAGAATGTAGCAAACTTCTCTTCCATTAGACTGATAGTTGCATCAATGGCAACTCTTTGCCACATCAAATCTAACCTTCAATTCATAACCAGCTCAAACAAGCTGGAATCCTTTGGGCAAGGGGGACCAATTGGAGCCATAAAGCCTAGTCGTCTAGCTTTCAAAGTCTATCGGCAACCCACGTGCCCTGGCGTCCACGGCACGTGCGCCTAACAGCTCCTCTGTCATTCTGAGGGTTGCAGAGGGCTTTCGTGGAGGACTCCAATGGGGATAAGATGAAGCAAACACATGATTGGGCTGTAATCTTGGAACTCCACACAAGATAAAGATGTCATTTTATGCATTCTTTATCACATGTCAAACTTTTGAAGATTGAATGGGGAATCTCTGGGATTTCACAGCCCAAAATGCTCCCTCTGCAGTGAACATCACTTAGTTTTTAATAGAATATTTCAAATCCCAAGTCGAGCATTATCTCTAGCCGTGCCATGGTTAGTGATGCAATTATGCAATGCTGATGATAATTCCAGATTTTTTTACTGTATCTCATTGGTGCCATGAGCCTACGAGCCACCCTGGCAACTTAAGTGCAAATCCTACAGGGCTCTAATTCGTAAAAACGATAAATAAAAAGAAAATTTTAAAAAAAAATGGAACATGGGGGAATGCAAGCAAAACCTTGTATGATATTCTAGTTCTCATATTATCATTAAATTCATGTGGTAGGGATGTGATTAAGAAGTGTATGAACCTTGCTATATATTCTCTTGGGTAGGTTTTGTCCTTCAATCACTCTCCAAGGCATAGGCATTTATATGATAATTGGATGATTTGAACCCTCATAACAGCTTGAATTTAGGACTAGAATGTAGGATGTCTCCTACCAACTAAACCAGCTTCATTATGCTAATTCAAGTGCCCAGCTCATCAATGAGGATAAGTCAGGGGCAAACATTGCTTGATTTCCTGTTTCTTTTACACTCCAGAAAATATAGTTGATCCAACACAATAATTCATGCTTTACCTTGAGAAATAAATTTATGTAATGACGAAAATAGGCATAAACATGTGGCAATCTATCGGCCTCATGCTGAATCAAATTTTTCATTTAGCAGTACCCAATTTGAAAAACCTGTCAAAACCGTTAAAAATCTAACCCTACATACTTATTTTCCTTTCAATATGAATTAGAAAATTTTCTCTGGTTCATCGATGATGAGCAGCCTTATAACATAGTTCAAACTTTTATCACGAGCCTGTACAATTATTTTGCACTATTTCGAAGAAGCTCATGCAATGCATTCACAAACCGGAACCGATTTGGCATGTATTAATGGACCGTTATCGTAATAACACCTCTCTTCCCTAGAAAAAACTGGCAAGCGAAAGGTTCGAATGATCTCTCAACCCGAATCCTTGTTCTACCTGAGAAAAATAATTGATGCTAACGAAAATCATCAAAGTAGCCTGCCCAATTATACAAATTATTGCTGACAATCATGGCATGGGAACAAAATAGGAGTTGAACCAAGTAGAACAGCAGCAATCATAGGTTTTGTATCGACTCTTGTCTACCAATGAGAGGGTCTGTATTATTTGCCCTTTTGCATAAGTGGGAGATGATGATGTTGATGAGCCAGTGGAAAAAAGAAAATGGTCCATTCCTACATACCAGGGCGCTCAGACACTGCATGTGTCTCTGCGCAGTCCAGAGATTCCTACAAATTATTGTAAATTGTTCATCTTCTTTTTTCTAAAGGAGAAAAGAAAAAATTCAAAGTGCCTCAATTGTATTGGAGCCTTCATGATATCAATCCTTATCTCTGTCCCTCTGTTATTATCAACAACAAGAAAAAGAAGTGAGATTGGCGTTGGTTCAGTGAATCGTATCATAGTACATCGAGCCGAGTCGAAAGTTACTGTGCCTTGGACGATATGGATGAGTGCAAAACTATGCATCATTCACGATCTTGTTGTATTATATGTACTTCATAACTCATGATCTTCTGCTCTAGAGCAATGTGTTGCTTTCTATGTTTGAGACGGACTAAAATTTCCATCTCAAAAGCTGAAGGACACGATTGCAAAATGCTATCCACATAAGAATCTCTCACAGCCCACTTTAGTTTTTTTTTTTTCCCTGGTTTTTTCCCTTTTTCCGTGCAAAAAGATGAGGAGTTAAAGCAGGAGAGAATAATTTCAGTGGAACAAAACTTGGTATGTGGTGAGGATGGAGATCAAGTGAATAAAGTTCCATCTCCCACATGAATGCAGGAATCTACAACAGTACTTTTGCGTTTTTGCGTGTGAGAGAGAGAGAGAGAGAGAGAGAGTGTGTGCGTGTTCCGTTGTGTTGTGTTGTAAGAGTTTGTTCCTAAGAGGCCATAACAAGAACAAAGTGGACCCTCTGGACTTGTGTGCTGCGTGATGATCGTGGACGAGAGCCCTCATCGTCAAAAGGAAGAACAAAGAAGGGCCCCATTTCCACAACCTTCGTTCTCCTAGCTGCGCAAGTGCCGAAACTTGTATTTGCAGGGTCTTTGCTTGTAAAGTGGGTCACCATTATTCGGGGACGCTCACATGTTCGAGCCTACAAACGATCGAAACTCTGATCTTACCACGTGCCCTCGCCATCAACGGCCACGGCAGGCTCGGTCCCGGTAAGCCAGGGTTTAAGAGGATCAGAGACGGTCCCGAACCCTCCCCGGAAAAACATAAATGCAACACTGGATGGCATCTGATAATGGAAGCTGCACAACGCAGCAATCGACAGCGAAAGTGATGCAGGTACAGCAGACGCTATTTTCGCCCTCTTTATCGTGACTTTTACGACGCAAGGTGCAAACGCACCAGTATACTTTTCCTTTGTATCTTCCGAGCATTGGACGGACGTACAGGGTGTCCTCGCTCGCTCCCCACCCAGGGCCGGCGGTGGGCCCGACCACGAGAGAATGCCACGATGGCGAGCGAAGCGAAGGCGTAGGCGCAGCAGTAGTAGGCTGTCCACGAAGGAGATCGTGGCGCGGGGGCGATTACCCTTGTCCTTTACGAAAGGCAAAAGTCCCCCCCTGTCCCTCCTGTCCTTGACCCCGTCCCCGTTCGCTATCGCGGGACCCCGCGAAAGCGAAGGTTTTACGGAGGGCTTTTCCACGGCGACGCTTTTGGCGGTAACGAGGGCGCCAGCGCCAAAAGCCAAATTCATATGCGCTTCATTTAATGCGGGCGGGGGGTTATGGTTGGGGAGCTCGCAAGGCGAAGCCCTCAAAGTGAAGGGATGGCAAAGGAGAGATGAACGGGAGCCGCGGCATGCTCTTTCTCTTTTTTTGGGGGGCGATTTTTCTGAGGACAACGTAACGTGAGCGACACTCTAATGCCACCCTCGGCTCTTAGAATCAAAAGTCTTCTTGGTGGTGTGTCCTTACGTTTTTGTCGTATGGTGGTGACGTGTCGATGCGGTTTCCGATCCACGCGTTACGCAGCGTTTCTCTCTTCGAGAGAGAGAGAGAGAGAGAGAGAGCAAGCGATGCGGCGGTCACGCCGTGGAAGTTCGGACGAGCCCGGATTCTTTTGGACCGTCCTTCGCACGCGGCTGTGAAGACAGCTCGGTGTTCGTTCACGGGCGGATCCGGGGTCACGTTTGATTGGGACCATCGCTTTGTTTCGTCTGATGTTTGGAAAAATCGGGAGATCAAACGTCCGGAATACGTTTATCGCTCTACATGACAAAATAATGCAAATGCTTGACAAATAGGATCGCGTACAAACATTATTTCTGTTATTTAATTTAAGTATCATCTTTAATTTTTTTTTGAAATTTTTTTTTTTTACTGTCGTGTAAAAAGAAAATAGATAAAATATATATATTTAGAGGTTGGGATCGGTTTGAGAAGCTTTATTTCATTTCATTCACAAGAAAAGGTAGGGGGGGGGGGTTTATTTTGGAAATGACAAGTGACAACCAAACTACCGCCCGCCGCTTTTTTGACTTTCTTCGGGGGGGGGGCGAAATTTCGGGGCCTGTCCCGGTCCGGTCCGGTCCGGATGGCGTCCCGTGGGGGCTCGAGCTTTCTGTGGACCCGTGCCGAGCCACCTGTCGCGTCATCCGCGGGCCGCGACGGCTCCCCCCCCTCCTCACCGGCTATTCCCGGTCACCCCCACCACCACCACCACCACCCACCACCACCGGCACCTTTTTTCTCTCCCTCCGCTCCACCTTTTTGCTATCGAGCGCACACACCCCCCGGCGTGTTCTCTCCTCTCCTAGAGAGAGAGAGAGAGAGAGAGAATCTATGGCGGATTGCCAGCTGTGAAGTTGCAGGATCCACCCAAAAAGATCACTCTCTCTCTCTCTCTCTCTTCTCTGACCTTTAGGCCGTGATATCAAAGCTGTCACTCTCTCTCTCTTCTCTCTCTCTCTCTCTCTCTCTCCATTGCCATTGCCACTGCCACTGCCACTGCCACACTCCCCTCATTTATTATGCCTGCTCCTCTGCTCTCATTTCAAATCCCCCCCCCACCAACCCCCTCTCTTCTCTCTCTCTCTCTCTCTCTCTCTCTCTCTCCTCTGTTAATCCTCTCCTCCTCCTCCTCCTTATAACAGCACGGGAGACGACGAGCTCCTGCTCCTGCTCGTGCATGGCTTCTTGAGTGAGCAGCGCGTGTCGATCGGCGAGGAGGAGGAGGAGGAGGAGGAGCCGCCATCCCCTTCCCTTCCCTTCCCTTCCCATGGTCGATCGCTCCTCCGCCCACAACGGCTCGTTCAGGGGCGGCGGGGCCACCAAGGCGACGCTCATGGCGCCTTCTCCTTGCTTGGGCGGCGGTGGCGGCGAGAAGAAGCCCTGGTGGCTCACCAACCGCAAGGTAAAACAACACACGCGATCCACGGATCGCGCTCTGCCTCCCTGTTCTCCGCGTCAATGCCTTTCGATTGCGGCGGCTGCACGAGCATCGGAAACTTGCGGTCCCTCGCTCCGATTCCGAATCATGCACTCCGCGATGAATGCGCGCTTGACTTTTTTTTTTTCTTCTTCTCTTCTCTTCTGTAGATTGTGGATAAGTGCATTAGAGATGCTAGGAACCTCATCGCCACTCGAGAGTGGAGCGAGGTTGCTTCCGCGATAAGCCTCTTGGATTCGGCATTGGCCCTGTCGCCTCGCCTCGAGCTCGCCCTCGAGCTCAAGGCGAGGTCGCTGCTCTTCCTCAGGCGGTTCAAGGACGTCGCCGATATGCTCCAGGACTACATTCCCAGTCTCAAGATGGCGAGCGACGACTCCAGTTCCGTTGCCTCCGACGCCTCCTCCCAGCAGCTGTCCAAGGAGCAAGCCAAGCTCCTCTCCGGTTCTTCCGATTCGTCCAGCCGGGATCCGAGTTTCAAGTGCTTCTCCGTCTCGGATTTGAAGAAGAAAGTCTTGGCTGGGCTGAGTAGAAGTTGCGATAAGGGAAGGTCAATGGAGGTACTGGTCTTTGCTTGTGTTTTGTTTCATTTCCATCGCAATTGCGGTCGTCTGTCTGTCTCTGGAGTGGTTGGTCCGAGATTATCGTTTGGACGGACGTACTATTGTTTGTAGTAAAAATGTACTGTTTTTCTGTTGGTTTGAATTGATAATATGGTGAGTTGGATCGAAGCAGCAACCGGGTTATTTCAAGTTGGGCAAAGGAATGCTTTTGCTAACTTACGAAGAGAGCTTCGAATGATGATATCGACTCCGGAGCCAGTTTTATCTGATTGTCCTGATCAATCAATGTTTGGACTTTGGAGTTAGGTTCAGTTTACTTGTTTGATGGTGCTTTGTCACTAGTGGCTTATAGTTTATACGCTCGTCTTGCGCAGGTACTTGGTTCTGGGTAAAGCGTGCTGCCATTTGGGCCTGATGGAGGACTCTCTGGTGCTTCTGCAAACAGGAAAACGCTTGGCTACTGATGCGTTCCGACGTGAGAGCGTGTGCTGGTCCGACGACAGCTTCTCTTTTCCTGAATTGCCGAGCTTTAGTGACACGATCGCCGCAAAAAAGGCCAACCCGCGGCCGACTGAGTCGGCATTAGACTCCATCAACCAACTCCTGAGCCGCGTGAAATTCCTCCTTCGCCGCCGTACAGCTGCTCTTGCCGCTCTCGATGCTGGCCTCTACTCTGAGGCCATACGCCACTTTACCAAAATCGTCGATGGAAAATATGGGGCTCCTCAGGGATTCCTTGCTCAATGCTACCTGTACCGTGCCTCTGCTTACCGCTCGGCTGGAAGGATTGCGGAATCCATTGCTGACTGTAATCGGACACTTGCACTTGACAACAGCTGCATTCAAGCCCTGGACACCAGAGCTTCACTGCTAGAAGCAATAAGGTGCTTGCCAGATTGTCTGCATGACCTGGAACACTTGAAACTTCTCTACAATACAATCCTGCGCAACAGGAAACTCCCGGGCCCTGCTTGGAAACAGTACAATGTGCGTTATGCTGAAATTCCGGGCAAGCTGTGTCTTCTCACAACAAAAATCCAAGAGTTGAAGCAAAGGGTAGCTTCGGGTGAGACTGGAAATGTAGACTACTATTCTTTGATTGGGTTGAGGCGGGGTTGTTCGAGGTCTGAACTGGAGAGAGCATATCTGTTGCTTTCTTTGAGACACAAGCCCGATAGGGCTATAGATTTCTTGGACCGGTGCGAGTTTGCTGATGATTCCAATCTTGACTCAGTCAAGGACCGTGCAAAGGTCTCAGCTGTGTTGCTGTATAGACTGCTTCAGAAGGGTTATGCCAGTGTTAAGGCTACGATCACAGAAGAGGAAGAAGCGGAGAAACAGAGAAAGAAGATTGCAGCTGCACTGCAAGCAGAACAAGCATCAATTCAAGCAAAACAATGCCATGAAGCCAAACCAGAGGCAAAACCCAACACAATCACCATCCCAAAACCGATAGACAATACGGCCCCTGTTCAGATCGACTCAGGCCGTGCCAATACAAAAACATCTACTGATGCATCAGTCTATCAAGGAGTGTTTTGCCGTGATCTGGCTGCGGTGGGAAGTTTGTTGTCTCAAGTCGGGTTTAACCGTCCACTTCCAGTGAAATATGCTGCATTGAGCTGCTGATTATGTTACAAGATTAGCTCTTATATATAGTTCTATCGATGTCGCCCAACGGGCAATTCTGGTTCAAAATTTCTTTGTACAGATGGGGCATCGTAGGATTACCGGAAAATTTTGCACCTTCCTCTTTCTTCCTTCCTTCCTCATCAATCCGCCTGTACAGACATGTTCATCATTCAATATTACCCACTTCCCTTCTCCTCTCGTCTTTAATGTCGTCTGTGAGTGGCATTTACTGATTTTCAGTTGATGGTATGGTGGGTCGTTCGATGGCCATTACTGTCTCAACGTAAAGCAACGCAACCAGCATAAATGGTCGCTGGTCTGATGGAGATCATTGTCAGTGTGGTGGCAGGAAGATTGCGGAAGAAAGATAACATTGTTTGTTTGGGGTTCTCTCCAATATCCAATCTGCCAGCATTCGATTGATTTTTTGCCCTGTTTGTTCATCCGAGCACATATCTGACATTCCTCTAGATTTCATTTATTGCTTTGCTTTTTCAAACTTTACCATTTCTTGCCGTATCCTGACAATGGCTAAAAGCTCGCTTTGCAGAGTCGCCAGTGGGGTGACGCTGTGGACATTGATTGTTGTTGTCCGAGTAATTCTTGCATGCGTCCGGAGCGAAATGCACGAGAGCCCTCAGATCGCGAGGATCTCAAACAAAGTCCCCGTCGAATCTATTGGCTCACATGTGCCGAGTTCACACGAGCTCGGTGCATCTAGCAACGAGAATTATGCCCATGGGAGGTTGAAACTTGCATGTGATTACAGTAAGCTCCCAGCTCATTATCCCCATATTAACACGTCAATAAAAGGAAAGGAGGGGGTAAAAAAAAATCGAGAGAAACTGAGGAATTTTTTGTTCCGTTATAACTGAGCAATGTTGAGGCAAAGTCCCACTGCGATCTATTGGAGCTCTCTTTACGAGATTTTTTATACCATCGCTAGCATTCAGCGACCCCGTGGAGAGGTTGTCGAGTCGATTAAGATGAATTCGATTCACCAACGGCGATCATAACATGTTGTCAAAAGGCTACTCCAACAAGAACAGACTTGGTTTCTAAGATTTGGCAAAAATGACGTTGCAACATTTCAAATATTCTAGTTGAGTGCGTCAATTGGTCTGTAGGGGAAGAAGAATCTCATTCCTCGCGAAAACGGTCAGATGCGCATGTTACTTCTGGCAGAGATGGCTTTGTACGCTTCCCAGCTAATTATTCCGTTAAACGTTGACCAGAGAACCAAATGCTTAGTCGATCAATCGCCACGTTCATTATTCAGCAATCTCTCCCTTTTCTTTTCGATTATTGAAGCACGTTTTATTCTCTTCTGGGCAAACAAACGAGGTGGGTCCACTTGGGTTGGGTAGGCCGATCTGTTCACCGTCGTTGTCATATGTGCATAAGCAAGTTAAGCAAAGCTAGTCGCATCAAGATAATATACTCTCAAATAAGGTAATGAAAAGACCGATGTTCCGCAATATGTTTCAGTTTTCGCACAAGAAATGCAGATACGAAAATGAAAACACAATTATGTAAGGCATTTTGTTTGGAGATACTGAAAGCGGAGAGGGGCTTGTAGCCGAAAGCGGCGCCTGTGCTGAGGACGAGGACTTAACGCAAGGAATACATGTCGCAAAGGACAAGCTTCTTAGCCATGGATTTCACTACTAACCGATGAACTCGTGGTTCTATCAATCGGCCCGTACTCACTACTGAGAAAAAGAGTGACGTTGGAAGAGAAACGTGAGCAGAAGAACTCAGAGGACCGAGTAATTTCTATCGGTAACTTCTTATCAAAAGATTCGCGAATTTCAACAAATTTTCTTTGTTGAATTTCCAACTGTCTCAAATTGGATCCATTCCGATTTCTAAATCGAGAAAAGACTACAATTACGGCATTGTTCCAACTTATTAAACTGGCACTAACAGTAGATCTTTGCCTCAGAGAAACAAACATGGACAGTCAACCAAAGCACGAGAAATGCACCGGAATAAATTATCATTTCACAGGTTAATGCAGCAAAAGCGGCAGGATAACAGATTGTCGGTGAAAGAACAAGTCCGCAGTTATGTCTGACTTTCATGACTATCGAAAAGCAAGTCTAAAAGGGCAGTCACTCTCTCTGCTACATGACTACAGTTAAAACCGGAGTGCACTTGAATCGAGCAACAGTAACAAGCGAACAATTGCCAGCCATTGATCCAACACATTCTAACTCCCAAGAGATACACCTGTAAGTGTCCTTATGCCGAGTTGTGTCGAGAGCATGACACTTATTAGGAGTAATATGTTATGCCCGGCATTACTACCTCTATCCTGTACCCCCAAAAAATTTACAGATGTTCCACCTTGACGCGATCGGAGTCTTGCATAGCATAAATTAATCACTTGTACCTTGATGATGCAGTCCCACGTTTCCTTTTTGGAGCAGATTTTGTGGTTTTCTTTGCACTTTGGACACACCTTGGACAAAGCCAATCCTCTTCCGGAACAGCTTTGAGTGGAGGATCACAGCAGTCGATATGAGTGCCTGTCCCACAACCAACTGAACCATTCTCATCACCACAGATGAGCATCACCTCCCCTCTATCATAAGAACCACAAACTTGGCAACATGTATCACTTCCACCATCATCCGGTGGTGTCAAGTTCACCACCTCTTCTGCCTTCGACTGCAGACGGGAAAACGACTTCTCTGCCCAGGCATGTGTGCCGTACAACACATGCTTCTCGAGTGAGTATCCTGGTTTGCACACGTACTCAACTAGGTAATCTGCCGCAATGCATGGTATCTCATGCTTCAGGAATTCCTGGACCCACACATCCACTCGTGGCATCCCGGGACTGATGACGGCGAAGTCGACTCTGGTGTTAAGGAACCGATCATAAGGTGGAGAAGTTGCTAATATAGCCCCATCTCCAGCCTTCACAGCACGCTTCAGTGTGTCCTGGTCAGTAAGATTCAAGAGTATCACTATGTGAAAAAAGAAGTTTCAAAAGTCTCACTATATAGAACATCGTGGATAACTACGATATAAGGCTTTCTATTAACAGCAATCATGTGCCAGAAGTCAGAATTGTATAGACCAGTAAGTGATGTGATGTTCTCATTAACATAGGAGGAAACATACCAGAGGTGGTGTGATACATTCACCATAAATTATTATACGCATCTCATAGAAGGCACCATGTCCTGTCCTCTCCCTTAAAAGCCGCCATTTCCTCGGAGCCTCTAAGTTAATTGCACCATCTTGACTAAGGCCATTTTTGTGCCATTCATAAGGTTCCTCAGCCAGAAACTTTCCTGCCTCACTACTAGCAGTCAGATATTCAGGCTTCAGAATCCACCTGCACCCAAAAGACAAAGAAAACAAGATAATAGACTTTTCAATCATGAAGAGCATGTTGCAGAAATCACTTCCTCAGCAAGATAGAGGAGTAGCCAGAGTCCAGAGATAACATGCACATATATTTAGAGAGATTAATCCTTGTCCATTAAAGGAAAGGTTCTTCTTTGTAAAGTGAACTTCTAAACAGGTCGTAAAGAAGAAAAGGAATTCAATTAAAAAAGTGCCCCAAAATTACTTATTTGTAACCAAATAAAAAATGGTAACAATCTATAACGTACTGACTTTCTCGTAATGTGCGTAATCAATATTTTCCATAATCATTCATTTTCTTAGTGATATTTTTAAGATAGTGATACCGAAGCATTCATTAACATCGCAAGGAAAAATGCAACGAGCAGGCCATGCAGAGAGTAACACCTTCCAGAAGCAGCAGCCGCAAAAAGCTTCTCAGTCCTGCGTACAGGATCTGGAGATATGAAGTGTGTTGCCTGGTATGACCATTTATGGGAATTTGCGCACAATCTCCCTCTAAGACGTCGAACAACTTGCTGAAATTCTTTCCTCTGTTGCTTATGTCCACTCAGTATAAACCATGCAGGTTCAGTTCTTCTGTTGAGAGTTTCTGCTGCAACTGAGTTTCCACAATTTTTTCGAGCCTCTTCATCATTTTGCCAATTCATTCTGCTGGATTTAATAGAGGATTTCCGATTTTGTAATTTGCCTTTACTTTTACCATGATCTGCATTCAGAACTGGTTGGTTCTCCTTCTCCACTTCAATGGAGCTCTCGAATTTGTTTGATTTCGCCATGAGGCTGCTACCACTTCCTGAAGAACATAAGATTCCATTGTGTTCTTCCACACTTTGGTCAGCGTGCAGAAGAGATGATGCTCCCCCATCCAAGCCAACATTGCATCCCGTTTTCCCATTAGCATCGGAGACCGTCTTCTGCTTCTTACCAGAAGAACTTTTAGTTCCTTTAATAAATTTGCCTTCTATTGCTGTCCTTGAATTTGACTTTTTTAGCCCATAAGATTTGCCATAGGCCCGTTTTGATTTTTCTTTGTTTGAACCTTCTTTAGATTTAGTAGCATCATCCGGCATGTGATCACCAGAGATATTTGTTTCCTTTGCCAAACAATTCGAAGTCTCCTCCATATGCACATCTTCTTTTTGTATCGACTGATATCCGTCAGGATTTCCTTCATTGATTGCTCCCACCAAAGCACGAATATCCTTGTCCCCAGGAGCTTCGGTATCCTCATCCATAATATCCTTAATGGCATCCTCAGCTTGCATAATATCCTTCACCCCCTCCAACGATGCAATACCATTTTGTGCGTGGGCTACATCAACATGATTGTCAGGAGATTTGTCAGAAATAACTGTATGGTCCCTGACATTTGAAGAGTTCATTGCATCAGTTGAGGAAGCAGTCTTCCTTGGGTATACTGAGCCTTTCGTGTTGGCATATTTACTGACCTTAGTCTTAGAACCCAAAGTCTTCCTTTCAGCCACCTTCTTCCCCAACTGGATTTTAGAAATTTTATCACCATTCCTCTCGAGGAAATCAGATTTTGTAGGTTTAGAGGGCTCTTCAACATCCATTGCCTGGTGTATGTGGGTTGAAATCTTAGCAGGTGGTTGCCAAGGTTGCTTGCCGATTTCCCCTGTTTGATGTCTAGGCTCTTCAACATTAGTTTGTCCAATGGCGGTTGGGCTAACTGAGGCAAGTTTTCCTGGTCCACCAGAAGATGTCTGAGCTATCTTCTCACCATCAGTCTTGTCTCTCTCTGTATCAAAGTTGACAATATTTGCAAAAGGCAACTGACATGCCGCTGCTTCTCCATTAGACCCGCTGGACTTGTTTGTTGAAATGTATGTAGGTTTATTCTCCGCAAAATTAACATCAGCAGTTTCATTTGTACAACGGGCACCATTTCTTGGATATAAAAGATCGTGAGCTCCGCCATGATGATCAATCAATCCTCTTGCCTCAGATCCTTCAGTTTTACTACCTGTTAAAGGGCTCCCTGAGATGCATGGCTTTTCATAATAACTCGTTTGGGACCGGGAAACTTCAGGACTCTTTTGGGTAAATGTACCTTTTGACTCTTCACATTGTGCCTCCAGATTTTGTGAAGGAGTTTGGATACAAGCAGAACCAACGTCATCCCTGGCTTTGGCTTTGAAGGATGAGTTTTCAATATCACCAAATAATTCACATGGATGTATTCTGAGAGAAGAATTTGCATCAGCTGATCCCTCTATAGCATGCGGAGAAAATGAGGTTCTCCTTGGAGCTTTCCTTGAGTAACTCAAAGCAATATGCTTAGCATCAAACTCAGATGACTCAACACTTCCGGAAGCACGTGGTTCCTTGCTCCTGTTCGACACAGGAGTTTTCTGTTTCACTTCAGTTAGACTACCAGAAGTTGCAGTTTGTAAAGGACTGATGCCATGAGAAATGGATATCGGAAGACGATTAAGGTCATTCATGGCTGATGGGCTTTCTGCCGCCTTAGTTGGAGTACATGACAAGTACTTAGCACTAGAAGCCCTTGATTGACCTTCCATTTCATTTAAACCTAGGGGTGCTTTTGATGATTTAGCTGCAGACAAAGGCAGAGAGGAGCCAGAGATCCCAACTTTCAAATTAAAAGGACTTCTATATTCAGCATTTTCCCTAGGTTGCTTTTCTTCAGCCTCTTCTTCAGAATCTTTGGCTTCTGCCTCCATTTCCAACTCATAGCCACTGTAACAGCGGAACAATTGATCTTTAGAAAAAAGAAATAGCAACTGATCTTAGAATGTTGAATATGTATACGCCAGACTCACTTGCATAGTTCATAGAACACAAAAGTAAAGGATGTGCACAGTTATTTGTCTCTTGTATGTTCACATAAGAAATTTAAAGTTAGACACAGCCTAGGCAAGTTAAAAATACTTATAGACAAAAGAGGGGAAATTTTTGGATTGAAAGCCAAAATGAGAAAAAAAACGGTAAAAGAAAAGGCATTGCCATCCTAATAACGCAACAGTATGTGGAAAGTTAAGGAAAAAGAGAGAAAATGCACTAGCCATACAAACAAGTCTCATTCTCCCGAACCTGTTGCTTAGTCCACTGATTCCTCCTTTCTTTCTCTTCTCTTAGTTGTTTTTTTAACGAACACATTAGATTCAATCATTGAACCAGAGTTTCTGAATTACTCCTCTGTGTTTTTCCCAAATTGAAGTCAAGTGATGCATGTGCATAGCAGTGTTTCTTCATTACATAATAACAAGTCAAGTTCGCCAATAGTCCAACCCGAAAGGAGGGGCACATCTAATACTCTTTTGACCACAACTGACTCATTGTTGACCCAACTCCCTTCCCCCAGGGAAAAAAAGGAAAAATAAATTTTTAGTGGGAAAAACACAGATCGTGTACTTGTTATACATTTTGTCACTAGCAAATGGAACTCCAAAAAGCGTACTCCTTTGCTCGCATTATAGAGTAAGTGGCAACAGAAAATTGAAAGGAAAAAAAAGACCGACAAAACGAACAAAAAATTATACGATGCTTTTACAAGATAGTATCTAGATATTATCCAACCAATGCAAGCTTCCCTCAAAAAGCATATCCAGATAAGATTTATTCTCATGTATAAACACGGGACATCATCGGTTAAACTTGGTTTTCCACAAGAAAGGAATATCTCACCTCTTGCTATACCTAGCTTCTGGAAGAATTTCCCAGCCCCTTAAACTGCAAAAGGAGGAATTAGAGAGTGGATTAGGTTTGATCAAATGGTAGTCTAACACTTTTCTTGGTATGTGCCCATTAAAAGTTTAAACCAATGATATGTCATGCCATGGGATTTTAGCAGAATGCAAATTTTAACATACCAATCCTCTAACCACCGATGATTAACAAGCTTTATTGTCTTTAGTTTCTTGGCAAGCTCATACTTCTCCCCCTGTATGAAAGAGACGACTGGATTATCCGGTGCATAAGATAGAGAAGCTTTGAATGCAATATAAGAAAGATCCAATCAGCCATAGCGAGATCCATGTATAACCATTATTTTCCCTGTGAACATAAGATGCGGCCAACTTCAAAAGCAACTTTCTTGTGCAAGTACAATGCCATTAGTGTTCATCAATCATTCTAGGAAGCCACAACTCCATTTGGGAGAATTCCGGGACTGAGATGTGCTGATAATAACCATCTCTAGTGTTCATGTGAATTACTCCCTGCTAGAAGTTTGACTGTCAGGGAGGTGTTTGGCCATTGCTGGCTCATCCAATAATCAATAGACAACTATTACTACAAAGAGCATTCTGATTGAGCAGTACTTCTTCCATCTCATCCTCCAAATCCATATACACCAGTTCAGATATAATAAAACAAAAATTCAGAAAACAAAACGTGGAACAAAAAAAACTTTAATTGCACGACAATCTAAATTGTTGTTGAACATTATAGAGACAAATAAATGTAGCACACAGAAGTAGCTTAAGTGAAATCTCCTTCAATAGAAAAGAAAGCATACCCTCAAACTTGTAGCAGATAAGGTGAGTGACTTTGTTTGCCACCAGGGGTTTAGAAAATTGTGCTCCCATTAACCCCACCATTGTCTGGAAAGATGGTAAAAATCATAAAATGAAGCACTTCAATGAGAACCAAACCACCTTTATAGCACATCTTTATAATACTGCAGAGAAATAAATGTGTACGATAAAAACCCACTTGGTAATTAAATCACTAAGAAAGACCTTTACCATTATGTCATCTCGATCTTGCCGCTGATAACCAGTCAAGCACATGATTAGACTTTCAGCACCAGGAATTCCGTTCAAATCTTTCAGAGGTCTGTACATAATCTGTTTGGAAGCAAGTTGAATAACAAGCATTGAGAAGATGAGTAAGACGACTTCATAGTATAAAAAGCATGATGGGCAGACTAACGCAACAAGATTAGCCACTATGATTGTAGGTTTCATAATGGAAAGAAGTTTGAAGGGTTTCTTCCAAAAAGGGTTCCAGTTACATTTGGTATGACCAATGTCTAAAGATCAAAAAAATTATAAGTCCAGGGATGAAATAAAACTGACAATTAATGGCCATTATCTTTATATTTAGTTGTAATGAGAGAATGATTTGGGAGTTGAACCCTCACATTTGATTCAACGTACAAGGAAATAAAGAAAAGTTTGCTAATAAAAGATTGAGTGAAACTTTTGCATTTGCCAATATCATTGGTAGCGGCATGCTCCTATACAACCATATAGAGATCAAACCAAGACCATTGAACCTTAACTATCTCTGGACATAGCACCTAGGAATTCATACAAATCCTGGCAAAAAGGACATTTGAGCACTACAGAACACTTTGGTCTCCAGAGAAACTGCATACTGCACTCTACTCAAAAGGATTGTCAAATCAACATCTGACTAACATCCCCGACACCAAACTTATCCAGCTTAGCAAGACGACACCTGGCTAATGGCCATGGTCACCGAACTGTGTAAAACAGCTAGTATATCTAGGATCATTTGCTATACTTTACATTTTGCCTATTTCACGAGGTTGAATGGCCAAAAGGAAATTTCACTAGACATTAGAGGATTTGTTAAGACAAGTCTGTTCTGAGTCATGAATGAGCTGACAGCGAAGTAGATGCTACTACCTACTAGCATACATGTGATCCAAGCCAAACATACTCCTAATTGCGATTATGGAATTATATAATCAATCAAGGCAAACGATTTACATCTTTCCATCAACTGTGCAAGAATAGAGGATGCCAAAAGAAAACAATAGAATACTGAACCGCACCGACGAAGCATCGACAGGCATTCCAATGTCGTAGCCGTGATCGACCCACAAGCCAGTGACGACTACCTTGCCATCTTCCCGAGCAGCGACACACACAGGATCGTCCTATTGGTTGGCATATGAGTTTGAATACGAAGTATCAGAACAAAAATGCCGGTTATACAAATCCAAGACGAGACTCGGGATTTAGATAAGTAAAAGGTGAAAATTGCTCCCGTATACGAATAATGAAGTCCCACTTGGGAGGCGCTGGGACGAAACTCACGTAAACAATTCTATCAACGATCACATGACTGCAATTCGGACCGTATCCACCGGCATCAACCCCACCGCCATCGACAAGCTTCGACAAAGCCTAGACGCTCAGAACCAATCGAAGGAAGATACGTCAAACAACGAGTCAGGCTCGGATCGCAGAAAATGCCAATCGGAAAATCTAGCCAGCAAAAGAAAACACGGAAAAAAGCAAATTCTAGTACATCTCGTCTGCCGTCCGGATCGAAGCCGAGAAGAGCGAAGCGGACGCCATGGAACGGCTTCGAGGGAGACGCGCTTCCGAGCATCGCGCCCTCGAACGGGACCTCCCGCCACGGGCGGACTCGGGTCCGGACGAGACAGCGATCCGCGTCGATTCGGAACGAAGAGAGGGATGGAGATGGAGAAGCGCTTGCGGAGGAAACGGAGGAAATGAGGGTTCTTGTAATGAGCGAGGAGGATGGCGGCGAGAGGAAGCTTGCAGAGAAAGAGAGCAACAGCGAAGAAGAAGAAGAAGAAGAGGCAGTCGGTGTCAATCGTAGAGAGAGAGAGAGAGAGGGGAGGGAGGGAAAAGTTTTTTTTGGGGTTTTTCCATTTTTCGTTTGATTTTACTGCCTGTGGCGGGAGCGAGCGAGGGGGGAAAAAAAATTTGCGCCTCCGCACGTGCGGACGCCACGTGCGCTCAGCCGGGAGCCACGCGCGAGGCGAAGATCGGTGGACATGGATCGCGATTGCATATACGCTTTAAATGTCTTTAATCTCTCCGTTAATTACTTACGACCGTCGTCACTTTCTCTCTGGTATAAAAAAATGAGCCAAAAATATTTTATATTTCGGAGATATAAAAAAATATATATTATACGCAGTCATGCCATTACTCGAATTCTCAAATATTTCATGTGTTTCTGACCAAAAAAAAAAAGCTCGTGTTGAAAAACAAACAAAGAGTGAACATTTCATAATTTATAAACATCGTGAGTTAAAAAAGAATATTAAAGATTCTTTGAAAACTCCACGTTAAATTTTTTAGTCATGCACGGCTTTTTTTGGGAATTGAAAGATGACTGAGCACACAATTGTCCTTTTTTAAGTTTATTACCGATCTCTTTTCATGATTATTAATTTCTTTTGACTTATGAATCCTTACATATAACCGCATTTGCAACGGATAATTATGATCAGAGGAATCTCTAGTTATACCACTCATTTTTTTTACTTACAATAATATGTTCCTTACGAGTGATCGGTCTTAAAATGAGTCGGTTTCCACTTTAAAATTTAGATCGGATCATCGATCCGGGTCCAAGTTCCCGAATTGAACTGGGATGGCTTGTATTTTTTCTTTTTTCTTTTTAACAACCCTTTTTCTGCTTGGATATTTCAAGTGTCCCCTCAAAATTGAATTTTACATGACTCGTAAAAGGACCTCGTCTTTTCTGCCTTCCTTGCTTCACCACCTAATGCCCTTTTACTGCTTCACGAGCCCTTCACTTTATCAATCTCTCTATCTGGGTTCATTAGGAGTTGCCACCGAGAGAGGTCTGTGAAGGTGTGATCGTGCGCACGCGTAATGAAGATGGTCCCCAGGATGCCGAGATTGGAAGGCTGCCGGCGATGGAACTTCGAGAGCAGTCGCGGGTGGATCGGTGCGCGACATCAGACGGCGAAGGTTAATCCGTTGTTTCCCTCCAGAGAAATTTTCATGGCGGTCGGGATCACCCTCTTTTGAAACTGTTGGAATCAGAGGCTGCTTTTGTTCGACACAACCCAATTCTTGTCCTTGCGAGCTTCATACAAGAGAAAGAACAGTTACTTGTTACCGATGTAACGGCGCTAAGGAGCCTAGGACTGGTCCTCTTCGGATCAATTCTTTTCTCCGGGGCAGGTGCACCTCCCATGAGAAGCTGGCCCATCTCCTCGGCTTCACCACCGCCTGGGGTGCCGCTCTCTGGGTCACCTTCATCGGCGTCACCATCATGTTCAGGTAAGATGTTGTTTCGAGCTTCTACTCGTCGGAAACGTTGATGTGTTCCGAGATGGCTGAGGTTTTAACATCGTCATGCTAACTTATTATATGGTGATATATGGAGAGTGATGTAATGAATGGTTCGTTGCATGATTGAGTCCTCCTGATTCTGAAGGTAAGAACAGAAAGAAACTACAGCAGTTACAGACTAGTGTGTTCTTGAGTCGCTGATATTTGATAGAATCGTTGGTTCGAAAATGTCTTCTTTGTTCGCATAAGATGCCTGAGTAGCTGAGTGGATAAACAATCTTTTTCTTTAGGCATTTCTGTGATTCTTTATTTTAGCATCATCATCTCTAGGAATTGAAGTTGCATCTCATCTGTTTCTAGTCAGTCTTACGATCATATTGCCAAGCAATGGCGGTCCTCGGATTTGGTTTTCTAGGGGATGCGAGATAGGCAAATTAAGTTTAACTGCTTATGGGAGGGCAGCGGCAGCATGAGCCCCTCCAGCCTTCTAGAGAAACATTTAAATTAAGTTGAGCTGCTTACGGAAGAGTTCGTGCAATGAGGTTTTTTGTTATTCAGTTCGCACTTTGAATTTCTTGATTTTTCTCTAGAAGCATCACAAGGCACGTGACATCAACGTGGAAAAGACATAATGCTCGAGATGCATAGCTGATATCTTTCTTTAAAAGCAGGAATCTTCCGAGACACCAGTTTGGTAATTTGCAAAGCAAGATGTTTCCTGCATATTACCTGATGCTTGCAGTGTGCTGTGCCATTTCAGTGGCTTCATTCGGATATCTACATGCATGCATGGAAGTCATCATCCACAACAGAGAAGTACCAGCTCGGGTATCTGCTCTCTGCCTTTGCTTTCAACCTCACGAATCTGTTTGTCTTCACCCCCATGACCATTGAGATGGGTAACTTGAAAGATCCCCATTTAGCTTTTACTGTCCAAATGTATCTATCAGTTTTAACTTTCTGTCAAAGAGGGGACCTTCTGTGAGCCAGATTTTCGCTGACCTCGATTTCATGATTTCCTGCTGTTCACTTATTTGCTGAGAAATTCTGAGTTTGAATCTCATGTTCAAGGCTCATTCGGCTCCTGAAATTGAAAAACTGAAGTAGCTATTCTTGGTTTATGAGAAAATTCCGCTGCGAGACTTTTGTAAGGTCAGGGTTAGTTCACAAATCGTTGGTCTAATCGGCATTTTCTTGGAAAGGAAATCAAGTTAACTGCATTCGGCTGCTAATATATGCTGCATCAAAAGTTGAATATCTCCTGTTCCTTCAAGTTCTGTGAAGTGAACATGCACTTGACAAACACATCTCCTCTCGCGTGCAGGGGCTAACTGATGTTCTTGTTTTTATATTTCGTTTTATCAGTGACGTTGATCTTTTCTGTGATCTCGTTTGGCTCTATAACTGCGGATTAGATGATGAAGCAAAGACACAGAGTGGAGGAAGAAGACGAGATCGGACGGTCCAAGAACAGAAAAGCCGCGAAGGTCAATCCGAAATTGGCTGCTGCGAACAGGAAGTTTGGGATGTATCACGGCTTGTCATCTCTAGCTAGCTAATATACTGGCTTTTAGTAGCCTTGCCATGCACTCGTGGTATTTGGCTGGTAAGATAAATTTGCGAGGCAAAAGTATACCCCTCTCAGCAAAATGTCGGTTCTGGTCATACAGTACTGTAAAAGCAAGTTATTGTTGATGCAAGTAGTGGCTTGAATTTCTATTTTTATTGTATGAACTTGAATTTCCATTTTACCCTCTGTTTTTGGTCGCGCTCGGCTTGCGCCGGGTATATTACGACGTGGAATTGCCAACTGCCAAGGCCTTGGTCAATATTTCTAGCAGAAAAAAGGCCTTGGTCAATATAATTCCGGCGGAAGAGACAAACAATTAAACATTAATTGGATGATTTTTTTTTTTCGGTCATGTTCCGGCTCTCAACTCAATCTCAAATTTTTGCCCTACCACTTAGAAGAGCGTAGGAGTTGAAATTCACATTTGAAACATAGCGTTCTTACATTTAAAACTAAACGTTCTTACCCTAGCTCCTGAGAATGTGGGAAATCGAACTCCCCACCTCTTCCTTTCCAAGTAGAAAGGGTGGTCATTAAAGTAAACCTCCGTGGTTAAATTGGACGATTAATTACCACACAATGCATACATGACGAGCTACTTTAAATCCAATCCTAATTATGCTCCAAACTTTTCTCTGTATAAAAAGAAATCTCAAACTTTTGCTCGATTTTAAATCTGCTCACACGTCCAAAAATCATTACTGATTTTCGAGATTATCAATATCATGAGACTATCGCTATTCCATACAAAGATAAGGATATCAATGAAAATGCAGCTTCTGATAATGAACCTTTGAAGATAATAGCGATTTTTGGATGAGTGGGCAAATTCGACATTAGAACGAAAGTCGTGGATTTTTTTTCCATAGAAAGAAGTCCGAGAACAAAATTGAAATTGAAACTAAAGTTCAGATTTTTTTTTCAAGGAGTTAGACGTATACATGACGTTGCTCGTTCAAGACGTATTTAAGTTGGTGTGTCGACGGATGGCCCAAAGGTTTGTTGCGGTCAACGTAACTATTGAAATGAAAGGACTGCGAGACGTTCCTTGCTTTCTCCGCAAGTCAGTCACTAAACATTATTGTCATGCAGCATGCTACCGTCGCCATGTCGTCATCTTGCGCAAGAACTCGGTCGTGGACGCCCCTCGTCTGTTCTTGGCATAGGATCTTCCAAATCATTCTCGCAAGAGATCCAAACTTGGAATTTTCAAATCGGTCAGGAGTTAAATCCTAAAAAAATGAAAGCGTATACCTTCATCACGTCAACATATAATTTCATGCAAATCCCTACCAACAGTTTATCCATATTCAATTACAAGTATCTTTTTCCTAACATGTAATCACGTTAGTCCATAAAGCTTGGGTACACGGTAAACCATTAGACGGACGGGTCGGATCGAAAGTGGTCCGGCCAAATCGATTTATTTAACACGTTCGACTCGTTTTATATCGAATTCAAATTTAGCGATCCATAACTGACCCAACATATACTTGACTCGACCCGACCCTAAATCCATTTTCAGTAGCTTTTCTCTTTAAATCGTTTCTTTTGAAGAATGGTTTGCTCCATGAATCGCGTCCGCCACCATGGCAATCGCCCTTCAGCTCCTAGCTTTTTGGCTCCTTCGGCTCCCGAAGTTACTAGCGAAAAAGAAGAGACTATTTGTTAAATGGGATGAAAGTGGTTATAATAAAAGAACAACAAAGTTTTGTAAACCTAAGCCATTAAAATTCGAGGTAACCCATTTATTTGTTAAAAATGGGATGAAAGTGGGTTATAATACGAATAACAAAATCCACATGTTTTGGACCTTTAACCTTAAACCTATCATGACCCATATTAAAATTCGAGGTAACCCATTTAATTTAATAAACGTGGGTTAAAATATGGGTTCATGACCCATTTTAAGAGCCTCAGTCCAACGGGATATAAATTGATGGGTTTTGGATCACCTATTATCAAGTAAAAAAAATGGAAAAAGCAATAATCAATGTTCGCAGTAGCAAATGAATCGATAAATAATAATTCCTTTTATTTTAAACGCGAAAAATTTGACAAATTGACCGAATTCACGCAATCAAAGTCAAAAAGGTCGGCGGTCGAACGTAACTCGTGCCATCATACCGGGGCGCGGAGGTAGGTAGGGTAGTTGCACCACCTCCTAGAGAACAAAGCGAGACGAAGGAAAGTATCGCACGGGACTCGTCGATCTTCTTCTGGTTCTTATCGCGGAGATGGGGTGGCTGACGCGATTCCTAGCGGCGGTGGCTTTCTTGGCCGTCGGGGCCATCTTCTCGCCGGAGATATTCGGGTCGGGCCCCGACGGCCCCAGGTCCTCGACGGCGGCGACGGTCTTGAAGCTGGCCCATCTCCTCGGCTTCGCCACCGCCTGGGGCGCCGCGCTCTGGGTCACCTTCATCGGCGGCATCATCATGTTCAAGTAAGCCGTGGTCGTTGTACCGCGCCTCTGCTCGTCGGAAACTTCGATGTGTTCCGGGTAGTCACGCGAGAAGGGTGACAGGGAACTGGGCGAGCTCAAATCGAGACGCGCCTGGGGGCTTTCCTTTGGCCTTCGCGACGGGAAATGTCGGCGTAGTTAGAATTAATTTGTGGAATCGTGTCGTGCGGGCTGGGGTTTCATCACCGGCATGCTAGTTTTTTGTCTGGGGATACGTACGGATTGAAGCAATATGTTAATGGCTCGTTGAATTCTGAACTTTTCATGATCGAGTCCTTTCGATTCTGAAGATAAGGACGGAGGGAAACTACAGTAGTCACAGGCTCGTGTGTTCTCGGGTCGTTGAAATTGATAGAATCAGTAGCTCGAGAACGATTTCTCTGTATGCATACGGTGCCCGAGTAGCCGTGTGGATGAAAAAGTTTTTTGCTTCAGGCACTTCCGTGGTTCTTTTTTTTTTTAGCATCATCATTTTCGGGAACGGAACTCGCGTCTCATCTGTTTCAATTGTCAGTCTTGTGATCACGGTGCCAAGCAATAGTGGTCCTTTGGGTTTGGTTTTATGGGGGATGGGAGATAGGAAACTCTGTAGTATCACAAAGCTTTCCGGTTAACATGGTACGGCAACAAAATCGACATATAAATTAAGTTGAACTGCTTATGGGAGGGCACCGGCAGCGTGGTCCCCTCCAGCCGTCTCGAGAGATTAGTAAACGGAAGGATTCCTGAGATGACTGTAAAGGTTTTTTGTTATTCGGTTCGCACTTTGCATTTCTGCACGTGATTTTTCTTGAGAAACATCGCGAAGCATGTGACATCAACTGGAAAAAGCAAAATGTTCAAGATGCGTTCGCTGATATCTTTCTGTGAAAGCAGGAATCTTCCAAGACATCAGTTTGGTAATTTGCAAGGCAAGATGTTTCCTGCGTATTTCACGATGGTTGCAGTGTGCTGTGCCATTTCAGTGGCTTCATTCGGATATCTACATCCATGGAAGTCATCATCCACAACAGAGAAGTACCAGCTAGGGTTTCTGCTCTCTGCCTTTGCTTTCAACCTCACGAATTTGTTTGTCTTCACCCCCATGACCATTGAGGTGGGTAACTTGACAGATCCCCATTTACCTTTTACTATTGAAATGTAGCTATCCGTAACTCTCTGTAAAAGAAGTAGAGCTTCTATGGACAAGATTTTTTCGCTGACCTTGATTTCATTCTTTCCTGCTGTTCACTTCGTTGCTGAGAAATTCTGAGAGGAACGTGTGATATTCATTTGAAATCTCATGTTCAAGGATCATTCAGCTTCTGAAATTGAAAACTGAAGTAGCTAATTTTTGGTTCTGCTGTAAGTCTTTTGCAAAGTTCACAATTCATGGATTAAAGTTTGCTCTAATTGGCATTTTCTTGGGAAGGATATGAAGTTAGCTGCAAAGCAGCTATCTATGCAGCTTAAAATGTTGAATATTTTGTGTACCTGCCTTCATTTATTTGAGGGGTCTTCCTCCTTCTAGAAAGTTAACAGGCTTTTCAACATGATTTGCCCGCCCTCTTCATTCAAACACCTTACCTTGTAATAATAAAAGAACATTTGTTAAGGCGTCTTGTTATTTTCGCAACAATATTGAACGCCAAAGACTTTATAGAAAAAAATAACTACAAATAGAGGTGCCAACCACGAAGTTAATAGGGACTTGATAAATGTATTCCCTCTCATGTGCAGGGGGTAATTGATGTTTTTGTTCTATATTTCGTTTTATCAGTGATGTTGATCTTTTCTGTGATTTCATTTGTCTGTGGAACTGTGGATTAGATGATGAAACAAAGACACAAAGTGGAGAAAGAAGAGAACATTGGGGATGAGATTGGATGGACCAAGAACAAAGAAGTTGCAAAGGTCAATCCAAAATTGGCTGCCATGAACAAGAAGTTTGGGATGATTCACGGCTTGTCATCTCTTGCTAATATAATGGGCTTTGGTAGCCTTGCCATTCACTCATGGTACTTGGCTAGTAAGATGAATTTGTGAAGCAAAGTATATCCCTCTCTGTGAAATGTCTGTTCTGGTCATATTATTGTAAAAGCAAGTTATCGTTGTTGCTTTCTCTAGGGAAGGATGTCCTGATAGTTACCTGAATGTAATATTGAGTTCTGCAAAGAGGGACATATTGTCAGTTGAATAAAGCTCGCATACTGCCTCAGCTGTGGCTGAGTTTTCCCTTTGCAAATAGTAAGTTGACTTCTGGCTTTGTTGTTATGCATATAAGCTTGTGCAAGATTTACTGCAAGCAAGGGCTTTTCATGATACCTTTCTGTAGTAAATCGTCATTGGAAAGATGACTTAACAAGTTCTGTTTCTTGGTGCTATGTTGCCTTGTTATGGGAAGATAGTGTCTTGCAATTGAACATATGTTTACTATTTTACAGAAAAGAAATTGGGCATGTGTTTTTTTGGCTGTGTGACATTATAGGGATTTGCTCTTGCATTGAGTTCGTAAATTGTTATATCAATTGAATAGATCCTTAGAAGCCCCTCCTTCTTGGGTCTTCTAATTAGTATGAACGCCATGACTTCAATTCTGCGACATCGTGACATGGCTAGTAGTGCTGCCTCGGAGCAGTTAATACTGCAAGAAGTTTGACTCTTGAATATCCTTATGTAGTGCAAAACGAGGGCTCTTTCGTTTTGCGTATCCCTACGTGTTAATGCCAGTGGCGCGTGGGTCAAGAGCAGGCTGTTTTCAGAGATGAAAGTTCTCTCGCTGATGAACTCGAGGATCCTGAAAAAGTTTCATCTGCTGGCAAGTTCATTAAGTAGCCGGGTTTCTCACTGATCGAGATAAAAAGCTCATTGCCCTACAAATGAAATGAGTCCATGTGGAAACGAGCATTCTTCTCCTCTTTTTCAACTGTCATATGCTAGTTTATTTAAGGAGCCCGTCTTTGCTTATAAAAGACTGAACCTCATGCTTATATAGATGGGAGGACCCTTCACATTTCCTGGAGAGTATGTACTTGAGAAATGGTTCGCGGAACATGAGAAGATGATCTGAACAGCACAATTACTCTTTAGGCTGATGATCATAATCATGCCAGGAACAAGCAAGGTGCGCGTCTAATGGCCAGGCATCCCCGTGGACGAATAGGCACTTAGGCGAGCACACCTCAGGTGTATGAAAAACCACATCGTCACTTGGTCAAGCTTCACACGACAATTGAACTAGCATATATTGTATGAAATCAGAACACCATCAACACGATCGACTCCAAGTACGCAAGGGTTGTGTGTTGTGCACTCAGATACTGAGACTTGTACATACTGACCTTTCAGGTAATATCACAGTATCCTCCATCCAGGTAATATCAGAGCAAACATCCATCATAGCGATGCTTCTAATTAGCCATTTGGTCATCTCAAATTTAGTCATAACAATCAAAAGAGAGACAAATTCTATAACTTCACCGGGCATATGACAGCGCTCAAAAGTGCAGAGAGCCCCAACTTGCAGTACTCCAGTTGAATTACAGTGGAGACATCTTTTGACATAAACTATCTAATTGCTAGTCCTACAAAGCTAATAAAAGAGGTGAAAGAGAGTGAGGGGGAAAATTTCTGTGTTTCCTCAACTTCCAATAATCTCCGTCAAATTACAGTAAAAAACTCCTTAGAGCCCTGAGAACTCTGTACCCTTAGCCTAAAACAGCCTTGATCTTTGATTTCTGGTCTTCTGTTAGAGAAGTGGGAAATAGAACCTCAAAAGTGACATATAGATCTCCTTTTTTCATGCTAAAGTACAATGGCATTCCTTCCCCTTTGAACTTCCGCACTTCCTTGGGCTTAGTAATCCCCTGATGTTGCAAAATTTTAAAACAGAAGTTATGCATTCCAATTATTACTTCAGCCACAATTGATGATGAAAAACAAAAGAACTTTGGCGAATGATGGAAAAAGCAGCTTCACACTCTTGCTTACCTTTGAGCCAATGTCAACCAAATGTTCATCCAGGTGCTTAATGGTTTTCTCAAAACCAACAAGAGCTTGAACCTGCGGAACATAACAGCTGAGAAGCCAACCCTCAACCAAAAAAGAAATCCAGAAACTGAGCAATATTTACCAATGTTATCGTGACTGTTGTGTGCAAGTCATTGCCCTCCCTTCTGAAATGGTCATGCGGAGCTGTTCGTATGCGGAACTGACAGAGACAGTTGGTTAGCTTATGTTATAGTAAACAACTGCCTGATACTTACAAATCAAGCTAAAGACTCACCTTCAAATCTCCAGCTTCTCCATCAAGTTTAGGTTCCCCGTCTTCAAAAAAATTCACTTCCTATCAAAAAGCATCCAAAAGAAAATTTAAAAACCTACTGACGTGAAACAGTATAAGAAAAGGGAAAACAATAGAATTGCAATCATAATCTATGTCTTTTGGTTCAAAACGCAAGTGATCAGAAAAGCATGTTAATTCCCAGTGTGAGGAAAAAAAGTGTGATAGCTAATATTACTTATGGTACGTAGAGGCATCTAGAAAACCTACGCAGATAGTCAGCAGGAGTACTAACATATAAAAATCTATCAAGTGCCAGAGAAGTATCAAAGCCACAAAATGCATGAAAAAAATGCACATCAATAAAACATTCCCAGCCCCAGTAAGTGTGCAAAGAAAAGGTCCCATCAAATATACTTGCTGCGTGCGAGTTTCATAAGATATTATTATTCGAAATAACCCTATAGCAGCACCAATCTTTTTCATGTGGAAGGTTGTGCAACATCAAGAAGATCACTGAGCAGCACCATAGCGCCTATTATAGCTAACAATTCAGTTTCTCCAACAAAATTTCCATGAACATGTAGCAAGTGGTCTTTGGCATGGAAGCCACAAAGGATGGCAACTTTCGTAGCAACAAGAAAGCCAAAAGGAACTAGTAAAAGCTTACTTGTCCATCTTGCATCCCCTTCTCGATATCGACGGTGAGAAAATATCCTTCTCGTTCATACTTAATATTTTGGCATTGCTCGCACACCTGAAAGAAAACAGAGATCATCATAATTAGCGTCCCCAAACATCTAATGCTAAATGAGGTAATTCTATAGTTCCATGAGCAGTGAGAGCAAAGCTTAAAAATAAAGAAAGGAACATGCTGCTGCTGATGCACACGTGTAATTTGTATTAAAAAGGAACCAAGAAAGTCACATTTTTTGGCAGAGCTTCAACTTGACATATTATCAATACGTCTTATTTTCCACAAAATTATCAGAGCAACAATATACCTGCTCTGTCATCTGCTGGAACATCCCTGGACCTATTTGCCTGTGATAAACCTCATTCCTACAGTTACATCGTCTCTTTCCTGGAGCTGGCTTTATAACGTTTTTCTCTCTCCAAACCTGGTGATAATCACCGGAACAAAGCATAAGTAAAGCATATGTTTAACCAAAAAACCGCCTAAAGACTAAATTAGTTCATGACTCACTGCAACAAAGAAAGAGAGGGGAAAAAGTGAAGGCCTGAACTAGCAGGTAAAAGATAATCCATTTCACTTCACAAATGTTCAGGTTATTTAACATTTAAAGAGATTTTCTAGGAGGACACCCATGCAAATTAATTTTTATCCCGAGTAACATCAGATTTCACTCAGAAGAATACGTATATAGTCAACGTAACGATCAGGAAAAGGATAAGTTGGAAATGGAAAAAGAAGAATAGTAAATCAACGAGTGTATTGGCCCAGTTTGTAACGAGGAGAAAGAAACAAAATAGAAGATTGGTTATGAGGATACTTGGAAATTTCGTTTGTTTGTTTGTTTCTTTTTTTTTTTTTTTTGTGGAAGAAACGTTATATCATGTGAAGACACCTTGACCACTTTATTGACAATCACTGTATAAACACAAATCAGTTTTGCCTCATTTACATTAGATAAAATTACAAAAGTGCATGTAAAAGAAGAATATAACTGAAGAATAGTAGCTTAATTATGTATTTTCTTTCTACTGCAAATAGAGTAAAATATACAGAGATGGAATACAAGAGATTGAGTCCATGCAACATAAGCATCCTTGCTCCAAAGATCGTATTCATAAATTGGGCCAATGATTGAATTGAAGCACTATGCACACTAACTGTATATACACAGAAGTGTTGCATCTTCAAGTAAAATTCCAAATATAATTTGACAAATCCCACATTGCAGACATACTTAGTACCTTTAATGAACCTCCCATGTACAAATCTTCAAGTGTTGCATCCAACTCAACAATCACGTCATCACCTTTTGGAATTTGCTCTTCCTCTTCCATCCGCCCTCCGCCACCGAACATTCTGGGGTATCATACGCTAGTAAGAAATCCTAGAAAGATGAACCTACTGAACATGTTTTAAGCTATGGTAAAGGAGGCATTACTAACTATTAAAGACTTCCTCATAATACAAACCTATATATGATCTGAAATAAATTAAAGACAATGTAATGACCGGACCTAGTCCACTTGGGCTAAGCCCCCAAAAGGGAGTATTCAAAGTATCTACACGAGGTGTTGACCATTTGATGGGTGTTGACTGATAACTCAACAGCTTCGGACCGATGTAAGGACACAGCTGCTGGGACAGGCAACGCGAACAATACCGGAGTTAACGCAAGGGTGTTACAGATAAGTTTCAAACTTAAAAGAAGTTCCCAACTTATACTAATTGCTACACACAATATCATGGTTCATAGAAGTTTTCTTGGCTGACGAATGAAACGCTGAATAAAAGCTTCGTGCCTACCCATCCTAGAGTCCTAATGAAACCAAAAATCAGGAAGCTCAATCATTTTCCTGGGACAGCCTAACAGGCTCAACAAAATTCCACCTCTGCAGTATCTCAAAGACATCAATGGAGGTCCTCCGTGCCTTTTTTTTTTGTCACCACTTTCCTATTCGATTCAACATGAACGGACACAACTTACGATTCGAATATGTCTTGTATGTTCATTCCCATTCCTCCGCCTCTGCCGCCGCTAGCCGCATGCTGCTTAAGGCCCTCTTCTCCATACTTATCATAAATGCCCCTCTTCTCGCCGTCCGACAACACCTCATACGCTGATCCATCGAACCAGAAAGTCAGCAACAAACGAAGCCAAACGCACTCAAAAGACAACCTCCTCACATCCACAATCGAACTCGCGCAATCAAAAAACAAATAAATAAATAAACCATCGCGACCTAAAGGCTTTTACCATTGTTGATGTCAGCGAATTTCTTATTAGCCTCCTCGTTGCCTTGGTTCTTGTCGGGATGGTACTTCAACGCCAGCTTCCGATACGCTCTCTTGATCTGCTCGTCCGACGCGCCCTTCGGCACTTGCAATATGTCGTAGTAACTCTGCCTGCAAACACGCCCCAACACCTCAGTGATGACCTCCGCAAAGCATAAGCGGCCGGCAGCTCAGAAATCGCGAATGGTCGAGATGCGTACCCTGCAATGGCGATCGAGGCGCTGCACAGAGCGCACAGCAGGAGCAGGAGCTTATTCCTCGGCATCGCCATGGAGAGAGCTCGGAGATCTCTCCGGTGACGGATCGCCTCGAGTCCCCACCGCGCGTCCGGATCCCGCGCGGTTCGCTTCGACGTGCAAAATGATCCTCGAGGAGCTAGGGTTCTCGGAGAGAGGACACGAGCGACAATGCGCGTGCGTCTCCTTCGTGCTCAGGGAAGGCTCGGGGATGAAGCGGTCGAATGGAGCTCGTGCGGAAGACGGTTAAAACGACCCCCCGTATCGACGAGGCGACTTGACCGGCGGAACTTCTTGACGTGGTGGAGGCGTGACACTTTTTATGCTTTCGCTACGTGTTGGTGAGGGAAACTGACCAATGGGAGCACGGCTGAGGGTGTCTCCGCGAATGGGAGATCGCCACGTGGGTAGCGCCACGCTTTGCTTCGCTATTTGTTGCGGGGCCACCGGAGGGGGAGCCCTCCGTCCCCGGCACGGTCGCAACCGGTCCCACGAAGAAGTTTTTGGCAAACGGATGATTTGGTTTAATGGAAAATCAGTAATTAATGAGTTAAAAAAATATTAATATAAAAATAATTATTTGTATCGTTTGAAAGAATTAATTCAATGAAAAATAATCACGTTATTAACAACTTGTACTTAAACGTTTTCTTTAATGATTAAAATATTTTTCATTGGCTAATTTTGAAATTCGATACAAATGATCATTTTTAAAATATATTTCAATTTTTTTTGATTTTACAACGGTGTATTTTTACATTCGATCTAGACAGAAATAATATCGCACTTCAGAAAATTTGGGTTGCTCCACATAGTTCGTCCACACTAGTTGACTTTGTTTGTTTTATCCCATTGACTCTTTCTTTCAAAAGAAAAAATCTATTCAGTTTGAAAAATTACGAGATGACTTGATTGCGGATGAATTCTATTGTGCATCCACTCATCCAAAGATTAGCGACAATATTAATGCAAGTCATGACAAAAAAAATTGAAATAAAAGGTGCAAAGAGTGCTGAGTCACTCACTCGCCATCTTCCTATTGCAAACGAGGAAAGCGTGAACGGGTCAATCATGCGCGGTAGCCCGATAATAAAATAGCCATGCTAGATTTCACGAGGTCACAAATTCGAACCTAATCATTAGTGAATTTTTGGCTAATTTGTGTATTGAGCATTTGCTACGTAAATGCGACACTTTCTGATTTCGAATATGCGAGTGGAGCCAATGGGCTAGTCTATCAACAAGTGGACAAAACAGTTAATAATTTAAATACGAATAGTGATTATTCAAATGTAATGTTATACTCTGAGACACTTCGGGTCTGTTTAGTAACGTTTCTGTTTTTTTGTTTTTTTTGTTCTTTGGAACATAAAAAGAATAGAAATTGTTTAATAAAAAAAATCTATCTTTTGTTTCTAAAACAAAAAGTGATCCTGAAATAAATTTGGGAACGAAACGAAATAAAAAAAAAAAAATCTACTTTTCTGTTTCTAAAACAAAAACAAGAAATGATTTTTTCTGGAACCCTCAAAAAATAAGAAACAATCCATCGGCCGCAACTCGCCCATCGCCACCTCTCGCCGTCCTTAAAAAAAAACAGAAGAAAACCGTTTAATAAAAAAAATCTACCTTTTTGTTTCTAAAACAAAAAAGTGATTCTGGAATAGATTTCGAACAGAAACAAGAAGAAAAAAAAATCTACTTCTCTGTTTCTGAAACAAAAATAAGAAACGATTTTTTCTGAAACCCTCCAAAAATAAGAAACAATCCATTGACCGCAACTTGCCCACCACCACCTCTCGCCGTCCTTCGCCGCCACCTACTGCCTGCCTTCCGCCGCCACCTACCGCCCGCCTTCCATCGCCACCCGCCTCTTGTTGTCAATCATTGTCCTCCGTCGCTCGACGCTTGTCACCACCCACCACCGATTCTTTGTCCTCTTTTTGCTAGCCCGTGTTTCATCACCCAACGCCCGTTGTCACCAAAGACTAAGGCGTCTCCCTTGCCAACCATTCGGATGTCGGCGATCACCCACCACCAATTGATGTCTTTCGTCACCGGCGGCGACCCACCACCGACCGCCATCCTCCGTCGTCGGCCATTGTGCTCCATCGCTCGACGCCGGCCACCACCTGGCTTTGCGCGCCTCAGCTATGTTACTTGACCACCTCCCCCCCACAGCCACTCGGCGTCTAACGGTCACCACCGCCGGCCACCATCCTTCGCCACCGACCGTCGTGTTCCATTGATCGACGTTGGCCACCCTCTCCGCCGCTTGACCACCTCGATGCGCCCATTGCTTGTCATCATTTTGATGCCACCGTGCTCCGTAGATTGACCGTGCTCCGTTTGCCTCCTGCGCATTTGGTAGGGGTGTCAAAAAAACCGGCGGACCTTGCTGACTGGCCAGGCCGAAATTTAGGGTATTTTGGGGTCGGGGCCTTATTTCTATGGGTATAAGTTTTAGATGTTGATTTTTATTAGGATAGGGTCGGGCCGGGCTAGGCCAAGCTTTTTTAATCTGGTACCAATATAACCCTACCCCCCTCTCTTCCCTTCCCTCTCTTCTCTCTCTGCGTCCGACCCCCCTTCCCTTCGCTTTTTCTCTCTCTGCTCAGAGACCTATCTCGGTCGATCCTTACCGCCCATGACGGCCGCCTCCCCTCATTGCCTCCCCCTCCTCGATTCTCCTCCCGTCTTAAGCCACAGGTAGCCACAGGTTTCCAGCAGCACACACAGTCCTGCAACAGACCTCTCCCTCCCCTCGGGCCGGCGCCCTCTCGACCCCGGCCCCGTACTCTCAAGGCGACAAGCTCATGACCCTCCTTCGCCAAAGGAAGATGGAAGCCTCTTCCTCTCGGCTTCTCGGATCACGGGGAAAGCGAGCGCCGGCGACTACGAACAAAAACAAGCAGGGCGGACAAGCGGCAGGATGGATATCAACGAACGAGGCGTCTCAAAGCGTGAGCAATGAAGACACGCGGTCGGGCGCCCACCTTGGGAAGAATCCCGGACGGGGCGCGGAGGAGCGGAGGTCGAGGGGGCGGAACCGGAATGCACCATGGCGAAGCGCCTCGCGAATCGCTTCCTTCTTCTTTCTTCTTCCTCTTCTTGGTTACAAATGAGGAAGGAGGCTGGTCCTTAATAGCCTCTGGAGAGCGATAGAGAGAGACAGAGGAGGAGGAGGAGGCGAAGGCACGGAACAAGGTGTAGAGAACAAACCCTAAACCCGACCCGGACCCGACCGACCCGACCATATTCTTGGAGTATATACTTACTTGGGGTCTTGGGGGTCGGGTCGGGTCAAGTGAGACTCTATATATTTTGGTCGGGTCGGATATTATAAAAAGCCCAACCCGACTCGACCCATTGACACCCCTAGCGGCTGGCCACCATTTTACGCCATCGCCGACCACCATCCTTCGGCCCCCCACCGCCACCCCGTCCTCCATCGAGAATCCGAAGGGAGAAACTCGTCCATGAAATAGAAAAAATCATTCGCGTCCTAAACGCGTTTATATTCTTTTTTTTATTTCAAGAATAGAAATTTTATGCAGATTCTTAAATGTTATTTTTGCTCAGAAAATATATCAAAAAATAGAAATAACAAGATTTATTTTTAATCAGAAATTATTTTTAAGAACAGAAACGCTGGTACGCAGAACCTCACAAAGGTCTAGATAAGTGATTTTGCCTGCTGCTTCTTTCGGTCCCGGAAGGAAGGCAAGAACGGGATTGCTAAACGCGGACCCTATTTCCGTCCCGTCTTCCAGAAGCTCCAGTTCCATCCTCTCACAGACTGCCACGTACTAAGTTCCGCGTCACCGATCGACTCCAGCAGATTATTTCCGAAGCATCCACCGTTAGATCATAGGAGCCCGATGATCACCACAAACACGATGATCCCAGAGCGACATCGGACGGCTCAGAGAGCGAACGTCTAAAAGTCGGACCCCATCGAAGCGGCGTACGCAATTGCGCCGCCCAATAAATTAAAACAATCTAAAAAAAGGACCCCAAACACACCGGATTATTCATGAGCTCTCTCTCTGTCTCTCGGTCGTCTTCAAGCTTGGACAAAAGGGGAAATCGCAGAGCAAAGCCCGGGCGAGGTCAAGGACAATGGCGAGTTCTCAGATCTGGATCGGAGCCGCCGCTGTGGCGTTGCTGTTGGTCTCGGCTCTCGGCGACGACGTCCTCGTGTTGACGGAGGAGAACTTCGACAAGGAAGTCGGCCAAGATAGAGCAGCTCTCGTCGAATTCTACGCCCCTTGGTAACTGTCGAAACCTGTCCCCTGTAATCTACTGGTTTTTTACGCGGCTTTTGTTTGCCTTTGGAGTCCGCGTTGGTTCAGCAGTGTGAATTTGTCCGACGAAGCGATTGGCTTCTGGTGGGCGCAGGGGTCGCCATTTGATCGGTCGCTAGATCTATTTTAGGATCACCTGCTTCGTGTTCGCGTTGTGTCTGGCATGCGAACGAGATGCTTCTTTCTGACTCGAGATCGGATTCTTTGGACCGAACAGTCTCTGATGACGATTTCTGCTTTGACTCATCGGTTGTATTGCCTTTGCAGGTGTGGTCACTGTAAAAAGCTTGCTCCAGAGTATGAGAAATTGGGATCTAGCTTTAGGAAAGCGAAGTCTGTCTTGATAGGAAAGGTAAGCTTCAAAATTGTACTTTCCCGTGTGTCTTATAATCAATAACCGCTTCAAGCTCTATATTCGTTTCTACCTAGTGACACTAGCAGGTTTCTGCGTTAATTGAACTCGCTCAGTTTGTTTCTTTTCTGGTTTTGGTTTTGGGGTGGGGGGAGATGGGATTTTCAATTTCACTTTACCTCCTTCGATCTTTTGGATGGAGCACTTTGAACCCCAAACCTGAACTTTATGTTTATGTCGGACTTAACACCCAGGAGGGGGGGGGGGGTGGTGATTGGGGATACATGGCTCCTACTGGGTTTAGGGTTCAAAGTGCTCCACCTCTAGATTATGGGGAATATAGAAACTTCCATTTTTTTCTTCTTCAACTGAAATTGTGGAATTCTACTCTGGTGAAGGTTCTTTTCTCTATTAGATAGTTTATGATCATATGGAAAAACATACTTCGAGTATTTTCCCACGAAATACTTAGCTGACAAACTGGAAGTTGATTTTGCATAGGTGGACTGCGATGAACACAAGAGTTTATGCAGCAAATATGGTGTTTCTGGATATCCGACGATTCAGTGGTTCCCAAAAGGTTCCTTGGAGCCCAAAAAGTGAAACATTTGTTATCTCGGTTATAAAAGTTTTTACCTTTGTGCACCTCCAATGATGGATGACTTTCAAAATGCTTACAACATTTGGTTTCTCAAACTTTGCAGGTATGAAGGACCGAGGACTGTGGAGGCACTAGCTGAGTTTGTGAATAATGAAGGAGGTGTGCATCTTCTTTGTATAATTTATCTCATACCACTCGATATAAATGCAAGATTGTGCAGTGTTTTTGTGTTTGCTGGACATAGATAACTTTCATTGACCCTTTTCACTGGCTTTACAATTAATATCTGGATTCTGGAGACAATATTTGTAACCACCATTTGTGATCGTTTCTCTTAACGAAAACTCGCGTATGTACCTGACACACGGTATGGGGTGTTCTCTTATGATGCTACTATAGAACTTTCTCTTGAAAGAGTCAATAAGGGAAGTTGATATTATTAGTTTGCAGTCAGAATTACTGTGAACTTGTGCCGTATGATTTTCCCTCATGAAATTTCAGCTTGAATCCCCCTAAAAAATAGTTGTGTGCAGGGACCAATGTTAAGATATCTGCAGTACCATCCAGTGTAGCTGTGCTAACATCGGACAACTTCAATGAGATTGTCTTGGACAAAACGAAAGATGTTTTGGTTGAATTCTATGCACCATGGTAAGCATGACTTTGTGTTCGTGCTGTTAAAATCTCCTTGGCATGGCCATTATGTCTTGATAGATTCCCTACCAAAAAGTGTGTATTCATTCTAGCAATTTTTTGTTAAGTGGTGCTAATTAAGTGTCTATACCTTCATTCAGGTGTGGCCACTGTAAAGCTCTTGCTCCTGTAAGTAAGAATGCTTTATAAACAGTATAGTATTAGCATGAGTTTTTAGCATTTGCTTGAGTAATCCAAATTTCTGGTTTCTTGCAGACTTATGAAAAAGTAGCCGCAGCATTCAAATCAGAAGAAGATGTAGTTATTGCAAATTTGGATGCTGACAAGTACAAAGATCTAGGTGAAAAGTAAGTGCATAATAATCTGGTAATCAAGTCTATATAGATTGATAATGTTAAATGTGCTCATGTCAAAACTCGGGGAATCAGTGTTGAATGCTCTTGGCATGTTGCAGGTATGGTGTGAGTGGTTTTCCTACATTGAAGTTCTTCCCAAAGAACAACAAAGATGGTGAAGAATATGACGGTGGAAGGGATTTGGATGATTTTGTGAACTTCATCAATGAAAAATGTGGAACCAGTAGGGATGCAAAGGGACAGCTTACTTCAAAAGTTAGTTAATTTTCTTAGATATTGATGATTTGATATGAAATCGGTTTCCTCGATCTTTCCTTCTTGTTTGAAGACTTTGTCGATTAATAATTCTTTTTGACAGGCTGGGATAGTCGCCAGTCTTGATACTTTGGTGAAGGAGTTTGTGGCTGCCACTGGTGAGGAGAAGAAAGCAGTCTTTTCAAAGATTGAAGAGGAGGTTGGGAAGCTTGAGGGCTCTAGCGTAAGGTAGTCATTTTGACCTAATTCCCTAGTAACTCTTTTCCTTCTTTTTCTTCTCATCTCTCTATCAATGGTAACGTGAATACATTGCTGAAATTAACTACTGTTGCCTTTAGTCTGTCATGTCTCAGAAACTTATGTTGCTAGATTAAACCTCTGAAACATTTGGCTTTAATATGTATTTTTACCTTTGACACAGATACGGGAAAATCTATCTGAAGGCTGCTAAAAACTGTATGGATAAGGGTGCTGATTATGCCACAAAAGAAATTGAGCGGCTCCAGCGAATGCTTGAGAAGGTATTTTGCATAAATTCTCAGTATCGAGTTCCCAATGTCTTACAGTTTACCCCAGATTTTATGGCGATTCAGTATCTTAAGAAGGATATTGTTTTCTCAAGGAAGTCGTTTTTACAATAAGACTAAAACTCTAGTTTTCTGCAATTCACAGTCAAGAGAACTACTGACATTACCATTTCTCACTCCCATCAACACTCAACTGTTTAACCACCTTCTTTCCTTTTCTTTTGCAGTCGATCAGCACTACCAAGGCGGATGAGTTCACCCTCAAGAAGAATATACTGTCATCATATGCTTGAGCTTCAAGGAGTCACAAAACTCATGAAAGGATTGCAGCATCTGACCTGTCTGCAACGATTTGGCCCCGCCTCACCACTCCTGTTTGATTTGATATGCTCTGATACTGAGCGTAGGCCTCTTGTTAGTCGAGTACTTTCTTGGTTAGTGAGGAAACTCCCTTCAAAGTTCAAACCCTTAACTTGGTAATAATATATCAAATTTTGTCGGAAGAGGCTTCAGTTTTTCTGTAACAGAATCATTGACAGGGCTTTTAGTTTTATCTTACGCAGTTGTCATTAGTTGATGAGCAGCTCTACATCATTATTCTGAATATGCTTTCCATTTCGATTGGCGTTCTCAGAAGCTTTTTCCTTCAAATCCGGTTGTTGTCCTCATTTGAAGTGCTCATCAAAACATACTGTTTTGTATGGGGTGGATATTGGGCCAAAGTCTAGATCGTTAGTAGAAAGATTTAAAATCTATACTGGTTTGAATGATACGGTCCTTCCACATAGGTCAAGCCCTAGCTGGATATACAATGATCTATTTATACATTGTTAAAGCTGGAGCCGCTTCTGTGCTCGCAAGGTGATACTTCTATTCAAGTCTATGCTTGTCACGTGGCACGACACTTGGCACTGTTTTGCCACGTGAACGAAATGAAAATTTTTGATAAAAGGATATTATCTTCATAAGGATACTATCTTGAGTTTAGCTTAACTTAGCCAAAACTATTTGAAAACAACATTGACAAATAGATTGTACAAACCACATCCATAGTCGTCTCATGCTCCTTAGCTACAATTTTTACGTAGGGTTCCTTTTTTTTTCTTGAAGGATCCATTTGAAGCTCAAGAATGTACATACGGTGTTTTTTTTTTTTTTTTTTGCCTTTTGAATTTGCTCTTAGCTTCTATATTGATTATTAAACGTAATTTCGTTAATTCGTGCTCTTTTGATATGGAAATTACGCACACCGTGGAGAGAGCACAACTGTCTATTTTCTACACGTTGTTGGAGTCATCTGCGTTTCCATGTATAAAGAGAATACGGATAGGTAAATGATGAGAATTCCATCAGAAAGCGCTCGAAAATAGGTGGCATAAGCGCACTCTTTTACGGAGTAACGATGGAAAAGAGATTTTAAGTCGAATCTCTGTCCGAACGTGGGATCATCCATCGATGTCGCTCTTTCATTTTTCCAGTATCTAGTTGGTCTATTATGGGCAGTAAGAAGTTTAACCAGACACCAGTGACTGTTTGCCCTAAATCTCAAACAATCTTGAATGAACGGCTAAGCGAATCATGAACCTGAAGTCATCTTCTCTCCTAAGCAAAACCTTCAAATCCTCTCTGGATGGTAAGCCCCAAACTGCAAGAAAACTATAAAGGATGTCCATCTACCAGAAAATATGGTTTTGGACCACATTTATTGACGCCGTGAGAACTGGAAATATTTTCCCAAAGGTCTACAAACACACTGAAAGTCGTGTTCGTGGAGACATTGATTAAGCATGCTTAATAAGGAAAGATTCTATTTCCGAAAAATTTTGGTGTATTGAAAATTATCATCTTCCCCCATTTAATTACTCAATACACAATTAAAGGACACTCTTCAACAAAATATTGTAGATGCACACTTGTACGTAATTGTACTTTCTTCTTTAATTATAACACTTGGTTACAGGATTTTACCCCCTCGTCCATTGTCGCATTGAAATTTCTCGATTAAGCTCTTATGATGTCTTCATTATCACTTCAGTAACTTGCAATAAAGAAAATATCCTTCGACTTTCTGCCAGACCCCCGTATTCATAACAACAAATATTCAACTTAAGGACCAGTGCAACTGTCTGCCGCAAGATTAGCGGTAGATGGTGTCAAACAAACCTTAAGTCCTGTTCTATGCCAAAACAAATAATCCTGTTCCTAATACATACAACTGCAGATGTTTTCCTTAAAAATCAAGAGAATGTAAGTAAGATCAAAGAACCAAATAACAGTAGCTTACAGCTTACAGGCTCACCTCCATTCCCAGTTTGTATCTGTAGTTGCCAATAAAGCATTACCTACTTCTCTGAAAAGGCAAAAAGTCATAAGCTAGAGTGACATATTATGATAAAAGCAACAACTTAACAATAGAAAAACAAACATGGCAATGGTTCTTGCCACAGCAAAATGCAAAGGAGATTCTCTTTCTTCACGCTGGCGTCTGTTTTACCAGAGAGATACCGCACTCAATAATAAGAGATGATCATGTGACATTCATCTGAAGATCTATTTGAAAAGTACAAATGGTCATGACACGTAAGAGAACCTGATCAAAAGTTGCCTTTTGACTTTCCTCAGCAAACCAAACAGATTCAAAGACACGTGGATGGACCATGCTCTCAATCCAAGGAATCTTGCCAACTCACTAGCTATCTTGCTGCCAAGATCACCTATCAACCCCGATATCAAGATAATAAACTTTTGCCTAATGATTCCGGTCCTCAGAAATCACATTAGAAAGGCAAGTCATACCAGGAAACCCACCAGCAAGTTGGCCCCTCAAAAATCGGTATCGAACTTAGATAGCTAAAAACACTCAAAGTGTGCCGCATGACTAATCATATATCTCTTGGGGATAGCTGTTACACCCCTTACCCTCGCCATGTTCGAATTATTTATCCAGATGGATCTCCAAAACAAACATTGACTCTGCCTCTCTAACTCATGCTCAAGCTTCTACATCCCAGATTCAACCCTTTCCAGTAATTGAATTTGGTGTTCCGTGTTTTTTCTTCAATGAAATCAGAAGAAGAGGCACCACTTGAAGGACACTCCTCTATATGATAGTCCTTTTCATCAGATAGAGACTTCACATCTTCAGATTCCATATTGGGCACAGCCTCCTGCCCCGAAGCAAAAGGTGATTCATACGGACAGATGGGAGCAGGTTGTGTTCTCATCTGCACGGAGCGGAGGAGTGCAGCTCTTCTCAAATCAGCTGAGTGGCATATGTCACTGGGAGACGAGGGGAATCGGCCCTCAGAATCTGATCCTCGCTGGCGGGTCTGCGACGATGTGGGTGCCACAAGGTTATGACTATATGAAGGGGATGAAGCTATAGGAGTAGCAGATGATGGGCCACCAAATGGTCTCTGACATCTATAAGGAGAAACTGGACTAGTTGGGAGGCTGTCAGACTGGGATGAACAAGCATTTATCGGGATTTCACAGAATCGGGAGTCATCAGAATCTTCTGACATTGGTGAATACTGTGAGGACATGTCATCCCTGAAAATAAATGTTTGTCACACAACAAATATTAACCAAAATAACATGGGAAGAAAGGTGTTTTTTTTTTTTTGGGGGGGGGGGGGAGCCAAAATCAATGCGTAAATTTGATGAACTTATTGTGCAAAGAGCGTTCTAGGATGATGCATTAAATCTAATCTTGTAATCCAGTAAACTGATGCAGGGAGACATCCCACAATTACATGACCTCAGGATGAAGCCATCATCCACATAATCATAATCTCAAACGAATAAAGGAGTGACATTCTAATCCTCTCCATCAAATACAAGATGATGAATATCACTCTGAAAGAACGAGAGAGGCGTCAGAGACACCTATTCATGAAAGTCTTTTGAGCACCTAAGAGAAGTATGCCATAAGTATTTTTCATGCGCATTGTGCAGTGGTTGTCCAATGGTATGTTCTGTTGGTTAATGCAAAATGCATACTTAAATTCCAAAAGTTCCTTTCCCTATACTTTAACACCGGAAACTGTTTTCCAAACTTTGTGTAACTTATCACTCCACCTCCTGCAGGCATCCAACACAAAATGTGTTCGCCTCCACCACAATCGCAACCTCCAGCACCTGCCTCCTATACTGCAGTCCCAACAACTGCCTGGCAACTGGCAACAAGCAACCACTGCCATCAGTCAATTCTTCCAACCGCAGACAGCACTATAAAAACATACCCACTAATCATGCTAGGAAGACTTAGCATGACAAGATTGATTGGAATCCCAAAACCCTCCACGATGAAAGAATGATTTGGATCCCCGAAACCACCATGATGCTCATCATCTCAGTTATTAGCCTAACTAAGAATGATTTAGCTGAATTATGGTTACTTGATGAGGGTACAACAGTAAAGTTGTCACTGTGTTGCCAGGAGGATACAGGTTCGAGTCGTGGAAACAGCCTCTTGCAAAGATTGCAAGGTAAGCCTGCGTACCTTAGACCCGAAGTGATCCAACCATTCCCCTAAACCCACTTATCGTGGGAGCTTCCTGCACCAGGCTGCCCTTTTTATGGTTACTTGATGAGGGTGCATGAACCCCGAAATTCAAATTGAGTGAAAAAATCCAATGGATTTACCTAAAATAAAACATGCTATCAGATCTAGCAGGAGAATCCATATAGTTTTCGCCGAGGGTGTCCCCGACGGTCAATCCATTTAAGCTGGAAGCCATCATCTGCATCACAAATCAAAACATCTCAACAGACGAGTGCTTGGAAACTAACCAGTTCCAAGCTTCCTGTGAAGCCTACTAAACACATCAGAAAATGGAATTTATGGAAGAAGTAAAAGTCAACGAGCCAGGCGCCATGATTCCTTCTCACTTCCATTTCTCGAAACTACATCAAATCACTATAGTAAAAGACAACCAAGAGAAAATTTTGCAATTTCCACCGCAAGAAATTCGCCCTAAAGAAGAACTCCGTATTTCTAGATAACGCTCGCAAAATTGAGTACGGGGACATCCACAATGAACTCAGGCATTTTGCTCGAAGTGGAATCGATTCCGCAACTATCGCAAAACCCTTTTCACCAAGAAACGAGGGAACAGAGGAAAAAGAAATGGGGGGGCGAGAGACAAAAACCTCGCTGAGATAGCGCTTGTGGGAGTACAAATTGTCGAGGTAAACCTCGTCGTCGGGGTCCCTGCTGCGTTTCCCGCTCGACGACGCCGTCGCCGGCGGCGTCGACGGCGTCGACGTCGAGGTCGATGGAGAAGCCGAGTTCGCATTATTCGAATTCGAAGCCATGGTTTCTTTTCTGGAAGCTTATAGCGCGTCTCGCTCACGGATGAACAAGTGGAATCTGGCTTTGTTCGAGCGAAGACGATGGGAATGCTGCTGCGCCTCGCCCGATTTCTGGGTGCCTGGACGCCGCCATCGGAGACGGAACGAGATGCGGCTGTGAAGAGACGCTATGAGGTCGAGTACGCCGTTCAAATCTCGACTGCGTACTCGCGGCGGTGAGTCGACACGCGCCGAACATGGTCTGGCTTCCTCGGGACAAAAACTCGCGAGTCGCGGTTAGTTTAAATTTAGATTAATTTTCGTAACGTTTCTTAACTTCAGCGAATGTCGTTGGGTGCAATGCATGGGTCTTGATCTGGCCCGGGACTCGGACCGGTCGGTTTTGGATGGTTTTCAGGGAACCGGTCAAGTTACCGGTTCTTGATAAAGTTCTCGAGAAAGAAGTTAGAACTTCACCTCTCATCTAGAGCAGGTCATCATCAACTTTTAACTTCTTACATTAACCAGGTAGAAATCCTGACAAGTCCTTATCCAAATTCACAAGATGGTGGGCAGCTCCTTCTGATGGTAACAATGTGTGCGTTTTCATTGCATGAATTGGGACTCGAGCGACCTTGAATTGTGGATAAGAATGAGTTAAAGGTTTGAGCTCTAATCGATTCAATGCCTTGTCAATATAGTTACTTATGTTGGGCACAATTAAATTCCCGGTGGACAGGGTCAGTTCTAATTCCATAGAATGGGAACCAACCACATCTGGCCCAGCTCTCGGTTCCGGGGTGGGAATCGATCCACCCTAAAACCGATCACTCCTAAACGTCACACCCCAATTTCTATGAGTATAGAAAAAACGACTTGCCATCCTTCCCAAAGGACATAGTCTCGAACGTAACCAACAATAACCGGCTAAATCCAACAACTATCATCTTAGATATATATCCAACTACCTAAATTTATACACAAAATATAATTATAAAAAAAATTCATGCACTCTCGTCCTAGTTGCCGCTAGTCAAAGAACTTGAAAGACATATAAGATAGATGGTATAAGCAATCACAACCCAATGAGTAATATACATCTCATCTAAGCATATTGAACGTCTACAATGCATATTTACAAAATAATTTTAGAATTCTTTTACATAAAATCCTATATATAATATATGTGTAGTATCAAAAGGTGTTATATCACTTTAACATAACTATATACATAGCAAACTTGCCCATTCAATCAACAATATTAATCAAAATTCCATTCTTCATTCTCTATCAAATCACACATCAAAAGTTTATTCTATTGATCAATCTAGTATACAATATCCAACCATTGCCATGCTTAACGCCTCATGACAAGTTTGACCCCCCCAAAAAAATGCCTCGTGACAAGGGCAATTAAGATCTCTTTTGCTAGGTCTCCACCTATATTGTTGGTGACTCGGTCTACAAGAATATCACTGAAAATAAAAGGCATACCCATAAAGCCCTCAATTGGTTCATAGCGACAATAAGCATCAAACCACTCAGTGATCGTCCAATAATCCATACAGCCTATTCAACATCCACAGCATAAATCAATTTTACAAACCAAAACAAATGACCTTTCATAAATTAATTAATTAATTTTAATATATTTCATAAGACATTTTCCAATTTATTTCAAAATTGATTTATAAACTAGGTTTATAAATTGGTATGTATGATATTTCGCAATTCTTTTCCTAAAATGTTCTCACCATTCCCAAACAATCAAAACTACTAAATGCTCAATTCGACTTTATACAACAAATACGCCTTTCATATTTCATAATATATCGAAGTCCTGTCATTTTTAAAACATGAGTTTGCAAATTCATTGAAAAGATAAGCACTACTCAACGCTAACTATAAAGACCACGTCACTCGAAAAGCTTCAAATTGGAGTGTTGAAATAGTGTTAATGCGACGCGTTAACATATATGTCCTCGACGACCTTGAATTTTTCAATAGCTAATTCGCCCCCCGCTTGCCGAAAGAAGCATTTTGAACTAATCTCTGTCAAAGTCGATTGAGGTGAGCTTTAGTAACGTAGAAGTCTTTAGTCAAATGACATGTGTCCAGTGTCCACTAGCCAACGTTTTGTTTCAGCATGCAAGCGGGATTCATGTCTTATTCCAAACATTTCTATGTACTAAGCTAACTTATTATTCTTCATTTTTTTTTTTTTTGTGAAAGTCTAACCGTTACATTCAACTCTCCTTAAATGCTTCGGCGACGTACTTATTTCTCGCATTTCCTTACATAGACTAACTGGGTTTTCGGGCAAAAGGAGAAGCCAATCCAATTCGTTTGACTTCAAATCCGACTAATTGAAGCATGCGAGTCTATTGAAGCTGATAAAAACCGAACCCGAAAAGCTCGAGTAGAGTGTCGGTGGTGTCGAGAAATCTCATTACTCAAGAGTTAGATTTCGAGTTTTTGAACCATATGCATCTACGGACAGCTCTTAGCGGTAAAATATTCTTTATCGCACTCCCTTTGCCGGCGTCAACAAACGCATCGGCTCAAGCTCGAGCGATGTGTTTGTGATCTTTATTGCCCAAGACTTTTTATTGCGGATCTTCATGTTCGGAGTTCTGTCACATGCATCGAAGGATTGCTCGTGGTGGCAAAAAGTTCTCTCCTCGTACCTTTGCTGCCTCCAAAACATTGCGGCGCAGGCATCTTGACATCCTAAACACTTGAAACCTTTTTCGCAACGGAGAAAAAACAAAGCACTCAAAACATTTGACAACGTACAAATATGCAGGGGTGTCAAAAGTACCCGCTCAAACATGACTCAATATGAACCAATCCGATCCAAACAGGGAATTTTTATATTGGGTCGGGTTGGCCTTAACTTGTTTGGGTAACGGTAAAAACAAGGCTTAAACTTATTTTGGATCTACCCGAACCCGCCCGAAACAAACAAGAGCCATTTGTCTTTCTTGTTCCAAGCGCGCCAGAAAGGCAACCACCGTTCATTCGTGCCGTCAAGTCCAACGAACTCGGTCCTCCTCCTCCCTCAAGAGCTATTTCACCTTTGTTCCAACCCGACCTTTGATTCCGGGCGAGCCAAGAGTTCTCGAGCTCGCAAGCACCTCTCGATCCGAGCCGTCGCGGAAATAGCCTCACCGATGCCGCCGCCATGGGCTGCTCCTCTTCGCTTCCAGGTAATCCCTCCATCTGCCATTCATGTTGTCCGCGACTTTTTTTCGTCGCCGGCGAGCTGAATTTGAGCTCGAGCTAATCTCCGGTCGCCGCGCATTCCTCTGGTCGTGCCGCATGCCGTTGGTTGTCTCCCGGAGGTTGTCCCATGTTTTTGGAGTCGGCATTTGTCCCCGCTTTTTATTTTGGAAGTAGTCGAAAGTGTGTAGATCGTGGCTAGGGCTTGGCAAATTTCGATGGGCTTAAATTGTTTGCCCGATGTTTGCGCGAGATTGTGAAGTTGCCAGGGACTTTGAGTATCATTCGCGATTTGATGAATGCCTCTGGTTAGTGAATTGGCTCTGTGATTGATTGGCTCGACATTCGGGTTATTGCAGATAGGGCTTCTAGAAGATTGAGCGGGCTCAATGCAGAGAACGGTTCAGTGAATGATGCAAAGAACCTGCGTGTCAAGGTACGCTTGCTACATGCGATCGTTTCTTTCTTTTCTGTATAACTCTTTCTTTATAGTGAATTTTGGTGGAAGTTGTTAGAGATTGATCCACAAAAACCTTGCAGGCATGACTAAACACTGATTGGGTTTTAAAGTGAATAGCAAGTACCACCTTTATTTTTTTTGACAGAATAAGTATGGAATGAAAAGAAAGCAGGATTTCATATTCTCTGTGGTGAAATTTGGTGTTAAAATGGATTGTTAACCTGTGTAAATAGGAATTTCTCGTGCTGTCATCATCTACTTCTATACTTCTTTGTTTGAACAGGCGAACAAGACAACCCAAGTTCTGTTTTTGGGGTGTCCTCCTTAAGAGAAGATGTAGGTGGTTAAGCAAAAAGCTAAAACACGAACACGAACCCGAACCCGAACCCGAACTCGACCCGACCCATTCGCGCAACTATATCATGTTCGGATCTTGTTTCGGGTCGGGTCAAGCAAACATATGCATTGTTTTGGGTCGGGTTGGGTATCATGAAAACCCGACCCGACCTGTTGACACTCCTACAAATATGGACACAAGCATTGGCATCCATTTTTCATAATTTTTCAAATTTAGATAATGTATTAAATTTGAGGGAAAGCGAAAAAATATGCTCTTCTTTACTTAATTTTAATGGGTTAGTATCATAAAAAATCTCAAATTAGTACAAATATGGTACATTTATCTCGAATTAATTTTCGTGTCACAAAAACTCACAAACTAGTACACCCGTGTCACGTTCACCCAAAACCGGTGCCCTTGCACCACATTTATTCATAACTAATTTTTATGTCATAAAAAATTCCAAACTGATAAACCTGTGCCACATTTACCTCAAATTGGTGTTCCCATGTCACATTTACCTCCCAAAAAAATTTCAAATTTACCACGATTTTTGGGTAAAATTGGAACGGGTATATCAGTTTGGGGTACATGTGACATATATGTACCTGTTTAGAGTACAATAATGTATCGATTTGAGATTTTCTATGACATGTATGCGATTCAGAGTTTTTGATAATATTAACCCAACGTTAATTCTAAACAAACAAGCACTCAAGCATATGCCTTCGCCACTCGTTTCCAAGAATCTTTCGGGAGAATCTTTCCCGTGCCGGGTCGTATAAAGCTAATGCACGTCGTATGCACGTGTCGACGTAGTCATCGCACGTGTCGATCGCCGGTGTCAGGCATCACAACATGTTAAGTTCTAAATATATGTCCATCCCATTTTGACAAAAAAAGAAGAAGACGAAGAATATTTCCTTGGGATGCTTAGCCCAATATAAAACGAACGACCACCCTTTAACTAAATAAAAAGCACGCGACCTTTTGACATTTCCACCGAACGATCCTCCGTGGAGAGAGATTAGTAAATGGCACGGTTGAAATTTCTCTCAATTTGGAGGGCTTCCTCGCTCCCCCCCCGAGCCCCACCACCTCCCCTGCGTGGCGCCACTGCCGCCTCGCTCCCCAAGTCGCCTCGCGCCTCGGTCGTCCCTCTCCGCCTCCCGTTTCCCGCTCGCGCATTTCGTCGAGCTCCTTGCGCGCGGCACGAGCGGCGGCGGCCGGCGCCGATCGGTCTCGCCTCGGTCCGGAGCGAGAGGGGCGGAGGAGCGGCGAGGGCGGCGACGGGGAGGATGAAGTACGTGCTCGTGACCGGGGGAGTCGTCAGCGGCCTCGGCAAGGGCGTGACGGCGAGCAGCATCGGGGTCGTGCTCAAAGCCTGTGGCCTCCGCGTTACCTCCATCAAAATAGGTTCGCGAAACGCGTGACGATGCTTGCCGGGCACCGTCTTTCACGAGCAAGTTTTGTGTTTTTTTGGGGGGGTGTTTCTTTGGTTGGTTAGGTGTTTGGTTTGGGTGGCCGCCGATGTTTTGGCTGTGCTCTGTCTCCTTTGGTTTGTGGCGACGAAATGGTTTTAACGAGAGAGAGAGAGAGAGGGAGAGAGGGTGAGTTCTCAAAGGCCAAAACCGCAGGAAGAAGGAAAGCTAGTGCTTCGGTCGAGTGGCTATTTGCCGTTCACGAGTGGCAATGAAGTTCTTCGAGTTCTAAAGAGCCTAGTTAAGAAAGCGGCAGCTTTTTTTTTCTTGGTTTATTTTACTTATTTCGGGTTAAAAGGAGTATGCCACCATACTGATGCAGACAGCACCTTCTGACGGATTTCTTGGCTTTCCTGGGTGTTGTTATTGTTTGTTTTGATCCCCTTTTAATACTTTTTAAGTCGCAGTTGGTTTCGACAATTTCATGACTTGCAGATCCATATCTGAACACGGATGCTGGTACAATGTCTCCCTTTGAGCATGGGGAGGTTTTTGTCCTCGATGACGGCGGAGAGGTTGCATGAATGTTCATGTCCTGCTAATGTCGTTTTCTCTGTACTTCAATTTTCTTTGGCAAAAGATCGGTGTCCGAGACCGGTTGTTTTCTCAATATGCCATTTTATGCCTTTGCAACTCGCCTTCTTTTCTTAGGTTGATCTGGATTTGGGAAACTATGAAAGATTCCTAGATATAACTCTCACCAAGGACAACAACATCACCACGGGAAAAATATACCAGGTGCTCTAATTTACTGCAGTACTTCTTCTCCATGTATTTTTGTTCGCGTACATGTGAAATTATATTATGCTCATGATATATTGATACATCCCCACTTTTTATCAGTCTGTCCTTGAGAAGGAAAGGAGAGGTGATTACCTCGGAAAGACGGTCCAGGTAATCCCTGTGCTCTAACCGACTTGTCTGCTTTCTGACATGCGATTACAGACTCAGAGTTAGGCTCTTCCCGTGTCTGCACTTTTCTAGGTGGTTCCACACGTGACGGATGCGATTAAGGATTGGATTCAATCCGTCTCTGCTATTCCCGTGGATGGAAAAGAAGGCCCTGCCGATGTTTGTGTTATAGAGCTAGGAGGGACTGTAGGTAAGAGTCGAAAGAGGATAAAGTTCTGTTTCCCCAAAAAGACCTTGTTTATTATACATTACAATTTTCCCTTCCCGGGGTAGAGCTGATGGATGTGCTTTGTCCAGGCGACATTGAATCCATGCCATTTATTGAGGCTCTGCGACAATTATCATTTTCAGTTGGTATACTCTTTGACTTCTCAATCTGCTTTAAGGAACTAGGACAATATTTTCTCCCTATCTGTTCATGGCATTTCTTTTGCCTTTTTTTTTTTTGCTAATATTAATTTGTTTTAGTTGTTTCGTTGTGCTTAATTCTACACAGTATGGACCATATATTATCCATGCTGTGATGCCGTCCTCTTTTATATGGTTGAATACTGAGCATTTTTATGATATGGTATCTGGATTTTACTTAGTGGGTCGCTGTATCACCCGTGGAAGCATGTGCATATGATGCCCATAAAATGTTGAAATTAAGACATTTGTGCATTATAAAACTTAACTAGTGTCATTATATTCCCAGGTTAGACAAGCTGCTTCTAATGTGTTATTGCCTGTGCCATGATGCTTTTATGTGTTTCTTTTTTCATTTTTCTGAAACATGGAGAGCTTTCTGATGTTAATCTTCAATTTCGTCAGGCCCAGATAACTTCTGCCTTATCCACGTGAGCCTGATACCAGTACTAGGTGTTGTGGGAGAGCAAGTACACACTTCTTTCACTTAATTTCAATCGCAAAGGATCTAAAGAATTTCAACTTCTTTCTATTTTTTTGTTGAACTCGGTGTATGATATCCTCTCTCTCTTTCTCTCTTAGAAAACAAAGCCAACACAACATAGTGTCAGAGAATTGAGGGCACTAGGCTTGACTCCTCATCTTCTAGCTTGCCGCTCTGCTCAGGTATAAGATTTCCACATGCAAAACACTATCAACTTAATCTCAATGAAATAATTTGGTCCGAGATTCATTTCTTCTGGGTCTAGAGCCTAGAGACTGCAGGCAGATTCTCTTTTTTGTCATTTGCTCTTTTGTTGGACTCACTGCTCCATTTCATGATTTTGGTGTGGTACCGAGGTCTCATGAACGTCTCTAGTGAATTTTGTTTTGATGGGGCAATCACTTGGCTTTAATATCCTTTCCTAGCCATTTTGAGCCGGAGTTTTTGAGAGTGGTGTAGATGAGAATGCTTTTTGGATGCATGGACACACGGGAAACGACACGATTAGAAATCAATCTATCCAGAAAATGTAGGCTTTGCCCCTATTGAGCACAAGGTGAGCGAAGGTCGTTTGAGATAGCTTAGTCATGTGGACAAAGACCTTTGGATGCCTAGTGAGGAGATTTGAGCAAGGGATGGAAACCTTGGTTAGAAGGGGCACGGGATGACGTAAAAGGACGTGGAAGAAGACAATATGGAAAGATACGGGTCATTTATAACTTAATGGGACTTTAGTACATGATTGAGTGCTATGATTTATTAGGATTCATACGGTGGACCCCACTTTAGACTGGTTGAATGTTGTGCTTCTTGGAACATTTGTATATTAGCGCCACCAATGTTGATAATTCAAAGAGATTTTGTGCCCGTCTCATAGCTTTTCTAGCATATACACGAGCAATGATTCGTGATTTGCTTAATTTAAGCCAATTTTGAATCATGTCTCACCTTTATATTGTAGCCCTTATTGGAAAATACGAAGGAGAAGCTTTCACAGTTTTGCCATGTTCCGGTACTTGGTTCATTTTTTTTTTTTTTTTTGTGTATTTTCTCAATTTGGCTACTTCAGCACCTCTATTGATACCATAGCTTTTACGTGCATTTTGATCTTTTTCAGATTGGTAATATTCTTAACATCCATGATGTTCCTAACATCTGGCACGTTCCTCTTTTACTTAGGGTGGGTTAAGATGCTGACAATTCATTTTTCTGAGTTTTAGCAAATACCTTTTGAAGTCTCCTTAACATCTCTTTGTCTTGTTTGTAGAACCAAAATGCTCATATCTCAATCCTGAATCAGCTAGGCTTGGTTAGGTGAGTTCCTTTCGAAATATTCAACCTGATAAGCATGAAGTTTGGCATAGAGCAATAATTACTGTAAATCGGCTTAGGACTTGCGTGTGTGTGAAGGTTGCTTGTATATATATTTTTAAGCCAACTAAGTTTATTTTGGCTTATGCAATTTTTTTTTTGTTTGGAGGCGCTTAGGAATGCTAGAAATGTTTTTATTATGAAATTTTCTGAGTCGGAGAATCTTCTTCTCTGACATTTTAATAATACCAGATGTGTGTTGTCTTCTCAATAAGAGGGGCTACTGTTTAGTTTTGGATGGATAGAGATGCTGTCTTTATAGAAAGGTGAAACTGTAACATGATGAGTCTACTACTCTTGATCATTTCTGGTGCCAGGCAAAAGATTTGTCTTATTGGAACGTACTCATTTTTCATTTGTGTTTTCTTTAGACCGCTGGATTAATTATCCATCTTGGTCTCCTTTCTTTTCTTCTTTTTCCCCACTGATACACGCATAAATGCTAGATTTTCATAGTCTGAACTCATTGGTCTGTCTTTCCTGTTTTATTCTTCAGGTGTAAATTCTATTATCATTGGTAGCCGTAGAAATCTTATCCAGATTTATCGATTTATTAACAGCTCTTTTGAACTGTGCCTTCAGCATTGCTAGCCCTCCGAATTTGCAAGATTGGACCAGGAGAGCTGAGAATTTTGATAATCTCACTAATTCAGTTAGTATTATGGTTTCTTTCTGGAATTTCTGTTTGAATTTTATGCTGTCAGTCATGCTAGTTAATTTGACTAATTAGTGGTTAGAGCTAGATTCTCAGATCTGTTTGATATTTCTATTTGGGAGATTCTTATATTAAAAAATACTGATATGTGCAGGTGAGGATCGCGTTAGTTGGAAAATATGTTGGCCTGACAGATTCATATCTTTCTGTAGTCAAGGTGTGATTTCAATTTCTGACTTATTTGGTTCGCTGAGATGATAATATCTGAAACTGAATCTTAATTAATTTGGATTCCTTTTGACATGTATAAAAAAATCCCACATTGCTGTGGCCTGATTGTTCAATTTAGAATCTTTTAGGTATGCATGTTAAATCCTTATAAACAGTTATGAGTTTAATAATGACGGTCATGGTTTCGTTTTGAACATAAAACAAGCTGGAAGGAGGTTAATCCCTAAGCAGAATCTATCTATTCGACTTCTTATTTTTTGGTTCAAGCATTTAAAACTATAACAGCTGCCAATTTGGAGTCCTAATAACATCTGGGATTTGATCAATCTTCCATACTAATTTGTTTACAGGCCCTGTTGCATGCTTGCATTGCTTGTTCTTTGAAGCCAGCGATTGATTGGATTGCAGCTTCTGACCTTGAAGAGGATAGTGCAAAATCGGTTTGTACTACATATCTCCATTCAAAATTACAATGATGAAGGGTCTCTCCAAATGTTTCTCTATTGTATTTGTCTTCCTTATATGCTTTTGCTTGATGCAGACACCGCAAGCGCATGCAGCAGCATGGGAAACTCTGAAGGTATTAATCACTAATTTTTGTCAAACTTGTTCTCTCTGTCTATGACCTTTGTGGAATTTTTTCGCTAGCATCACATGAACATTATTGCCATTCCAATGGATTAAGAGCTAATGTTTTTTTTTTCCTTTCAACTTTTAGTGTGTGCTCTCATGACAGAGGCACATGGTATTCTATAACAGCTGGCATTTGTTGTGCTTGCATTGCAGCTGAAATAACAGAAAAAACGCTTTGTTGCATAGAAACTTCCTGGCTTTTTCTGCTGTGCTAATGTTGATATCACCACAATTTTCAGTTACCAACTTTTTTTTTGGTCATTTTTCTCTTTCTTTTTTGATATGGCTTATTAGATCTGGTAGTTTAAAGTCTTTGAGCAAAATGCTTGTGACTTTATACAAGAACCTGTCATTTTATTATCGTGTGACTTTTAAGTCGATTGAACGCAATTGATCTTTTGTTGAGGTGAGGAACATTTTTTCCCATTGTTTGAATAAATAATAGATGTATGTCCTTTTTTGCATAAATGTGCAGAATGCATCATGTGTCATAGTTCCAGGTGGATTTGGAGATCGTGGTGTGACAGGAATGATATTGGCTGCTAAGTATGCAAGAGAAAATAACGTCCCTTATCTTGGGATTTGTTTGGGCATGCAAATTTCTGTTATTGAGTTTGCCAGATCTGTAAGTACATTAACTTAGCCTTGATCATCCCTTCTTGTGTGCATATAGATATATACTAATGTTTGTCTCTGATTTAGGTTTTGGGCTTGGATACAGCAAACAGCACAGAGTTTGATGCTGAGACGCCCAATCCTGTCGTAATGTTCATGCCTGAGGTGTGGCTTTATTGTTTGTTTTAAAACTTAACAAAGATCGTGTGTGCAAGTGTGCTATTTGGTCTAAGGTCCTAATATGGAGTTATGTGCGTGCAGGGATCAAGAACGCACATGGGAAGTACCATGAGACTGGGTTCCCGTAGAACATTATTTCAGACACCAGATTGCATCACTTCAAAACTGTAGGTGATACATTTTCTACTTCGTTTTTGTCTGTGGTGCTATTTGTCCATGTGCCCTTTAAGTGGAAAAAGAGCTATTATGCATCTTGAAATTGGGGCAGTTGGGGACTGTGAAGTTCTAGAAAAGAAAAGATTAACCATTCTGTCTAGTAAACATCCGCAGAACATTTCTTTGGGTCGCTTGATTTGAGGCTTAGACATTGATGTTCAGTTTCTAGAAGCTGAGGTATTGGGATTGATACAAAAAACACAATTTTTGCTAAATATGATGGTCTATACCGAAATACTGGGTAATTATTAGTATTTGGCTTTCTTAGTGATTTGCAAGAAATAGCTGTAAGGTAACTGTGTTATTAGAAGTGTTATGAGATTATAAATGGAATAATACATTCTCTCGTTTTCTCAATTTTGCTTGCTTATTTATAGGTATTGCAACTCAGAATATGTTGATGAACGACACCGGCATAGATATGAGGTTAGCTGGAAGCTAGTGTTGATTTTGCTATAGATGAAGTGTCATGAAGATCATAAAGTTACTTTTGTGATGATCATGGGATGATGCAGGTAAACCCTGATGTGATTGGAAATCTAGAAGAAGCTGGATTAAAATTTGTTGGAAGGGACGAAACGGGTAGGAGAATGGAGGTAGGTTTTCTGCCAAGTGATATTTTGGTTATCTGGCTTTTTAATTACGTATGAATTTCCTTTTTGTTGGAGCTAGGATTCTTTTGACATGTAAAGAATCTCAATTTATTTTCTTAAGTCCTCTTGTATGAGTGGGATTGGTCAGAACTTGGCCTGGAAACTATAAAATGAACTGAATTACTTGGTTTTTGCATGCAGATTTTGGAGCTTCCAACTCATCAATTTTATGTAGGTGTCCAGTTCCACCCTGAATTTAAGTCACGACCTGGGAGGCCCTCAGCTCTATTTCTAGGTATCTTGAATGAGCAAGCCTGTTAATCCAAAATATCTCTTGTTCTCATTGAGAACTATATGAGTATATGAGTTTTCAGTTGCATTGTTGTTATCTACTGAACAACAATGAAGAATCAGGACCTGTGGCTGTGCTCTACTTACATGCATCCTAAGACTTGCTTTTTGTGTGGATAGGTTCAAGGTTCATCTGTTTCACTAGCAGCATACCATGCTGCGCATGGGCTTGTGATTCATAATATTTCTAAAAGAAATGAAAATTTTATGAATTCATCATCGATAATTGAATTTCTTAGCAACTTAATGCACTTTTCCTATCTTTTGGTCTGTATTTCTTATTTGGCTTAATTTTTATTGAAAAGATTGACTTGGCTTTAATTTGGTTTAATGTATTCTTTACTTATGTACTAATTTATCTCATCACGCAGTTATCTATTTTTATATATTTAGTTCAAATAAAAATTAGCTACATTTCCTATTCTTTTTAAGGGACTTCTCATCACTGAAAGTGATAAAAGAAGTTGACTATAGACTTTGTTATTAGTAAGAGTTAATTTAATGAGAGGATATAAGTTTATAGTAATTCATGCAGATACTGCATGTATGCAGTTACAGCTAAGAGTTTGGCATATGAGCAGTGTGGCGCTGTAGTAGTTTTTAAGTCGAACTTTTATCAACACCTTATCTCCGGCTTTCAGGAAGTTGTATAGGTTAGAATGCAATGTCTGTGGATTTGTTGTTGGTAGAGCAAAATGGGGAGAACAACCTGAATAGTGCCTCAAGTATATTTTTGGATTTGTTGAAAGGTGTAATTTTGTCTTCAGGGTTTGAATTGATTAATAATTTATGCATGTTCATAATGCTTTACTGGGACATCACATCTTTACTTGTGTTACTCTGATTCAGGATTTATCTTGGCGGCAAGTGGGCAGTTGAAAGCATATCTTAGCCAACATCAAAATGGGAATTGATCCATCTGTTGGTTCCCATGCCTAAACACTCAAAAAGTTTTTTGTGAGGTAGGCAGTCAGTAAAATGGAAAAATGGTTAAGGTATTCACCATATAGAAGATAACTGTGGCTTTGTCCAGTTGAAGAATTGGCTTTGTAGTCATGCATGCATCTCTTTAATTAAGGTTAGGATTTTGTTTGGTCATGCAATTCGTTGCTGATCCTCACACTATTTGCATCTGCTTAATTGCTTCTTGTAGTAACACTGGCTTGAATGAGCGCATCTTTTGGGTGCTATGAGAATGCCTCTCTAACACTTAAACAGGTGTTGTGGTATTTGCATTCACCTTAAATATTCCTTAGTAAACTGTCATTATTTAGAACTTGACTGCACATTGACATTGGACAGATTTTGGCTTGATTTAGATCCTAAAATTTCATAAAGTATGCGCAGAACTGAAGTCTTTAGCATGCTCTGCTTGCTGTGTTGGTTTGCCCAAAAATAGTTGTTCTTTGCTAATGTTGCATGTCATTTCATTTAGAAATTCTAAACCTTCGTCTTGTCCTTGATAGGGGATGTCAAAGACAATAGCTCATTGTAGATTTCGGCTTCAATGGTTCTTAGACCAGACATTTTTCTTTCTTGATGATGTAGCGCCAAACCTCAAGGAGATATGCAACCCACAATTTTGTAGCTCAAGCTGGCGGAAACCTGTTTGACTATGTGAGTTCATCACATCGAAGTGCTCCATAGTTGCCTAAATTGGGTTCTCAGCGCAGATATAACTATTAAATATGGAGAACTGTTTTTTCCCCTTTTCCCCTCTTTTTTTTGTACTAGTAAGGAGATTAGACATTTTGAAATTCAGTGGATGCTAAAATGCTGTGATTTGGTTCTGCGAACTGTCTTTCCCCTGACGTTATGAACCGTGCTTCAGCTCTTTCTGCATAATTTTTGGGAATGTAAGAGAAGTAATGGTCGAAACTTCGGTAGAATGTGGATTTTGTTGGAGCAATGCCAGGTGACGCTTGTTTTTAGGACCAATCAAATAAAGTATGAACATCACAGAGGCATCGCTGTGTATGCATTCCATGTCAGCCCCAACTTCTTTTCTTGGCAAATTCCGTGTTTTTTATGCATTTTTCCGTTTTCTTGTCAGGCATTGATTCCATGTGTAAGATTTCTATTCTTTGTTCTTACATACATACATATCAGATCATTGCCTGAGTTTTGAACTTCTGATCTACAATTGGACACACTGCGGGTACGCCTCGGATCCTTTTCAGTACCAAATTCCTCGTGATGCTTTCTACGTGATTGTTGAAGTGAAATTCTTTGGGTAGAGTGAAGTTGATATCTAGGGGAAGTCTCATTACTCGTGGCAGAAAAAATTTACGCAGTTCGTCAAAAATGTACGGAAGTCCAGAGGGATTTCTTAGTACATTCGGCGACGGCATATGCATCTTGAGAGTATTTCATCTATCCATGTACCACATGTTGCGTTGAAGAGGTATTGCACCGAAGCCGATAGAGCCGTTCATTTCATTGACATGATCGCCGCAAAGTTTCTGAATTCTTAATCACGGATAGGTATGGTTGTTTTGTGGATATCACATCAGCATTATACATAGCAGATGTATGATGTTTGTTCTGGGCACTGAATATATAATTAAATAGTATTAAAAAAAATGATGAATATGAATATAACTATATAAGAAATGAAATCCACTGAAGTGAACGAGGAAAAGGAAGACGGTGAACAATGAAACTCATACTCAGACATGTTAAAGCTCCGGTCTGTACAAACATGTCGCACGCTTGGCAAAAAAACGCAGAAACAGAAGGTTACTGTGGACTTATGATTCAGCTGGTGGCCTTGTTGAGCATCTCCGTGTACTGTAAGTAAGAAATCTGCCTCTGCAGCTTCATCTGCTCATAGAACTTGGCTATGAACTCCTCTGCTCTCACGTCAATCCCTTCTCCTTCGCACGATTCCGACGCCTTTCCATCGCACATGCATTCTCCTCCGTCTCGATCGCCAACCAAGCTCTTCCTCTCCCAGTCACCGTCTTTGTCGTGGTCAAAGAAGCGACGGTCGAAATCGACATCTGGGCTGATGCAGGGGATGCGAGGGAGGCGGAAGTGGGACATCATGGATCCTCTGGGACGGTGCATCTTGATGCGGAAGATCGGAGTCTCATCAAACGAGAACTCGTGCTCCCCATAGCGGATTCGATCTCGAGGCATCGAGCTGCGGCGGCTGCAGCCACTGCCGATACTCTCGACGAACCTAGTCACTGCGAGCCGGAACTTGACCGCAAGGAGCCGCCTGAACACGCCGCCTCTCTTCGGCCACAGCAGCGCGAGGCGGAGCATGTCCCAAGCTGTGCGGGCAATGCCGGAGTCCCTGCTCGCCATTTCTGGACGCAGGGCGTGTTACAAGGACGGCAAGGACGACGAATGGCAGACGAGCGCAAGCCCAACAGCGGAGAAGATGCTTCCTTCGTGGTGTAAATAAGCAAATGCGAGATAGAAAGAGAGGGTGAAGAGTAAGCGAGACGAAAGAGCAGTATAAGCTTCTTGATCTTTACTTTGGAATTGTCGGGCGTGCGATGCTGTTGTTATATAATGTCTGTGAAGACTGAAGAGGAAGCGAACGCGGCCTTAACGCGGATTAACAAGCTGGAGTTTTACTTCACTGGCGTCCATTTTTTTCCGTCAGCGTGGACCCCATCCATCCCTACACTTACCTCGAGCCTTCTCATGTCATTAGCTGTGAAATCATGTGAGGCTTCGCCTGGTTTTCAGGAGATACTGGTGTTACTGTTATGTTACATCCCCGCCGCGCGATGTGCGTTGAGATTACTCCGGCCTGCCGCGTCGGGCAACAGGTTAAGAACACCTACATCGTGATCGGGTCATTTGAATATCACGGTTGGTGCGACGGGTCGTGCCTGTCCCATGCATTGGATATGCGCATGGCACTTGCGGATCCATCCGTATCGACATCATTCGAAGTCCGAGCGCATACCCCGGACGACGACGCCTGTACGGTACCATCGCTTTATTGAACTTGTACACGTACAGAAAGTAAACGCTCTAGGTCAAGCTTCGTAAAGCTTCGTTTGTTTGACTTTGGCACGTCACTTTATGTTGTCGCCTTAATGTTCCCACTGGAACGCGGCAAAATGTGTTCCAAGCTGTCAATACCAGGAAATTCGGACTCGCTTTGTCTTTTCCGTGTTCTGATTTTTGAAGCAATGTAAGCTTAAGGCGTGCATTCTGTCTTCTGGTTTTGTTAAAAGCAGGGAACAATTTGTAATACACAAATTTAAAAGTGACTTGCCATCTAACTTTTCTTTTAAGATAGAGTATCTTAAATGTCGTTGACATAGTGAGCATTGCTAAAAAAGAGTTCTGCTAAGAAGCGCTCCATTAATTTGTAATACACCGATCGATTGTTCTCGTGATATACATACACTGCATGCATTGAAAATTGAATATTTCCTTATTAAGTATGCTTAACACGTGCCCTGAGTGCATATGATTTGAGAAGTATGATACAATCTACCACGTTAGCCACCGTTAGAGTGTCTAAGGGAACGTGGATAGTAAGTATCCGAGATCTTTTTTAAGTATATAATTTTATCATTATGTCATTGCCAATGTTTATCTTAAATTCCGAGTTAGTATAAATAAGGGCATAGTTTTAGTTTTTGAATGCTTATGACTCTTAAGAAAATAAAATAACTGGATCATTAGATGACCCCTCGATAGACACTACTAGAGAGGCTTTTGCCATCTTTCTAAAATGAAATTTGTCCAAGTAAACGTCCGGTCCTCTTTCTAATCCAATTAATCAATTTTTAGTTGGATCATCATATGAGTCTATGAAAATATTTTCCCTTTTTATTCATTTCATTTTGATTCGATCAATCTGCTTCACTTTTCACCATTAATAATAGAGATTAAAAACACAGCCACTGTAGAAAAGCATTTGTTCTCGAAGTCAGCGAAAGGCGCCATCGAATATCATTTATATAATAGTATCCCGAAAATTGAGAGCCAAAAATTAGATCATATATTGTCAATATTGGAGAACTTTTTTGCGCAAAAGTTCTAAATCACTATCGATTTGAGAGTTTTAAGTACCAACATCTTTCGAGGTCAGTTCATGCTATAACTATTAGAGTTAATCTCGCATGAACTTGCAAGAACTACTTGATAGGTGCAAAATGACGACTATGAATGAATCGACCCTAACATGGTTATATAATAGTAGATCAAATTGCTATAGTAATGTTTCCTCTAGTATGTTATAGTAAATATAACATATAATAATATTCCCACGCGATCAAGTGGGGGGAGCTACAATGACTTCAACAGGAATAGATTTGCGTGCGTCTTTTCAAGCCCATGCCTAGCACAGCAACCAAAAAAACAGTTGGAGGAATCCAATTAAGCTGCGCATGACAACTTGCCAAACAGTGTTTGATTCTATTTTTTTGTTCCCGGAATTAGTTTGGGAACAGAAATGCGTTTGTTTAATTTTTTGATTTTGGGCACAATTTTGTCAAAAATTATTCCTAGAATCAGTTTTAAGAATAAAAAAAAAGTAGCTTCTTGATTCGGAAATAATTTTGAGAATCAATTTTTTTTCTTCTTCCTTTTCTTTGTTTTTAATGTAGCTTCTAATGTCCGGCCCGGGTTTTATAGGACCGCCCAAGTGTAATTTAGGGTTTGAGAATGAAATATTTTAATGAAAAATATTATTAATAAAAAACATTATTAAAATAAAAAAATATCTTACTAGCCATGGCCGGTGACCAAGCCATGGCAGCAAAAAAAAAAAAAAAATATATATTTTTAATAAAAATATTATTAATAAAAAATATTTGTTTCCAAAATTAGTTTGAGGTAAATCGTTTGTTTTTTTTTTTTTTGATTCCGGGCACAATTTTATCAAAAAAAGTTTTTAGAAAAAAAAATATATTTTTCGGGAAAAATTTTTCAATAAAAATATTCTTCCTTTTCTTTGTTTTTAATGTAGCTTCTAATGTCCAAAGCCCCGAGGACCGGGATTTGGACGAGAATAAAATATTTTAATGAAAAAAAAAATTAAAAAAAATATTTTAAAATAAAAAATATTTTAACAAAAAATGGCAAAAAAAAAAAAAAAAAAATTTTTAATAAAAAATATTTTAATAAAAAAATAGGCCATGGCCGGGGACCAGGCCATGGCAAAAAAAAAAAAAAAATGTATATTTTTAATAAAAATATTTTAATAAAAAATATTTTAATAAAAAAAAATATTTTACAGGCCATGGCAAAGAAAAATATTTTTAATAAAAATATTTTAATAAAAATATTTTACCAACGATGGCGACGACTGGCAAAAAAAAAAAAAAAAAAAATATATATATATATATTTTTAATAAAAATATTTTTAAAAAAATATTATTAAAAAAAATATTTTACCGGCCATGACCGGGTGACTAGACCATGGCCCAAAAAAAATAAAAATGTATATTTTTAATAAAAATATTTTAATAAAAAATATTATCAATAAAAAATATTTTTTACCATGCCAAACCAAGCAACTAGGCCATGGAAAAAAAAATATAAAAATATATATTTTAATAAAAATATTTTAATGAAAAATTTTATTAATAAAAAAATATTTTTTGGTCATGGTGGTGATCAAGCCATGGTAAAAAAAAAAAAAAAAAAAAATAATTTTAATAAAAATGTTATTAATAAAAAAATATTTTATTAGTCATGGTCGGGCGAAAAGTGAGGCCATGGCCAAGAAGGAAGGAAAAAAAAAAAGAAAAGAAAAGAAAAAAAGAAAGAAATATTAAAATATTTAAAAATATTATTAATAAAAAGAAATTTTGTGGCGTTATCAAACGCATTTATATTCTTCTTCTATTCCAGGGCTGGAATTTTGGGTCGTTAACAAACGCCTTAAAATGCTTAGAATCAATTCAGGGCATAGAATAAAAAAGAATCATTCCGAACAGAATTTGTTTCCGGGCACAGAATTGTTGTCATGCGCAGCCTTAGAGTTTCACTGTATTGAACCAGAAAGTTCGTCAAATCTTCCGACATTTCACACTTACTATAATTTTGGAATGGGCCCAAAGACCCGACCGCCTAAAAGCCCGTGAAATACCTTGTGAGCTTCACAAACTATTAATGACTATACTTGTTACATATCCTATTGATATGACCTAAAGCAGTTTGCATGCAATTTGTGAAATTTGAACATGTAACCTTCGATTCCCGAGTTAGGAATCCCTTTAAGCGCCTCGATTTACGACGCCAACCCCGAGATTGAGATTGACAAAGCTGCGGCCATGGATGCGGCTTTTTTTTTTTTTTTTGGTAAAGAGGATCATTTCTTATTTATATTGAAATATTTAAAGAAATACATACATCTTTTGAATGACAAAAAGGTTGCGCACTTTAATTAAATGGGTAAATCTCGGGCGAACGAAACATGTTACCAAACGAGAGGTGCGTAAAAATTAGACTCGGCCGAATGTTTGAAACATAAAGATATATTCATTGGGCTCGACGATACACAAGAACGGAGTATGCACCTTGTGTGTGCATGGTTTGTGGAAAGAGGGAATTTGGTATGTAAGTTTTGCTTATGCATGCAAAGCTGTTGCCAATGACAATGGCTAATAATGAAGAGAGAGACAAGGCAGTTGAGGAAGGCAAGAAACAGCGAGCGGTGTCATAGGCGTAAGAACCGGCACTGCCCAGGAAACGATTAACCACCTCTTGTTTCCGACACAAACACCTCTCTCTCTCTCTCTCTCTCTCTCTGCAAATTTTTTTTTAATAATGAATTTGGACAAATAGTCTGACCAACCAAAAATAAAAGTTGGACAAATTCTCATGACCATTTTTACCCTCTGCAATTTCTGATTATTTGGTGCTGCTACTTGGTTTCTCCTCGTGTCATAACAACTGCCAATGGAAGTGCATTAAGAGCACCCTAAACATAGTTATTAAATAGTCTATAGGCCGTGTCTTGAAAATGAAGGAAAAAGAATTAGAGAAGATGGATTTTGTATCCTAATTATCACTCTCGGGATGCCTCTCTCGGCACGAACCCTATGCTCATGTAATTACTCCAGCCCGTCTATCGTAACATCAGGTAGAGATGAATCCGAACATCTCATTGTCACGAAAAAACCAAATTGTACATTCGCTCGCTCTCGAAAAATTTCTTTTTGTTTTTTATGCATGCAAAGTTAATAAGTGTCCCTAGCAAGATCCTAATATTAAGAGGGAGAGAAATAAGTACTCCACAAATTCTTATTTTCTCTCTTTCTAAGGGATTTATAATGTATAGAAGCCAATTTAAGTATGATCAAACTGAGATGTCTAATTTCGTCAATTTGTCAACGGTACTGCTAAACTGAACCCTTCGGAATATTCTTTATGGGACTACAGTTTGGCTACCTTCTTTTACGCGCACAAATGCCAACTTAGCAAATGAAACTGGAGACCTTCAATATATATATGAGGCGATTGCTTGAACACCATCTCTCAAAGTTCTCTCCCAACTCGCCCTGCATTTTTGCAGGGCAACATAAGCCAGCCATCGATCCATCATCCTCTCCTTGCTTTCCCCTAAACTTTCCCATATGGAAAGCAAACCGAACACCACCGTAGCCGCCGCCGCCATCCCGGCCAATGCCATCGTCATCATCAGAGACGAGAAGAAACTGCCACAGGCGATGCCCAAGAAGAAGCGCTGGGGCGATGCACCTCCTGAGGACCGCGTTGTTCATTATACGCCGTGGATCTGGCAAAAAGTCGAAGCCGGCCATCCAAATCGAGGTGGCTGCGAGCGGCGTGCTGAACAAGGTTGTGGGCTCGATGCGTCCCCTGCACATGCAGGGCCACCAGTCCCCGCTGCGCGAGGCCGCTGCCCCTGCGCCGGTGCTCACGCTGCCCTCCCCAGGCGAGCACTTTGTGGACGTTCTCCCAGCGTCCCCCGTGTCGACGCTGGCTAGGCCATACTCGCCTTCACATTCGTCCACCTCTGGGGGGAGCACAAGCCGTTACGCCTCCGCGGTCAATTTACAGGAGCTCGCCGAGGGGGAATCCGATGACGACGAGGACGATGAGGGCAGTGCCTACGATGCGAATGGTGGGGACGACATGATCGATGCCAAGGCCGAGGAGTTCATTGCGCAGTTTTACCAGCAGATGAGGGCGCAGAATTACAACGAGATGATCCGTCGGCGCAGCAAGCGTCATGCTCATTAACAATCTGTCGGTACAGACGACGTATATGTTGCCATGCATGCACGTAATAACTAGGGTTTTCGAAAATAAACGATCGATAATCTTCGTTTGCATATGTTATTGTCCAAAAAAAAATGAAATTTGCATAGGCCGACGGACGTCGTGTGAGGTTGAGGAGATTGGATTAAAAAGAGAAAATGATGGTGTCTATTTATACCTTATGTATTTTCATTTTTATTGTTACATTTGGTGGTTGGTTTATTCTTTTGCAATGTTAGGACATTAAATTAAGGAAGAAGCACATGAAAATTGTCAAGAGTCGGGGGAAGAGTCGACGTCGTCTATTTTCTACTTCTTCTATAAATGTTTGTACTTTTTGCATTGCACTTTTAGTTATTTATTGGCGACACCCACCATATTCTAGTAATCAGAGTATATAATCTTTACGTCAATGTCCTTAGATTATAGAAAAAATCAAGAAAATTTAAAGCTGGAAGATGTTCATTTTGCTTATGGAGGGTAAAACTTTGTTTCATCATGGAATCGAAACTTGTAATATTTCCGCGGGTTCCAAAAAAAAGGGGAGCATCTATTTTGGAAAGATTGCGATTCTGGTTATAACACGTTGTTTGTGGAGGAGCTGATTTTTCGCAAGCAAATCATAGCATTGATACAATGAAGTTCCAAACGAAATGGAGGAGGCGATTGCTGATAAAAATTTGAACCCGAAAGTTTAAGTTATCGGGACTTGCAAATGAAATGGCTGCAGCTTCTCGTCGTTTACTTCCATTGGAAAGGTTTGGGATGAAAACATTTTACGGATTAATTATAATTGTGAAGGCTTTTAAATTGCTTACATATCAATTTTAAGTAATGTCGGGTCTAAAGAATTAGTAAACTAAATAATGTAGGAGGGCTGCGTCTGGACGGATATATAAATGGATCAAATTCGATGGAAAACCAAGAAGTCCGAGTTAGAGAGGGCCGAGATGGTTTTTTTTTTAACTAATATATCATGGATATATAAATATACTTTGAAAATTTATATTATAAATGTTATTTTAATTTAAGGGGGTAGCCTCTAGGTCCATTATTAGTGATATCGAATATCTAGTAAGATTTTGTGAAATCAGCGAAATGTAATCCACCAATGAGCTATGTGATGAAATGGCATGATACCTTCCCGTGATTTTCTATCCATTTCTTAAAGCACGAGTCGAAAATTAAAACTATCTAATTCCCGTCAAATAAAAGAGCTTCATACAGATATTTACTTTGCATAGAATAACAGATTCATTAACATCGTGGCGGGATTTTCAGTTGAAAAGAGTAAAATGACCAAAAAAATAATTATTTGATTAATTTTGCTATGTGTTATGTGTTATTGGCCGGGCCGGCATTGATCACCACGGCCGGAAAGACCAGTGATCAATCGACGATCAAAACGCCCCGCACCACCTTCCCGCTCGGCGCAAGATAGCATTTCCCCCTATTCGAATGCTATCCTCCTCCGCGGATGCGCTCTGCACACCCTCCATCATCTCCTCGAGCCCCGCCCGCCGTGCTCGTTCTTCGCCGCTCGCCGCAAAATTTTTCCCAGCCGCGAAAGATGAAGCGTTTCGAGATCCTGCAAGCTCTCGTCTTCTCCTGCTGAGCCGCTCTTCCCTCGCGCGGCAGGTGAGTAGCTTCGTTCCGATTCCTCACCGGACTTCGTGCGCTGATCTCGTTCCAGTATCGATCGAGTGATCCCGAGTGATGATGAGCCGGTTTTTGATTGTGCCTTAGAGAAGTGCTTGCCGATGTGTCCTGGGGCTATGGTTTGATTGAATTTCGGGGCATTGTGTTGATTTTGGTTGGATTCCGGGCTGTCGGAGCTGCGGGCTTAGCTTCGCTGGAATCGATTAGGATATGATCAGTGCCTCTTTGTTGAACAGTCCCGTGGGAAGATTCGAATTTGCACTGGAAGTGGAAGTTGGGTCTTGAGATGGCATTGATGCCGAAGCGGTGTTGTGTAGCTGGACTCACGTTGTGGGGCACGTTTGACCAGATTGTGCGTTCGATTACAGTTGATTTATCGATTAGAATGTAGTTCAGATACGAGTAAAGCAGGCAGGATACGAGTTTATGGGGAAAATCTATTTGGGTAAGTCAAGATTTTGTTTTATTCCATTTTAGAGTGTTTGCAGTGAGATGAGAATATGGTGGATATGTTCTGGACAGGCTTGATTACTTCAGGCGTGAAATTTCGCTGCAAAATGAAGTATTTAGGTGTTGTGGCACTTTGTTTTTCCTGTTCAGACCGGGGTTATGTGATGTCAGCATGAGCATTAACCCGGATTGATCCTGAGAATACTGTGGGATATTCTGTACGGTAGCTTCCGTCTTAATACAATCAGCAATATGTTTGTGGGGAAAGAGGTGATAGGAGGTAACTGCAGTTAATTTTGTGTGGAGAGAGTGGAGGCAGAATGTGCCTTAGTAAAATTCGTTCCTTGAGTTTCATCACGAAATGATTAAAGTCATGTTAAAAGCCAAATGCCAGTCATCCCGGAGTTTCCTCCATTTGTTTTCGGGGCTTGTATGCACTCTTAGAAGATTTCCTGCAAAGAATGTGTCATGGTAACAGGTGTATTAATGTCACGGGTCGCTGCTGTTAACATCTTCTGTTTCATAAGTGGTTTATGTCCATGTCATGTTCCTAGTATCACCATCTTCAAAGGTTTTCTTGCAGGTGTGCTCCAGCACTGATTTATAGATGGTGCAATGATGTCTGAATTAACAAGCGTGATGAAGGAAACTTCTGAAAATAATACTGTTTCATCCCCAAATGATTTTGGTACCATAGAGGAATTGCCTGAGGAAACCATATTGTCTCGACAAACTTCAATTAATCTCGTCCCAATTATTGGCCAGAGATTTGTTTCACAAGATGCTGCATATGAGTTTTATTGCAGCTTTGCAAAGCAGTGTGGCTTTTCAATTAGACGGCATCGAACTCGAGGGAAAGATGGGGTGGGGAGGGGGATTACCAGAAGGGATTTCACCTGTCACCGTGGTGGCTATCCGCAGATAAAGCCTTCTGATGATGGAAAGCTGCAAAGAAATCGAAAGTCATCTCGTTGCGGATGTCAAGCATTCATGCGAATTGTTAAAAGGGCTGATTTTGACGTACCTGAATGGCGCATTACCGGTTTTAGTAACATCCACAATCACGAACTTTTTAAATCAAATGACGTGCACCTGCTTCCTGCTTACTGCACCATGTCTGCGGATGACAAGAGCCGGATTTGCATGTATGCAAAAGCTGGGATGTCAGTGCGACAAATGTTAAGATTAATGGAGCTGGAGAAGGGTGTCAAGCTTGGTTGTTTGCCTTTCACGGAAATAGATGTCAGGAACTTGTTACAATCTTTTAGACGCGTGGATCGTGATAATGACGCTATAGACCTTCTCAAAATGTGCAAGGATAAGAAGGATAAAGATCCCAACTTCAAATACAACTTCCAGCTAGATGCAAATAACAGATTGGAATATATTGCATGGTCTTATGCTTCTTCCATTAGATCCTACGATGCTTTCGGAGATGCGGCAGTATTTGATACTACCCACCGTTTAGAAGCTTATGATATGATATTAGGAATTTGGGTCGGAGTTGATAATCATGGAATGAATTGTTTCTTTGGTTGTGTACTTCTTCGGGATGAGAATGTGCAGTCTTTTTCATGGGCACTGAAGGTAGGTACTTATCTCATTTCTAGAAGACCTATACCATTATGGACCATTTTTGTCATTGTTTTATTGAATATATGCTAGAATCTGATATCTTTTTTTTTTGCTGTTGCTGTACATTAAGATTTCGGTCTGGCCAAATGGCTGAACTTAGGCTAGTTGAATTGCTTTTCATGTTGACAACTGAAATTGGAGGCACACTTCATATCTTCTTAACATGCAAGTAAGTATTGCCATTTGGCTCAAGCAATCATATCTGAGCGTGAGTCACATGTTTGGGTTGGGGATCTAAAGGACCCGGGGGGGCGGGGCGGCGCCGCACGCGAGTAAGAGTACATTTTTTCCTTAATTGGGAGTTCAACATCTCTCTCTCTCTCTGCATTTTCTAAATTCTTGCTGAAGAATAACTCTTGCTGTTCTTGTAGCTGGTGAAACTTAGCCTAAAGAGTTATAACAACCTAAATCCAAAAGACTCGGCAGTTCTATTCTCCCAACCAATGCTCTCATGTTTTAGCCATGTTCCTAGCATCTTGATATGAGACATAACAGTTTTCTGACTCTAATACGTGCAATATCTTTTTTTCTAGTTTTCATGGTTATCTCATTTTTAGCTTGACACCTTAAATGCAACAGACATTCTTGGGTTTCATGAATGGAAAGGCTCCGGGAACCATTTTGACTGACCAGAACATTTGGCTGAAAGAAGCAGTTGCAGATCAGATGCCAAGGACAAAACATGCTTTTTGCATCTGGCATATTGTTGCGAAGTTCTCTGATTGGTTTTCAGTGCTTCTTGGGCCACGATATGACAAATGGAAGGCAGACTTTCATCATCTCTATGATTTGCATAGCGTGGAAGATTTTGAAGAAGGATGGAGGGAGATGGTCAGCATGTATGGGCTACATGGAAATAAGCATATCAATAGCTTGTACGCATTGCGTATGTTTTGGGCGCTTCCATATTTGAGATCTTACTTTTGTGCGGGAATGACCTGCACTATCCAATCTGAGGCAGTCAGTGCTTACATCCAGAGGATTTTAAGTGCTCAATCAGATCTTGATAATTTGGTGGAGCAGGTGAGTCGTAGTAGCCTCTTTACATTCTCCATATTATAGAAGAACTTATAGTTAATTCTATCTGCATCCTGATATTATATCTCTCATTGTAGGTCGCTGCTATAGTTGAACTAAAGGATGAAGCAGGAGCAAAGCAAAAGTTGCAACGAAAAATCCGCAAAGTCACCCTCAAAACTGGATCTCCAATTGAATCTCATGCTGCTTCTGTTCTAACACCGTATGCATTTACCAAACTACAAGAGGAAATTGTAATGGCACCGCAATATGCCTCCCTATTGGTAGATGAAAATTATTTCATCGTGAGACACCACACACAGATGGATGGAGGATACAAAGTACTCTGGATCCCTCAAGATGAATTCATCAGCTGCAGCTGCCACCAGTTTGAATTTTCAGGTATCCTTTGTCGTCACATTGTCCGGGTTCTATCAAACAACAACTGTTTTCACATTCCCGACCGTTATTTGCCTCTCCGTTGGTGTGGTACAAAAAGTAGTGCAAGGACATCTGGGGAGTATGCTGGGAAAGTGCAGCTGTTGCAGTCTATGGTATCACTAATTTCAGAATCTGTCGAGTCAGAAGAGTGCTTAGACGTTGCCTGTGACCAAATAGGCGCAGCACTTTCTCGAATAAAAGAATTTTCTAGGCATCCACACGAAACTGATGAAATTGGCTACAATAGTCCGCCGGAGTCATTGATTCTTCCGGAGGTTGAAGAGTCTGATAGTATAGTTCATGGTTTTGCAGTCGGGAACCCTCATGAGTCTATTACCACTGGAAAAATAAAAGAGAGAAGAACAAGAGATGGTGTGGATCTCTATAGGAGGAGGAGACGTTGTTCTGTGCCTTGCTGTGGGCAGTTGGGACACGATACAGCCGAGTGCCCAATGATGCAGGGTGATGATTTGAATGGAGATGGGCTTGGCTTTCTATAGCTAATGGAGAAATCGAATAGTCTGATAGTATAGTTCACTGTTTTGCAGTCGGGACCCTCTCGAGTCTTTTGCCACTAGAAAAATGAAAGAGAGACAAAGAAGAGGCGGTGTGGATCTCTATAAGAAAAGGAGATGTTCCATGCCTTGCTGTGGGCAGTCGGGACATGATACAGCCTAGTGCCCAATGATGCAGGGTGATGATTTGAATGGAGATGGGCTTGGCTTCCTATAGCTAACGGAGACACCATGGACTACTCTTTTGTGGCGATTCAAATTTTGTACGCACAGACCTACACTTGTCCGGAGGTCAAATCATGAACTTTTCAGCGACATTTCTTTTGGTCGACTCTCTTACTTGTATATCGAGTTACTCAATAGATGACCGACACAAAGAAGCATTTTTTGGTCCGTAGATGATGCTTTTAGTCTGATTATGTTTTAACTTGTAGTATATGTACGGAATGAACTGATCACATAACAGAAAGTGATTTGTAGAATCAAATTATATACAGGTCTTTTCTTCAATCTCCTACTGCTTCCCCTATTTACCTTTGCTGAACAAACATGGACTCGTCACTTTCTCCAAAGAAGCTCAAGTCTCCCGGTGATGAAAGTGGAGGAGAAAATGGTATGTTTGAATACACAGGCTTCAATCTGGTGCGCACAGATTTCCACATGGTCGTTACTTTTAAAGCCAAGTCTGCCTCGGTGTCCCCTAGCAGGAAGTAGCAGAAATTGATAGGTTTGAGTATACAGGCGATTAACCGGGAGTCTCCTACTTCAGCTCTGACACTACCGGAGTGCTGATATGCAATGCACAGCGAATCCCTATTTCATGACGAGATTCGGCCCATGCAAGGAAGGGCGATGAGCCTATTTCAATGCGGCGATATTGATTAGCACAAAAACAGAGCTCTTTGACCTGTGGAGTAGAAATCTTTACTTATTGGGAGTAGCCGAACCAATAGGGTATTTCCTGTACTCTCCCGACCGGCAACTAACAGAACGAAGGTGCCAAAGTTGATTTTCCATTTTAAATGTGGGTAGTGAATTACAACGAAAAGCATCTAATTTTGGGATGAAACTTCATAACCTAAAGAATAGGAAGTTTAATACCTGGACCATATGACCAAACAATTAGCATTTCAACATCCATGACTATATTCAGCATTTTTAAACATGAGGCGAGCCGTTTGGTGAAATAAAATACAAGGTTAGCTGATTTTCTGGGTTATTTGTGGTGCAATATTACCATACGTCGCAAAGTGAGATTCTTGACTTCAAATGATATTTACACTATATGCCCAACAAAACCTTTCTCGATGACAGTTAAACTCGAGCTTGTTTACACTATAGTCTGACATATAAGCGTTTCATATGGAGGAAACCAGCAACGCAACCCCAAAACAAAATCTCAAGCATTACAAACACCAAAGTACCCCACTTCTTCAAATGAAATGCACCCTGCAGTAATCTCTGGGCGATATCAACCTGCAATATATACACGGCTTCACATTATTCATCACTAAGGAATCTTCCCACATGATCAACCATATCATTCAGCATTCAGTAGATGCAAGATGGGATTTAGTTAAATGCCAAACTCCAGCCATCTTGTTTGACTGACTATTGTTGTTAGAGTGTTCAGCTAACTAACTCTTTATGCGGACAGACAATGTCACATCCCATATAACTTCTCATAACTTGAGCTAGCCATGAGATATTAATGTGTAGATGGAAGCCTTCCTTTTACTCTTTCAGTTTTGGCTTTAGGCATTAATTCCCGGACCAAATTCTTCCGTCTGTGTTAATCTTGAAATTCCATAACTGTTAACAATCCATTCCCAATTTCTTCTGTAGCCGGAAAAATAGGCGGGAACAACGAAATTGTAAGAGCAGATAAAGAAGAAAACCTACCAAGTTGTTTTCAGGGGGAGCGCCAATAGAAACCTTGCATGGCTGCAGGGAAAAGCTCACAAGCTGCCAAAGCGAAAATGATGAGAGCATTCATTCCCATCCACTGAAGAAACACTGTTGGCATTCTCCAGTGCTTCACATCCACCTGCACCGAGTATTTAACAACCAATTCATGAGAAAGAATTCTTCAACCTTAGGACTCATGCTATTATGTGGACACATGAGAACACATCAGATTTAGCCAAATCGGAGGTGGTGATTGACTTGCATTTAACTCATGTTTCATATTACCTTAATAGGATACTCCTACTTCAAGATCTATTCATGCATTAAAGATCATGTTCATGGTGTAAACATTAAGCACTGTGCTTCTGCCCTTTTGTGCAAATTTTCCACCATCCATGGAGGACAATTGAACAGAAGGAGAGGGAGATATCCCCATGTCTGGAAAGAAGAGGGAGAGAGGAAGAAGTGGGACGAAGTAAGTCACTTGAACAGGACCAATGAAGAATCCATAGAAAGAGTAGCTCACCAGGTAAAAAATTAAGGTTAACAGCAAGCCAGATACTCCAGCTGTGATGCACATATAGCTAAGTGTATATAGTGGCTTACAAAGAGGAATACCTGTTATAGCAAAAAGCCACAGCTTAGATGAAATGAGGATTTTCTAATATAAACTGAGTTAAAAAATATACCTACGATCTCCAAAACATATCCTGACATCAGTAGGGGTAAGGAAAACATGGACCAGAAAAGCATCCTCTGTCCATGGCTCTGTAGCAAAGCCATAATATACAATAGTCACCATTCAACCAAAACATGTACTAGCTGAACAAGTTCCAAAACCAAACGAGGTAGGCGGTAATGGAAGGATACGTTACAGTATAATTATCAAACAATAGAAAGAAACATCATACCTTGACATGAACAAGAATGTGTCCATACTGCAAACCCACGAAACATGTAACAGCAGCCATCAAGGAGCTGGAGATCCACTTATTAGGACCATGAGGCTATTGAATGTATAAGAAACTAAATCTTAGTTATCCCAACATGAGTTTGTAGATCATGACAATCGAACCTTAAAACACCCTCTGGGTCAAATGGAGCAAGGCACCAACCAGGTGAATTTGGTGGTAAGGGCCCATAGTCGGGAGAATTGACACTACATTCCTGTTGATAACAAGAGACATTGCATATAAGACAAAGTCCGGGAAGGTAATTAGGAAGCATTATGCAAGATATGACAATTTGTTAGAGCTAGCTGAAACCTTTGATCTTCTGTAGACAGGATGCTGATAAAGATGACTCTCTCCAAGAAGATATCGATCGACAAAACCCACGGCATTGCATGGAGGTTCAAGACTGCCCCTAGTCTTGCAGTAAACCTGTCAGATAGTAAATGGGGGTATAATATCATCTTGCAATAATTCGACATGAACTATAACCAGGCACATACTCCAATCAAAGATCTAGACACAATCACGTAAAAACAGAAACTACATTTTGATTTAGTTAATATCTTATCTATAATCCAAGTTAATCCATGATCTGATCCTCATATAATCATCAAGCAAACTTCACTTCATAGAGAGAACTACCTTCCAAGCTGAATTAGGCTACATACAGCAATAACTAACTTTGTCCAACAATCACTCAGCCTTTTGTTTAAAAGTGATAAACTAGGCACAAAGGCCCAGAGCTACATGATCACTCCTTTGTGCTTTTAGGGCATAAACCAACATCCTAGAATAAGAAAAGGAAGCAAGAAATGCAGGAAAAAAAACTACTTTTTGGGCTCATTTCTAAAATTATTAGCAGAATCATGGTCAATTTGGATAAAAACTGCTTCCTCAGTGGAGCATTATGAGGAAGCTCGGACACAGTGAATGGTTGACAAACTTGAGAAACATGAAAAAGTCCACACTCCCATTCAGTATTTTCTCACAGTAGATTAAGTCGCTGCATATGATCTAGTTCCCCTAGACATACTCCATATTAAATACATTGTCAACTATTCTAATTTACCAACATATAACTTAAGAGAAGAGACGTGGCTGCGCAAAACATGTTGAGGCAAGTACTTCTGCTATCCACTTCCAAAACCAACACGTGATGCAATAAGGAATAGGCTAAAAAGCAGGTAAAGGATAGAATAGCAAACAGATGAACAACTTCAATCAGGAAATACCGACAATTATAGTCATGAGAACTCACATTTTGAAGGCTGGATTGATTGCTAGAGAAGCTCATTTTGACAGCTTGATACTCCCAATCTGGAACATAAAGCCCATAAACCATGCACATGTAAAGTGCACATAGCAAAACAGCCATTATCCTGCACAACATATCAAGAGCTCAGTAACAGCAGGGATGAATTCCGATCAGTATACTCAAAGCTCTTGACTTCATTCCCTATTTCTTTTCTTTTTTTATTCCAATTCTCATGCTTTCCTTACTTTCTTTTGCGGAAATCTTTATGTCGACTCAGTAAATCGAATAATAAATCAAAAACTGGGTTGTTCTTTGTGCACCCAAGACTAAATAATTATTCACACACAAGGTTGTTCCCACAAGGTAAAAATAACTTTAAATGAGTAAGCGTGCGCATATTTGGGGGTAGCCTAGATAAGCATCAGCACCACCTATAGCATGAATGTATGCAACACTATCAATATGAAGCACGAGAGGCAAACTTCCCATCAAAGAAAGTGCTTTAAGGTTGTGGCATGCTTAGCTGACAAGCTTGTCATACTTCTTACATATGATAAATCAATAGAAAAGAAAGACAAAGTCATCCTCTATGATGATCAATTTGAAGGCTCGGTGATTAAGGCTGCAAGTAGCTACATTAATGGTACATTGAGAAATGGAGATAGTCTCCACCTGGATTCAGAAACCAATTTCCATAGAAGATAAAAAGCTCCATGACATATGAAGAGAGATTGTATCCTATATATTAGAAAGAGAGAAGATGCATCATAAAACCCAGAGATACCCAAATTCACTAACTATTTCAGCCAGAAAAAAAAATCACTAACTAAATGTATTGCACTTCCCACTCCTGTACATTAAGGAAAAACTAGAGATGCATATTCCAAACTCCCTATTTTGCTCCAATCCACCGCTCTCCCCTAGGTACCCACTATAACATTTTCTCAAACTGTTGATAGTTAATAGATTTTTAATGTTGTAGACATTTACTTGATGAAAGAATCTCTCATCCTGCCTAAAGTCTGATAAGTGTAGTGTCAAAAATCTACGAACCACAAATTTCTATGCTTTGGTGAAATCTTGCATAAACAGAGAACATGGACAGTTTCCATATCCCCCGCCCCCCTTTTTCCTTTTTTCTTCAAAGGAACAAGCAGCAACTGAAGGGAAATAATGGCAGCCACAGCTATAGTAAAGGTCCAAAAGACTGAACTAACCACTGAATATAGTATTTCCTTACAAAGGCCAGTGTCGAGTCGACCGAGATGTTACTAACAAGCCAAATCTCTGAGATTGAAGTCAAGAAGTAACCAATTGATATCCTCTGCAGATGCAAAAATCATGAAAGAGAAATTATTCAGCTCAAAGATTGATTCGAAAAGCTAAATTGCTACAAATATAGATCAGATGCTACAGCCACTCTTTCTAAATTCCAAGTTAAAATCCTAGCAATTGAATCAGAATTTCTGGCAGGCAGGACATAGAAGTATTACTTGTGTTGACCATTCAATGTTATTGCCACTGCGGATAGAACCAACTGAAAATCAGTAATTAGATAGGGGTAACATGCTAATGCGTTCAAAAGATATGATTGAAGTGGGAACTGGAATAAATTAGAGCGAGGTTGCAATAAATGTTCTTAAGGTAACGCATTCAATGAGTTCACTGCAGTGATGAAAGAACTCCCTATCATCTCCAAATAACATGATACCACACTTTAACTTTGAATTTTAACCCCCATCACAGAAAAAAATATTCAACCAGAGAAGATAAAGGCATGCAACAACTGAACATAAGTCAAAAGAGCTACCTGCAACACTCCTAGCCAACGAATCTTGCCCACATCAACTCCATATGTCAACTGATTGCGCCCATGGAAGTAGCCACCTAGTATACCAGAAACATCAAGCAGTTGAGTTGCCACAGCAAGCATTATGCGCAAGAGCAGTACAAAAAATGGCACATGACTAGGGAATTTTTACCTTGAAGTAACAAACCCAAAAGAAAGAGCTTAAGAGTTCTTATTATGACTTTCCTTGTGGCCAATGATTTTCCAGATGTTTTCTGCAAAGAGGCACAAATAACTAGAAGTGATTAGTAAATTTTTAGGAGAAGGAAGTAGCCCCCTAACATAACTCTTATGGCCCAAGCAACTTACATAATCTGAGAATTGGGAGTTTGCTATGGGTTGGCGTCTAAAATTTAAGGGTCCAACTCAAGAAGCGATTGCAATCTCTTTTCATAGAGACAAGCTGTAGAACTCTTCCCCCATTTCAATTTGCAGTTTAGACTACATAATATCATCATAAATTGTCCTTGTTCATAATTAGTCTGAATTCTACGCTTCATGTTGTCAATTACTTAGAATATGATTACATATCCATTTTTTAAGTGTCCCAAGATAAATCGCATCAATTCATCACACACTCAGTCAATGTTAGTTTGCCCAACTAAGAGAACCTTTTAAATTTTATGAAATTATTTCAAATAGCTGAAAGGCATTTCGATATGCTTCATATACATCATCCAGCAAAACTGATCTGCATGATCGAAATATTTCTCCGTAACTAGGATCCTCATCCTCTTGGGCTTTCATATTTGAAAAGCATCCGTACCTTAAAAACTAGACCAACAGAGACACCCACTCCAAAGAGGAAGAATGGCATCACGAAATCTGCGAGTGTTACACCAAACCAAGGTGAGTGATTGATTGCTGGGAAAGCCCCTCCAGCATCATCAACTAATATCATCAACTGCAAGAAACAGAAACATGAAGGAAGATTAAGATCAGGAAAAAAAAAGAAGTATGAGCAATGTTGCCAACCTAAAACTGCAAACGCCAATGCAGTAGTGCCGCGATCAGATACTCGCCTCAAGCTAAATTGCTAGAAAGACCAAAGGATACCGGTGAACTCGATGGCCAGAGGACCAGCACTATCATGAAATGAATTCAACTCAAGCCACTACCTGGATTAATCTTCATCTATTCATCGCTCCAATCAATTCGCTCACACGATTATAAGCACACGAATTCCATCCGCTAAAGGAAATGGAAATAACTTCCCAAAATACTCAGTCCGGCGATGCATCAGCTACATAATGCTACTAGATAACAGCATCGCGAAGGCTGTAAACCGCCAATTCAGCTGAAGCATGACTGCAAAGTGAAAACCGCTCAAGCATAACCTAACCGAGCACTTCGAACGCCACGATCAGCAAAATCGGGAAGCGGTCGAAGCGACGGAAGAGGTCGCGTTCCGCATAAACAGGACGGACAGGTTAGAGGAGCGTACGGCGACGGTGAGGCCGCGGAAGACGTCGAGAGAAGCGAGACGCCGCTGATCGGAAGACGAGGATCGAGCGTCGCGCCCGTCGCCGGGCGGCGTCGTCGACGGCGTGATCTCCGGCTCGGCTTCATCGGGAGGCTCTCGCCGCGGAGGGGGAGGGGGAGGCGGAGGAGGACGGTGGAGAAGGGGCGTTCGGCGTTGGCGGTCGGAGTCCGCTGCTCCTTCCGCGACGTCGATCAGAGTTGACATCTTCTCTCTCTTCCCTTCACCGGCTCCTCGCGCGCACCAACTTCGGGCTTTGGTCAGAAGTGAAACCAAACAACTGTAATTCATATTTCGGTTTTTTCACCCTTTAATTATTTGACGTCAGGTAAAATCAGTTTATGATCATAAATTTTACTCGGAGCTTAGCTTGTTTTGCGAAAAATAAATAATTTAAAATAATTTTTTTAAAAATAATTATTAGTATCGCTTAAAATAACTAGTTAATATTAAAAAATATTTATTTTCATAAAGAATGAAATTATTTTTCGTTCATTCAATTTTATAAGTAATATAATAAAATATTTTTAGAAAAATATTTTTAAAATAATTCATTTTCCATAAAACAAACGGAATGTATTTTTTTTTGTTCTTCGAGGGTTGTAATCGAGTGCTTTTTATCGAGCCCTTTTTTTGAGATACATTGCCATTGACTTCATGTCTGGCCTGCTCTGGCTTCGAATTATTAACCGACATCGATAAGGAGCTTGAAATTCAAGCGCCCGAGGTCATATCGCAGCATCACAAATCTTAATCGATTGTTGACATTAGATTAGATGAGTACATTGAAATTCATGCGAATCGTACTTAATATGATGGAAATAACTTTTCTAAGTGCCTTGTTTGGATCCAGCGCCTTTGTGCAAAATACAGGTCTCTTCAGGGACATGATTACAATTCTCATCTCCATCACAATCACAAGGGAGACAAAAAAAGAAGGAAGGAAGATCAGTCAATTAGCTAGGTACATCAAACTACCTCCGTTAGTGTCAGCACGGCTAACTAAATCCTACATCTGCAGCCTGAGGATGAATCAACAAAGCTCATGCCAATGCTTCAAATCCTAAGCCCTTTTCGTCGCTGCCCGAGTTTATTGCAGATGACGGCTAGGAAACCGAACAAGGCGCCGAAGAGCCACATCAGGCACGAGAATGCCACGCACGCCCAGTCTCGGAGGTCGTTTTTGGGAACGTGACCTCTGTCAGAGATTAGCAAAGCCCGGTAGACGGCTTCGGCCAGAGAATAAGCCGTGACGGGGTCTGCTTCTTCTGCGAGAAAGCCGTACTCTGTGAGGCACACGATGTCGTAGACCCCGCTCGCCTCCGGTATGCCAAGGCATTCGCATATCTTGAGACGGGCCTCGACCCTCTCCTCTGTCGTTAACAGATCGCCGTGCGTCAGGATCAAGAGGGGACTCTCATCTGCAGCCACAAGAGGCATCCACCAGATTGACCAAAGAATTTCAAATGTTCTAAAACAATCTGAGAAAAAAATGCAACTGAAGCTAAGGACTCACTGCATTTTCTCAAAGCAGGAGCTAAGAACAGCTCTTTGGTTGCTCCCAGCGGCTCGAAATTGCTGGCTTTCATTGCTTTGTGGACCTCGGCTATGTTAACGACCACCATGACGCAATTCACTCTCCTCTTCATGAACTTGGAAGAAGATCTCGACGGACAGAACTCGGCTTCATCCTCCGAGAAGGCTCGATCCCCGGCCTCGAGCAGAGCTGGTTGTGGTGGACTCCTTGGCTCATCCAATTGGACAGCTCCTCCAAGGCCTCATCAACGCAGCCGTAGTCAAAGCCTCTCGAATCATAGACGCAGAAGCCACTCCGCAACGACCTCACCACGTTGTGCTCCTCGAGATACATCGTTGTGTAGCTGGAAGATTTCCCTGCAGAAACATGGAAAAAATGCATAATTACGTTTTCTTCCCCTGAGAAATCTTATTGAAAACGTCATCATTCAAGTGGAAAACATAATACTACACTGCAACACCTGCAATTCCAGTGAATTATCAATTTGAACAACTTTCCTTGACCTGTCAAAGGCGTCGTGTAGTAGGTCTTTCTATAAACTTGATGAAAACAAAAAGTTGCGATTTAGAGACTTCCTACTGTACACAAAGCAATGCTGATACTTCCACTGAACTATATACTATGCTGGTCACCATTCTAGCTTCAAATCCTTTCTGACTAATCAACATTATACTGAGAATTTCTCGTTCTTTTAGTGGAAAATTGAACTTTGTATCAACGACAGATCGATAAGAAACGTGACTACTCTGCTATGACATGCAATTGCCTTCCTTTCAATAAGATTCTCTAACACCATTACTCTTGCTTCGTGGATTAGCAAAAGAAGAACTAAGAATGAGAACAAAAAGAACAGATAAATGAAGGGTGTTTGAGGCTTCCTCACCAGACGAAGTCTGGGCGAACGGAATAAGGCCGGCCCGGCCCAACACGCTGTACATGAGATTAACGAGCGAGCTCTTGCCGGAGCCGGCGAAGCCCGCCAGGAGCACCGTGTTGGTGGCCGGGATGTCCATCTCCTCCTTGCTCAGCCCCCCGGTCGGCACCCAGAAGTCGCCGGCCCGGTACGCGAACAGCTTCTGCCTCACCTCGTCGAGCCCCTCCGGCGCCACCATCGCCAGCCTCTCCATCTCCCTCAGCACCCTCACCCTCGGGCTCAGCACGCTCGCAACGCTCGCCGCCGCCTCCGGCCGTCCGGCGAGCCGCGCGCACTCCTCGTACCCCGCCGCCGACCGCCACCAGAGGTAGGCGGCATGGTCGTCCCCGTCCCCTTCGTCGTCGTCGGTGGATGAAATCCGGCTTTTCATTTTGGGGTGTTCCTGGAGCATCTCACCGTCCTTGCCGAGGTTGGTGGTCCGACCTTAAAAGGGGGAGATGGACGGGCCCAAAACAGTCATTTCGATGTGGGTGTGTGCAGGCCTATCTTGTTTCTTTGTCGTCTCACATTCTTAATGATGATCAGAAAAACTCCAGAAGTCTAAGGAGGAGGATGGTTCGGGGGAAGTTTCTCGAGGTACGGATCGTTTTGTCTCTTCTGGTCGTGACGAAACGGGCATGTCTTCTTCAACCATCATTAGGAGGTTAACAAGAAAAGATGAAGCGATTAGCTGCGGTTGCTGTGTGCGACTCGACAGAGTTTTTCACGTAGATTCCGTCGTGCTGAAAGTGAAAAACTTGTGTTGTCAGAGGGCACTTCCACTACACTCGCTCGCTCCATATACACGAAGTCGCGACGACCCTTCGTCCTAATCAAGTTTTGTCCTAGGACTGCCAGCTGTTTCTGATCATCGTGTTAACTGGCTATCCGTGTGGACTCTTCTTCTACTCACCGGACACATGCTTGTCTTGCGTGATGCAAGAACAACCAACGACCAGAGGTTCGAGTTGCGTCGCCAAGCCGGTGTTGTTGATAAGGTCCCACCCCTCTATGTTACGTCCCATCTTCTAACAGGCAGACTTTGTAAATAGGCCACTCTAATTCTCGTTGCAGAAGAGGAGGGTGGGAGATTCAACTCTTATAAGAATTAAGAAGGATTGGATGGGAACATAGTTGCAAATTCCTTAAACTTGGAAGGTATTGTTATATCAAATTCTTCGAGGGTGAAAATCTCCGGTAACTTTGGACTTTACCCAACTTTTCTCGTACCCTCCATTAGAAAATCGACACCTAGCAATTGTCCGAGTCAATGCCGTATCTCCTTGACCGGCAACTACCTCCACCATTGGAGCCGTTATACATACCACCACTAATTCATAGTTCTACTGCCGAACTACCGTAGTCCTCTATGTCTCGTGCACACGCAGCACCGCTGTCGATGTCACACAGAGCCAATAGATCTCACCATGGAGATCTAGACGATACTCCTCCAAATTTCATCTTGTGGGCGAGATGCACTCCTCCATATCTCAACGTATGGTCCTCTTTGGATCTTGACCTGGAGCTGGTTATTGCCACCAACGGCAGCAACGCCTCAAGATATCGAACCAAGATCTGGTGGAGACGCCTAATGATCTTGATCTAAGAGGTCTAGGGGCATTGCCACAGTTGTTCGACACTCCACCAGCAACGATAACAAGAACAAAGCTCTGTTCCCTTCCGTGCGTGCGGCGCAGAGGCGTGATGAATGCGAATCACACGTGACTAATTTTCATACACGGCCTACCTAGAATAGTAAAATTGAGCAAACTCGAACTACTCAACTTTTTGCTCTCAAAGTAAACGATTGTATATTTGTGGATGTGTTAATATGGATTAGAAACCCAATTTTTAACTCAATCTCAGTGGGTTAGATCAGCATATAAATCACTTAAAAATCTTATAAATAGCTGAAAATGGTTTAAAACATCTGAGCCCATTTCTATATGGTCCTTGATGGTTTGCACAGGACCCATATTCAACCCTTTTTCATTGCCATGTCCAACTCACAATCTGTGAGGATGAAACTTCTTCAGGTGCAAGGAGAGCAACTTGACGGGGTTATCCTCAAAGTGGTGGAGGTTCCGCGACCTGTTTCGCAGCAGCAACAGTAATAGGAAGCAATTATTCGTGTTCTTGACTTCGAGCTCAAGCTAGAGCGCAATGTTAAGAAGCAGCAACCTCCAAATCGACGAAGATGGAGGTTCGCAACCTCCGATCTTATAAATGGCTGAAAATGGTTTAAAACATCTGAGCCCATTTCTATATGGTCCTTGTTGGTTTGCGCAGGACCCATATTCAACTCATTTTCATTACCATGTCCAACTCACAGTCTGTGAGGATGAAACTTCTTCAGGTGCAAGAAGAGCAACTTGACGGTGTTATCCTCAAAGTGGCTGAGGTTCCGCGACCTGTTTCGCAGCAGCAACAGCGATAGGAAGGAATCATTCGTGTTCTTGACTTCAAGCTCAAGCTAGAGCACGATGTTAAGAAGCAGCAAACTCCAAATCGACGAAGATGGAGGTTCGCAACCTCCGATCTGAGGTCGAGGACCTCCAATGGCTTCTGGTTTAAGGTCAAGGACCTCCACCTGCTTCGGCCACAGCACTCCTCAGTTCTCCGAAGGTCTTTGGTAAAGGCGGCGGTCCAATGAGGGGGTAGGCGGTGAGTGTGGTCTTGGCTAAAAATGAATCTGGGGTGGGGTGGGGTGGGGTGGGGTGGGGTCGGGTATTGGTTGTATACATGTTAGGTTAGGTATGGGTGACTAAATTTATGTTGCATGTAAATAGGTCAACGTGGATTGGACTATTTTCAACTGACCCGACCTAATCCACCTATTTGACAGACTTGTATATTTGTAAAGTTTGACTAGAGTTATCAAGTCTCATTCCATCAAATTGTACAGGTTACAAATTCTCTATAGAAAAATTTCAGTTTCACAAAAAAAAAAACGGTGATAGATTACAAATATTCTAAAACAATTCTACTTTTGAAATATCTCACACATTGCTTGACTATGAAATTTATATATTTTTTATGTATATATAATTTTTTCTACTTATAAATTTAAGCTTTTGAGGTAGACTTTCTAATATCTATTGTGACTATTTTTGTTCTGCGCATACAAATATAAGCACATGCAATAATACTCTGTTCATTGCTTATCAAGATTTTCCCTTTGTTAACACAACGCGACAAATCATATTAAGTAATCAATAGGCATTATAACATTCCAACATTGCTCTCATCACGCAATGGATAAAGACAGAGGAAGGGTACACTAGTGTAATCTCTCAGCTACATTTGGTCGTCTAAATTTTTAGTTCGGATAGGATATGAAATTCAGAGAATTTACTATACCATATCCACTATTTGGTGAATCGCTATAAGAAAACCAAATACTTCATATTCTATTATGTCCATTGTTTGGCATGAACGACATATGAGTATAAATGAACCTGAAAATGCACAAATGGAGATGGTAATAGGCTTTCATGATTCACTGCTAAAGAAACAGAAATAAACAAATGAAGACAACGTCCATCAATCGATCCATAATTATTGTACAATCTAAATCTTACATAGCAAAGGAGCTCATTGCAGCATTGTAGAGCCACATATTTGACTGTGATAAGCAATGTAAACGAGCTCTAGCAATATCGATGAGGTAGATCAGCTTACGAATTCCAATTTAGTAAGAGAGAAAACATGATTATTTACTTTTACGATTTCGAAAAGTATAGTACTTCTACTCTTTTGTCGTTTCGTGGAGCTTTGACGTATATTAAAGAACTATGGAGGAGTTGTGGAGTTTTGGTATGAATTAGAGATACGGAGAAGAAAGAGAAGAAGAGGGTCGAGTTTTTTTTTGGAAATCTAATTACCCATCATTTTTCGAGAATTAAAAAGATCATTTTCAAGTTTGAATATTTTCATTTATAATATGGGTTCTTCTACTTCATTTTTGTTTACTTATTTTTATAATTTTTCCCTTTTTTATTCCCTTCCATCACTTTTGATAAGAAATTTATTAAATAATTATACTAATATAACTAAAATATGTAATAAATATAAATATTAAGTATATACAGAGAATATATACTATAGAATGGAAAGAAGGTCAACTATATAAATAAAAATAGAAATAAATGAAAAAAAAATTGTTTTTTTTACTATAATTATTATTTATTTTTATCACATCTCCCTCTTATATCCGATTTGATCCTATCCTAGAAAACAACCACATACAAGATAGGATGATTTTTATCCTAACTACCGAACGTAGCTGAATTGGTTTATTAGTGAAATTTTCGCTAAGCTCTATTTTATGTTTATAACTCATTTATTTTGATAGAGTCAATGTTACTTTCCGATTCTCTGTTCACTACAAAAAAACAAGGGATTAGCGACGAAAAATTTGGCAAAATCCGTCGCAAATCAAATTTGTGACGAAAAAAATTCGTCGCTACTAGGGCGTCACAAAATTTTGCGACGGAAAAAAATTAGTCGCAAAATTCATTGCAAATTAGCCACGAACACTATCTGTCGCAAATAATTTGTCGCAAAAATTCAGCGGAAATTAGCCACGAACACTATCCGTCAAAAATTCGTCACAAAATTAGCCAATTAACACTATCCAAACTAAAATTCATCATAAAATTAGCCACGAATACTATTTGTCATAAAATTTGTCCGCAAAATTAGACACAAACTTTATTCGTCAAAAATTAGCCACGAACTTTATTCGTCATAAAATTTGTCACAAAATTCATCATAAAATCCGTGTCAAAATTTAGCACAAAACTTTGTTCATTGCAAAATTTATCACAAAATTAACGCAAAATTTGTCACAAAATGTATTTGTCAGAAATTAGCCTACAAATCAGAATGGTCACAAAATTTGTCTAAAAATATTAAATCATAAATTTTACATCATTTCGGCCATCAAATCTTGTCCATATCAATAGCTACGCATTAATGAACATCATGTAATACATTCAAAATAATCAAAGGATACGAGACAACCAAAGATTCTGCTTCAGAAACAAAAAATAAACAAACCAGACACAATGCCATATAATTGAAAAATAAAATTGAAGGAAAGATTCTAGTGCGCAAAAAATAATGATATATGCAAAGTTACAAAGTCTGACATGAAGCTATTTGATATATAATCTTATAATACATTCAAAACATTCGTAGGAGGTAGGACAATCATAGATTCTGCTTAAAAAACGAAAAATCGACAGACTAGACACAAGATTGGGCAGCTTTGATACTCGGCAGGACACCAAAAGCAGTCACTTTTGTCGACACTTGATGAAATATGGATACATAAATAAAGATATTCAATCAGTCTAAAATATAAAGAAGTGTTTATGCATGGATATAGGGTGGGAACATATTGGGTGAAACTGCACTTATGTCATAAAAGATTGTGAAGCAAGCTTACCCCCGATTTTGGGAATTTTAACTAGAAAGGAGTGAGAAAATCATCATCATCATCAGCAATCTTAGCATCATTGTGTCGCTCATCATTGTACCCATCACATATTGGATTGGCAGGAGGTATAGGAGGAACATTGCGGCGATTGAGGTTGAGGTGTCGCATAACGATTTGCAGTTGTTGTTTCAAGTCATTTATTTCTTCGTCCCTCTCTACAATTATATTTTTCAGGTGGTTAACATCTTGGGTCAATTGCTCGTCATGTTGTGTCCTCTTTCAACCAACCGCATTGGATGATGAAGTTCCAGCATGATTCGGCATGTACATCTTTGACAAGGATCCCATCCCAAATATTTTTCCTTTTTTCATTCCATCCGTTGCCTCCACCCATAATGCCATACTGTCAACTGATGGTTCAGATGCAGTACAACCATCACTATCACTAGCATTGCTCATTAAAAGTTCATTATATTTTTCCTACATTAACAATATAGATGAAAATAAAATAACTTCATATATATATCTACCATAAATATTTAAAGCATTCACGATTTTCATTCTAGTTTTCATAAAGCCCAAAGTATAACCTTACATACCTTAATAGCTTTTGCTCGATCGCCAGTCCATATCTTATTTTTCTTTTGAAATATGCGTTCAAATGTAGCTGCAAATGTCGGTTCCGTCCCCAATTCATGTGCCTACAAAATGTAAACATGAGTAATTGAATTAAATTAACTTATAACTTATTTAACAGACTTACCAGTTGTTTGCGATGCTCCCCAATGTTGACAGAGCCCTCAGCATATGTGGCAGATCCTTCACTAAAACTAAAAGATTGATTCTTTTTATTCTGTTCACTAATTTGCTGACTGTTTTTAGTTTCCCAAATTCTATTAATTTCCATCCAATTGTCAGCTGTAATGAAATCCGGCTTCACTTGCTTGATTTTCGCTCTATTCATCACATTTTGTATGTGATCACCGACTTTTTTTTTGAAAAATTCTTCTCACTTTATTTTCTTCCTCTTTATCGCACCTAAAGTTTCGCTGCAATCAATAAAAAAAATTGACAGTTATTATGATGGTCACATATCCATTACCATGCATTAGACAATTCGACAATAGATTTTGTAAAGTTCATCTCGGGGAAAATATCTAGTCCCTTCAATACCGAAAACTAAAGTGTTGTTCTGGTCTCTTTACATCATTCTTGACCATCAATATACTATACCGAACTTAGTTAATGAGAAAATAGAATATGTAAAACTTATCTTGAACTCATTCCACCACAAATCTTTCACTTCTTGTGAAACATTTCTGTAATTAATATACTGCCCCATGCAATAGTTTTTAACTATTTTATTCAATTCTCTCACAACAAACGTAGCATCCGTGAATCTGCAAACATACGGATATTGTGCAACATCGACAATTCAGTTGACATCCATATCTAAAGTCATAAATATTACATATACTAAAAAAAAATTGAAGTACTTACGAATCTCCAAATGGGCATATCATGAATCGGTTATCTTCTTCACCTGTATTTCCGTCATTATTCGAATGTTGCGTTGAATAATAAGGTGGAACGGAAGGAGAGGGAGCTAAAGGAGATGGAATTGGAAGAGATTCAGTTCGCATGTGGCCAAGTCTCCTAACATGTTCTTAAGTGTTGGAGGAAGGGCCAACGTGTCCATATTGTCGATCAGCATATTGTGATTGAGGGTTAGATGAAAGGACGGGGGAAGAGGAAAGGGACGGGAACGAGGATGAGGAAGAGGCTGGTCTTCTATGCATGTGACCTTCACGTTTATACTGACAAGTAAGAAGGTTAGACAAATATGTAAAAAAACATGAACACGTAACACGGACACATAATGACGTACATGACGAAGCTTACTATTTTGTTTCAGAAGCAGAAAATGTTTCCTTTTAATTAGCCAATGCCGAGTATTTATGACGTGCAATTTTCTACGAACAAATATACTATGAATCGCACTCATTTTGATATCAAACATCAACATATGTGCACGATATACCATGCTAAGCCGACAATAGCCATAATTAACCACACGATCCACTTTCAAACCACACGATAATTCAAGAAGTACAAGATCAACCATGAAACATCAAGTTCAGCCACATGATCTTCGTTCTCAGCCACACGATCATCAATCAACCGACACGATCGGGCCATAGTTAACCAATCAGCCACAATTAAGCAAAGCAACCACACGATTAACCTAATTAACCATACAATTGGCATTAAACAACTAAGTGTGCGGATGATAACCATTTTGCTCCAGAAATGATATTGTTGCCAGAAATTGATTGTTCGCATTCTTGCTAGTAATTGACTTTTGAAGAAGAAATCTGTTTGATTTGTTGAAATTTTGTGACCGAGAAAATTTTTTTGGGCACCTAAAAAAATTTAAATTTCACTCAGAGTGGGTGGTCGCAGATATTCTAAGTCATTCTGTAAAGTTTTGTAATAAAATTAATTATATTTTTTAAAAATATTTTTAGGCACCTAAAAAAATTTAAATTTTACTAAAAGTGGGTGGGTGGCCATGTATTCTAAGACATTCTAAGAAAATTTTGAAATTTTGAAATTTTGAAATTTTTAATTTTTTGGGCATCTAAAAAATTTAAATTTCCCTAAAAGTGGGTGAACCGGGGATTCTAAGCCATTTTTGTAAAGTTTTTGAACTTTTTAAATTTTATTTATTTTAAAATTTTTAGCACCTAAAAATTTAAATTTCACTAAAAGTGGGTGGCAATAGGTATTTTAAGCTATTTTGTAAAGTTTTGAAATTTTTTTGAAATTTTTTTGGGCACCCAAAAAAATTTCAATTTCCCTAAAAGTGAGTGGCGACAGGTAATCTAAGCCATTCTGTAAAGTTTTGAAATTTTTTATTTTTTATTTTATTTTTTTGGGCACCTAAAAAAATTTAAATTTCATTAAAAGTGGGTGGCCACAGGTATTCTAAATCATTCTGTCAAGTTTTGAAATTTTTTATTTTTTAATATTTTTCGGCACCTAAAAAAATTTAAATTTCACTAAAAGTTTGTGGCCATAGGTATTATAAGTCATTTTGTGAAGTTTTGAATTTTTTTAAATATTTAATTTCTTTTTTGGCCACCTAAAAAAATTTAAATTTCACTCAAAGTGGATGGCAATAGGTATTGTAAGCTATTCTATGAAGTTTTGAAATTTTTTATTTTATTATTATTTTTTAATTTTTTTGTGCACTTTAAAAAATTAAAATTTCTCTAAAAATGGGTGGCCACAGGTATTTTAAGCTATTTCATTAAGTTTTGAAAATTTTGAATTTTTTATTATTATTATTTTTTGGCACTTAAAAAAATTTAAATTTCACTCAAAATGAGTGGCTACAGTTATTTTTAGTCATTTTGTAATATTTTAAAATTTTTTTAATTTTCTAAAAAAAATTCACCAAATTTAATATTTTTCCAAAATCTGAATTTTTTTTTAATTTTATGGGAATTTTTATGAAATTTTCTAGAAATTTTCAATTATAATGCATTTTCTGGAAAAACGCCTAATCAACCACACGATTGTCATTGAACGCTTAATTGGCGACATAATCAACAAATTAACTAGGCGAACATCGATCAAAGCTATATGCAATCCTGAAATCAGCCCCTAACTTAGCCGACCAATCCCAAACTAAACAATCCCTAAACAAGTCCGATTAATACTCATTATACTAGGTAGGGTTTAGGGAGTCACTTACTTGGTTCAAGGCCAAGAAAAATCAAATAATAATAATATTTTGGTCGGTCGGCCAGTGGTGGGCTCGGCTCGAGCGTGGGCCTAAGTGGTGGCTAGTCGGCTAGGCAAACGATGGTGGAGCTAGGCGGCGATGGTGTCAGGCGGCGGCGACGATGGTGGCGTTGGGCGGCGGCAACAATGGTAGCGACAACATCGGGGGCGGGCGGCAACGGCATCGAGTGGTTGTTAGGCAGCATTGGCGTTAGGGGCGGCGACGGGCGATGGCAAGTGCTCGGGCGAGGGCCGGGGTGACGGCGCCGGGTAGCCGCCGGGTGGCGGCGAGCTCGGCGCGAGGTTGGCCGACGACGGCTTTAGTTGGCCGTGGGAGGCGGGCGAAGCAAGGCGGCGAAGTAGCCGGGCCGGGTCGCGGGGCGAGCGAGCCTGGTCGCGGGCGAGCTCCCGCAGCGAGCCGGCAAGCAACAGCGAAAGCAAAGCGACGACGACGACGGTAGCGATGACGACGATGGTCATGAGAGCTGCCGGTGGTCGTGCGACAATGGCTACAGATTGGTGGCGAACCCCGTCCACGGTAGACTTCATGACGATTCTGGGAAGAAGAAGAAGAAGAAGAAGAAGAAGAAAAGGGAGGAAAGAAAAAAGAAAAAAAAAAAGGAAAAGGAAGAAAAAGTCTCGACGCTATGTGCGTGATGCAGGGGGGAGAGAGAGAGAGAAACGGGTGCAAAAATTTGAAACATGCTAATGTGGTTGCGATGAATTTATTTTTCCGTCGCAAATTTGCGATAGATTTTAAAAAAGGTTCCATCGCAAATTTGCGACGGAGTTTTTGGTCCTTCGCAAATTTTGGAGGGAATTTTTTTCCTGTCCCAAATTTGTGACGGAGGTTTTGGTCCCCAAATTTGGGACGGAATTTTTTTTTTCCCATCCCAAATTTACGACGGAGTTTTTGTTCATCGTAAATTTGGGATGGATATTTTTGGTCCATCGCAAAAGTTTTTCCATCTCAAATTTGGGAGGGAATTTTTTTCCCATTGCAAATTTGCGATGGATCTTTTTTGTCCGTTGCGAATTTGCGGGCGGACCCTCACAACGGATCTTTTCGGTCCGTCGCAAATTTGCGACTGACCTTTTTGTCCGTCACAAATTCGCAACGGACCTTTTTGGTCCGTCGCAAATTCGCGACGGAGTTTTTGGTCCATCGCAAACTTGGCAGAGAATTTTTTTCCCTTAGCAAATTTGCGACGGATAGTTTGTCCTTCGCAAATTTGCGACGGATTTTTTGGTCCGTCGCAAATTTATGACGGATTTTCTTTATCCATCACAAATTTGGGACGTCATTTTTTTTGTCAATAATTTTGCAACGGAAAAATATGATCCATTGTAAATTTTGGACATAATTTTTTTTCCTTCCTTCCAAAAATTTGCGACAGACAATATTTTTCCTTCGTAAATTTGGGAGGGAATTTTTTTCCCGTCCAAATTTGCGATGGAATTATTTTTCCGTCACAAATTTCTGATGGATTTATTTCGGATTCCAAAAATAAAGGATATTTTCGTTGCGACGGATTCGAAAAATTCCTGTGAATTTTGCTTCCGTTGCTAATTCTTCGATGAACAATACCCATAAATACGTTGATGTCGTAAAATGAGCGACTAAATTAGCAACAATCCAAATCCAATTGAAAATAGAGTATCGAAAATGTCATCGCACGAATAATATTTGACTTGTCGTCATTTAGCGACAAATTTTCTGACAATCAATTAAATTAATAAGAATAAACAAGAATAATAATAACAACAAACAATAAATAATAACAATAACAATAATAACAATGACAATAACAATAATAACAAGAACAATAATAATAATTATGACAACCAAAATAACAGTTATTGCAATAATAATTACACATCATTAGTGTTTTGTCACAAAAATTTTAATCTTCGTCTTCGTCTTGATCTGCATCTTCGTCCTAGTCTTGATCTTCAACTTCTTCATGAGCATCATCTTCATCATCTGTCTCAAAATCTGATTTTGAACAATCTTGTATGTTTAATTCGCAAATTTCAGTTGGATCCACATCTATCATTGCTCCACGTGGATCTCGTAAAGTTAGAATGTTATATTCCTCAGTTTCAACCGTGCTACAAACTTCCTTTTGTTGATATGCTCTATTCTTCCAGTGTTTCTCAATTTTTCTCCGTGCTTTGATTTTACATACAGCCACCAATAAGCTTTGTCACGTTTCAAACTAGGATATGATGCATAACATACTTGAATTGCTTGTTGTGCCAAAACAAATGATTCATATTTCATATACATTTTCTTGTGATTTATTTTAACCAAATTAAACTTCGTATGCATCTTCATTTCTTTGACGGGGTCGAACCCTCTTACATTTAAATAACACAACCCGCATCATTAATGGTCCAGGGTACTCTATCTTTATGATTTCACCCAACAAGCTATAAAAATCATCTTTTGAACTGCCATCATTGGATGACCGAACAGACACATCACTATTCATTTTGGCTTTTCCCATTCCATATTCTTGAGTGTGAAAATTACATCCATTTATGAAATATGCTGGCCAACTTCGTACTCTTAACTGTGGATCCTATGACAGATGATATAACAATCCTTGCTCTCCAAGTTCATCATGATTACTGTGAACTTAAGATTACACACGCAAGGTCAATAATATATATTTTAATAAATGATGGACAAAATTTTAATAACTTGATTTTGGTCCATAGGCAACTTATATATGTTTTGAACCATGCTGCAAATTGTTCATCGCACAAACGGTACAAAATTATATATGTTTGGAATCAATGGGGCCCTCATTATTTCTGCATGCTCTCTGCCTCTTGTACTACACGTGCGGCTCAAAATAGTATGATGCAAATGTTGTCACTTCTTTAACAATATATGCATTACAAATTGAAGCTTCAACATTTGCCTTATTATTCACTTTTTTCTTCAAATGATATAAGAATCTAGTTGTAATAGAAAGAAGTTTATCGGAATATAATGTATAATAAAGTAATCTGAACTTTATTTTAAAAAAAAATTTACCTCTCAAATGGATACATTCATTGAAATTGGACGGGACCTGCAATTTTGGCCTCCTAAGGCAAGTAAACTAAGAGATGCTCCATCGAATTAAAAAATGATAGAGGAAATATCCTTTTTAAGTTGCAAAGAATAATTGAAATATCTTTCTCTAGTTTCTCCATGTGCGATGCTTTTAACACTGTCGAGCAAATATCATGTAGGAAATTACTTAACTTTGTAATGGCGTCCCATACAAAGTTCGGTAGAACTTCCTTGAAAGCTATTGAAATTAGTCTTTCCATCAATATGTGACAATCATGACTCTTCAAACCTGTCAACTTGCATTCATTCAAATCAACACATCTCCCGAGGTTCAAAGCATATCCATCAGGAAACCGCACAAATTTCAACCATTAACAAACAACTCATCTCTGCTCCTTATCCAATGTATAAACTGCTTTTGGTTTTGGTCCCCTGCTGCTTGCATCCATATCTAGTGTTGGCCAATCACAAATATCTCTCATATTTTTTCTTGCGTTCAAGTTGTCTTTTATTTTTTCGGTGACATCCATTACAGTATTTATGACATTATCGAAAACATTTTTTCTATGTGCATAATGTCAAGATTATGATAAATAAGATGGGCCTTCTAATATGGTAGATCCCAAAATATATTGTGTTTTATCCACTTATGTGTACTTTTGTACGCATAAAAGTCGTGCCGTGAGGGTTCTGAATAACAGTTGGAAAGTCCTGCACCCGCTCCCAAATTTGATCGCCAGTCAACCTCAATGGTGGACGTGTTCTTTCGGTCCAATTATTGATGAACTCTTTTTTATTCCTTCTGAATGTATAATTTATCGGTAAAAATTATCTGTGACAGTCAAAATAACTAGGTTTCTTTCCATGTTTTAATCTAAATGACTTTAATCTCTCCAAACATATCGGACATCCTAAGATCCTAGTTGTACTCCATTCAGATAACATTCTGTAAGCTGGAAAGTCATTTATCGTCCAAAGAAGAACAGTCTTAATTACAAATATTTGATCGGTAGAAACATCATATGTAAGGACACTTTCCTCCCATAGCTGTTGTAACTCTTCAATCAATGGTTGCATATAAACATCTATTAACTTTTTCGGATTTTGCAGGCTAAGCACGATCAATGTCAAAAACATATAAAGTATCTTCATGCACATGCCATGTGGAAGATTGTACGGCGTTAAGATAACTGGCCAACATGAATAACTTTTTCTTAATTTCCTAAATGGGGCAAATCCATCAGTACAGAGACCTAACCTGATGTTTCGAGGCTCTATCGCAAACTCAGGGTTTGTTTTATCAAAATGTTTCCATGTCTCTGTATATAAAGGATGACACATTAGATCCTCTTTTGTTTCATGATTTGCATGCCAAGTCATGTGTTCAGCAATGACTTGAGACGCATAAAGCCTTTGCAATCTGGGGATTAAGGACAGATAAAACCTTTGCTTGCATGATCTATGCTTCTAATTACTATCCTGCCTCATGTTAATCTTGTATCTAAGTTGGCTATAGAATTTACAAGATTCTGCATCTTCATCATCTCTCCAATATAACATACAGCCCCTACTATATACATCAATTCTTACAATCGGAAGACCTAAATTATCCACTAGTTTTTTCATATTGTAAAAATCACTAGGCATGATGTTATCAACAAGCATTGTTTTCTACATTATTTCAACAAAAGAGTTGAAGCAATCCGCAGAGACATTATGCTCTATATTGATATTTAACAGTCTTGCTATCACTAATAACTTAGTGTGGTTGTCATAATCTGCTCATAAAAGTTCATCTGCTACTTTCAACACTTCCTAGAACTGATTAGATGGAAAAGTTCCATTACACATTCTCATCAAAACCCGTTACTTCTATATTTTCCAATTGTGATGCATGACTAGTACCCACTTGTTCAAGTGTAGGAGTAAAATTAGTGTTGCATGATTCGATTCTGAAACAAAATTCTGACTAGTTGCATCAATCACCATTCTCTCGTATGGGTTTAATTGGTCAAAATAGCTATATTCTTCCCTAACTAAAAATTGATCACTTCTTTAATATCCTTTATCAGATATAAATGGTTCACCATGGGAAGTCCAATTATAATAGTTCGGAGTAAACCCAAATCTACAAAGATGTTCGTTAACTTGATTACACACATAAAATTTACCATTACTGCATTTTTTACACGGAAACCTTAACTTATTTCTATCCATAAACTCATATTTACTACTAATAAAGTCTAAAAATAGTTCCAACTCATTACGAAACTCATCGGTCAAACCTCGACGTCCAGGAAAGTTCTTATTATACATCCAAGCCCTGTCTCTTTGCATTGTGTCCGTATAAAAATAAACAAATCTCGTAAAATATTAAAATTATCATTTCTACTGTTCTTAATTAAAACCATAAAATTATGAAAATTAAAATTTTTTTTACGAAACAATTAATTTGAACTTGAAAAAAAAAAGAAAAAATTACCATGTAAAGAAGACTTATCCAAATATTTGACTGAAATCTTCATAGTAGAAAGTGATCAATTTGATGAGAAATGCAATATTCACTTGGATTGCGAGACCTTCAAATGGACACATATCTAACAAAAAAAAAATCACTTAAGATTCATTTTTTAATATTTTTTACTTTTTTTCGATTTTTTTTTAAAAAATTTCCTTCTTTTTTCCCCTAATTTTTTTTTCGTTTACCAGTCTGGTGACCGGTTGAGGCTTGCGAGTTCGCTCGGCGGCCTGGGCAAGACCACTTCGCCTCGCCCAGATTCGGGGGAGGCCAAGCGGCCTCGCCATGGCCGCTTGTCGACCTCACCGTCGCCCAGATCTGGGTGACAGTGAGGTCCACGGCCATGGGGGGAGGCCAAGCAGCATCGCCGGCCATGGGATGAGGCCGTTCAACCTCCAAAAGCACATGGACATCCAAAAAGCAGAAAGTCAAAATACAACCTTTGGAAGCCCAAAGACAAAGAACAGCTAAAAGAAACGAAGGGAGACACGTGGAGCTACACCTTGATGGCCGATGATGGAGCGAAGAGAAGGGAATGCGAGGATCTTACCTCAGCTGGAGCAGCGGAGACGGGGACAGATCACGGTGATTCCTCGTTGGGTCTGAGGAGAGATCGCCATGCTGCAGAGAGAGAGAGAGAGAGAGAGAGAGAGAGAGAAGAAGAAGAAGAAGAAGAAGAAGAAGAAGAAGAGGAGGAGGAGGGAGAAGGAGGTGAGAAGGTCGGAGCAGAAGATGTGCGAGGAGGAAGAAGAGAACACGAAGAAGAAGAGGAAGAAGACGAGAAAAAGAAAAAGGAAGAGAGAAAAATCCGTCGATCCATCACAAAATCTGTTGCAAATTTGTGACGGATTTTTTTTCGTCGCAAAATCCGTTGCATATCACATTTGTGACAAAAAATGAATCCATTGCAAATTTGCGATGAAAAAATAAATCCGTCGCAAATTTGCGACGGAAAAATAATTCCGTCGTAAAATCCGTCGCAACTTTGCGACGACTGATATACTGTCGCAAATTCCATCACAAATTTGCGATGGATTTATTTTTCATTGCAAATTCTATTGCAAATTAGCGACGAAAATCAATCCGTCGCTAAATTCTGTGCCAAAACCTTTTTTTGGTAGTATTAGCGACGGAAAATGACGGAAAATGGTTCCGGAAAATTTGTCGACGGCAAATTCAACGAAAAAAGTTAATTTCGACAAATTAATAACGAAAAATTTCCCGTTTAAAAATTTTTCGTCGTAAATTTCATGTTTTTTTGTAGTTGTTACGTGTGTCACCTAACACAAACCCAAATAATCTGTGAGTCGAGATGGACCGATCGTACCTAACACTATCTCTCCAAGAGGACTCTTATGAGTTCCGATATTCGAGAAGATTCCCCCGGACGACCGTGCTCGGAGTCTTATTCTAAACATAATGTATCGTTCACGGATTTATGATTAAATGTTGAAATCTTGTCGACTTACCCGCAAGTGTGAATGAATTGCACCTAGAACGCATCTCGTAACTATCGCCTACGATAGATCCGATGCAATGGTGTTAGTATATTATAATTAGAGGGCATTAAAGAAAATGTTGATGAAGGACATGTGGAGCGTTCAAAGTCAAACAGTTACCGACATTGCATTGATACATACGTCAACAATCTACACATCAAAGAATATTTTTTTATAGACGGTGTCTTTAGCAAGAGTGGGAAAAAGTTTTAAAAAAAAACTCTAAATCTATTGTATTAGTATTAATTCAATTTTAAATCTTTTCACATTTTGTCAATTAAGTCTATCTGGTTGAAAATTGTTAACATGGATGCCGGCTATCCTACGTGATACGCTGGCGATGACGTTGATAATTTTTTTTAATTTTTTAAATATTTTTCAAATTTTTATTTACTTTTTTTTAGTTTTTTCTTCTCTTTTCTTTTTTTTTTTCACTATGGCCAGTGAGGGTTGTCGGAGTTCGCTAGCCATTGGTGAGGATCATTGCCCTTGCCTACATTTGGGGAAAATCCCGACAGAAGGAGATAAACCTCACCCAATGGCTGGCGAGCTCCGACAACCCTCGCCTGTCACGATGAGAAAAAAAGAAGAAAAGAAGGAAGGAAAAGAAAAGAAATGAAAATTAGAAAGAAAAGAGAAAAAATGTAATAAATTCAAAAAATTATGAAAATATTATTAAAATCATCCACGTCAATGCCTACTGTGCCACGCAAGACGGCTAGTATTTATGTTAGCAATTTCTATCCAGATGGACTCAATTAGCAACACCATAAAAAGATTTAGGACTAAATTGACATAATTGAAAATTTTAGGACTGAATTGACACAAATGCAATTGGTTTATAACATTTTTTTGTAATTTTCCCATAAAAAGGCCATGTTAGGATCGAACTAAAGCCTAAATTCATTTCATGATTTATGGATGGCCTGGAATAGACTTTCACAACCACTTCACCCTCTCATCCATAACTTGACCCAGAGCTCCCTCACTAATATGATGAGCTGGTCCACAAAGTCACCCATCTTCAGAGGCAACAATTTAAGAATAAATTTGCTGAAAATGGATTTTGAGTCGGGTCAAGATGGGTTGCTCATTTGTATTGCATATAAATGAGTCAAAACAACTTATATAGGTCAATTTGCATCCAACTATTTTTGACCCAACCCAATCTGCTTGTTTGATAGGCCCATATATTTGTAAAGATCGACAACAGCTATTGAGTTTCATTTTGTAAAATTGTATCAATGACAAATCCTTTACTAGAATATTTCAATTCTACATAAAAATAGCAATAAAGAAACATCCTACAAGATTATAAATATTGTAAAGCAATTATACTGTTGAAATATCCAACATCACCTGACTATGGAGTTTATATGCTCTTTGTACATGCAATCTCCTTTACACCTATAAGTTTTAAGTTGTTAGGGTAGATTCTAATATCTACTGTGACTATTTTTGTTCAGCACATACCAAAACAAGCACATGCAATATTCCTTTTTTGATTGTGTATCGAGTCTTTCCCTTTTTTGACATAATATAATAAGTATTCAACACATCTTATAACATTCCAACATTACACTCGCCATGCAACGGATAATGATAAAACAGAAAAGGAACATACGTGGCTAGTCATCACATTCCCCCAATTGAGTAATCTCCAATTGGTTTATCAGGGAATTCTTGCTAAACTCCACTTTATGTTTACCACTCGTTTATTTTGATAGAGTAAATGTTACTTTCCGATCCTCAATCAAGTGTGTCACCTAACACAAAATCAAATAATCCGAGAGTCGATATGCACCGGTCATACCTAACACTATCTCTCCAAGAGGACCCTTACGAGTTTCGATACTCGAGAAGATTTCTCCGGATGACCATGTTCGTTGTCTTGTCAAAATATATGTATCGTTCACGAATCTATGATTAAATTTTGCAATCTTGTTGACTTACTCGCAAGTGTAAAAGAAATTGCACCTAGGACGACGCATCCTGCAACTATCGTCGTATCTTCTGCCACGTGAATCGAGAACAGAACGAGAATTAACAGCGGTTGCGAACGCTTCACAAGAGATAAATTACCTTTGTCGTCCCATGACCGACAGCATGCGTGAGAGGCAATTAAACTTTCGACGTGAGATTCCACGAGTGTTCAGTTCGCGTTTTTTCATGCTCTTGTGGATAAGCACATCGTTGACCCGCCAATAGAGAAAACGAGAGATCCGAAGCGATGATGTTGTGAAATTTCTGATTAGACGGTGAGAAAAGAAAGTGTTGATTAAGGACACATGGTGCCTTCAGAGTCAGACAGTTTACCAAGGTTGCATGGACACAAACGTCAACTGTCTATGCATCAAACAGTTATTTTTTTTGGCGGACGGTGTATCTAGCAAGATTTCAAAAGTGAAACTAGAAGTGTTGGTTTCGAGTAAAAATTGAAAAATAATCTTCTGAAAACGATCACAAGTAAACGAAAGATATTTTAATCCTTCACGAAAATATTTAAATATAAATTATTATTGATAATAAGAATATTTAAAGACATGTGGTGCGTTCAGAGTGAAACAGTTACCAAGGTTGCATGGACACAAACGTCAACTGTCTGCGCATCAAACAACTATTTTTTTTGGCGGACGATGTCTCTAGCAAGATTTCGAAAGTGAAACTAGAAGCATTTGTTTCAAGTAAAAATTGAAAAAAAAATTTCTAAAAATGATCGCAAGTATTGTTTACAAAAATGAACAAACGAAAGATATTTCAATCATTCACGAAAATATTTAGATATAAATTATTATTGATAATGAAAATATTTATCTTTAACCAATTATTCCACGAGATATAATAGATTTTTTTAGGAAAATATTTTTTAAATTATTTATTTTCTGTGAAATAAACCGAACCAAACTTACCAAGGTACCCAACGCGGACTCAAAATTTGCTTAAAAAAATTATTGGATCATACCGTGGGTGAAAATTTGTAAAATCAAACTTGAACATTTAACACAGCTATTTCAGTTTCTTTTGAAGAAAAATAAAAAAAAAATCCAGAATGGATTTTATAGTCAGGTCTACCTCGGAACCAGCTCTACCAGGCAGATTTTCGGGGTAGAATCATTGGCTTCATGGTCCTTGCGGCAATAACTCAGACCCAATCCCGATTAGTTTCAAATTTTCGAAATCTAAACCTTTTGTACTTGGATTCCTAGGTATCATATGCCAGTACTGAGTACATATTTTCTTTTGGGCAACAAACACAAATGGTCTTTAACCAATTTGATTCGATATAATAGATTTTTTAGGAAAATATTTTTAAAATTTTTGAAATTTGTTCAATATAATCCTCAAAATTTTTAAAAAATTTGATTACCGTGGGTGAAAATTTGTAAAATCAAACTTGAACATTTAACACAGCTATTTTTTCTTTTGGGCAAAAAACATCCAAATGGTTTTTTGAACTTTGATTCTACCAGGCAAGATTTTCTCTAGAATCATTTTAATTTGTTCAATAATATAATCCCGATTAGTTTCAAATTTTTTAAATTTGTTAATATCATATGCCAGACTGAGTACATATTTTTTTTTGGGCAACAAACACAAATGGTCTTTGAACTTTGATTCGATATGCAATGTAATCTCTGAATTTTTAATTTGTTCAATATAATCCCTTAACTTTTAATTTGTTATACAGTCCCTAAATTTTTGGTACCTATTTAATTTAACCATTGACTCTAGTAAATAAGCTAACAACATTATGCTATGTTTTTCATTATCTATAATCTTACAAACGTTCTTTAAATTTATAATGAGTTTATTAAAGTCATCTAGATGGGATCTGATGGATGTACTTTAAGTATATCTAAATTGAAACATCCTCCTTAACATATACAAACAATTTTTCAAACCCTTCGTTACATAAAGTTCTTGAAGTTTTGCCCATAACTTCGCGGTATCTTTTCTTGACCATCTCCCTTAACACCTCATTTGATAGGTTTAATAGGATTATACTCCTTGCCTTTCTTATTATGAAAATGTTCAATGTTGTCATTAAATTTAAATTAATGAAAGGATAACATTGAACATTTTTATATAGTTTATGAATTAAGTTGAACATGTATAAAAAATCTAGGGACTATATGAACAAATTAAAAGTTCAGAGACTATATTGAACAAATAAAAAATTTAGAGATCACATTACACATTAAATCAAAATTTAGTCCAAAATTCAGGAATCATTCATGCCGTTATACCTTTTCTTTTCCTAGGAGAGGGCATAAACTTTTAAGGAATCCGACCACGTGTAGCGTGCTCCTCCATGCAAGAAACGTGCCTTCGTTTCAACGTTTCTTTGCATAATTTGCGATATAAAATGCTGCCAAAGGATATGTTACGTCTCAACTCGGGAAGGTCAAGCTGGCCTCATCAAACACTTTATTAGCTCCTTCGCGTAGCAAAGGAAGCTGCGGTAGAGAAAAGCTCAAAAAAAAAAAAAACACCGAAAACTGCCTCCTCCATCTTCTTCGATGTCCATTTCTTTATTTTGTATTTTTTCCGGATAATTATAATAACAATGCCGTAGAAGATAAACCACCAAATATGTTGCGGTTACCAATACACATGCCCTCGTGATCTCATCTTCTCTCTCTCTTTCTCTCACTCTCTCTCTATTATTTCATATTTCTTCCTCGCCGCCCTCCTTAAGAACCCTCCAGTTTCTCACGTCTCTCCAAATCATCCAAATTCACTGCCCTTCTTCTTCTTCACCAGAGGATTTTGGTCTGTTCTCCATTGAACCGCAGCAATAATGCTTGACCCGAGAAACGTTTCCCTGCTGCACTTGTTTTTCACCTTCCTAATCTTCGCCTTCGCAATCCCATCAACCACGTCAACAGCAACGACGGTCGCGGTCAAAACTGAAGCGTCAACCACGACATCTACGGTTGCAGCAGTGGTCTCCAGAGACCAGGTTACATGCACGATGTGCGCCGAATGCGACAACCCGTGCCAACCTTTGCCTTCACCCCCGCCGCCCCCACCAGAGGTAGAGTGCCCGCCTCCACCATCTCCACCCCCGCCTCCCCCACCAGAAGTTGAGTGCCCGCCGCCACCAATGCCGCCGGCCTGCAGCGTGTGCGAGTCGCCGCAAACTGGAAGCGTCCACACTTCCCCGCCTCCGCCAGCCGCGGGCAGCGGTGGCGGTAGCATTTATGCGCAGCCGTACGGCGGGTACTACCCAATGCAGCCTCCACCAAAGCCTATCGTGCCGTATTTCCCATATTACTACAGCCCTCCACAGGCTTTTGTGGACTCCAGTTCTCTCCACTTGGAGATGAATGCCGCTGTTTTTGCCACTTCTCTTGTTCTTAGTGCGCTTCTCTACGTGCTACATTTCTAGAAACTGCCCCCGATGATAATGTCTTCCCTCATTGTACTCAATTTCTTAGCAAAAACATAGTCACTTTTTTTTTTCTGTTTTAGCGTGTCGTTACCAATTAATGCTTCATGCATAGTCGAGAATGTGATCGAATCAGAGTACAACACCCCATTTTAGAAGGTAGATTAGTCATTTTTATGTGGCACAATAATGAGAATTTGTTTTTCGTTTGAGAAACGTATTCTCTTTTTTATGTGGATTATATTCTATTCTCAAGTTTCTGCTTTTACTATAGTTGTTGGCCATTTTTTCTTTATTGGTGATCGATGTGAGAAGAGGAAGGTTCCTGATGATACGATCGAGAGGATTGGGGTTTGCATTGATTAGGGTTGCTCGAGTCCACAACAGATGACGCATGCCATGTGCTTTTTTGATTGATAGTGTGTATTTGAAGGTAGGAAGACTATGGTAGTGTCGAATTTAAGTTTCTTCTTTTCAAAGTAAAGTATGATTGCACATGTCTGGCATGTGTTATGATTCGCCTAATTTTGGAAAATTCGATTTAGGTGAAGGATCGGCATGATTCGAATCGCTCAATTAATGATTAAAGTGGACCGAGTCTATATAAAAGAAATAATACGTGTGCTAATGGGAAAATAAAATTTAACCCATGGAGGGTATTTGTTGGTTCGTGCCTTCGTCAATTGGACCGCGTGAAAGTGATGGGTGACAAATTCAAGTTGTGTTCAAATACTAGTATTTCGTTGCCAATCTCTCGTGTATAAGATTTTTTGGTCAATGGAACTACATTAACGTTGTTAAAATTTGAAATGGACGAGTAACCTTATTAGTAATTGAAATTTGTGTTCGTATGATGACTAGTGTTGATTATGAACCTTGTTGATCACAGGCCCGTTTGGGTATAGGCTTGAACACCATTTGGAACATGCTTGAGAAAGGGCATGTTTGGTTCAACTTTGCAAATGAGCCTTGGGGGAATGCAAATACTTTTAGGTTAAAGTCCCTTGAGGAAATGCAAATGGCGTTTGGTAAAAATCCTTTGTGAAGCTACTTTAATCCACGTAGTGTTTGGCTATTTTGTTTTTGCAAAGGGATTTGGGATCTTCTTTTTTATTAAAAAAAAAAAAAGCTTACCCTTCGCCAGACCTAGCGAAGGGCTATGGCCGCCATCAAGCCGGATCTGGTGCCGGCAGACGTCGCCCAAGGTCGAGTGACCCAGGCGGTCATCACCGGGAGTCGCCCGACCTCAAGCAATGAGGCCTAAGGTCGCGCGACCCAGGCGACGGCCGCTTGGGGGCACGCGACCCAGGCCAACGACGCCTGCGCGGTCACGTGACCTCAGGTGGTTGTCGCCTGAGTTGGGTTACCTTGTCGGCCCCTCACCGGCCCTTCGCCATCCAGATCCAGTGTCGTCGGCCGCCCTCGCCGACCACCCTCACGCAAAGAAGTAAGTTATGCCTAATTCGATAAGCCCAACTAGGCCAAATTTTATGATCACCTCTAACATTAACTATTAATGATCAACTCAAAATCAACTATATATGTATAATCTAATTTTCAATTAGCAAAGCTACTTTATGCACATTGCGAGACGCTACTTTTATGTGTATTGTCACGAACAAATATTTTATTCTCGAAAAACTGGTGAAGCAAAGTGCCATTTTCTTCTTAGAACGCAAACTCTTGTCACAAAGGCTGTGCTCTACTATTAAGCTATTTCTACCAGCTACGGACGAAGCGAAGCGCCAAAGGCTAGTCAGCATAGCCTTTGGTTGCCAAATCTTTAGTTTGGTCACCCATGAAAATTGTGAAATTGTTCTCCATCCTTTCTAGATCTCTTCTTGCACCCACCCTCTTCTAGTGGTAGTTAGGAGTGAGTATGGTTTCAGGGTAGAACTGAAAAGAAAAAAATCGGACCATTTGGGAACCTATCTGGTTTCAATTTCCAAGTTCCAAGGTGTGCGGGGTAGTATTCATTTTCCAAAAATTGATGAAATGGTTTTGATGGGTAGTTTCTAGATTCTAGATTCTATATCTCAGTCATGGATATCATTGGAGCTTGGAACTTGGAGCTTAGAACACTGAATAAGTCTTTGTATTTTTCTTGTTCTATGTATTCACGCAATCCTGTGCTATTCTATGGCTTCCAATGATGACTGTGTAATCTGAAACTATTAGTCTGAGTTTCCATTTCTGACAATATCTCATGACTGAGACTTTTACTTTGTTAATGTTTTAGATTCATTGTGTGTCTAAATATGAATTATCTCATGACTGAGACTTTTACTTTGTTAATGTTTTAGATTCATTGTGTAAAAAATACAATGAAATTGGGTAGACCTTGGATTGGATAGGAGGTTCTAAATGGTAGTTATTAGTAGGTTAATGATTCAAGGTAATGATTCACTACAATCATTCAATAAAAAATACAAGTAGAACTTGGGTAGACCTTGGAATCTGGACATTGGAGGTTCTAGATTTCAGAGTACGCATAACAGGTTTCAAATTATAAAGAATGAGGAACCTGTTTTTTTTTTTTAATAATCCAGGGAACCCCCGCACGGCCGACAGCCGAGGAGTAAACCCTGGGGGCGACACATGCTAGCCACCGGTTAAGTCATCTTGCGGCGTTTGAGATTCGAACACTCAACCTTTTGCAAGAGGAAGAGTGCGCGCTCCAGCTGAGCCACCCAGACGGGTGGTAAGAATGAGGAACCTGTTTCGATAAATAGTTCCTAATTACAGCCGAAACTTGCACGAAACCTAAAACCGCTCACTCCTAGTGGTAGTAAATTGAGAAAAATATGCTAAATTTCCCTTAATTGTCTACTTAATTGGTTGACTTATCTTGATTATCACAACAAGTTTTGATTGAGTAATGAAAATTTAGTTTCATGGCAATAGTCAAGATGAGTTAGGCACACATTGTGTTGTAAACCAAACTAGTTTTAGTGACACATAGTCAAACAACTCAATAAAATCCGATATACTACATTGTAAATCAATAGCCCAAGTCAATCGTAAACGTGTTGTATTGGTAAAATGAGAGATGTAGGGAATTGCACTAGAAAGGGATAACTGTTTAAAGAGTCGCAAATTTATTGCATGATGATTAATTTAATTTTAAACTTTTCAATTTTGTCAATTTATTCATAAACTTTTTGATGATTTGCCAATGTAATCCTTTCAATCAATTTTGGCCAGGAAATACTTACGTGGATACCCAATCAATGCTAACCATCCAACGTGGCACAACTGATACTAACATAAACAGTTTTACAAATCATTTTAAAATTTTTCGAAATTTTGATTTTCTTTTCCTTATTTTTGTTCATTTCTTTTTTTTTGTTTCTTCCTTCACTAGATTTTGGGTTAGTGGGGTTGTCGAGGCCCATTGACCCTTGCCCAAACTAGGTGAGGGCTGTGGCACCCTCGTTTATGACTGGTGAGGGTTATCAAGCCCTCAAGGACCCCACCAGTCAAAAATACGTTGAAAGAAAAAAATCAATAAATGTACAAAGAAATTACAAAAATTCCTACGTCAGCATCAATAGTGCCACAGGATGATCGGTGCTGGCTGGATATCTATGTAAGCATTTTTCGCCAAGATTAACTGGGAGGATTACAATGACAAATCGTTAAAAGGTTTGGGACTAAATTAGTAAAATTATAAAGTTTTAGACGAAACTGACCCTACAATAGATTCAGGACTTTTTAGATTACTGTTCAATTTGAAAAAAGTGCATGTCTAGTGTAGATCATTTTATTGGGCAACCTAAACCTATCCGTTTAAGGGGGTAACAGCTATTGGCCTTGCCACACCAAGATACTACGTTTGGTTTTGGAGGCCATGTTCGCCAATATAATCAATATTGAGGATCAGCCGTGTAGTTAATTTCCCTAATCTTTGTGTTTGTAGATTTAAATTGCATTATAATAAATAATAAAAATTAGAAACATACAATTAGATATTATATTAGTACACAAAAGGGAAACTGACATCATAAGTTCTAGGCATTTGACCTGAAGTACAATAAGTTCTAAGCATTTTGAAAAAGCTCAACAAACTCTAAAGGTTTAGGGCGCGCATGGAATCCATTCTGGAGTAGAAATTCTACTCCAGAATGCATTCCAGAACAGAAATACATTTGTTAAAAAATTTTCGTACTGCATTCTGAAGCAATTTTTGCATTCTGAAATAAAAATGCGTTTGTTAAAAATACTTGATTCCATAATGCATTCTTGATTCCAGGATGCATTCTTAATTCCAGAATGAGTTTTGGGCAAGAAAAAGAGAAGCTACTTTTTGTAGCTTCTCTCTTCCAGAATGCATTCTCCCTCTTTTCTCTCTTTTTCGTGGCCTTTACAACACATTTTGAGATCTCACTAATTTTTTTTTTCAGAAAATGCATAAAAATTGAAAATTTCCAGAAAAATTCATAAAAATTTCCAGAAAATAAAAAAAGTCTGATTTCGAGAAAATAGGAAATTTGGTGAATTATTTAAAAAAATATTTAAAAAATAAAAAAATTTAAAATTTCACAGAATGGCTTAGAACACATGTATCTACTCTTGAGAGAAATTTAAATTTTTTTGGTGTCCAAAAAAACCAAAAATTTCAAAATTTCACAAAATGACTTAGAATACTTATGGCCACCCACTTTGAGTGAAATTTAAATTTTTTGAGGTGCCAAAAAAATCAAAAAATAAAAAATTTTAAAACTTCACAGAATGGCTTAGAATACCTGTGGCCACCCACTTTGAGTAAAATTTAAATTTTTTTAGATGTAAAAAATATCAACAAATCAAAATAGATTTTTGTTCCAAAAATCAATTTTTTGGAGTAGAATTAGTAATGTTTTATCAAACAGATTTCTCCTTCAAAAATCAATTTCTGGCAAGAATTCTAGAAATCAATTTCTATCAAGAATTTGATTTCTAGAGCAGAATGGTTACCATTCGCATCCTTAAGTATCCAACCAAGTTTTCTCCTTCCAATGACCGCTCAAATGTTAATGCTAACATGACACGCCTAAAAAAGCAAGGAGACATTTTTTTTAGTTTTTTAACATACTTAACGCCCATGTATCTGCGTCAAAAAATAAGCCACAATTAAAAAAAGAAAACTCCAAAAAAAATAAAAAAATGAAAAAAATGAAAAAAGCCAAAAAAAATTAAAGAGCAAAAACCAGAGAAAGAGGGAAAAGGTCAAGGGGTTCTATTGAAGCTTTGGGGGTGGTGTCGCTACCCCCACATTGTTGACCATAGGCGAGCTCAGCCAGGCAATTGCAAGGGTTGCAACCCTCACCAAGGCCTGAGCAAGGGTCACTAGTGACACGGGGACGGTGCCGCAGCTACAAACCTTCAACAAATTCCTCCTTCTCTTAGTTCCTCCCCCCCCCCCTCTCTCTCTCTCTCTCCGTGTTAGTTTGATTTTTCTTTTTAAATCTTTTTTTGGCTTTTTTGTGCTTCTCCAACCCTTTCTAAATTTCTTTTCATTTTTTTCCTAACACGGCATTCTTGTGGTGCCGCATCAAAAAAATTAGGTGAGAAGTAGCCGAAAGGAAAAATGCACAGATTTTAGGACATGATTATAGTTTGAACCATACGCTTTTGATTTTTGCTATAATTTTTCTTACAAAAAGAACAAACAAATTTTAAAGGATATATATACTAGAAATCCTAAAACTTGTGGCGGAAGTGTGATTGAGTCCTTAAAATTTCAAATATTGCAATCAAATCTTAAACTTGTTAAATCGTTGCAGTCAAGTTGTTCTATTCAATTCATCAATTTTCCTACTAGAAAATACTAACTTGCCATTTTTTTATTATTTTCTATCTCCTAAATGGCATTTTTTTGTTATTTCTTCTCCGAATCTTACTAAAATTAGATTAAAAACTAAAAGATACTGTAATTTTATTAGAAAAAGAACCCATGCTTAAAAAAGGGATAAGTGCAAGAGAAATTCTAAAACTTGTCACGAAAGAGCAATTAAGTCCTAAAACTTTCAAAAAGTACAATTAAGTCCTAAAACTTGTCACAAAAGTGTAATTGAGTTTTAAAATTTTTTAAAAAGTGTAATAAAGTCACAAAACTTGTTAAATTAGTCGAATCAAATTTTTCCCTTGATTACATTATTTAAAAGTTTTTTTATTCGATTGTACTTTCATAACAAGTTCTATGACTAGATTGCGTTTTCACAACAAGTTTTAGGACTGGATTGCACTTTTTAAAAGTTTTTAATTGCACGTTTATGATAAGTTTTATGACTTCTGATGCACTTATAAAAAAAAAAAAAGAACCATAGGGCCTCATCGGTGGGCCATCGCTGCCACTCATCACCGAAAAGGGTTGGTGGAGGTCGTCAGGGCCTCGCCGCCCCTAGGAGGCTAGGGGAGGTGTGACCCTCACCCTGCCCTCGCCCACCATATGCGCCAACCCCAGGTGAGGTCTCAACCATTAGACCTTGATTAGGGTTTTTTCGGTTTGCTCCCCTAAAAGTATCATCAAATCCGTTGTGAGGATCATTTTGAAATCTAGACAATCTCTCCGTCCACCTTCCTCGTAATTCGAATTTTTTCAGAGTCCATTCTCTATTACTGATTAGATTTTGGACGGTGAGGAGGTCGCAGCATGAAGATTTTGGTGCATGAGGTCGTTCAGGGACGATAATGAGGTGCTTCTCGTGTCCGGAAGATGGCAATACGCCTTCGACCTCGAGTTCTTTGCATCACCGTGGACAAGCAGATGCACGTACGTCAGAGCATTTTCTGAGCACCCGACTAGCCATCGAACGTGAAATTGAGTTCCACTGTTTGAGTTGTCGCATGTTCTTGTGGCATTTGGGTGCCAATATATGAGGGTATGCGCGAGTGTTTGAATGCGGGTATCCGGTGAGCTTCTGAGAGATTTCGGGCAATGTATGATCCGAAAGGGGTTGAGTTTGCGTGTGGGGATCTCGTAAGTGAATTTGGATCTGCTGTGATTTAGTCTGGCTTCTAATCTCATCAAGTAAATAAGAAATTCAGAAATATCTACTAAAGCCACCAATGAAGTTCTTTGACATGAATAATCTTTTGATAATTCTTTTGGTCGACCCTCTTACTTGTAAATCCAGAGTTACTCAATAGATGATCGACGCAAACAAGCATTTTTTAGAGGGTACATGATGCTTTTAGTCGAAATATGTTTTCGCTTGCAGTATATGTACGAAATGAACTGATCACATCACAAAAAGTGATTTGTAGAATCATATCATATAAAGGTCTTTTGTTCAATCTCCTGCTGCTTCCCGTATTGACCTAGGCTGAACAAACATGGACTCGTCACTTACTCCGGAGAAGCTTAAGTTGACAGAAACTAAAAGAAGAAATTTGGAGGAATGATAATTGGATTGGTCTGCACTTGTACATGTACATGTACATGAGGATATATATATAGAGTACAAGGAAACACAAAAATAGAAAATAATATACAAGATGATGTTTTCCTATTTTACTGACTAAGTCCAATCTCACGGATCGATTGGATTAATTAATCCGCAATTTAAGATATATGCGATCAATCTAAGATTTCAAATCCTATCTTCAACACTACCCCTCAAGCTGGTAGCTTGTATATGTCAAAGAGGCCTAACTTGTTCAATAGATATGTGTGTTGTCTTTGACACAATGATTTGATAAAAATGTCAACAGGTTGTTCTAGAGTTCCAATTCCTCTTGTTGTAACTATCCTTTCTTGGATTTTGCCTTGAATGAAATGACAAGCAACTTCTATATGTTTTGTCATTTCATGGGAAATTGGATTTACCGCTGGTTTGAGTGCAGCATCATTGTCACTAGACCTGTTAAACGGATGAGTCAAGTCGGGTTTGAGTCAAGTCATAAATGGTCCAATCCAACTTGACTCATTTAACTCATTTATGACCCATTTATTACAAAGCAAATTTCTCAACCCATACTCGACCAAACCCATACCTCACCCATACCCGACCAAACCCATTTAACTAAATCTAGGAAAGCTTATTTCTAATAATTATTTTAAAAATTATATTGCTAAAACATTTTCATGCAATACTAATCTAGTCGATAATTTTTATATAATTTTTAAAAAAAATTGAGGTTCTGTTTATTTCGAAGAAAATATGATATTTCTAGAAAATATTTTCAAGAAAATGAAAATGTTTTTTTAATATTTTTTATTTTTATTTTAAAAATCATATTTTAATTATTTTTCTTGTCTTTTTCTTTTTTTTCTTTTCCTTTTTCCTTTTCTTTTTTAATTTTTTCTTCTTCCCTACCAGTGGTTGGCCATGGCAACGGCCGGCCACAAGCGAGGGATGAGCTCGCCGGGGCCTTGCCGATCCGACAAGACTCAAGGCTAGCGAGCTCATCCCTTGCTTGGCCAACCACCGGTGGAGGAAGAAGAAAAAAAAGAAAAAAAGAAAATGAAAAGGTAAATAATGTAAAAAAATTAAAATTTAAAAATTAGAAAATTAAAAAAAATGAAAATAACATGTTTATTATTCACTTAAGCTTATTGGGTAACTCATTTGTGACCCATTTAATACCCATTAAGTTAAAAGGCCAATCCATTAATGACCCATTTAAGTCTACTTTTAAACTAAAGCCAACTCATTCATAACCCACAATCATTATATATGGGTTAATAAATGGGTTTTTGACCCATTTACCACCTCTAACTATCACAAAACAATGTGCTTGACCCCTTGACTTGTACGCCAAGGTCCGAAAGTAAACCCCATATCCAGACTATTTCACAAATTGTTTTTGTCATAACTCAATATTCTAACTTAGCTAACGATAATGAAATAGTTGATTGCTTCTTTGTTTTTCATGAGATCAAAGATCTTCCTAATTGAGTAATCTACTGTGACTATTTTTGTTCTGCACATACCAAAATAAGCACATGAAATATTCCTTTGTTGATTGTTTATCAATTTTTTGTCTTTTTTAAAATAATATAACAAGTATCCAAATAGATGTTATAACATTCCAACTTTACACTCGTTGTGCATTGGATAAAGATAAAAGAGAAAAGGTAAAGACATGGCTAGTCATCGAATCCCAATCAAGTAATCTCCAATCTGTTTATCAGTGAAATTCTTGCTAAAACTCTACGGCTGTTATTTTGCTTGTATGTTTCTCTCAAACTTGTGAATACAATGGAAGGCTAAGATCGAGTCATGGCGAATTCCTCACGCTCTTTGAAAATGTCATGCTTCATTATCTACACTCCTATAGAAAGCTTTGCTCAGACGACAGGATCAATTGCACCATGCTTCTACTTCCTCACTCCACCTTCTCGGACAAACACAATGTCTCGATCATGACGCATTGCACGAGCATACTCACATCCCCACAAGCAATGCTCTTGGTGCTTTGATAGAAAATTGATATCCAGCACGACTTGACTTGATTTATTTTCTTTATTAATAAAAAATTAAAGAGAAAACTAACGAGCAATAAAGATGCCCCTAGTCTTCTTCTTTTTTGTGTGCAAACTTTTACTGAATTTAAAATTAGGCTAAACGCCAAACGAACCAAACGCTTAAGCTTTGGTTCAAAGAACAAAGATTGCGATACAGATGCAAAATATGGATGGCGATGACGCCTAGTCTCTTTTTGCAGGATGGATGTGCATTACATAGGTTGATTTGGATTGACCCAACCTGCCCATTTGACATGCCTATATATTTGTAAAGATTGAGTAGAGATATTAAATTAATCTCATTCTATAAAATTGTATGAGTGACAAATCCTTTATTGATAAAAAAAATACTGATATAAAGACATTTTAGAAGATTATAAATTTTCTAAACCCTAATTATTTTTACATTTTACCAATTGAGTTCATCCAGTTAATTTTAACTGAAAATCATAGTGTATACATATGAGATGCACTCAATTATTGCACGAACATGCTCACATGCTCGCATGCAATGCTCTTGGTGCTTGGATAGAAAATTAAGATCCAGCAAGACTTGACTTGATTTGCTTTTTCTATTGATAAAAAATTTTAAAGAGGAAACCAACGAGCAATAAAGATGCCCCTAGTCTTCTTCTTCTTCTTTTATCGGAAACCTTTTATTGGATTTAAAATTAGGCTAAACGCCAAACGAACCCAACGCCAAGGCTTCGGCTCAAAGAACATAGATTGCGATACAGACGCAAAACATAGATTGCGATAACGCCTAGTCTCTTTTTGCAGGATAGATGTGCATTAAATAGGTTAATTTAGATTGACCGAACCTGCCCATTTGACAAGCCTATATATTTGTAAAGATTGACTAGAGTTATCAAATCCCATTCTATAAAATTGTATCAATAACAAATCCTGTACTGATCCAAAACATTAATATAAAGACATTCTACAATATTCTAATCCATAAACCTTTTTATGTTTAGCAAATTGAGTCAATGCGGCCAATTTTAACTCAAAATTATTGACGTAAATGCCAGCCATCCAACATGATACGGCTGACATTGACGTAGATAATTTTTATAATTTTTCATTTTTCTTCTTATTTGTCTTTTTTTATTTTCCTTTTCTTTCTTTGAAACTTGGCGAGGGTTGGTGGCCAACTGTCACCGGCCGCAAGCGACGGCTTTTCAGCCCCCGCCCAGTGGCCGACAAGGGTTGTCAGCTCTCACCAAGTGGCCGACGAGGGTTGCTGGCCCTCACCTGTAGTCGACAAGGGTTGGTCGGCTCTCGCCTACAACTGGCAAGGGTCGGTGGGCAACCCTCACTGAACTTGGTAGAAAAAATGAAAAATTCAAAATTCAAATAAAAAAATTATTCATGTAGCGCTGCCATCTTACATGATATTACCGGTGTCTACGAGAGCAATTTAACGGTAGTTGCGAACGCTCTACAAAAGATAAATTACTGCTATCGTCCCATTTCCGCCAGAGGTAATTTAACTTTTCCACCTGAAACTCCACGAGTGTCCGATGCACGTTTTCTCATGCTCTTGCGGGGCAAGCACGTCATTTGATCCGCCGTTAGAGAAGAATGACAGATCCGAGGCAATGATTGATGAAATTCTAATTTAGATGGTGGGAAAAGAAAATGTTGATTAAGACCTGTGGAACGTTCAATGTGAACGTTGTGTGGTACACCGTCAACTATCAAAGAGTTTTTAATTTTTTTTTTGCGGACGGTGTCTATAGGAAGATTCCATGGACAGTCCTGGCGTGTAGTAGGAAAGCACCCTTATAACATTCTTTATGGAACGATTCGATTCCCAAAATATTATTAAACAAACAAAAAATTCCCAAAATGGGGGAATTATTAAAATGTCATAAACTAAGTATAATTGTGCCAATTCAATCATAAATCTTTTTTATACTAATTGAGTCATAAACTTTTTACAATTATATCAATTCAGTCCATCTAATCAATTTTTGCTAATTACTTGAATTTACCACAATAGCCACCTTTCTTACTTGAGAAGAGGGAGGTGGAGAGTTCGATTCCCCATCTTCTCAGAGAGGCTAGAGGTAGGGACGTGTGATTTCATATATGGATTTCGATTCTCACGCCCTGTAAGAGGCAGAGCAAAAATCTGAAAATGAGTTGAAAGTTAGAGTAAGACAAACAAAAAAAAGTTAATTTTGACCAGAAATCACTCACGTGAACGCTAGCCATCCTACGTGGCATGGCTAGCACAAGCAATTTTTAATAATATTTTAACATTTCTTCGATTTTTTCTTTTCTTTTTCCTCTAGCCGATCGTTGAGACAAGGCCGACCTCACCGTTGCCTCATGAGGGCGAGCTTGCCCCCACCAATGGTGAGGGTCAACCTTGCCAAATCCAGCGAGTTTGAGCCTCAACCATTCCATTCTCCAGTCTGTTCTCCTTGGCTTGTTCATTCCCCTCCTCGTCAATGAAACGTGTCTCGTCTCTGTGGTCAAATCGAAGTCATATTTAGAGCCTTGCGGCTGTCTCCAAGGATCTCGAGTTTGAATGACACTTAAGATTCCAAAAAAATCTTCAATCAATCCGTCATTCATCAAACCGCAATAAGAGTTCCTAATGTTATCAAGTTCAACCGATGCTTTGTTTTGCTATCATCGATAGAGTCCTAGCACTTGATTAGTTGTTGTTTGGCCTTAGATTCATCGATTTTTTCTCTAGTAATGTTTAATTGAGTACCTCAACCAGCCATGGCTAGGCTCGAACTCGCTCGCCCAGTCATGATGAGGCTCACCCTTGCCGATCACTGGTGATGTCGACCTCACTAGCTTGGCGATGGCGAGCCTCGCCCACCCTTAGCAAGGCTCAACCTCACTAGATCTGGCAAAGGTTCAAGCCTCATCTTGGGTAGGCAAGGCTCGCCCTCGCCTCTGGCTAGTCACCGAGGTCTAGCGATCGACTAGGAAGAAGGGAAGAAAAATAAAGAATTTGGAAGAAAAGAAAATCAAGGAAATAGAAACAAAATAAAAAAATATTAGAAATTATCCATGTCAGTGTCCTGTGCCACGTAGGATGGCAAGCATACATGTAAGTGATTTGTGATCAAAATTGACCAAATGGACCGGATTGGCACAAATGCAAAACATTTATAACTCAGTCTTTAAAAAAAATATTTAGAGCTTAATTGGCATAATTGCAATAAATTTAAAACTTTTTTTTTATAATTCTCCCATCCCTTAACTATCAAAAGAATTTTTTTTTGCCGACGGTGCCTCTAGGAAGATTCCATGCACAACACCCGTGTGTACTATGAAAGTGCCCTTATTACATTCTTTATGGAACGATTCGATTCCCAAAATATTGGTCGCGCATAAAATAAAACGAAACTGTTCAGTGGAAATTGTAACGTTTGTTTGTTTTCTGGTTTATTGTTTGACAAGAATCCGGAGTCCCTTCATATAAAATTCTAAAAACAATGTCTACATGCATTCTACAAACTATGTGATTTTGTATGGTTGTTCGTGGAGTCTATGAAACTTTTCATATGATTCGGTACCAAATTTGATTGTCGAGAGTAAACACTCTCCGAGAACATGTGCAGTAGCCCAATTCCAAAAGTGAAACTAAGTGCGTTTGTTCGCAAAAAATAAATGATTTGAAAAATATTTTTTCCAAAAATGATCACGTGTGTGTATCGCTTGTGAAAATGAATGAACGAAAAATACTTTAATCGTTCACAAAAATGATTAGATATAAATTGTTGTTGATAACGAAAAAAATTTTCATTGGCTAATTATTTCATGTAATATAAGCGATTATTTTCAGGAAAATACTTTTTCAAATCATTGATTTACTATGAAACAAACACAGCCAAACTTATTTAGATACCCAACTAGGAGTACTGAACTTATAACGAAACATCAGAAATTCTTTATCTACTATCATAAACATAATATTACAAAATTCATATTTTCTCGATGTCAAGATTCAATTTACAATCTCTTCCATGCCACATCTAGCAGCCGGGTACAATGGGGAATCTCTCGCACTACTTTCGTAAAGTACCCGGTGAGAATCCTACCATGACCACGCCATTACTTCCTATGAGTAACGGTGTAGTATGGGCCATCCATTTCGTTTTTGTATTATGGGCAACCGGACATAAATTGCCGTGGAAAACCATCCGTTTTGCATGTGCGCAGAATTTGAAACAACAAATCTGATGATATTCAACAAAGAGAAATTCATGAGTATCTGACTATCAATTTTAGACGGTGGATATTTGTCCAAAATTTTTAGAATGATATCATGTCGGAAATTCACATATTGTGAATAAAAATATTCACATTTTATAAAGTTTTGCACTTACAACACAAATTTTATCCTAAAGGAGCCATGATTTATTGTTGTCGTTGTTGTTGGTACGTAGTAGTACCAGTATTTCACATTTTTTTGACATTGTTTCTTAGTTTGCGTCTAAAATTAAAAGGTAATGTTGCAGGAACCGGACAGGCCGATCAAAAGGTTCCAAGCAACACTTTTTGTGGTTAATAATGGTCTGTTATTCATGAAAAAGTGATGGACCATTATGTAGGCATTTCCTTCTCTATGTATCATATGCTGGCATCAAGTGCGCATTTTTTCACTACACGAGAGCGCAAACTTTAAGGAATCCGATCATGATCTAGCTTTCTCCTCCATGCGCGAAACGTACCTTCGTTTCAAATTTTTTTTTTTTGCTTAATTCGCCATGTGGATTCTGCCGAGGCGTTTCCATACGTTATCTCAACTCGTGGAGTTCGATCTGGCCTCATCAAACCCTTTAGCTTCTTTACGTAGCCAATTTTGCCGTGGACAGGAACTCAAAAAAAGGCCAAAAAAGGCTACCCCCTCCTTCTAGATCCATTCCTTTATTTTGTCTTTTTCCAGATAATTATAATAATGATGTTGTAGAGGATAAACCACAAAAAAATGTTAGCAGTTAGCACGTCCCTCCAAAAAAATCAAAAACATATTCCACTTTTGTCAATTCAGTTCTAAACCTTTCGATTTTGCCAATCAAGTCCTAAATCTTTTAACTTTTTGCCAATTGAATCCATCCGGCTAATTTTGATTGAAAATTGCCGATATAAACGTCAGTCGGCGCTACCTAGCACGACCAGCCGTCCTATGATGGCCTCGCCCAGGGCCTTCACGGCTGCACCGGCCGCAGGAGAGGCGACCCTCGCCGACAGAGAAAAAAACAAAGGAAAAAAGAAAAAGAAAAAGAATTTATATTTTAAAAAAATTAAAATATATATGTTAAAATATTATTAAAAATTGTCCACCTTAGCGCCGATCGTGCCACATTGGATGGCCAACGTCCACGTTAGTATTTCCAGTTAAAATTGTCCCGATAGACTTAATTGGTAAAAAATAAAAATATTTATGACTCAACTGGCAAAATGACTAAATTAATAAAAATGCATTAGGTTTATGACATTCTAGACAATTTTACCCTCTGCCATCTCGTATTTATTCCTCCCCACCCTCCTTAAGAATCCTCCGGCTTCCCACGTCTCTCCAAATTCGCTGCCCTCTTCTTCTTCTTCAGAGGATTTTGGTCTGTTCTCCATTGAACCACCGCAATAATGCTTGACCCGTTGAAAGTTTCCCTGCTACACTTGTTTTTGACCGTCCTAAACTTCGGCATCGCAATCCCATCCACCACGTCAACAGCAACGACAGTGGCGGTCAAAACTGAAGCGTCGACAACACCATCTACGGTTGCAGCAGTAGACTCCAGAGACCAAATTACATGCACAATGTGCCCTGAATGCGACAACCCGTGCCACCCTGTGCCTTCACCCCCGCCGCCCCCACCAGAAGTTGAGTGCCTGCCGCCGCCGCCGCCTCCACCCCGCCAGAAGTCGAGTGCCTGCCGCCGCCAATGCCACCGGCCTGCAGCGTGTGCAAGTTACCGGGAATCGGAAGCATCCATGCTTCCCCGCCTCTACCAAACCCTATAATGTCGACTTTCCCATACTACTACCGTCCACAGGATTATGGGGCCTCCAGTTCCCTCCACTCGGAGAATGCCGCTGTTTTTGCCACTTCTCTTGTTTTGAGTGTGATTCTCTACGTGCTATATTTCCAGCAACTGCCCACGATAATAATGTCTTCGCTCACTGTACTCGTTCTTCGCCAAAACATGTGGTCACCTTTGTTTTTTCTGTTTTAGGGTCTCATTACCAATTAATGCTTCATGCATAGTCGTGAATGTGATCGAATCAGGGTACACCACCCCACCTTAGAAGGTACATTAGGCCTTTTTATGTGGAACAATAATGAGAATTTGCTTTTCGTTTGAGGAAAGTATCCTCTCCTTTATGTGGATTGTATTCTATTCTCAGATTCTTACTTTTTACTATAGTTATTGGCCGTTTTTCCTTGAGTTCTTTATTGGTGAGTGATGTGAGAAGAGGAAGGTTCCTGATGATACAATCAAGAGGACGAGTGTTTTATTGATTAGGGTTGTTCGAGTCCACATTGGATCATCCATGCCATTTGCTCTTTCGGTCGATAGTGTATATTTGGAGGTGGCGAGACTATGATAGCGTCTGAGTTGAAGTTTCTTTTCAAAGTAAGGTATGGCTGCACATGTCTGACCATGATGGTTTATAATTGAGGTGAAGGATCGATATGATTCGGATCGCTCAATTCATGATGGACGTGGACCGAGTCTATATAAAAAAGAAATAATACGTGTACTGCCTTTCTGAATCTTTTATCGCACCACTCTCTTATAGTGGTAATTAATTGAAAAAATATGCTAAATTTCCCTTGATTGTCTACTTTAACTAGTAAACTTGTCTTGATTATCACAGCAAGATTTGATTTAGTAATGAAAAATTATTTTCATAATCAAGATGAGTTTGGTAGACATCGCCCCATAAACCAAACTAGTTTTAGTGAGACATAATCAAACAACTCAATGAAAGCCGATATACTACATAGTAAATCAATAGCCCGAGTTTGTCATAAACATGATGTATTGGTAAAATGAGAGATGTCGAGAATTGCACAGAAAAAGCATAATTGTACAAAGAGTCCTAAACCTATTGCACGGAGACTAATTCAATGATAAATTTTTCAATTTTGCCAATTTAGTCATAAACATTTTGACTATTTGCCAATGTAATCCTTCCAACCAATTTTGGCTAGGAAATGCTTACGTTGATACCCAATCAGCATCAACCATCCTACGTGACACGGCTAATACCGATATAGACAATTTTACAAATCTTTTCAAAATTTCCTTTTTTTTATTTTTTATGTTCTCTTCTTCTTCTTTTTTCTTTTTCCTTTCACTGAATTTTGGGCCAGTGGGGTCACCAAGGCCCATTGACCCTCGTCCAAACCTGTGGCCGGCAAGGCTCGTTAAGGCCTCGACGACCCCATCAACCGGTGTTGATACCTAAATTTTTGCCAACCATCCAAATGTCCATTTTTGTAAATATATAAAAAAATAGAAAAATAGCAAAACAAAAAAATAATAATAAATAAGAGAAAATAAAGCCTCGTCGTCCTTAGACACGGCCCAATTCCTAAGTTGGACCGAAACTCATTTTCCCATTGGCCCGTGAGCTTTTGGCCCGCTATTCATTAGCCCATTAATATGGCCTAGAAAGTAGAAACTAATCCATGAAATTTGGGTTCACTTAAGTCCGAGGACCCAAAAAAGGGAGTAAGGCCCCGCTGAGCTCTTCCCCCTTTGTCTCTCTTACCTTCGTCTTCGAGCCGAAGAACACGAGCAAAGAAAAGCAATAAGGCTGTGAGAGTCCGCATTCGGAATTGATGGACCATTTTGGATTACCTTTAGATGATGTGTTCGAGCTATCTTTTAGGGATGCCAATTTGGACCGTCTTCCTAGTAAGCACCTCTAAATCTACTCGCCGAGAGTGGCCCCTCGAGGGTAGATCACGACAGCTGGAAATCCATTGAAAGAAAAGAATAACGAAAACGGAAAAAAAAAAAAGAGAAATTCAATAATTGTAAAAATTTTTTACAAAAAATCCCATGTCAGCGCCGGCCGTGCCATAGGACGGTCAATGATGACTAGGTATCCACGTAAGATTTTCCGACCAAGATTGGCTGAGAGGATTTCATCGGCAAATCATCGAAATGTTTATAACTAAATTAGCAAAATTGAAAAGTTTAAAACTAAATTGACTGCACTACAATAGAGTTAGGACTTGTTGGACAATTTTTCATACAAAAAAAAAGGGCATGCTAGTGTAGATCATTTTTTGGGCAGCCTGGACCTATCCCGGTATAGGGGGTAATAATTATCGGCCTTGCCGCACCAAGAAACTACGCTTGGTTCCGGAGGCCATGTCCGCCAATATAATCAATATTGAGGATCAACACTGTCTAGTTATTTTCCCTAACCTTTGTGTTTGTAGATGTAAATTACATTATAATAAATAAAAAAGAAAACTCAAGATCAAAAAACAATTAGAAGCATACAAAATAGTAAGCTCATGGCCAGGTAGGAGGGCGCATCAAGTCTGGACTAGAATTCAATTAGATATTATGTTAGTGCACAAAAGGGGAACTGACATCATAAGTTCTACGCATTTGGCCCAAAGTACAATCAAGTCTTGAGCATTTTGAAAAAGTGCAAACAAATTCTAAATGTTTAGTGTCCGACCAAGTTTTCTCCTGCTGATGTCCGCTCAAACATTAATGCTGACATGGCACGCCTAAAAAAAAGCAAGGAGACGTTTTTTTAGTTTTTTTAACATACGTAACGCCCATGCATCCGTGTCAAAAAAATAGGCCAACGATTTTAAAAAGAGAAAGTAAAACCCAAAAAAACATAACAAAAAATGATATAAAAAAAATTAAGGAATGGACAGCAGAGAAAGAGGGAAAAGGTCAAGGGGTGCTATTGACGCTGTGGGATGATGTGGCTACGCCCACATTGTCGACCATAGGCGAGGCCAGCAGGGCAATCGCAAGGGTTGCGTCCCTCACCGAAGCCTGAGCAAGGGTCACCGGTGACACGGGGACCCCGTTGAGTTCTTCATTTTTCCTAACCGAAAACTTGCCATTTTTATTGTTTTCTATCTCCTAAATGGCTTTTTTTTTTGTTATTTCTTCTCCAAATCTTACTTAAATTAGATTAAAAAATAAAAGTTACTATAATTTTATTAGAAAAAAGAACCCATGCTTAAAAAAAAGCTATAAGTGCATTGGAAATCCTAAAACTTGTCACGAAAGTGCAATTAAGTCAAAAAACTTGTCACGAAAGAGTAATTGAGTCCTAAAACTTTCAAAAAGTGCAATCAAGTCAAATCGGTCCAACCAAGTTCTTCCCTTAATTACATTATTTGAAAGTTTTAGAAACTCAATTGCACTTTCATAGTAAGTTTTAGAGCTAGATTGCATGTCCACAACAAGTTTTTCAATTGGAATGTACTTTTTGAAAGTTCTCAATTGCACTCATCCAAAAAAAAAAGAGAACGAGAGGGCCTCATCGGTGGGCCGTAGCCGCCACCCATAGCCAAAAAGGGCCAGTGGAGGTCGCTGGGGCCTCACCGTCCCTTGGGGGCTGGGGGAGGGCGCGGCCCTCACCCCCTCGCCCACCACAAATGCCAACCACGAGCGTGGTCTCAACCATTAGACCTTGATAACGGTTTTCTCAGTTTGCTACCCTAAAATTATCATCAAATCCGTTTTCAGGATCATTTTGAATCCTGGACAATCAAATGAGCTCTCTGTCCACCTTCCTCGTAATTCGAATTGTTCCCGCGTTTGGAGGATGAGGAGGACGCAGCATGAAGATTTTGGTGCACGAGGTGGTACAGGGATGATAATGTGGGGCTTCTCGTGTCCGGAAGATGGCAATACGCCTTCGACCTCAAGTTCTTTGCAACACCGTGGACAAGCAGATGCACGTACGTCAGAGCATTTTCTGGGCACCCGACGAGCCATCGAAGGTGAAACTGAGTTCCATTGTTTGAGTTGTCGTATGTTCTTGTGGCATTTGGATGCCAATGAGGGTATGCGCGATCTTTTGAATGCGGGTATGCGGTGAGGGCTTCTGGAAAAGTTGAATTTGGATCTGCTGTGATTTAGTCTGGCTTCTAATCTCATCAAATAAATAACAAGTTCAGAAATATCTACTAAAGCCACCAATGGCGTTCTTTGACATGAATAATCTTTTGATAATTCTTTTGGTCGACTCTCTTACTTGTAAATCGAGTTACTCAATAGATGATCGACACAAACAAGCATTTCTTAGTCAGTAGATGATGCTTTTAGTCGGATTATGTTTTAGCTTATAGTATATGTACGAAATGAACTGATAACATCGCAAAAGTGATTTGGAGAACCATATCATATACAGGTCTTTTCTTCAATCTCCTGCTGCTTCCCGTATTGACCTTTGCTGAGCAAACATGGACTCGTCACTTTATCCGGAGAAGCCTAAGATGACAGAAATTAAAAGAAGAAATTTGGAGGAATGATAATTGTATTGCTCTGCACTTGTACATGTACATGAGGATATATACATATCTACACACACAAGATGACGTTTTCCTATTTTACTGACTAAGAATCCAATCTTACGAATTAACTGAATCAATTAATCTGTAATTTAAGATATACACAATCAATCTAAGAAATCAAACCCTATCTTCAACAATCACAGCTTCAACACTCCCCCTCAAGCTGGACGCTTATATATGTCGAAGACACTTCAGTAAATATGTGTGTTGTTTTGACATAATGGTTTGGTAAAATTGTTCGCAGGTTATTTCACAGTTCCAATTCCTCTTGTTATAACTATCCTTTCTTGGATTTTGCCTCGAGTGAAATGATAATCGACTTTTATAGATGTTATAACATTCTAACATTACACTCATCATGCATTGGATAAAAAAAGAGAAAAGGTAAAAAGACATGGCGAGTCATCGAATTCCAAAATTATTTTGCTTGCATAGTTCTCTCAAACTTGTGAATATAATGGAAGGCTAAGATCAAGACCGTGGTCACAACGAATTTCTTGCGCTTTTCGAAGATATCATGCTCCATTATCTGCACTTCTATAGAAAGCTTCGCTAGCACAACAGGACCAATTGCACCATGCTTCTACTTCCTCACTCCACCTTCTCAGAGAAACACAATGTCTCGATCAATTCGTCAATAGTCATAACCAAGGACTTCAAAGGACAAAGGCAAATGGAAACTTGCTATCAAGATCGAAAAACATACAGATACTATTTTGTTCCAATGTTGCCATAAAGGACAAAGAAAAGTGCAAGGGAATATCATACTGTAGACATATGAAGTGCACGAACATACTCACATGCAATGCCGTTGGTGCTTTAGATAGAAAATTAAGATTTAGCGCCACTCGACTTGATTTGATTTTTCTATTAATAAAAAAATTAAAGAGAAAACCATCGAGAAATTAAGATGCCCCTAGTCTTCCTTTTTTTTTTTTTTTTTGTCTGAAAACTTGTATTGGATTTAAAATTAGGCTAAACGCCAAACGAACCCAACAAGTGGGATTCAGTTCAAAGAACATCGATTGCGATGTGGATGCAAACCATAGATTGCGATACGGATGGGTGTTCATTAAATAGGTTAATTTGGATTGACCCAACCTACCCATTTGACATGCTTATATATTTGTAAAGATTGATTCGAGATATTAAATCTCATTCTACAAAATTGTATGAGTGACAAATCCTTATAAAGACATTCTAGAAGATTATAAATTTTCTAAATCCTAAATTTTTTCACGTTTTATCAATTAAGTCCATCCGACCAAATTTTAGTTGAAAATCATAGTGTACACATTTGAATAAGGGTGAGCATGGTTACAAGGTAAAACTTAAAACTTGGATCCGATAGATCGATGGGAACCTATCTATTTGGGTTCCAAAGTATGCACGCTAAGTTCCAGATTTCAAAAATTGGGGAACCTGTTTCAATGGGTAGCTTCCAGGTTCTATATAGGTGGAATCTGAAATTTGAAACTTAACACCTGAAACTTGAAACAAGTTTTATGTTTTTCTTTGTCTATATTTTCACGCGATTATGTGGCATTTCATTGTGTCCGATCAACCACTAATTTGAATTTTCATTTTATAACAAGACTTTTTCTTTGTCAATATTTCATATTTTTCTTGTGTCTAAATATAAATTATCGTCAATGGATTGTAGTAACAAATGGTGGTTATTGAAGTTGATGATTCACTATAATCTTTTAATGAATAATATATGTGAAACCTAGATAGACCTGGAACCAATCTTGGAATCCTGGCAAGTAGGTTATATGTTTTAAAGTATACAGGATATGTTCTAAGTTTCAAAAAAAGTGAATATATTCTCATGAGTAGGTTCTACATTTCAAATTGGAATATGTTTGAAACCTACAACTGCTTACCTCAACATACATACGAAGCACTCAATTATTGCACGAACGCACTCACATGCACTGCTCTTGGTGCTTTGATAGAAAATCAAGAACCAGCACGACTTGACTAGATTTGCCTTTTCTATTTAATAAAAAAAATGAAAGAGAAGACCAACGAGCAATAAAGATGCCCCTGGTCTTCTTCTTTTATTTCTGCAAACTTTTGAATTGGATTGATCCAACCTGTCCGCTTGACAGGCCTATACATTTGTAAAGATTGACTAGATGTATTAAATCTCGTTCTATAAAACTGTATCAGTGACAAATCCTTTACAGGTAAAAAACATTGATATAAATACATTCTACAATACTTTAAACTTTAAACATTTTTACATTATGCCAATTGAGTCCATCCAGGCGATTTTAGCATAAAATCACTAACATGAACGCTCACAATCCTATGTGGCACAATTGACGCTTATATAGACAATTTTTTCTTCTTTTTTTTTTTTTTTTTTTTCTTCCAAGCCTAGTGAGAGCCGTTGGCTTAACCGTCACTGGCCGCAGGGAGGGCTTTGTGGCCCTCACCCAATAGCCAATAAAGGTCACCGGCTCTCGCCTGTGATTGGTGCAATGTTCTTAGTGCTTTGATGGAAAATTGAGACTCAGCACGACTTGACTTGATTTGCCTTTTCTATTAATAAAAAAAATTAAAGAGAAGACCAACGAGCAATAAAGATGCCCCTAGTCTTCTTCTTTTTTTGTCTGAAAACTTTTGTTGAATTTATAAGGGATAATGATATAAACAGTCCCTAAACTTTAGCTTAATATGTAATTTAGTCCCTGAATTTTTAATTTTTTCAATATAGTCCTTGAACTTTAACTTAATATTCAATGTGATTCCTAAATTTTTAATTTGTTCAATGTGGTCCCTAAACTTTTGGTATATTTTCAATATAGTCCCTAAACTATATAAAAATATACAATATAGTCTCTAAACTTGAATTAATAGAAGGACTATATTGTATATTTTTATATAGTTCAGGAACTATATTGAATATATACCAACAATTCATGGATCACATTAAACAAATTAAAAGTTCAGGACTACATTGAACATTGGGTTAAAGTTCATGGACTATATTGAACAAATTAAAAGTTCAAGGATCAAATCGCACATTAAGTCAAAACTCAGGAACTGTTTATGTTATTTTTCCAATTTAAATTACGGTAAACGCCCTAGTCTTTTCCTTTTTTTCCTGAAAACTTTTATTGAATTTAAAATTAGGCTAAACGCCAGACGAACCAATGCGTAGGCTTCGGTTCAAACAACATAGATTGCGATGCATATGCAAAATATAGATTATGATAACGCCTAATCTCTTTTTGCAGGATGCATGTGCATTAAATAGATTAATTTGGATTGATCCAACCTGCCCATTTGACAGGCTTATATATTTGTAAAGATTGACTAGAGTTATTAATCTCATTCCATAAAATTGTATCAGTGACAAATCCATTACTGATTAAAAAACAGTGATATAAAGACATTTTACAATATTCTAAACAGTAAATCTTTTTATGATTTGCCAATTGAGTCCATCCGACCAATTTTAGCGGAAATTGGTAACCTGAACGCCGGACATCCCACGACGAAGCACAACCCGATCTTGACGTTGACAATTTTTATAATTTTTTTATTTTTTCTTTTCATTTTCTTTCTTCCAAGCCCAGCGAGGATTGTTGGCCAACCCTCACCGGCCACGGGCAAGGGCTTTGCGGTCCCCGCCCTATAGCCAATGAGGGTCGCAAGCCCTTGCCTTTGGTCAACGAGAGTCGATCAGCCCTCGCCTACGATCGACTAGAGTCAGTCGGCGACTCTCGCTAGACTTGGTAGGAAAAAAATAGGAAAAGAAAGAAAAAGAAAAGAAAAAATTCGAACACATCAGTGCCGGTCCCCGACCAATAGCCAACGAGGGTCACAAGCCCTTGCCTGTGGTCAACAAGAGTCAATCAGCCCTCGCCTGCAATCGACTAGAGTCAATTGGCGACTCTCTCTAGACTTGGTAGGAAAAAAACAGGAAAAGAAAGAAAAAGAAAAGAAAAGAAAAAATTCAAACACGTCAGTGCCGGTCGTCCTATGTGACTCTACCGACATCCACGTCAGCGAATTGACTCGATTGGCAAAACACGAAAAGATTTAGGACTCAATTGACATAATTAAAATGTTTAGCACAGAAATGATACGGATGCAATAAGTTTAGGATTCTTTTGATAATATTTCCCTCAATTGCGTGTCACCTAACCCAAACCTAAATAATCCGAGAGTTCACGTTCACCGGTTGTACCTAACGCCATAGAATCTCCAAGAGGACTCTGACAGGATTTTTCTGGAAGACCATGATCGGAGCCTTGGTCAAAACAGGTGTATCGTTCGCGGAAACCGTGATCAATGTAGAAACCTTGCAACTACCGCGCATATTCTTCAACGTGAATTTTGAACGGAACGAGATAATTACCTTTGTCGTCCCATTACCGTCAATCACACATAAGAGGTAATTAAACTTTTTCCACCTGAGATTCCACGAATGTTCGGCACGTGTTTTCTCGTACGCTTGCGGGGAAAGCAGATTGTTGATCCGCCGATAGAGAGAACGACAGATCCGATGTAATGGTGTGATGAAATTCTAATTTAGATGGTGGGAAAAGAAAATGTTGATTAAGGACATGTGGGGCTCGTGTCAACGTCGTATGGTACACTCGTCAATTATCAAAGAGTTTTATTTTTGCGGACGATGTCTCTAGGAAGAATCCATGCACAACCACCGCACGTAGTATGAAAGTGCCCTTATATCATTATTTATGAAACGATTTGATTCCCAAAATACTCTTGCAAAAAAAAAATGATTCCAAATTATTGCACTCATGTCAAATCAGTTCTAAATATTTTTTTGTGTCAATTAAGTTTTCTTTTGCATTTATATCAATTCAATCCGTCCTAACAATTTTAGATGGAGATTGTTAGGACGGAGATCGCTGACATGGATGCTAGAGGCCTATGTGTTGAGACAACGCTGACATAAATAATTTTTAATAATATTTTTTTCTATTTTTTTACTTTTTTTATTTTTTCTCTTCTTTCTCTAGCCGGTTGTCGGACCTCGGTGACTAGCCAAAGGCAAGGGCCAATGAGGGCGAGCTCGCCTCACCGGATCCGATGAGTTCAAGCCTTGCCCTTTTCAACCATTCCATTCTCGAGTTCGTCATCCTTGGCTTGTTCGTTCCCCTCCTCGTCAACGACACGAGTCTCTCATCTCTGTGGTTGAACCAAGGTAATTTTCTGAGCCTCGCGACTGTCTCCAAGGATCTCGAGTTTGAATGACGCTAAAGATTCCAAAAATAATCGATCAATCCGCCGTTCATCAAACCAAAGTAGGAGTTCCTAATGTCATCAAGTTCAACCTGCGCTTTGACTTGCTATCACCGATAGAGTCCTAGTACTTGATTAGTTGCCGTTTGGCCTCGAATTCATCGATTTTTCTCTGATAATGTTTAAGTTGATTACTTCACCCAGCCATGGCTAGGCTAGCATAGCGAGGCTTGAACTTGCTCCATCAGCCATGGCAAGGCTTGCCCTTATTTGTTCTTGCTAACTACTTCTCTTGAGTCTCAATCTTCATCCCGTCTCTCCTTTGTGAACAACTTTGCAGTATGATCTTTTTTTTAACTCTACATTTTATTATAACGAAATTCCATAATGCTCATATAATAGATTTATTCATACAGTACAACATTTAAATCTTGGTAAATGTTGGTAATTTTTTTTTAGACAAAAAAAAGCTTGGACCAAATTTGTCACTCAAGGTAAAATTGATTTTTTTTTTAATTAGCCCTTTTTTTTACATTGTTTCTTAGTTTGCGTCTAAAATTTAAAGGGTTAATATCACGAAAAATCATAAATTAGTATGCTTATGATAAATTTATCCCAAACTAATGTTTTGACCACCAAAAACCTCAAATTGGTACACTTATAACAAATTTACCCTCCGTTAAATTGGATAAGTACCACAAAAAATCATAAATTGGTAAACACTGTAATAAACGGAAGGGTAAAACCCCAAACTGGTTCACCCATCAATTGCCATGTGTCATCAAACTCAGATTAATCTGTCGATAAAATTTAACAAAAACTAACGGATAGTAAATTTGTCACAAGTATACCAGTTTGAGATTTTTCACGATATTAACCCAAAATTAAAAGGCAATGTTGCAGGAACCGGACAAGCTGGTCAAAAGGTTCAAAGCAACACTTTCTGTGGTTAATAATTGTTCGTTACTAAAGGTGTGCAAAAGAACCGGAACTGCCCAGAACTGGCTCAAAACCGGTGGTTTCTGGTTCTAATTTACTGGAACTGGTAAGTACTTGTTCGGTTCCTGGTTCTAATTTTTAAGTAAAATTTCCAGCCACAAAAAAAAATTTAAGATAAATGAAAACCCTAAAATCCCTAATTTGAAGCTTAACGCCCAACGACTCACGACCTCGACTCTCAATTCCCATCGACCGCGCCTCCGGCCGTTCATCGCTTCTCTCTCTTGCTCTCAATCACCTCCATTTATCTGAAGCTTGGTGGGACCGGTTTCATAAAACCAACAAGCAGTTTCGGTTTCACGGTGGGAACTGCCTACCCGGATCATACTCACCCCTATCCGTTGCTCGTGAACAAGTGACAAACCGTTATGTAGACATTTCCCTTTCTTTGTATCATATGCTAGCATCAAGTACACATTCTTTTACTACAAGAGAGCATAAAACTTTAAGGAATCCAACCATGACTAGCTCCATGAGCGAAAACTGCCTTCGTTTCAATTTTGTTCGCTTAATTCACGATATAGATGTTGCCAAGGCGTTTCCATATGTTATGTCTCGACTCGGGGAGGTCGAGCTGGCCTCATCAAACACTTCTCCTTTTTTTTTTGGGGGGTCGAACCCTTTAGCTCCTTTGCCTAGCCAGCCGTAGAGAGAAAAAAAAAAACGCCAAAAAGCCCCCCTCTCCTTCTAGGTCCATTCCTTTATTTTGTCTTTTTCCAGATAATAATAATAATATTGCCCTAGAAGATAAACCACAAAATATGTTGTTGTTACAATATGCGCTCCAAAAAGTACCAAACCTTTTAATTTTTTCAATTGAGCCATAAATCTTTTAATTTTTTATCAATTGAATTCATCCGGTCAATTTTATTTGAAAATCTTTTGACAAAGACACCGCCAACACTACATGACACAGCCAGCCGTCCTACAATGGCCATGCCTAGGGCCTTCGCGGCTCCATCGACAAAGAAAAAAACTCAAAAAAAACAAAGGAAAATAAAAATATTAAATATTAAAAACATTAAAAAAATTAAAAATTATTAAAAATTATCGATGTAGACCATCGTCGGCCATCCGACCATGCCACGTGGGATGGTGATATCCAAGTTAGTAATTTTTAATTAAAATTGATCGGATGAACTAAATTTGTAAAAAGTGAGGTTTATGACTCAATTGGTAAAATGAAATATTTAGAATTGAATTAGTAAAAGTGTAATAAATTCAGGACATTTTGGACAATTTTGCCCTCTACCATCTAGTATTTATTCCTTCCTCGCCACCCTCCTTAAAGAATCCTCAGTTTCTCACATCTCTCCAAATTCACTGCCCTCCTCCTCCTCCTCCTCCTTCTTCAGAGGATTTTGGTCTGTTTCCCATTGAACCACAGCAATAATGATTGACCCGACAAAAGTTTCCCTGCTATACTTGTTTTTCACCGTCCTAATCTTCGGCTTCGCAATCCCATCAACTACGTCAACAGCAACGACGGTCGCGGTCAAAACTGAAGCGTCAACAACACCACCAACGGTTGCAGCAGTAGTCTCCGGAGACCAAGTCACATGCACAATTAGCGCCGAATGCGACAACCCGTGCAAGCCTGTGCCTTCACCCCCACCGCCCCCACCGGAAGTCGAGTGCCCGCCGCCACCATCTCCACCCCCGCCGGAAGTTGAGTGCCTGCCACCACCGTCTCCACCCCCGCCAGAGGTCGAGTGCCCACCGCCGCCGATGCCGCCGGCCTGCAGCGTGTGCGAGACACCTGAATCCCAAAGCATCTACGTTTCCCCGCCTCCACCAAACCCTATAGTGTCGACTTTCCCATACTACTACCGTCCAGAGGATTATGGGGCCTCCAGTTCGCTCCACTCGGAGATGAATACCGCTGTTTTTGCCACTTCTCTTGTTTTGAGTGGGACTCTCTACGTGCTACATTTCTAGCTCCTGCCCAGATAATAATGTCTTCCCTCATTGTACTCGTTTCTTAGCCAAAACATGTACTCACCTTCATTTTTTTCTGTTTTAGGGTTTCATTACTAACTAATGCTTCATGCATAGTCGTGATTGTGATCGAATCAGAGTACAACGCCCCATCTTAGAAGGTACATTAGGCATTTTATGTGGCCCAAGAATGGGAATTTGTTTTTCGTTTGAGGGAAGTATCCTCTCCTTTATGTGGATTATATTCTATTCTCGAATTCTTACATTTTACTGTAGTTATTGGCCCTTTTTCCTCGAGTTCTTTATTGGTGATCGATGTGAGAAGAGGAAGGTTCCTAATGATACGATCGGGAGGATGGGTGTTTGTATTGATTAGGGTTGTTCAAGTCCACAACTGATCATGCATGCCATTTGCTCTTTCGGTCGGTTGTGTATATTTGAAGGTGGCGAGACAATGATAGCCTCTAAGTTGAAGTTTCTTTTCAAAATAAGGTACGGTTGCAGATGTCTGGCATGCATTCTGATTCGCCTAATTTCGGAAAAATCGATTGAGGTAAAAGATCAACATGATTCGTATCGCTCGATTCATGATCGACATGAACTGAGTCTATATAAAAAGAAATAATACATTTGATGATGATAAATAAAATTTAATCCATGAAGGATTTTTATTGGTTTGTGCATTCGTTGATTGAACTGCACGAAAGTGATAGGCAACAAATTATATTTGAGTCGTGTTCAAATATTAGTATTTCGTTACCAATCTCTCGTATTTGGCCTTTTTTAGTCAATGGAACTACATTAACTTTAAAAACATTTGAAATGGATGAGTAACGTTATTAGTAATTGAAATTTGTGTTCATATATTGACTAGGGTTGATTATGAACCTAGTTGATCGCAGGTATGTTTGGGTAGTATAGGCTAGAAGACCATTTGGAACATGCTTGAGAAAGGATATTTGGTTATAAAGCCCGACCCCAACTTGCCAGGCTCGACCCAAGTTCGCCCAATGTGTATCGTAAATTTTGTTAAAGGACAAGCCTGTACAATAAGTTAGCCTAATTCGGCAAGCCCAACTAGGCCAATCTTATGATCACCTCTAGCACTAACTGTTGATGATCAATCCAATATCAACTATATATGTATAATTTAATTTTCAATTAGCAAAGCTACTTTATGTACGTAGTAAACTGCTACTTTTATGTGTATTGTCGCAAACAAATATTTTGTTCTCAAAAAACTAATGAAGCGAAGTACCATTTTCTTCTTCGAACCCCAAGCTCTGGTCACAAAGGCTATGCTCTATTATTAAGCTATTCTTGCCATCTACAAGCGAAGCGCCAAAGGCTAGTCAGCACAGCCTTTGGCGGCCAAATCTTTAGTTTGGTAACCCAAAGGAGTTGCAAAATTCTTCAGAGTCCTTTTTGGATCTCTTATCGCACCACTCTCTTATAGTGGTAGTTAACTGAAAAAATATGCTAAGTTTCCCTTAATTGTCCACTTCAACCGGTAAAATTATCTTGATTATCACAACAAGTTTTGATTCAGTAATGAACATTTACTTTCATAGCGATAATCAAGATGAGTTTGACATACCTCGCCTCATAAACCAAACTAGTTTTAGTGACACATAATCAAACCACTCAATAAAAGCCCATATACTCCATTGTAAATCAATAGCCTAAGTTGGCCATAAACATGTTGTATTCGTAAAATGAGAGATGTCGGGAATTGCACAAAAAAAGGATAATTGTACAAAGAGTCCTAAATCTATTGAACGGAAGCAAATTCTATCCTAAACTTTTTCATTTTGAATATTTTGTCTTAAACATTTTGATTATTTGCCAATATAGTCACCAATTTTAGCTAGGAAAGGCTTGCATGGATACCCAATCAGTGTTAGCCATCCTATGTGGCACAGCTGATACTGAAATGAACAATTTTACAAATCTTTTTCAATTTTCTTTTTTCTGTTCTTTTTTTTCTTTTTTCCTTCACTGGATTTTGTGGCCGACAAGGGTCATTAGGGCCTCGAGGACCCCATCAACCGGTGTTGGCACCTAAATTTTTGTCAACCATCCAAACATCCATTTTTTGTAAATATATTAGAAATATAAAAATAGCAAAACAAAAAAATACAATAATAAATAAGAGAAAATAAAGCCTGGTAGTCCATACACACTGCCCAATTCGTAAGTCGGACCAAAACGAATTTTCCCATTGGCCCGTGAGCTTTCGGCCTGCTATTCGTTAGCCCATTAATATAGCCTAGAAACTAATCCATGAAATTTGGGTTCACTTAAGTCCAAGGATAAAAAAAAGTGAAAAAGGCCCAGATAAGCTCTTCCCCTTTTCTCTCTCTTACCTGCATCTTTGAGCCGAAGAACACGAGCGAAGAAAAGCACCGTGATAAATTTACCCCGAACTAATCTGACCAAATAAATAAGATCAAACCGAGTGGGCTGGATAGTAATGAGGCTGGGCTTTGAATGAATAGGGAAGAATTGGGCTTGAGCTAGCTCACGCCCATCATATCAAACCCGTATTCGATCGGGCCCGTGGGCTAATCCGAATAATAGACCCAGCCCAGACTTGTAGAGTCCGGGCGAGACCAACATTCGGGCCGGCCTTGACCAGATCCGAGTTCCCATTTTTTTAGAATAAAAATAAAAAATATTTTTAAAAAATGAAAATTTCCGAAAAATAAAAAATTAACAAAAAGCTTAAAAATTGAATTTTTATTATTTTTACTAGATTTTAGTGTTAAATTCTAGTTTAGAATTAGTTTAGATTCTCCTTGATTAGAATTCACATAGTTTGGGGATTAATAAACATTTTAGGTTTTATCATAAAAAAATGTTAAAACCCTTGGACAAAAATTGAACTCAAAATTGAATAAACTCTTAGGGATTTAGCCTGGTCGTTGTTTGTGCATTTCAACTTCAATTTTAATTGATTGCGCACTTTCATTACATTGATTATTATTTACTTTTTAACAATAGCTAGGCTAAATCATAGGAGTATAATAAACCCAAAAAAACTACATGGACACTTAGCAGACAAGAATATTATGACTCATAATTGATAAAAAAAAAAAACTGCCTAGACTCTTTAGTGAATAAATGATCAAGTTTAAGTACCGAAAGGGTACTAGTTAGATAATTAGTGTAATTAAGTTCTTGATCCTAGATCTCTGATTGCGTAGGAAGTGAGGTATACTCCCATACCTCATTTAGTTTCCAATCAACCCCAATAAGCTAATGGCAACTCTTTATATAAAATTTTCATAGGGTTAATTGAAGCTAAAATTGAATATCCCAATGTCACACGAGGTATAGACTTGGGAGAATCCACACTCGGAATTGATGGACTGTTTTGGATTACCTATTAGATGATGTGTTTGAGTTGTCTTTTAGGGATGCCAATACGAACCATCTTCCAAGTAAGTATCTCTAAATCTATTAGTCATGGGCGTCCCCTCAAGGGTAAGTCGCGACAGCAGAAAATCCGTTGAAAGAAAAAAAAACACAGAAAATGATAAAAAAAGAAGAAGAAAAACTCAACAATTGTAAAAAAAAATTATAAAATTCCCTCAACGTTGTTTGTGCATTTCAATTTCAATTGCCATAGAGCGAATCGGCTCGACTAGATATCCACATAAGCATTTTCTAATTGAGATTGGCTGAGAGGATTTCATTGACAAATCATCAAAATGTTTAGAACCAAATTGATAAAATTAAAAAGTTTAAAACTAAATTGAGTTTCCTACCGAGGAAGTGAGTAACAACATTTGGTCCAACGAGGGTGGAGAGTGGTCGTGAAGGAGAGGGTCTGGACAAGGAATGGCTCCTGGCAAGCTCATAGGATGGCAAAAAGAGGGGGGAATGAACTAAACTGTACACTGAATAGGAGGAGAGCGATTATGAGATATATGTGTGTGTTGTGCATGAAAACTGGAATTAAATCACGGAGAACGCCTTTTGACGTAATGGCAAGTTTTGCTTTAGAACTCCAAAGTTAAACGAGCCCAGGCTAGAGCACTACTAGAATGAAGGATCTCCTAGGAAAGTGTCTGCCTCTACATCAAAAGAAAAAATCATGAAGCTCGGTATGGGACGAGCCAAAGGATGATATCTCAAGTGAGTTAATTTAGGGATGTCACAATATGTTATTAGTGTGGAATCCCCTCTAGTAGATGTATAGTTCAGGGACGAACCATGCGGAAGTTGGTGAGCCTATAACAACCCGATCTGACGAGGGCAAAAAGTGGTTGCCAGGGCCAGAGGATCTAGATAAGGAGCAGCTCTTAACAGATTTCTAGAATGGCGAATGGGACAAGAATAAACCAAACTGTACACCAAATAAGGGGAGAGCGATTCGAGATGTGTGTGTGCGCACGTGCGAGCGTGTATAAACTGAAATTAACTCATGGATACGCCTTTTGACGTAACGACAAACTTTGCTTTGGAACTCCAAAATTAAATGAGCCCATGCTTGAGTACTACTAGGATGGGTAACCTCCTGGGAAAATGTCTATTTGTATACCAAAGGACAAAACCATGAGACTTAGTATGGAATAGGCTAAAGTGGACAATACCTTAAATTTTATTTATTACAGTTTCAGCTAGCCTAGGCTAGCCGCTTATGACTTTCACTATAATTTTTCTTATAAAAAGAACAAAGAAATTTTAAAGAATAAATATACCACAAATCCTAAACTTGTCGTGAAAGTGCGATTGAGTTTGAAAGCTTTTAAATACTGCAATCAAGTCCTAAAATTTATCGAATTAATACAATCAAGTTCTAACGGCAAAAATGCTAACATGCCATTTTTTATTATTATTTTCTCTCCTACGTGGCATTTTTTGTTATTTTCTTCTCCAAATCACATTAAAATTAGATTAAAAAATAAAAGATTCTATAAAGTTATAAAGAAAAGAACCCTTGATTAAAAAAAAATAACCACATGGCCTCATCGGTGGGTCGTTATTGCCATCGCCCATTGCTGAAAGGGCTGGGGCCTTGCCGCCCCTCGGGGGTGGGCGTGACCATCACCCCAGATTTGGGCGAGGCCCTTGCCCACCACAGGCCCCAACGTGGGGCGAGGTCTCAACGATTAGATCTTGATAAGGGTTTTCTCGGTTCGCTCCCCTAAATTTATCGTCAAACCCGTTTAGAATTATTTTTAATTCTTGACAATCGAATGAGCTCTGTCCACCTTCCTCATAATTTGAATTGTTTTGAGTCCATCCTCTGCCATTAATCAGATATTGGCGGATGAGGAGGACGCAGAGTGAAGATTTTGGTGCATAAGGTTGTTTAGGGACGATAACGGGGGGCTTCTCGTCTCGTGTCCAGAAGATGGCAATACGCCTTCAACCTCGAGTTCCTAGCAACACCGTTGACGAGCAGATGTGCTTACGTCGAGCATTTCCCGTGCACCCAACGAGCCATCGAAGGTGAAATTGAGCTCCACAGTTTCAGTTGTCGCATGTTCTTGTAGCATTTCGATGCCAATGAGGCTATGCACGAGTGTCTGAATGCGGGGAATATGATGTGCCTTTCATAGATTTTGGGAAATGTGTGATCCGAAAGGACTTTTTGCGTGTGGGGATCGATTACTGTTAGCTTGGTTCCCGAGGAAAAGGGGCCTTTCTCATTTGTGCAGATTGTCAACTCTGAGAATGTCCGGCTTGTAATCTCATCAAATAAATAAGAAATTCAGAAATATTTACTCAAGCCACCAATGGAGTTCTTTGAAATGGCTTTTCTTTCGATGATTTTGGATGCTGTGTGGCCATACCGTAAAATTTTTGTTCGAGTTCTGCAAAATCTATCTAAAATTTAACCCTATTTGTTTTTTAAATCTAATTTAAATAAAAGTTGGGGAAGAAAATAATTTAAAAGAAGCCACGCAAGAGGGAAAAAATATAAAAAAAAAAAAAGTCACATCCATATTTTCCGCTAAGCAAATTAACGAAAGGATTTAATTGCTCAAATTTGATAAATTTTAATATTCGATTCTACTTTTCGAGAATATTATGATTCAATCGCATTTTCGCGACGAGTTTTAGTATTTTTAGTGCACTCATCCTAAATTTTAACAATTGACGAAACAATATACTTAACTGGGACATGACTTCTTAACTTCTTAGACTCAATATTGGAATCAAAATGCAGGTTTTCTCCACAAGAGGCCTAATTCTAGGCTCGGGACTGACCTACCGGGAGATTGAATTAATCGACACCCTCGCTTAAAGCGAACACACGCGGGACGAGAATTGACTGAGCCATGTCCACATGTCTGGAGCATTGATGATTGGTGCAGGAGGTCCAGCGTACTCGATTTTGTCATTGTTCTTAGGTTAGCGATTGAATGGGACAGGGGGTCATAAATGCGAGGAATCAAAGGCGAGGGCAGTGTATAGTTCTCCTGGATTGACCGAAATTAATTTGTTGGAAATTTCGGTTGGGCCCGAAAGGGTTTGCTAATTATGATGCGACGCGAAACGTGATCCCTCGCTTTGTTTTCCCTCCACTTAAAAGTTCGACAACGAGCCGCCCCCGCCGGGGCTTTGAATTGAACTTATTATCTCCACGGCCCTCTATACCATCAACGACCCCACCCACGGGACGGAAACCCATTCCCAATCTCCTACGGCTCCTTGGAGAGAGATCGGTCGATCATCGATGTTTTGCAGTACACGGAACTTTTAATAGAGGCCTCAATTGATGGTTGAGACCTATTTATTTGGCGACGCAGCGATTAACAATTGCTGTCTCCTCTTGTGGAGCAAGCTAAGACGCGTACAATCTTAAACCGGGCAAATTTGGCGACAAGGTGACGACGGGTTAGACGCACCATGCATGCTGCAAAAGGCGCGGCCTTGTGTCATTTATGAACTGAAAATTTCGGGGGCATGGTAATGTAGGATCGAATCGTGCACGCAAATGGGTTTTCGCTTATGGGATTGAGAATGCATGTGAGGAAATCAGGCATTTTCACATTAGCATCTTGAGAGTGTTTCTTTCACTAGATGAGGTGAATTCTTACTTTACTTTTCTTTCTTGATACAAGTAGACATATCAAAATGGGTCATGGATGCATTTTTGCACTCATATTTGATGGCTAAATTGCTATATGGGCTAATTATATTCCGTAAATGGGTCACAAATGAATTTAGAATGACAAGGCCCAAAATAATATAGGTATTAAATGGATTCACAACTTACTTGGACCCAACTAACTTCCATATCACTCTCTCTCGCCCCACTCAATCTTGCGTTCGCTCGCTCCATGCTCCCACCTCCTAGATTTAGTTATATGTGAAAGTGTATTAACAATATGGATCTGATTGAACATGAGTCACTAGATTTATATTGTATGGAAATGAGTTAAATAGATTAATTTGGGTCGAACTATTTGTGACACGATCCATCCACTTGACAGGCCTCATTATAGATTAAGTGGCCGAATCATGAAAATCAGACATAGCAACAATTGGATGTGTGACGATGCACAAAAGTATGATGCATTGTTTTTTGGAGTTCAATATGAATGAGAAAGCTCACATCTTGAGAAACGTGGCTATTTCCTTCGGGTACTCGTACCAAGAACGGGTCCAAAGTTTTCCTACACTAAAAATATCCAACTTAATTTGGGGGACACCAAAAGAGCGTGGTCCGTCCAACGCCCCTCTAACCAGATTTTGGCATCGTAATTAAGAAAAACATCTAATTAGCTCACTGGCTTTGTGAATGGAAATTTAACCCGAAAAAATCCCGATTAGTGGCATATTTGCCTTTCGACCCGAAAAATTGCATATAATTCTACATGTCTTTATAAAAATGCCTAAAAATATTTATATTCTAAAGGTCGTGAAATCAAAACCAAAAGCTAAAAAAAAAATAGATATCGTTAAATGCCGAGTGTTAATACCACAAAAAATCTTAAATCGGTACACTTGTAACAAATTTACCTTAAACTAATTTTTTGTCGATAAAAAATCCGAAACTGATACACCGATGATAAATTTACCTCAAACTAAAATTTTGATCACTAAAAATCTCAAATCAATACACTTGTGACAAATTTTTGAATTATTACCATGAAAAATCACAAATTGATAATCCTGTGACAGACGGAGGGTAAAACCTCATATTGTTATACCCATCAACTATTACGTGTCATCCCACTCAGCAATTTGACGGTAAAATTTAACAAAAATTAACAAAGGGTAAATTTGTCGCATATGTACTAATTTGGAAGGTTTTTCATTAATTTGAGATAAATTTGTCATAATGTACCAGTTTGAAGTTTTTCGCAATATTAACTCTATTCGGAATAACCACTGAGGTTTATCCCAGTGGTCATCCTTCTCACTTGCGAAGGGGGAGGTGGGGAGTTCAAATCCCCACCTTCGCAAGGGTAGGGATGGGGCCGCGTAGTTTAAGATGTGGGTCGACGCCCACACCCCGCAAAAGTGGGGTGTAAGTTGAACGCCAGATCGTGAGTGCGAGATAGTGTAGGACCGATCAAAAGAAAAAAAAAAACTCTATTCGGAATACTTCTCTTTATTAATGTTCACCTCCCACCACCACCGCGGCTTTACTCCACCTACTGAAACCCATCAGTTTCGGATGTGTAAAAACCCGAAAGAAAAAAATTACAGGCACTGAAAATGCAAAATCGACGCATGATCGATGGATCTGGTACCGACGACGACGGTCGTGTCCGAGACGCGTTCGCAGCTCTCTCTCTCTCTCTCTCTATATAACGAGCCCAATTTATTGCACCCAACACTCACTGACTCACTCTCTCTCTTCTCTTTCGCAGTGTTCTAGGGGGAATTAATGGAGGCCGTGCCCGCAAGCCTGTACCGCGCAATGCGGGGCTACTGGCGGAAGCGCCGCTACGAGAGGCTGGCCGGGCCGGGCAGCCGCCGCGAGGGCCGGGCGGACCTCGACCCCCCGGCCCCCCGCCGCTGGAGGCTGAGGGGGAGGCGGTGGCGGCGGCGGTCCCGCTGGCGGGTCAGGCTGACGCCCCGGGTGAAGCTGCGCCGGCTCGCGGCGTCGCCGCGGAGGTTCTTCCTCTGGCTCCGGGACGCCTACGTGAAGATGATGCTCGGGTTCGCGAGCTCGGCCGCGCTCGGCGGCGGGTTCGGGTACGGGCACGGGGGTGCGGAGGCGACGCCGGGGCCGCGGGGTTCGGGCGGGCCCCGGCGAAGGAGTACGACCGGAAGATGCTGGTGGAGATCTACAAGTCGGTGCTGGTGGCGCAGGGCCAGCTCGCGCCGCCGCTGGAAGCCGGGAGGCTCGGCTCCGAGGTCGCTCGCCGACGGCTGAATTGAAGAAACGGGCGGCCGCTCGTAATAATGGTGGGCTCTCTCCCATTTTTTAACCCCCCTTAGAAAAATCCGGTGAAAAAACGTCGAATTTTTACGCATTTTCCTTTCTTTGGACTAGAGAAGGAAGTGAAAACATTTGATTTTCACGAGCAAATTTAACTCAGTTGAATTTCTACAGCAACAACAGCAGCATCTTTAATAAGACTCTTGTAGCCTGCGTTTAAAGTTTTGTTAAGTATCATTCTCGGTAATTATTCGGCATTTAATAATTAATATTCCTTAATTGTTTTCGCACACGCGGGACGGAATAAGTGGAATTGATCATCGTACTTATCTTCTGGAGATATTAAAAGCATAGCAAATGGTCGATTGGTAAAATTTGGACATTGTAGCGATTCCTTAGGCACTGTTTGGGAATGTGGAGAATGGAAAAGGGAATTCAAGCGAACGTAGTGGGAGTTTTGAGTTTGCCCTATGTATGTATAGTCAGTGGTTCATTGAGAGAAATTTACAGATGCTCACCGTGCAAAACTTTATTTGCATAGTTTCGACTTATGCTAGGGTTCGTCCACCTGTCCCTTTTTCGGTAAATGAAGTTTTTGCTTGTCCAAAAAATTGTAAACAAAAGGGAGGGGAAGGTGACCACCGGAGGCAATTAGTCTGCTTTCGTCAAGCCCGAATGCACGTGTCCGGACCTTCCAGAATTGTCAAAATGGATCATAGATTTATTTCTTAACCCATGTAATACCCATATATGATGGGATTGAGTTATTATATGGGTTAGTCATATTCAGTAAATAGTTTTAAACATAATATAGGTGTTAAATAAATTATAAATAAGTTTACAACTTTCTTAGACCCAATTCAAATTTATGACTCTCTCTTCATTCTCTCTTGCCCTCATTCAATCTCCGGCTCACTCATTTCACACTCTCACCTTAGTTTGGGTATGAGTTCTACTAGATTTGTATATTAGTAATATAGGTTAGGAGTGAGCGTGATTCGGGCAGGCGGTTCTCAATATGGCAGGAACCACCCACTAAGGACCGGTTCTAAGAAATTGGAATCGTGAACCGCTAGTTGGTTCCATGGATCTACCTGGGAACCGAACCGCCGGACCAGTTCGATTCCCGGGTGGGTACATAGAACCGGTCCCACCAAGTTTTACGCAAATGGAGGTGACCGAGAGCGAGAGAGGGAGGCGATGAATGACTAAAGGCGTAGCCGTGAGTTGATAGGAGTTGACAGTCAAGCTTTAGATTAGGGATTTTATGGTTTTCATTTTTCTAAAAAAAAAATTTTAAAATTTTTCTAAAAAATTATATATATTACCGGTCCGATCCAGGTAGATAGGTGGGTGGTTCCACATTTAGAATCAGAACCAAACCGATACTCACCAGTTCTAGTAAATTAGAACCGGGAACTGGACCGTTCCTCACGGGAACCGGGGTTCTGGCCGATTCAGTCCGATTCCGAGCAGTCCAGACGGTTCCCGGTTCCTTTGTACACCCCTAATATAGGTCGGTCAGGCATAGGTAACTAGATTTGCATTGTATGAAAATGGGTCAAAAATGAGTTAAATAAGTCTATTTGAATCGAATCATTTTCGACCCGATCCACCCACTTGACTGGTCTACGACCCACTAAGGCCGGCCCGTCATCAGACAAGCTGCAAGCCTGGATACCGGTCAAGTGACCATCTAGGCATATATGTGTCGTGATCTAAAGAGTGATTGTGTGAACAAAAAAGTACATCGTTGGTACAGAAAATATTAGGGGTGTCAAAAAAAGCCCGAACCGGCCCAAACCACATATTTCGAGTCTTTTCGATTTGGTTTTCTTCCGGTTCGGGTAATATGCAAAATATCTTTGTACTGCCAATGGATGGGGGTCCCAAAAGGGAACTAGCACGTCCATGTTCTAGTCTATAGTTTGGGAAGCGTACGAGTCTGAGAAGGCAATGCCTAGGCTCATGGTGGGCTTGACCGGCTCGATCCATTGATTGGGCTTTCCATTTCTAATCAATCGGTCACTTGGAAATACATTTGAATTGAATGCTACGAGAGATCTGAACTTGATTTAGGTACTTTGGGCCTTTGATTTCTTAAACTCGATTTTCGATGGCCAAGATTTTGTAATTTGTCCCCCAACTTCGCCTTGTTAAAAAGACCTCGACCTCCAATGTTCTTTTTTCTTTTTTTATAGGGCGAACTATATCGATCGATCTTGGTTTAGAAATCGTGAGCAATTGACCAATAGTGGCCATTCGTGTTCATGGTCCGTACTTGTGTCTTGTCGGCATAAGTGTATACTACAAAACAAGTTAAACCGAACACGACATGATTTAATCATGTCGATTCCTTTTTGTTTGAATCTTCACTTAGAAAGCCTACTTGATTCGAATACGATGTGAAAATTAATGGATTAACACGACATGATTGGTGTACACGACTAGATAATGGATTGAAGAGTCAGCACAAATGTATAACTCGCTATGACACGAACCAACCCCGCCGACATGAAATATACTCAATTCTTTTATAAAATCTATTTGCAAATTGCCATAATCCGTCCACAAAGTTCAATGAAATATCATCTATTCAAATCTTAATGGTGAATAGCATGAAAAAAAATATAGTCTTGTAGTATATCGTGCCTAAAAGGATTTCATACGGACCATGTCATCACTAACTTATTAATTTAGACAGTTTATACGGATTGATAGTGTATCGAACAGGTTGGACACAAACACGACAGGGTCATTAACGCGACTCGGGAGTTGACCCAAAATTGACCCAAACACGATTAGCTCCAACCCAAACGTGCTAATTTTGTGTACTGATTGAGTTGTATTATCATGTCGTGCCACAAATTGCTACCTTTACAATCTACCATAGTCCCCCAAACCATCCATTCACAATGGAGGCTGGGAATTTCGAGAAGAACGGATATGGAGCTACCAAGCTCCACGTTCGAAGATGGCCATTATCCATGCCCATGCCCCTGGATTATAAAAAGCAGAAGCTCAATGCCCTGGGGAACACCAGAAAGATTGGCGAATTAAGAATTGATTGTGCCAAAGTCCAAAATTACCGCGTCAGTCTTTTCAGATTTAATAATGCCTTTGCAGGTTGGATCCAATTTTGAAGAGAGAGAGAGATCATTGAATTCGAAGTTATAACGAAACATTAAAGCCGCAAGATACACGCAACGTTCCCCGACCATCAATGTTCAACCTAACCCATTGCTAACTCTATATTTTCTAACAAGTCCATCCTAGACAAGAGAGAAACAGATCGAAGTAGTTCCTAAGTCAATTCGTTCAGCTTGGTATAGCATTGCTAGGATTATTATCAGGTCCACCGTTTAAGTAAAATCATCCTCATTGAAATTATTCTTAAGATCATTCACTATTGGATGATTGACGCTTGTGTTTAAAGTTAGCCGTGCAATCAAAATTTCTCCACATGTTAATCATCAAACGGCGAATGTGTAAGCTGCTATTTACGCCGACAATGGCAATATTTTTGTTTGATTTAGTTATCTATCCAATTATTTATACCGAGAAGATAAAGACCATGGGATGCGGCGAAGGTTGCTTTTAAAAGAAAAGGCAGGTAGTCCGAGTGAAGAAAAAGGAAAGGATAAAACCGAGTAGAAGAATGCATTGGAGTGTGCTCATCTTTCCTTAGCAGCAAAGGTAATATGCCGGCTCGATATTCACACAACCTAAACACCCCCATCCCCCGTTCAATGAAAAGGCTAGTCATCCATGTCGAAAACAGGAAATTCGCAAAAGAAAAAAAGAAGAAGAAAAGATCATATTTCATGACCTGCCTCGAAAGATTGCGTTTAGTAAAAATGGATATTGAGAGCGCGCCAAACTCCGATCGCTCTAGCTACTGCTTAGGAGAAGGAATTAAAGATAATTACAGTATTTACGTTGAAATATATCGAGGTGCATAAGTACGCGTTGACCAATCAATAATAGCAAAATAAAATTGCAATCTTATAATTTATCAATTATAACTAGTAATAAATTGTAAAGCTTATTATGGGGGGTCGTTGACCATGCGACGCTTATAGACTTTGTCGATGGATATGAAGTGAACAACAAGCCCGCCGCTGCCGAGGGGGGGAGGCATTTGATGTTTTTTTTTTTAAAGCTTTCCCTTCGCTTAGGAGAAACACCAGATTTGTTTACCGCGATAATTCAGACAAACCCTTTCCTTTTTTTCTTTTCAAATCCCGAGTCATTAAATAATGTATCCGGCCATGTGTAAAGATCACGTATGACCCGATACTTCTCTTTGCGTATAAATTGCATCCGACGCGAAAAGTGCGAGATGAACCCATAACCACGTGATACAAATAATCCAAAGACGAACGAAGGAGCATGATAACAAGAGCGACAACCGAAAATTGAATCCCCATAATCGTGCTATCGTTATGAGCATACTATTTTTCCAAAACACGGGAACAATTTGAATATCGAAACAACAAACGATGGCCGGTCATTCGTGGAGAACAATTTGCAACATTAATCCTAAGATTTCCTCCTTTTGATAGCATATGACATATTCTGACAACAAAGAAAGCATAGTACATACGATTGATTTCCAATCAGTTGGTTGAGCAATCAATTTAATAAGTCAGATACAATTTAAATTCCATGGAAATATACTTCTATATTATATCCCCTTTTTTTAGTAATAATATGTATAAAGTATATTATTTTTTGCCTCTTCTTCTTTGGATACGTCCCGGTCAATTTCATTCGGCTCAAGATAAATGGAGCCTTTATTATATATTTATTCACAATAAAATTTTAAAATCTAACGTCAGCATTCAGCAATAGCCGGAATGTGACATCACCTAGCGACCACGAACGCCCAACGGCTAGTGAATAGTGAAGTGAGAGTGGCGAAACGTCAACTCGACCCTCCACTTTTCCCTGCGGATCGCAGACGATGCCGCACGCTTCTGCGTTCCTATTCCTCTTGAGTCAAGCGACGACCAACGAAGGAGCCCAACGGCTATCTTTCGGTGCCCGACAAACGTTCCCTTTTCCATTTTCACGTAAGAAGATGGCGTCGCACTCCGCAACAACTTCGAGATGGAGAGGCACATGACGCCATGTCCCATCCAATTGTCCGCCGGACCGGGCAGACGCCTCGTGAGCATCCCGGCCTTCAAATCATGTCGATCTGAGGGATCCATCAAAATCGAAGACCATAGCATGCCGGATTCTGATGTACTTGATATATCTAAACGAGCACAAGAGAGCATAGTTCCATTGAGAGCATTCCGTCACCTTCTGATGACTTTTGCTTTCAACCTGATTTGGCCTACCTGTGTGCCTCTTTACACCATGAGGAGACATATAGTTTTGACCCAATCACGCTAACATGGATACCGAGCTGCATCTAGAAAGCTCTTGCACGATGCTTAAAGAAGAACGACTAATATTTCATATGTTATCATCATATTCCACCAATTGGATTTAAGAGTATACTTTCTGGCCAAACAACTGAAAAGCCATTGCGCCATGTTTCATTCATTCCCTATAAGAGGAAACTTTCGTCAGTTGACCTCGATAGAACATCTATTTTGTATGATAAGGAAATTCGCCTATCAAAATCAGAACGCTATAGAGAATTCCATAAATTCGTCGTCGTCGTCATCGTCCTTCCTTTAAGGAGCATTTACGCGAATGCTTATAGGTGCGCGTGGTCATACTAGCTAAAAAGCGTGTTGTGTGTACCCAATACGTCATCTCTTGATAGCATAAAACTCTTACAAGCGAAAAAGAACGCCCAACTAATCTTCTCTATTCGCATATAGTAGGAAACCTTCTTCTTAAACAAAAAAGGGCCGGCCGACCTTTTAACCTGACTACAGTTAGAGGTGTCAAAATGGGTCATAAACCCATATATGACCCATTTAAAAGTAAATGGGTCATATATGGGTAACTTTAATTTTAAAAAGTCAAACTTAAATGGGTTTTAAATTTTAAAGCTTAAAGATAAATGGGTCTAAATGGGTTGAGTTTGAAACCCATGTCGAACACACTTACTAGACCCATCCACATACTCTCTCTCTTTATAAAAATGTTTAAAAAAACCAAAATTTAATTATTTTTATTTTTCTCTTTTATTTTTATTTTTTTTTTTCTTTTTCTTTCTTTTTTTCTTGTTTTTTTTTTATGTTGTAAAGATAAATCGATAACCAGGCCGGGATTTGGAGCTTAAGTGTTGCGGGCTTTCACTCGCCTTATCCACACACGAACGGAATTCTCCAACGATCCACGTGCTAGGCGAATAAGATCTTGGGACCCATCATGTTTGTTTCCATTCTTTTTACTATTTAAAACCCATATATCTTTTTCAATGCCTTTGATTTTTCGTTCATTCTTTTTGGAAAAAACAGAAAGGCGTGAGACATACATAAAAAAAATCGTTTAGATCCGGATCGGGCTCCTTGATCTTTCTTGGTATCCACCTTCGCCTTGCTTGACTCGCCTATTGACTTGAACTCGAGTATAAGGTACCAAAGTAGAATAAGATAAGAAGTTGAATTAAGAAGGAAAAGAATTCGGGACAGCATTAGCCCCTCCGCTTCAATAGGAAGTGATGATTGAACCAAGAGAGGAAGAGGTAAGAGGGCCGTTATGGAGAATGTGTTAAAATCCATGCTTACCCGGCTAAGCATCGGGCTTTCGAGATCTTATCACTACTAACCTAACTCTTTTTCTTAGATACCTAGTTTAGCAATTAATGATGCTTTTGACAAAATTTTGTTCCCGAAAAATTTCGCTAGTCGGGCGAGCTATTGTGACTCAAGTTCCCCGACCTCGGGCAAGGCTCCACCTTGCGATCCGTAGGTCGCTCACTAAACATTGGATCGGGCGAGAACAAACCCTTTTTCCCCCTGCGGGTCGGTCATAAGACATCGACCAAAAATAAAAGGAAAAAGAATAAAATAAAATTAAAAATAATTAAAAATTCGATTTTAAAAAAAAAAAATATTAATTTTTTTATTTTCTTGGATAATGACTTTATGGCAAATATTTTCTAGAAATGTCACATTTTTCGTAAAACAAACAGAACCTTAATTTTAAAAAAAATTATAAAATTATTTTTCACTAGTTTTGTATTGCATAAAATGTTTTAGTAGTATAATTTAAAAAAAATCATAAGAAATAAGTATTCCTAGATTAGGTTAAATATAAAAGTGTTTTATCAATATGGGTCGGGTTGGGTATGGGTCGGGTCGGGTCGGGTCGGGTCGAGACATTTACTCTGTGAATAAATAGGTCATAAACGGGTTAATGGGTTAATTTGGGTTGGACCATTTATGATCCGACCCACCCGTTTAACGGATATAACTACAGTATCCCAAACATCAATTGAGTACGCAAGAATTACACATTCTTCGATGTCATATCATCTATAGCACCATCTTCAGGCACGCCTACAACGATCGAAGATGTGTTCGGGATTGACAGATTAGCTTGGGATAGCATAGTTTCTTCCACAGGAGAAATCTCCCACGCTACTGGCTACTTCATGTCACTTTCTCTTTTCAATTTTTTGACAAATTCGAAGTCTTCATCTTCAGATCGACTCGATGCAATGGAGCATGTTGGTTTTCTTCGTTTGTTTCGATGGAACACGTTAAGCTTAGCTGTTGGAACAAGCCATCGCCATCTCTTACGGGAAGGTTGATGCGAAGGCCGGAGAGGTTGTGGGATTAATATAAGCGAATTAGTGGAACGGTGCAGAACATGATCGGTGGATATTCGGACAAGGCAAGTGTGGAAGGTACTCAAAACAGAGTTTTTTTATTTTCCGGAACAAATTTGTGATCCAGAATAGCTCGTGGCTACCTGGAAAAACCTAATTTGATAGAAAATATGGGTGGAAAAAATTGAGAAAATTTCGAAAAATGAATTATGAGAATAGAAGAGAAGGGAATTTTTTTTTTTTTTAAGTTTTCAAGTTTCCTCTCCCATTTTATTTTGATGCCATTTCCAAACACAGCCTTAAAGTACAGTATTCGGCTCTAAGGCTCCATCCATTTCACAAAAAATGAATGATTTGAAAAATATTTTCTTAAAAATGATCGCTTGTGTCTCTTGAAATAATTAGTCAATGAAAAATATTTCCATTATTCTAAATATTTTCGTATATGGTGAATATATTTTTTATTCATTTATTTTTATAAGCGATACAAATTATTATTTTCAGAAACCTAATTCTAACAATCTTCATACTCAAGGCCTACTTATCAAGAGGATAATCAATTAAATTGAATTTATTTAACGGTTACTGCACGATGGAGATAGGAAAAGGGAAAAAGGAAAAAAGAGAGAGAGAGAAACGCGGATCTGTTTTTTATATTTAACATGTGTTGAGAGGGTGCTGTCACTTTTCAAGACAGGTTAAGAGGTTTCTTTCAATGACTATTCATTGAAAAGTTCTTCACATCAGTGGTGCATGAACGTGGCAAATTGGGGAAACTTTGCAATTTCTACTACATATGCAGCAGAAATTCAGTCAACAAGTTCAACCCATCTGAGTTGCATAGCTGTCGATTACAACCATTCCCTACAAACACAGCACCTTGAAATAAACTATCTCAAAGCCCATCATCCGATAGCCCCCTTTATCTCTAAAAAGAGGTTAAAAAAAGTCTTTTTAAAGAGTCGGCTTTCTTAAAGGAGTAATCTCTTCAGTGCTTTTGAAGCACAATATTCTCTTCATTCAAGTCGCTCACAAGCTCACTGTGTGTTAAGCGTCATCAGTTTCCTTATTTATTATTTCGAAGAAGGTCATACTTAATACCTAGTGATTGACTTAATTAAAATAACAAAAATGTTCACTTGTGAAAGCGCTAAAAAACCTCTAAATCATACGATGCTTCCAAAAACAATTCTTAAAGAAAAATAAAAATCGTTGCCTTACATCAATCGAGGTGTTGGTTAGGTAGGCCCTAATCGACTGCGGCACTATGTTGAGGCCTAATTTGTCGTTCGGGGAAGGTTCATCACAAAAAAAAAGCCTATTTATAAATCGCCAGACGGATGATCGGATCCATGCAGTAATAAATGATTTTGATTTGTTACTTCCATTGGTTAATTTAGCGCTCTTTACAATCTTGCTCATCTTAATTAGCAATAACTAAATGGTCACGTGTATACCTCATAGTAATATTCAAAAGGGTTAATACTACAAAAACCTCAAAATTAATACATTTGTGACAAATTTATCCCAAACTAATTTTTTAATCATAAAAAATTCCAAACTGGAACACTCGTTATAAATTTACCCCGAACTAATTTTTTGACCACCAAAAATCCCAAATTGGTACATTTGTGACAGATTTACCCTTCATTAAATTGAGTTAATACCGCGAAAAATCACAAACTAGTACACATGTGACAAACGGAGGATAAAAACCCAAACCGATACACTCGTCAACTATCACGTGCCATCAAGCTCATAAATTTTGACGGTAAAATTTAACGAAAACTAACGGAGGGTAAAATTGTCGCGGATGTACCGGTCTGAGATTTTTTGTGATCAGAAAATGAGTTTCGGGCAAATTTATCATAGATGCGTCGATTTGTAGCTTTTCGCGGTATTAATTCCGTTCATAATTTTCTACCAGACGACGGAAAATATTACATTGCGCAAAAACAAGGTAATTAGACTCGATCGAGAAGATTAGAAATTCGAGAATGTGGAAAGACCGCAGATTTCGACCCAAGAAAATAATAATAAAAGAAAGACTCAAGAGGAGCCGTACGTGGAGTTTCCACAAGCGAATGCTCCGACAAAACTACGTTTTTTTTGGGGGGGGAGGCGATAGGGCGTGGTTCGGACAGTGCGCGCCAGGCTGGAAGCGGAAGGCTACAGGCCCTGGGGTGTACGGACGAGAGCGGCAATCTACTGCCGCTGGCTTCGGTGCTCTCCCCCGGTAGGCTATAATTTAACAGCTGTTCCGCGCGGGCGCAGGCGCACCGTACGCCTTTCTCGGGCGGAGGGGAGGGGCCTCGAGATCACGCGGCTGCCACAAAAGGCACCCGCCAGCTGGCGCAATCATAGCGGTCCGGGGCCCCCCTGGCCCCCACCCCGGCGACGCTGGTCTTTCCTCCTCCACGGGCCGTCGCGCTGGATGCCGCAGCTGCCGCTTGCTGCGCCTGTGTGCGGCTCTGATGTTTTCTGATTGAAGCGCTTTCTTTTCGGTGCGCAGGCCCACCTTTTTCCTGCCCCTTTTGGGAGCGCGCAAACTTTCTATTTGGTCCGTACCTTTGTTGGATTCCCTATTCGGACCCGTCCGAATTGATTTATTTTTCTACTTTTTAAACAGGGCAAATGCCACCAAAAAAAAAAAAATCTCGAATTGTACTCGTCGTGATAAAAATATCTCAAACTATTTTTTGTGTCTCCAAAAATTCTAAACTTGCCCACTACGAACATAGATACCGCTAACTTTTTCCGTGTCGCGAAAAAATCCGGGATATATACATTCTATTTCAGTTCTATTCAAGAGATATTTGCCACGTAGGTGTAAGTTAGTGGTTTTTTACTACACAAATTTTTTTATTAGGTATTTGTGTCACAATAGGCAAGTTTAGGATTTTTGGCGATACAAAAAAGGGTTCGGGGTATTTTTGTAACAATTGGCATGTTTGCGATTTTTTGTGGTATCATTTTAATTAATTGAACTCTTCTTATTTGCGCGCTTTATTTTCTTCAAATCCGAAACTCCTTAAACTTTTCTAATACTCAAATATCTATAAGTGGATCCTTATAAAAAAAAATTCATAATTTTTTAAAAATTTTTGGAACAATATTCTGAATTTTGACTAGGCCAATTGGTATGTGCAAACCAACCTGTGCAAATAGTGATATGAGATTCCGAGGTAAAAATCTTCTATTTTGTCATTCTAATAGCACTATTCATAATTCCAATATCAGAATTTGGGAAAATTTCAATTAATGACCCTAAGTGGGGTCAAATTCTCAAAAAGGGGTACAAAGTAAAGTGAACATTGTGTCAAATAAGGGCATGAAGTGTCAAATCAGTCTCAAATAAGGATCCGAAGTGCTCAAAAAATCTCAAATAAGGACTTGGGTCCCGGCCGGCCAAAATACCCTTGGTGGAGAAAGTTTCTATTCCAAAGACCGGAACAAGTAACTTTTTAAATTTTTATTATTTTCTTTTCTTTTTTTCCTTTTCTTTTTTTTTCTTTTTCCTTTTCTTTTTTTTTTTTAGCCTTTCTTCCTCCGCCATAGTGGGGCCTCCTCACCGGTCGGGAGAGGCGACCTTGCCGCCCGACCGCTTGAGGGCCGGCGAGGGCGCTGAGGCCGATGCGAGAAAGAAAGAAAAAAAAAAAAAAAGAAAAGCAAAAGAAAAAAAAAAAAAAAGAAAAAAATAATAAAAAAAATTAAAAGTTCTTATTAAATCTTACGAACAATAAATTCACGGCGGGGGGATCTAGGTCCTTATTTGAGATTTTTTTAGCACTTCGGGTCCAATTTGAACATTATGTCAAATAAGGTTTGACATAATATTCACTTCGATCTCAAATAAGAATTTAACCCCACTTGGGTCCTTCCTTCATTGAATTTTCCCTCAGAATTTTGATCGGTAGACATCGAAAAATCAGAATTGATTGGTTCAAGTCGTCGATTGAAGGGCTTGATAAAAAATTTATATAGATTCAAGCACGTACTTGTAGTATAAAAAATTTAAGGATTACATATAAAATTTAATGAACACTCATACGTCATTATAAATTTTTCTCCCTTTTTGTATTAATCTAGGCTACTATTGAAAATACCAAAAAATTAATTTAACTAAAGTAGAATAGTACCGACGGAAGAAAAAAAAACGTAGAGTAACTGTTTTTAGAATGAAAGGAATTACGAGCGAAGAGTCGATAATTACCAAATTAATTTTTATATTCGACTTTTAACCATTTTTCCATATCGAAAATAAATTGCTCACCAAACGACACGCTTTTTATTTTTTTATTTTTTTATTTTTTGTGACGGTCGGATTGTGTGCGAAAGGGTCCACAACATGACAAGACGAGAAGCGCTGATGGGGTCCATAGATTCTGTCGGTCCCATCACTACAGGACAAACATGTCCAGATAAATAATGGGGGTTCCATTTTCAGTCCTGTGAAACAAAAAAAATCAACTTTTTTTTATTTATTTCCCTTTAAACTCTGGAAATTACCTTTTCTTTGATCTTCTTGAAAAAAAATTACAAAATGAATTTCTCATCTTTGTGCATACTTTTTTATTATGTCTTTGCACTAAAGGAAATTTTAGCAAATCTTTTTATGGTATAATGACACTACAAGTATCTAAGCTTTTACCCACTTTTTAATCAAGCGCTTTTCTATTTAGGTACTTGATTAAACAAAAAGAAGAGCTTTAGTAAATATAACTCTAAAAATACTATTAAAACCGAATATGCAAGAATAGGAAGAACTTTAGTAAATAAGGTTATTCGACACACCTGTAAATACAAAACCCATGGGGAACATGGGCCCATATAATAGGATTAGGATAAGGATTGGATACGGGAATTATTTACATCTACTATGTATATTACCAATAAATATCTGAAATTAGAAAGTTTCGTCAATTGCCTTTTTTTTTGCGTAACGATAATTCCTTTTTAACTTAAAAAATCGAAAAACATCCACTAAGGCTAGCCGATGAATTACCTTGGGCATTTTTTTGAAAGGATATTACTTTGGACATTAAAAAGTCCAAGAAATAGTGATTTTATTTCTTTTCAAATTGCACTGTCTTAGACTTGCAGCGCGGGAAATTAACAGCCGAGGAATGGAAAACCCAATCAAAGATCATTCCATTCAATTGAAACTCTATATATCTAATTATCTATAAAGGAAAAAATTCCTATTTATTAGGAAAGTAACTACTACTCCTTTTTTTTTAATGAAAAATGTGTCCATAAGCATATTAATCTGAGTAATTGTTTTTCAAGAGAAAAGTCGATAACTGTCAATATACTTATGAAATTCTACTTTGATAGGAAAGTGACTTCTTATGGTAATCTAAAAAAAAAATACATATAAATTTACATATCAATATTTGTATTCTGTGAAAGTTTGAATTTCTTTGGATTTTTCAAAAACCAAATTACGCTTACTACAACATGTTGATGGCACAGCTCGTATAACTATGTATTGATTAAAAAAAATCAAATTGCACCCTAATAGAGAGACGTGTTCCTAAGGAGTTTCTGGAATACATTCTCAATTTCTTGATGATCTCAGGTGAAAAACGAGAGTAAATCTCACCTATTGATTAAAGAGCTTTTGAGCTTTTATATAGTACAATGTTTTGTATACAAATTTCGAAATAAATGTAAGGAATTACCACCCGTTACGATGTGAGAATTCTTTTCTCGGTGGAACATGGAACAATAGGAACTTGCGAGGCTTGTCTGGGTCTCCGAGGGATCTTTCATGCACGCTATTGATATGATAGGCTAACTAGCTTAAAGGGAAAGGACCACTGAAGATGGTTCTCCTAAAACAGGGACACGTATGCGGATAAGGTCTACACTGGAAATGGATCTCCTAAAACAGGGACACGTATGCTTTTATGCAGCCCTAGCGTGCCATGATATAACTTTAAGTTCGATAAGAGAAATTTTCGCTTATAAATATAAGGACGAGGACAGGAGAACGACATTAGTGACCTTTCTAGATGTTACCATAAGATTCTGCCATAGAGTTAGGAGGGGACAAGTCCTGCCCATATATTTTGGGGAGAGAGCCAGAATCCTCGCAAGATCACGACCGAGCACGACATATACGATGACACTCCAAATGTATTGCCTTTAGCAATCTTCTACATTAGACATTCCGTTGATGTATAGTTAGAGTGAAAATAACGACAATATTTATGATGGCTAAACCCTATGTATATTTATGAAAGTCATTAATTACAGTTAGGGTGTTAATATAGACATAATTACAGAGAGAGACCCCATAATATATATAAATTACACGTTAATGTTCCTCATCAATTCGAAGTAGGCATAACAACTGAGAGATTGTATATGAATAGCGTGTGAAGCAAACTACGTAGTCCCTTGGTAAAGATGTCTACCAGCTAATCTATTGTAGGCACATAGCGAACACGTAGATCACCGAAAGTGAAAATTCAACTCAATGTGTTTAGTGCGAGCATGAAACACCAAGTTGAGTGCAAGATGGATGGGTAGAGATGTTGTCACAATTAAAAGTGAGAGGATTAAAATGGGGGATCCCAAACTCACGAAGTAAATTGCAATCCAAATAATGTAGCAGCACAGTAAGCGACAACACGATACTCATTCTCTGTATTAGAATGGGCTATAGCGGGTTGCTTATTGGCACTCCACAAAACAAAATTAGCGCCTACAAAAACACAAAAACCAAAGGTGGGCTGTCGAGTATCAGAGCACCCAACCCGGTTTGCATCCGCATAACCAGTCAATGAAGTGAGAGAACACTACTCAATCAACAATCCGTGAGTGCATGTGCTAGCTAAATGCCGATATATAAGTTTGATGGTTTGGAAATGAGGTAATTTGGGTTGATGCATGAATCAACTAACTGAGTTCACAACAAAACTCATATTGGGTCTGGTCATGGACACAAACTGCAGAGCACCAACTATTTGTGATACAACATTGGAGAAGTGAGAAGCTCACCATCGTTAGCAGACAACAGAGTCTTCGAGGCCAATAGAGTAGATATAGGCTTGACCATAACAAGATCAAAATTATGCAAAAGGCCATCAACATATTTGAGATAAAAGCCAAATATGGAGGAATATAGGGCATCAAACCACCATGAGGCCTTCTAGTGGAGGGGGAGGAGCGATTAGCATATGGAGGCCAAGTATAACGATGAATTGGACCAATCATAGGAGAATTACTAACCCAGTTGAAACAGTGGATTTGGTGAAGTGGCATGACCAATCGAAGCATGATGAATATCCGATGAATACAAGGCATTTGATTTTCAATAAATTGTTCTTCTTGAATGAGGAGGTGTGACTGCAACTCACCAAAGGAAAGGATTGTAGGGCCATTAGTGACTATTGTGACAAACGGATCATACTCAAATGGGAGCCTATTGGGGGCTTGAATCACTAAGTCCTCGTCAGAGAGTTCGCAATTGACTTAAGATGCCGAAGAAAGACAGACATTGACTAATCGGTTTTCTTAATGGTGTTTTGAAAATTAAGTTTTAGCCCAATTTCCTTGGCTGTCCAATGATTGGTAAAGCATCGTCCTAAAGCGAGCCAAATCTCCTGATATGTTCAAAGGTCGTGAACTTCATGGAAATTTTCGATTGTAAGGATCAAGTTGATCAAACTATGAACGCATTCATTTGTCTTGATCCCGGATGGAATAGGAGGCATTGAACACCACAGTGCTATTTTGATTATTGATAAGCTTTGGTGGACATGGAAAAGACCCATCTACATGGCTCAACCGATCGTTGTAGATTAAAATAGGTTCAAACTGAGTTTTCCACGAAAGGTAATCGTATGCATCAAGTTTGATGGAGACAAGACCAGTGATGTTGGGAAGAATAAGAGACAACGAGGTTGATTGCATAGCCTTCATTTGAGCAACAACAGAAATTGGAGGAGCAGTGAAGAAATTGGACACAATGTCGTTGAGGCGTGATGAGAATTAGGATTAACAGAAAGAGAATTACCCTCTTAGATCATCTAATTACAATGATTGCATTTCCGTTGATGTTATCTTCTCTCGCCCTAAATAAAAATTACAAGACAAAAAAAAAACACTAATTATTAAGAACTTTGTTATAATCTATACGCTCATTTTTATGGTCCTTCGAATCTTATTCTTCAATATCGTTCTTAAACATAATAACAACACATTTCGCTTGGTAGGGCGAATTTTTCTACTTAAGTAATTACTCGATATATAGGACAGAGGGACCACCTCGTCCTGCAACGAGTAATCATTTTTTTTTATTGGTTCTCTCTAAAAGTAGATATGATTTTGAGAGAATATAACATTGAAATAACTTGGTGTAATTGCTCAAAAAAACTTACCATTTTCATCTTCGGCTGGTGAACATTTTTCACTTGCACTATCATAGTCTAGTGTTTACAATAGCAAATTGTGGTATGTAAAGTATATATATTGTAACCGACCAAAATATATATATATATAAATCGATAGATAAAAAAAAAATGAAAAGGAACCAATTAAAGATGGAATTCCCAAATGGTAAGACTAAAATGGAGATTTTCTTGTATTTGATCTTCCAATCAAATATGATTGTCATATGAATTCTTTTCGTCTTGATGATATTCATAGCACAAACAACTGTTAAAGATCTTACTTCAGTTAAAGCAGGGCAAGCAATTGGGCCGGTTCTGTCTAGGAATCGATCGGAATCGGTCTTACTCAATGGGTTCCACGTTGGCTTGATGGGGACCTGTTCTACTTTGGAATTGATCTTGAACTGGCCGAATTGATTCCCTAAATTCAGTTTGGTTCTTGAGACAAAATTGATCTTGACATAGTAAGCTTCGATTTTTTTTTTTGTAAAACTCACTCGTACTGAAATTGATTACTCCTGATCTAGAAACCGATGAGACATTTCATTCCACGAGTAAATCGTGGTTACCCCACCACGTCAAGTATTAACTACAATGGAAAACTAATTGTCGTGATCGGATCACATGCCCACATTGGACACAGGCAGTCAATGTTTCCTCCTTCCGAATAAATAATGTAGATGCATTTTACTATATATTCTAGGCCCACTACCCCCATACTTCATCCTAGTGTACCTAGAAAAAGGCACCTATTTCCGAACCAATTAATAAATTCGAGCATGCTTCTAGAATTCTTACTTTATCGATTTCGTTCAACAAAATTTCAAGTGGGAAAAAATTCATTTCTGTAATTACTTTTCTTAACTTCGGATTTCTGCCTTCCCCGTAATTATTTAAACACTCCAATCGTTTTTTCGTTTTAGCGGGAAACTCGGAGGCAATCATCCCAAACTTGAGCTTTGGGATTTTTTGAACAATGGCCTAATTCCCTGAAAAATTCTCAACTTGTGATTCAATTCTAATTATGTCCCAAATTTTGACTCTAGTCTCAAATTTGCCAACTGGTTAAAAAATCGCGATTGATTTTTTCAAAATTACCACCATCACAAGGATACTATTATTTCATACGTAGGTAATGGTGTGCACAAAATTTACTACAACCATCATATTGTTATGGGCTAATTCCTTTAACAAAACCCAAATGTTAGGTCAAATCTCAATCCCGCCCCCGCATTTTTTTATGTGCCTAACTTTCCATCTTGTCCCAAATTTGCCAGCTTGTCCAAAAATCACTACAAATTCTTTTAAGATCATCAACATCAAAAGGATCATGTTGTTTCATACGAATGCAATGGTGTCAATGCAGGCGCATGTTTTGATAACGAACTTCTAATTGGCCACGGTATTGACAATTACGAAGAAACTAGTGTCAATTTTTTGAGGCGTAGGCAGACGCGGTACTAGAGCGAGATTCTTTTTAGACAAAAATGAATTCGGGATAGAACTGAGATTTAACCTAAAGTTTGCGGTTCTTTTAAGGGAATTAGCCCGTAACAATACGATGATTATAAGATATTTTGTATACATTCTTGACTTGCTTCCAGGCTGCACACACACGCACACGTCATAATGACACGAGACAAGGAACAGCTGGTCCTGCTACAATGCTCTGCCAAACAGGATACGCACACACCTATATGCATAAACAACAAAATTAAAGATATATTATAATCACATGCCCCTTTTATCTTCCCCTTTTTCCCTTATATAAATAGATTTATTTCCATTTTCATTCGCATTCGCAATATCATTCATATCCATATTTGGCCGAAGAGAATAATAATAACCTGTGATTAGAATCCATAAATTTCCTTTTTTTGTATATATATAGGCCGGGGATTTCTATGGTGGTGGAAAACGCGAAACAAAACACGCTGGAAAAGAAGGAAAAAGAAAAACAAGAGAGAGAAAGTAAGGGAGAGAGAGAGAAAAACAAAACTTCGTCCCTTCTCTCTCCGCCTCTCTGTCCCTCACCACCACCGAGCGAGTCGAGTCTCTCTCTCCACTACTGTCCTCTGCGCACAGGTAGAGAGAGAAAGGGTTAGAGAGAGAGAGTGTATGGGGGGCGAGCGAGCATTGTGAGGGGGCCTCCGCGCAGCCGCCGCCGTGATGGATTCCGTTCCGCCGCGGGGCCTCATGCCCCACGCGCCGCTTCCGGGGTCGCTTCGTTCGCACGGCAGCAATGGTGGAATCGCGAGCGCCTCGGGTTTGATCGTGCGGCGAGCGGAAGCAAGAGACTGATTCTTCTTCCTCCTCCTTCCTCCTCCTTCCACCTCTGTCGCTCCTCGCTCCCGATTCGATTTCGATTCGGCATTTTAGGTTTTTCTTCTTCCTTCCTTCCTTCCTTCCTTCCCTTCCCTTCCCTTCCCTTCCCTTGCGCGTTCCTGCTCAGAGCTCTGGCGGACCTTAAGGCGACCCTATCCTTCCTGCGCTCGTCTCTGTCGTCGATTCTGGCCGATCGGTTCGATTTCAAGTCGAAGAAGAGGAAGCGGCGGGGGATTTTCACCGCCAAGATGATGTGGATTCTGCGGTTCTCCGGCTTCTTCTCCGCCGCGATGGTCATGGTCGTCCTCTCCCCTTCCTTCCAGTCGTTCCCGCCCGCCGTCGCCACCCGCTCCTCCCGCATCGACGGCAGCCTCCAGTTCCCGGCGGACGGCGGCGCCGCCCCCGGCTCGCCCGAGCGGTTCTCGTTCCGGAGAGCCTCCGCATTCCGCAATGCCGATGAATGCAGCCCCGCCGACGGCTCGGTGTTGGGTGGAACCAGCGTCTGCGATCCTAACCTGGTCCACGTCGCGATTACTCTCGATCTGGAGTACCTGCGCGGGTCAATCGCGGCCGTGCATTCGATTCTGCAGCACTCCAAGTGTCCGGAGAGCATTTTCTTCCACTTCCTGGTGTCGGAGACCAGCCTCGAAACCCTAGTGCGGTCCACCTTCCCTCAGTTGAAGTTCAAAGTGTACTACTTCGATCCGGAGATCGTGCGAGACTTGATCTCGACCTCGGTGAGGCAAGCGCTCGAGCAGCCTCTCAATTACGCGAGGAATTACTTGGCTGATCTGCTCGAGCCCTGCGTCAGCAGGGTGATTTACTTGGATTCTGATTTGGTCGTCGTGGACGACATCGCGAAGCTGTGGTCAACCAGCCTCGGCTCGAGGACGATCGGCGCGCCGGAGTACTGCCACGCCAACTTCACCAAGTACTTCACCGGGGGCTTCTGGTCGAACTCGCGCCTCGCCGGCGCGTTCGCCGGCCGGACGCCGTGCTACTTCAACACGGGCGTGATGGTGATAGACCTGACCAAGTGGAGGCGCGTGGGGTACACGAGGAGGATCGAGCGGTGGATGGAGATCCAGAAGCGGGATCGCATCTATGAGCTCGGCTCGCTGCCGCCGTTCCTCCTGGTGTTCGCTGGCCACGTGGCGCCGATCGAGCACCGGTGGAACCAGCACGGGTTAGGTGGTGACAACGTCAGGGGCAGCTGTCGGGACCTGCATCCCGGCCCCGTCAGCCTCCTGCATTGGTCCGGCTCCGGCAAGCCGTGGCTCCGGCTCGACTCGAGGCAGGCGTGCCCGTTGGACTCGCTCTGGGCACCCTACGACTTGTACAGGCACTCTCCCTGATCGAGAAATATCTGGGCGACCCAGAAACGTACGACAGCGGTGCCCCTGGTAGGCGGGGGCTTGGCATCACGGGGTAAATCGAAATTACCATTCGAAGGACTACCGCCACTGTTAAGTCCCTTGTTTTGTCCTTAATCATGCGGTTGCGATCGGCGGTTCTCTCTCTTTCCGATTTTTTGTTCTTTCACTTTGTTGTTTCCTCCCCTTCATTTGTTGGTAATTTTTTGGTGTATGTTTAATTGTGCTTTCGGGGCTACAGAATTTTTAGTTAGACTTTCCTGGACTTCACATTGTTGTTAATGGATCTCTCTGGCCACTTGTATTCGATTCTCTCGTTACCGTTCTGGAAATAAAAGGGAAGACGAGAAAGATATTCATGCTGCGCGTTCTGTGATTCTGTGCACCTGTTTATTTGGTCAAAGGCTAGAGAGTCTCCATTCATTTTGTTTGTTCAATCTGGCGCCTTAGCTAATGGAACCCGAGAGACCCACCGAGGTTGTAAAGAACTGAGCTCTGTTTCGCTGGCGCGGGACTGAGATACACCTCTTGTGTTAGGTGTTCCATGGTTCCACATTTGCTGGCAATTCTTGCAGTACTCTTAAATCTGCCTTGAGAAAGCTGTTTCTGTTGATTGACTTGGGTTTATGGGGGATGTGGTGATGCCCAATCTCGTATCTATGTTACTCTTTTCCTTCATCGTATGCAAAGCTCCTTTTGACTTTGTAGTTCGAGCTACGTAATTTAGCCCATGTTTAACTGTAAACATGGCTTGGAAGACAAGTCTTCTGTTGCTTTCGAGTGATCGAATATCTTGCTGATGAGGCGTTTCGAGTCAATTGCTTGTTAGAGAGTCATTCGACGATGTTCACAGAACTCGAGCATAGAGTGGATAAGGAAAAGGACACATTTTCTTGGGGGCTCTGGGATGATTGTTATGTGAGTGGATGGGGATGAACTCATACGTGTCCAATCTGCCAATCTGGCCTATGGTTTCTGCTTGGGCTCTCAATAAATCATCACAGATGTCCCAAGTTTTTGTTTCGTCTCAATGGGCGGGCGCGTGAAGCCGGCCTTAGTAGTTTCAATTCAATGCATTGGAAGAATCTAAAAAAAGGCTGTAATCTCTGAGGGATTTGCTTTGGTGGCAGCGGCGGGATACTTGTGATCAACCTCCCAGTCTGTCCTTTTACACTTTGCTCGTTTGGGTGACCTTTGGGAGATGCTTCTGTTTGTTGATGACATAACAGCGACAATGATTATATTAATAAATTAATATATTCAATTTCATTGTATTTTTCTGTGTTGTTGCTTTCTATACCCCCAGAAGTAGAACTCCATTATATCTAAAGCTTATGTGGTGTCTAGTCAATAATTGTGCGTAGGGAATTATACTATTTGTCGGCCGTTGTTTTCCTTCTTTCTTGAAGAAATTTCTGAAATGGGGACAGCTATTGATATCTTAGAGCGCGAATGTCAACCATTCCGTTTTAGAAATTAATTTCTAGCCAGAAATAAAAATTTTGTTTGTGTTCCATAGATGAATTTCTAAGCAAAAATATGTATTTATTTGATAACGGTACAAAATTTCTCCCCCCTCGGGTGACCGGCGGGCGGGCGGCCGGTGGCTATGAGGGGGGGGGGGGTGGCGGTGGACAGCAACGCGGCTAGCACGGAGGATGGTGGCTGGAGGCAATGGGGTCGAGGTGGCGGCGGCGTAGCCACGAGCAAAGGTGAGAGGTGGGTGGCAGTGGGAGGTGGCCAAGAAAGGGAATGGATATGGTGGTTGGCGAACGACGGGAGATGATGGCTGGCGGATGGCAGGTGGTGGCCCATGATGGCCAACGATAGGAGGTGGGAGGCGGCGAGAGACGGTGGTAAGCGGACATCAGGTGATGGCCCACGATGGTCGACGGAGGAGGTGGGCAACGGCGGAAGGAGGGTGGCAATTGAGGACGGTGGCCGGCCCACGGCGGGTGGCGGGAGATGGTGGCCAACCCACGGTGGGCGCAATGCCCACAAGCCGACCGCGGGCAGGAGACGATGGATTCAGAATCTACCGGCGGGCTAAAGCAGGAGACAAATGAATGAGGTGAGGCGCGGCTGTTTGGGCAAAGAATGGATGGGTGGGCGACCGGCTAGTAGTGTGGAGGAGCAATTTGAAGAATTTTTATTTCTCATTTTTATTTCAGAGATAAAGAAGTAGAAAATTTTTACTTTTTATTTCTATTCCAAACCTATTTTTGAAATCAAAATTTGCTTCAGAGATAGAAAAATGAAATTGCATTACCAAACAGTTTTTTAAAATCTATAGGCAGGGAGGATAAACAAAATGATTATCATTTGTTTTATTAACCATGTTGTATTAATGGGCGAGGCTTTGGGCGGGGGGGGGAGCTAGTGGTGTGGAGGAGCAATTTTGGGAAGAACCCGGTTGGTTTTATTTCTCATTTTTATTTGAGATCCAATGGAAAAGTTAAAAAGTTTGACTTTTTTTTTTTATTCAAAACCTAAGGTTTTGAATTTCAAAATTTTTGTCAATGAATTTATAAAAAAGTTCACTTAGGGTTTAATTCACATTTTACTAATTTTTATCAATGAATTTATGATAATGAAGTTCACTTAAGTTTAGTTCACATTTTATTAATTTTTTAAAGAAAAAATAATAAAAAATAAATAAACAAAATAATTATCATTCATAGTTTTATTAGCCATGTTGTATTATCTGTTTCGTTGCAAATCTTGCGAGGCTTTGTCACTTCGTATTAGACGTACGTGAGACTTCGTGTGATTCCTTTTTTCTTTTCCTCTCATTTATGATTGATTTATTTATTCATCTCTCATAAATTTCTTTTTCTCTGGGAGAGTGTGATTGACGTTCTTCACTCCCCAAACAGCTAATATCACATGTGGCAACTTGCCTGGGAGTATCATGGAGTTAAAGGCATTGCCATGTGGCCAGTCAGGGCCAGAGCGCTGGTTGTTCACGAAACCAATTCAGGCTTTTTGAGGACCGTTTCTTTATTGGAGTTCAAAAGATACATGCTTTGACCTTGCTAATGCTTGGATCGCAAGGGGTGCACGCGGGTTCTTGCTGGCGAATGGCGAGACACTGTTGGGGCGGGTGATCATTTCAATCTGGGTTTCTCTTTTGGTGCCCTGGATGCATTGGTACGATGCGTCCAATAATCATCGACTAGGACAAGGCAACTGACGCTGTGGGCCTACCCAGTTTTCGCCTTTGCTTTTTTTTGGGAGGGGGCTTCGGAATCAGGAAATTAAGATTTATCCGATAATGACAGCTTTGTTGTTATCATTAGGATTTGCATACATATGTTAGCAAGCCTCTTTCTTGGTACCAATCATTTGTGTGTTTGGCCAGACTGTTCTGGAAACAAGAGCTTGGGATGTGGGGAGGGAAGTCTCGTGGAAGCTAGCAGTTAGTCTCCTCCGCCCAAGCCAAATCTAATGGCTTACCAATGAAAGACTGGGGGGGATGAGAGAGAGTGAGAGAGAGAGAGAGAGAGAGGTGGGTCATTTTCTCTTTCATTTATGTACTTTTGTTTTTTTTCAAAATTGACATGTAGGTTATCTTATCTATGCGTAACGAAATACACGATTTCTTTTTATCTCGCGCACACTGTTTTGATGGGCTTGTTGGTTTGGTTTTCGATGCTGTTCTGTCGTACGTACGAGCCCGAGCGAAATTCGAGGGAGCAAGAGGGCCGATGGGTCTTTTAAGAGGGTTCATTTTACAAAGCGTTCGAGAGTTACGGGAGGAGTTAAAAAGACGACCGCCGCATCTTTTTTCCGGGGAAGGGAGGACTCGTGGTGGGCACACCATTCCTAGTTCAGGAGAGGAAGTAGAACACGGGCTTTTAATTAACCCCTAACCAGCAGCAACGTCGTTAGCTGGCGAGGCCCTTCACGATGATCGACTTGGTAAATGGGAAAAGATGTTTGGGCGGGGAGATTGCTATTCGCTGGAGCAATCGAGGGGCCAGTGCACCGTAGCACCAGTCCAGAAACTTCCGTTTCCGCTCGATTTGATGGTCGCCCGTCGTTTTTCCAGCACGTGAGGATAGAGGTATTGAAAGGCGCAAACCGAAAAGGGAGGAGCTTTCCCGTTGGAGCCCATGATCGCGCCGCCGTATCATCCCTCCCTTGGACCACCGCTCCTTTGGCGAGTCTGCAGTAACCCAAAAGACACCGCGCCCTGTGACCGGTTACCGTTAGATCGAAAAGCGAACTATCGCAACCGTTCAGGTTGAGAGATGCTGCATCTCAATCCGACATGAAACATTGCAAGGGCACGGTGTCTCCTGGGAACCGTATAACGACCCGAGTTTCTTCTCTCCAAGTGCGCAGCAAGTATTTCGCGGGCCGATCGATAGAATCGCGCCTACGCGTGGACGACGCTGCAGTATTAGTGTCGTGATCGGGCAAGTGGTGCACGGCCGCGGTCGTGTCCAGAATAATGAATACGCGTGGTCGATCGATCGATGACGACACGGCGACCAAGGAACATGGTACGATGTACTCTGCAAACTTAGATTGACGGGCTTTTTGCTATGCTCTGTTTTCCTTTCGTGGATTTCGACTGATTTGCCGATGGTCCAACATTTGGACCTTTCGGGCTGATTTTTTTTTATTTATTTTTTAACAGGTGCTGAACATTAAGTGGCCCACAATTGTTAAGAATGGATGGATGGGCTTGTGGACTAATCTTGCTTCATCAAGTCCAATTTCAAGCGACGGATTCCAGTCCAATGTCTCATCTCATCTGCTCATCACAAGCTCCGCATCTCTTATATTTCCAAACCCCTCTTTATCGAGAAAAATGTCAAAAAAGTCATAAACCCTTGATATTGATGCCAATTTAATCCTAAAATCTTTTTTGATATCAATTTAGTTTTAAACTTTTTTTATGTCAATTCAGTCCCAAACCTTTTGTCATTGTGCCAATTCAGTCTTTCCGATCAATTTTAGCGGATTTTGTTGACGTGGATGCTTAGGCAAAGGCGAATGCTCGAGCCTCCAGCTAGGGCTTGCTGCCGCGAGGCCTTCTACCTCGTCCAGTGGCCAATTTCGAGGTCGAAGGCCTTCGGTGTTGGTTCGAACCTTGCCCGTTGGTGGGTGCCCCACCTCACCGTCGTCGGCGAGGGCGAGCCTTACCCGATGTCGCCGAGGTCGACCTTGCCCGACCGGCCTCTGGCGGATCGCTTGATCCAGTGACCGTGGGAGGAATGGGAGGGAGGGAAAAAAGAAAAAAAAAAAAAAAAAACAAAAATTCAAAAAAAATAATAGTAAAAAATTATCCATATCGAGAATGGGGTGGCCCGTCGGCGACCACGTCAGCAAAATCCGGCCAAAATTGGGCAGAAGGACTAAATTGGCACTAATGCAAAAGGTTTATGACTGAATTAACATAAAAAAAAAAATAAGACTAAATTGGCACATATGCAAAAGGTTTAAGATTGAATTGACATGAAAAAGAGGTTTAGGACTAAATTGGCATCAATACCAAAGGTTTATGACTTTTTGACACTTTTCCCCCTCTTTACCCCATCATGTTTTCTTTGGGTACCTCGTCTTTCCTTTGCATTTAATATCGGATTTTATTTATCCGTGAAATACTAATTTCCTCACCCCGGAAAAAACTCGATTCTAGCTTCGAAGGGATTATTAGGGTGCGAATGGTGGGAAAAAATCAAATTCTTTAAAAAAAATTGACGGAATTCTTGCGTAAATTGATTTCTAGAGGAGAAAAAATTTGGTAAAACATGACTAATTCTCGCTCTACAAATTGATTTCGGGGCAATCTATTTTTTTTTTTTATTTTTTTGGGCACCTCAAAAAAATAAATTTCACTCAAAGTGGGTGTCCAAAGGTATTCTAAACCATTTTGTGAAGTTTTGAAATTTGCTTTTTTTTTTGGGCACCTCAAAAAATTAAATTTCACTCAAAGTGAGTGTCCAAAGATATTCTAAATCATTTTGTGAAGTTTTCAAATTTTTTTTTTTTTTTTTTTTTTTTGGGCACCTCAAAAAAAATTAAATTTCACTCAAAGTGAGTGCCCAAAGGTATTCTAAATCATTTTATGAAGTTTTTGAAATTTTTATTTTTTAATTTTTTTAATTTTTTTGAGCACCTCAAAAAAAAATTAAATTCACTCAAAGTGGGTGCCCAAAAGGTATTTTAAATCATTTTGTGAAGTTTTTGAAATTTTTGATTTTTTATTTTTTGGGCACTTCAAAAAAAATTAAATTTCACTCTTTACCCAAAGGTATTCTAAAGCCATTCCGTGAAATTTTGAAATTTTTTATTTTTTCATATATTTTTAAAAAATTCATCAAATTTCCTATTTTCTCGAAATCTTGACTTTTTTTATTTTTGGAAATTTTTATGATTTTTTTCTGGAATTTTTCAATTTTTATGCATTTTAAAAAAAAAAATTAGTGAAAAAAGAGAAAAATATAGAGGATTTTCTTTTTATTCCTGGAATAAAAAATAATCAAATTTTTTAACAAACGATTTTTATTAGGAATGTGAAAAACTCGATCGTTAAAATTTTTCTAGAATCCTGAACATAATTCCGGGATTATTAGTGTCGTGGACGATTATCTATTCACTTTTCTATTGTCTTTATTACGACTTGCGAAAGCACACGGTCATGTATCAGTATTAACGGGACGAAGTGACGGGAAAACAAAATTTCTATGCCCATTTCTCATTCGAATCTTTTACTAACTCGTTCCTCTTGATCTTTCCTTCGCCCTTATCCCCAAATGGCACCACCATATAAAACAATTTCCCCTCCACCGTCTCTCTCTCTCTCTCTCTCTCTCTCTCTCTGTTCAAGGAACTGGTCAACTTGTTGACTGACTCCGGAGGAAGATAATCCTCAAAGAGAATCAATCGTCCAACCATCTGGAGTTAAACAAAGAAGAAACATTCAAAAAAAAGAAAAAAACACAGAAAAGAACAAGTCGTCCTCGGCCTTCTCATCACTCGTTCCCTTTGCATATGCACCGCGCACCGCAACGCTGCTCCGTCGCACAACAAAACGAGGACGGCTCCAAGCCGGCACACGTCAACTTCCAACTCGGAAGACCACGTCCATGCCAATTTGTTTTCTCGTTACGTTAATCATACGACCCCACCTAACACTTCCTCTTTAACCCCGCTATCTCCGTTTCTTCCGCACCTTTAAGAAACTATGCCTCTCACCAAATTCCCATTTCATTTCACCGAGCCACGCCCAATGGCCTTCGGTCACTTCATCGTCGCCTTCGCCGTCGCCGTCGCCTTCCTCGCTTCGCTCGACGCTTCGTTCTCGCAGAACCTAGGACCCCCGGCCGCCAGCGGGTGCAACGGCATATTCCTGTCCTACAACTACACCGGCGGTTTCCCGATCCCCCCGAACGACACCGCCAACCAGCCGTACCGGTTCCAATCCGCCTTGACCGTGGTCAATAACGGCCTCGACGAGCTCCAGTCGTGGCAGGTCAGCACCGGGATCATGAAGTCTCTCGGCTCACATTACTAAACTTCGATTCACTTCCTAATCTTGACAAGCTCTATTCATAGTAGCGCCTTGGAATAACCAGTCTTCGTCCTATATTTTATGCGTTTCTAGTGATATTTTCCTTGCATCGTTTGATGGATTTTGAGCTTTTAGCATAGATATCATCTTGTTGCAAACTTGTTGATTCATGAAATTATTGTGAAGAAATTGAAAAAATTCGTCACCCGACCAAAATTGGAAGTGAAGGGTGTCGCCTCCATGAACTGAATATGATGATTTAGGGTGCGTTTGTTTCATATAAAATGTACTATTTCTGGAAAGCACTTTCCAGGAAGTCATTTTCCAGGAAAATGAATTCATTTTCCGATGTTTGGCTAAAACTTTAAAAAGACTTGAAAAGTATTTTCAATTGTTTGGTGAGGAAATCTGATAGTGAAAATTATCGAAAATTTTTACATTTTTTAAATTATTTTTATTTTGGAAAAAGAAAGGCCAGCGACCGGCGGAGGGAGAAAGAAGGAAAAAAAAGAAAAAAAAAAAAAAAATAAAAAAACTGAAAGAAGAGAAAAAAAAATATTAACAAATTCAATTGACTTACATAATCGGACTTCTACTTACTTTACCCAAAAAAATATTAACAAATTCAAGATGAATAATTCCGGAAAATATTTTCACCTCTTAAATTAGGGAATTCACTTTCCTAATTTTATACATGAATGTTTTCCTTGATCGGAAAGTGTTTTCAATTGACTTATCATTTTTGGCGAACCAAACGGCTGAAAGTTCTGAAAACGAATTCTCGGAAAAACACTTTCCCTCAAACAAACACGCCCTAAGTATTGATTGAAATTATGATGTTTCTCAATGATTCTACTTTGTTTGTGTTTTTGCCTATATTAATGCCTAAACTAAACATATCTAACAGGTGTTCGTTGGATTTCAACATGGTGAGATATTGGTCTCTGCTGACCAAGCTATCTTAGCCGATGGCACTTCCTTGCCGGCCAAAGTGGGGAACAGTGGGACCTTTTTGGCCGGCTTTCCGATGACCAACCTGAAGACGGCAGTTGAGACGGCGGGTGACCCGACCCAGACGACAGTTCAGGTGCAGTTGGTTGGTACCGAGTTCGGCATCGGGCCTCCGAGAGTTCCTCTGCCGGCGAGCCTCTATCTTGCTAACGATGGATATTCGTGTCCCAATTATACCATGGAAGGTAGATTTGATTTTCCTATGGTCGTTCGTTTTTGTTTCCTCTTGCTTGATGGCCTTTTCGTGCTGATGCTAAATAGACCTTCTAATTATATAGTGATGATACAGATAAGCACGACATGTTATGAAATTAATGGCATCAGTTTATGCATCAATCTTTCGTATGTTTAGTACCCAAGGACGTTACTGTTTTGATTCCCCTACATACATTCATTATCTATTTTTGTTTTGAAGCATCGCAAACAATGCTAATACATTGTAGATGCTGATAACATCTGACATCGGCATAAGAACAACATTGGTGCCAAAACTTGTGTACGGATGCTACTTTGGTGCCAAAACTTCCATTTGGATTACTTGGTCTTAAAAATTTTGAAAAACGATCTTTTAAGTGCCAACTCGATCCGATTGGTTGGAAATCGACATGACAATTTTTATTAGTATTTGAAGCCGATGTGGCTCATGGGAGAATACAATGAGCTTTATCTGATCAAGATTTTTATTTTAAATAATTTTTTTTTTTTTTCCTTTTTATTTCTTTTCTTTCTTTTTTCCTTCTTTTCCTTTTTTTTTTTTTCTTTCTTCTCCCTTTGGTCACCGCCGGTGTTGCCTTCCCCGAGCGACGTCCGGGCGAGGGCCACCGGGGCCCTGGCGACGGCCGGCCCCTAGATCCGGTGAGGGAGGCCCTCACTGGGCACACCCCGCCCATGCGAGGCAAGGCCGACCGCCGGGCTTGCCCGCCGTCACCAGCGAGGGTCGGTCGGGCCTCGCCTGGCAATGGGCGGGAGGCCTCGCCTGTGGCGGGCCTCGGGCGAGGCCAGGCGGCGGTGGTCGGCCTCCGGTCACCGGCGGTGACCAAAGGGAGAAGAAATAAAAGAAAAAAAGAAAAGAAAAAAAAAAAAAAAAAATTCAGAAAAGTATTTAAAAAATCGAAATATATACGTGGAAATGCCACGTAGACTAATTTTTTTTAAAAAAAATCCAACTAAGATTAAAAATTTAATTATAAATGCCACGTATTAATTTGACTGAAATTTCTCGTTATTGGCACCAAAGTGATCATTTTTCCTCCGATTTGGCACTAAAGTGATCCAAATGGAAGTTTTGACACTAAAGTGGCCTCCGTACACAAGTTTTGGTACTAATGTTGTTCTTCCCTCTCTGACATCTGATTTTCCTAGGTAACACTACTATGAACCTCTGCTGCATCAGAAATCTAACATCGACCTCCAACTCAACGGTCGGCGATGGCTTCCTGCCGCGACAGGAAGGCGATCTCATCATAATGTATGACGTGACCAAGTCCTCAAGCACCGATTACTGGGCACAGGTCACAATTTCGAACCACAATCCTCTCGGCCGTCTTGATAACTGGCAATTGAGCTGGGATTGGGCGAGGGACGAGTTCATTTTCGGCATGAGAGGGGCTTATCCGACTTTGGTCGATACAACGGATTGTGTCTTCGGTAAGCAGGGCCAGCACTACACGGACCTCGACTTCTCGTTGGCATTGAACTGTGAAAAGCGGCCCACGATCATGGACCTTCCACCTTCTCGAGCGAACGACACCAATCTCGGGTTGGTTCCGTTCTGCTGTCGAAACGGTACGATCCTTTCTTCATTGACAGACCCGGACAAATCCAAATCGACGTTCCTAATGCACGTGTACAAGATGCCGCCGGACCTGAACAGGACGGCATTGACCCCACCTGTGAACTGGCAAATCAACGGCACGATGAGCTCGAACTACCAATGTCAGCAGCCGATCCCCGTCAGCCCTAGCGAGTTCCCAGACCCCACTGGGCTGGCCTCCGAGACGGTGGCGATCTCGAGCTGGCAAGTGGTGTGCAACCTCACCAGGCCTAGAGAGAGTCCTAAGTGTTGTGTGTCCTTCTCTGCTTTTTACAATGATTCAGCGGTTCCTTGCAACACTTGTGCTTGTGGATGCAACAATGTCCCTAGCAACACTTGCAGCGCCACGGCACCGGCGCTCCTCCTGCGGCCTGAAACGCTCCTCATCCCGTTCGAGAACCGGACCAAGCAAGCCCTGGCGTGGAGCGAGATGAACCGGTGGTTGAAGCCCAACCCTTTGCCATGTGGGGACAATTGCGGGGTCAGCATCAACTGGCACATGTTGTCGGATTACCAGAACGGGTGGACGGCAAGGATCAGCGTCTTCAACTGGGGTGAGGAGAACTTCGCCGACTGGTCCGTGGCTGTGGAGCTTGACAAGTCAGGGGCCGGGTTTGAAGAGGCCTACTCATTCAACGGGACACTTTTGGGTGACTACAACAATAGCATATTTCTAAAAGGCCTCCAAAATTTCAATTATCTCCTCGCAGAGAAGAAAGGGTCAAACCCCAAAAAGGATCCGCCGGTCCCTGGCTCGCAGCAGTCGGTGATCCTGTTCTCGAAGAAGAAGACGCCGGGCGTGAATCTGGTCGGCGGGGATGGATTCCCAACAAGAGTGTTGTTCAACGGGGAGGAATGTGCAATCCCAAGAATACTTCCCTCCAGTGGTCACAAGATGAGTGCAAGTGCCAGAATAACTGCTGTTGTTTTTAGCCTGGTGACCTTGTTAGTACTCTCGTTCTGTCAGTGATCACGCCCTCTTGATTTTGCTTGTACTTTCCTCTTTGATGAGAGATGTCCCATGTGGTTTCTTTTCCCTAATTGAATTGATTTGTTCGTGGATCGTTTCTTGACCTCCTAATAGTTCATTTGATTGATTCAGGTTTTGTGAGCTCAACAAAGCCTTGTATGAAGCTGACAACTGATTTCGAACTTGTTTGGGATTCAATCTTCCTCTTGTTTGACTTGGCTCTAAGGATTTCAGCATCCATCCATGTCTGCCAGCCAAAGAAGTAAAAGTCTGTCAGCTGACTCGTTCTTGCAGGCGACATTTCTTGCAATGTCACGCCACATGCCTTGCATAGTCACGTGACAAGCGGAACATTCACCTTCAACTAATCTTTATGAAAGCATAAAGAAAATACGTAACGTATGAAAGCATAGTCATAACTAACACCAGAGACTAACCAAACTGGATAGGTTCTCTCACTAAAGAAGAACCTCCGTTCTTTATTTTTTCTTTTAATTTTCTTTTCTGGGTTTTTGGAGGAAGTGGACATGCCATCCGATTTTACTCTTGACAAGGTCAAATTGGAACTGGAGTCATGCTGAAGTCCGTTTTCTGAATTGGGTCCATTCAAACCCATCTAGGTGAAAATTTGGTGTTGTAGCTAAGGGCACTTCAATTCTTTTGTTTTTCTTTTCGTCACTTTATCAGTACTATTAAAAAAAAAAACAACCAAATAAGAAATATTCGGTGATTTCAAAGCGACGCAACAGCTGCTGCTGATATAGTGCAGTATTTGCCCATTGACATCCACTTAAAACTTGCCACCGCCTAGAATTTAAGTAAAAAAGAAAATCATCAATGGGGAATAAACCAATTATTTTTGTTCAAGATTTAGGCAGATATGCGCAGTGGCAGTTGGCCACTAGATCTAGACGGCAGTGGCGGTGGTTGGCCATAGCAATGCCTTCATATACAGATCTGGAGGATGGTGGCTCGAGGTCCTGACGACCATGGACCGTAAGCTTTAAAGAAAATGGTTAAAAAAAAAAAAACGGCAGTGGTTGAGCGAGATTAACGCAGAGCAGTGGCTAGCCTCCACGTCCAACCCCTCAGCGTCGCGTGAGAACGAGCCTTCGCTACTCATGGCCAAGGCTCCAGATCTAGAAGCTCGACCAGATCTGGAAGTCTGGAGGCACTGGCCATGGACGAGCAAGGATGGGGGTGGCTCGGCTTGGATGCGCAGCAGTGTTGGTCTAAATGTGGCACCCGACGTCTCCACCGTTGGTGACAGGGCAAGGACAAGAGGAGGCGCCGAGGTTAGTGGTCCATGCTAGGAGGCGGCTGCAGATGGAAGAGGAGGAAGATTTGGACAGATTTTTTATCCGACTCCACGTCAATAAATATATATTTATGTATATGTATGTTAATTTGTAATTGAATCAGAACGCTAAAAACCTCGCCAGCGGCTGACGTGATACTTTTTAAACCACTGAATTTCTTCTCCAACCAAACGTTGGCCTGACCCTTTCACCCGTTTACCTTGGAATTACATTCTTTCCTGCATAGGAGCAATTAGATCAGAGGAATGAATAAATAGACATAATGAAATTTGGAAGTAATTAAACGCCCTCTTTATATAGATCCTAAGCCTTCGGATACGCATTGGAAATTTGGAAGTAATTATGGAATTCAGCTGGAAAAGAAACATGAAATCAATTGGTTCAAGCAAATAGGAACAATCTGAACCAACTCTTTGGCCAAAAAAAGGCTTCAATAGACATACTGAACGAAACTCCTGGAGTTTGCTCTTAACAAGGCAAGCAACCTGATTGTACTGTAGCAGGTTGAAAACAATTGATTATCATATAGAAAACCATTGGTTGATCATGTAGAAATCTATGCAACTTGCACGTATCAACTTTAAATACATGAAGTAATACTTTTGCTTCCAATATTCCCAACTGACTGCAATTCTTTCATGAAACTCAAAAGTCGGAGCTACTCTAAGCTGAACCTGGATCAATAAAGCATTTTTTCCCTCTCCCCCTCTAGACTACTAAATTTCCAGGGGGAGATGCACATAATTACAAAGTTATGGAGGCACATAAAACAATCTGTTTAGCAGGGAATAGCGGAAAACAGATGCCTTTTACTCTAAACACATTCTTTCTATCTCATATACCATATCAAAATTGACACCTTAAAATCATATGCCTATAGAGCAAAGCACTTTAGGGAAGGGATTGTCATCCTTCTGTTATCTCCACTGTGTGTTGTGGGAGACAAAGAACTGGTAATCGGGAAGAGAAACTTGCCGCCGCCGGAGCCAATCATCAGCATCTCGCAAGAGAGAGTTGGCCCGCTGGGATTCAAGTGGTCCATTAGGAGTTAAAATTGAGCCTCCTAGTTTATAGGAAGCAAGACCGAAAACAGGAAGAGAAAAGGCCCTTCTGCCACTCGAAACATGAAGTTGTGGCTTGAATTTGCCTGTGTTGGAAGACATGCATTTAAATACAGCAGATTAGAGAAAAAATGTGCATGCATGAGAGAGAGAGAGAGAGAGAGAGAGACAGACAGACAGAGACAGAGACAGAGAGAGAGAGAGATACTTTTTGAGTGCGTCGACAAAGGATGAAACGATAGGAAGGATGCATCAAAATTCTGCAGAGTGGGGCCTACGGGTATTCTATATATTGGATACCTGTTCCCAAGACCCAATCCATCATAAATGCAAGCGGTGAAAGAATCAAGCAAGATAGCAATATTCAATGTTTAATATTGCAGTAGTAACAGTATATTACCACGCAACACAAATCCAACTTGAAGGCAATATATCGCAGCTTCTGTATCTTTTTAGGTCAGGAAACTGAGATGTGAGAATTGAAACCTGAGGAACAGGGATGAAATTAAGTGACGCAAGCTAATGCCATGAATTTAGCTCATCCAATGGTATACAAACTTGCCTTGTCATAAAAAGGTTTGCGATGATGAGGCTGCTCTTGCTCCAAATACTCAAATATTAGCGTCCCAGAGGAATTGCCGGCCTCCGCTTCATCACTCGATGAACTCACGAGAGGCTTCTCTCTTAATGTCAGTCTATTCATCTTCTGCGAGTTTGAATTAGTAAGATTGTGTTGATTCCATGATGCATCAACAATACCTTTCCCTCTTCTTTCCACTTCACAGTCACTGCTGCCGGCACTACTTGTCTCTCTCGATGTCTCGGCATCACTGTCTTCACCTGTTCTCCTGTACATACAAAAACACCACTAAATGAATATGCAGCATAGGAAAGAATGGCAACAGAAGGGAAAATTCTTAATGAGATTTCCCATAGAATAAGCCTCCACATATCTAACCCTTTTCGACCATTTTGTACATCAAAGTAATTGACGTGGCCAGGTCATGAAACCCGGCCCAGTGGATATCTAAAGGACATATCTGCAAAAAATACACCACAGTTCCCCCAGAGACTTGCACTAATATCATGCGAACACGTGGCGATTTGCAAACAATGCATTTGAACTGCGAAAGGATGAGCTCATCTACATTGTTGCTAACAATAAATTAATAACTACTGAAAAGGAAAATTCTGCTTCTGTAAACGACGTATATTTGGACATATTTATTACTGTTACAAAAGCAATATCAAACTTGTTTTTCACATCTTGGCCACCCCAGGAAAAATAAAATAAAAAACATGCTTTTGTCGCATGACAAAGGCAACTACAGCCTACCAACAAAAACAGTCTGCAAGCAGTTAAGCAAATGGCAAAAGAAAGCTCATTAGGGAATGTTTTAGCGAGGCAGGGATAAGTTTCATCAATTACTTCCAGAGGCAACATGTTCATTTGGAAGTCAAGTATCAATATATACCCAGCATTCATTTGTTCCAATCCGTTTAAAAAGGAGCAGCAATGCCAACTCATTCAGTCATTTTAAGCAGCAGGAATTTCTAGTTCAAACATGAATTTTGATGTCTCGATTTCGAATCTGCAGCATTGCTAGGAAACCTGAAGGTTAAGCTAGGACAACCATAAGGATGGCAAGAGGCAAGTATACAGGGAGGAGCTTAATGGAAGTCGGGTATTAAGGATAATTTGGAAGAGACTGACTCTGTACTCAGCCTTCATAACTTTCTCTGCTGGAATCGCAAAGAGAAAATTAGGGCCTCTAAGAATGTTCCAATACCTAATGTCCATCGTTAATAGGGTTGGAAATTATTCAGTTCAGATAAGACACAAAGACATGTGCCTGACTATAAAGCATCTCATATAAATTATGACTAGAAGTTCTCCTTCCCAACATCAAGTATAAGAAAACAGGAAATTAAGCAATCAGTTTTTGTGTTTTTCTATGTGCAAAATAGCTAGTTATGAAAAGAAACTTCTTCAATATCTATGCCACCAACTCTTCCGTGTTACCATAATGTTAAATCTTCCGCTTCCTTATTTCATTCTTTTCTGTGTGAGCACCATTTAGTACAGTAGTTGCATCCATCTTCTAAAAAAATCAAATAAAACAATTCAGCCACAAAGAAAATGCCGAAGCAAACCATGCTGAAAATGTGAGGCAGAGCATGCCCAGTGAGGTGGCGAAGATGAAATGGGTAGACTGTGGGTAGCTTTTCAATCTTGCTTCAAAAGTTTTTGTTTCACTAGACTAAAGCTTGAAGGGGGGAAGCATGTGTCAAGAAACTGAAGACTTGAACACTGCACATGGGATGCAGGTCCTTTTGAATTTAACAGGCCTATTGGGCAGTGTCAACTGAGTTTTTATTTTCGTAGGCCGAACGGATCCAATGACCTGCCCAAAAACTGATCCAGAATTTTTCAGCTTGGTGTGAGAATTTTGGTTCATTATTTTGCAGTCCATCAGGTTTTCTGGACACCCCTAAAAGGAGCACACTAGTACGTGAGCCGGAAAAACCACAACTTACCAAATGCTCCAGCTTTATCATGCAGGCATCTATACAATGCCATCGTACTTCTCAGTCCTTGATGAACACGAAAAGAACTTAAACATATTGTCCCTTCAGATTCAAGAGGGGTATAAAGCCAAGTTTTACGATCATCTTCCAAGAAAAGTGACCATACAGTGAAAACCAAAAAGAATCAATTGCCACCAAACCCAAAAAGTGGTAGCTACACCATCTTAGCCAAACCATGCCCAACAAAACAAACGGCAAACTTATATCACCAGATAACACACTAGAAAGCAATGTCTGCCCTGCCCAATGAGGCATCAATCAATCAAGAACTCCACGCTAGGTCATTGAAAACTCTTTAGGCCAATGTGCACAGGATTATTCCCCTTCCACCCAAAAGCTAAGGGAGATGATAACCAGCTTTTTGAACAGATTCCCTCTTACAATGGTTTAATCTATCTGCATAAGCATAATGCACCATCATTATAAAGTTTCAATTAAATTGTTACGTACACCTGACATGTTTTTGCGTTTACTGGTGTTAGATTGCTTTTTGTATCAATCAGAAATCGTTATATTACTGAAAGATATAGCAAGATATAGCAGGCAAGCCTGATGCAGCTTAAGCACTTAAAATTGACCTGAAGTTTAAGTAAACAAATGTTCTATCTTCAATTGGGGCTCAGTGGCAGGACTTACATATATCTAACTCTTGGAAGAGCCTAAGGTGCAAGAGTCAGGTGCACCAGACATGCTTCAAAAAAAGAGCAAAACTCCATATATGTGGGCATATGATAACATATAGCAATCACTGCTACTCCTAAGATTCCAACAGCTAGAAATTGAAGTCATTATATGTACAAACTTTTCAGTTTGCAAGAACCAGATAAAAGGAGCTCCAGCATGTATAAACCATGAAATGGAGCTTAGGAGTTAGCTCCCAAAGATCCCTTCTGCAATTTAATGATCTAGCTTTATAAGCATGGATGCATGAAACGAAAGAACACGTGCAAGAAAAATTGCTATAAACCATGAAAAGAGAAGCACATAAAAAAATAACTGTAGAAACTACCAAAGAAAACATGGAAAAAAAACTTGCCCGCATGCAAGTAACAAAAATAGCAGGACCATGAAGGCAGACAAGTCAGATTGGCATGAAATTCCTGTTGCCAACGTAAGTTACAACTAAGGTACAAGAGTCATGTTTCTTTAGCCAAAAAGAAAACCAGATGGCTTAAGGAGTGATAACTCTTCCATAATTGTGGTGACACCTTTTATTTCCCAACAGATACATGGTAGAAGAGCTTCAAGATGCCATCTTTTGTACCAATTACATTTGAAAGGACCATGACATTCATCAATTTTTGTAGTTATCACCTTTTTCACAAGGACTCAGTTAAAAAGAAGAACTTGTTGAAAGACTGGATTTTTAGTTGATAATATTAAAACACCTATCCACACAAAAGCATGTAACATTTTTTGTGAAGCTTAAAAAGATGCTCCACTGTGGAAGTGACCAAGAAGAGACAAAACTTGGTAACTTAATTTGTATAGTATAATGCCTTTCTTTCCAGACAATTGCTGAGCAAAAATAACTGATATGCAATAAAACGTTGAAAACTAAAGTAAGGCGGGTACAAGTCTCAGTACTCTACTGGGCACTAAAATCAAATTCTTTGGTTCATCGCACAAGCCACTGCTGCAAGCATGAAAACACTTGGCCAGTGCTTACATCAAGTTTTAAAACTGATAGACCGATGTTAGATCTGACACTAGTTTTGGTGTAAGCAACAAAGATGCTAAAGTTGGATGGAGGCAGTGGCAGTAGCTGCAAGTTCCTTAAAGATTAACATTAACTTGCAACATATTAGAAGCACGCATCTATGCAAAGATGTATGGACATTAATTTCACCGTGTTAAACCACTACCAAGTGAAGCAAAAAGTATGAACACTATCATTAGAACCTTATGCAGGCAATCTAACACAAACCAAGCAGAAGACATGATCTTACCTTAGTCTAAGGGGATCAATGTACAACTGAATACCAGATAATGATGGAACATAATACTGCTTCACAGGCTCACTCCCAGTCAACAGTAGTGGCACTCCAGCTCCAAAGACGCTCCACTCTTTAAAAGATTCCCATAAATCCCCAAGAAAATAATAAGGGAGTGGATCAGCTTCCCGTGGTCGCCAACGCCTTGATCTCAACTGTAAAGTATCAATCCACAAGACAAATAATGCCCTTAATATTAACACACAATAAAAGTCAAGATACTGCAAAAACAAGTATACAGGGATACCGGATGGTGCACATTTGAATGAAGAATATTGACAGGCAATGGAAAAATTTAAAGTTACTCGTATGTCGACATGGAAGACAACTCCCAGAAAAACTTAGCAAAAATGTAGAACATAAGAAAATCAGGCATGGTCCAATTCAATCAGGGAAAAGATAGGAATGAAAAATCCAAGATTCCGAACTCAAACTAAGTTCTGAAACAACAAATGCGAATCATAACAACTTCTGTTCAACCCAGCATATGGTCTATGAGGAAAGCTTCAAAATTGAAGCTGCTATCCTCTTTATTGTACGGAAAACTCTCACTGTCTCAACCCAAGAAAACAAGATGAGTAACAAAAACAGCAAATCCCAACTTCAGTAAAATCAAATTTCAGTGTCGCTATAAAGATAAGAGCATGTCATTAGAACACCCTGGACAAGCGACATTCTCTAATTTTCTCAGCAACCCAACAGAAGACACCAACAGACTCCACAATCAGCACACGTCTCCAACAAGTGCCTACAACGATCGAAATTGGCACATCTACCACAAATGCCCCCCCAAGCTCCCATACCTCGGGCGAGTCGTGAGCCCGGACCGAGGGCGTGACGGACTCTATGAGACGATCCAAATTGGTCGAATTCGCAGTCCCGGGGGGCGAGGGCGACGAGACCGAGTTCGGCCGCGACAATGCCGAGTCGTCCGAGGAGTCGGGGCGCGCCAGGGCCTCCGCCTCCGCCTCCGCCGACTCGATCCGGGGCTGCTTCTGGCGGAGGAGCTGCTGCTGCTGCTGCTTCTGGCGGAGGAGCTGCTGCTGGTGCCGCCGGACCGGCGGCGGGTTGTAGAACCGGTTGTCCGGGTGGACCCGGGTCACCGCGAAACGGCCGGAGTTGGACATTACGGCAGCCGCGGGCGCGCGAACCGGAACGAGGCCGCCGATGACCGAGCCGACCGGGGAGCGGATTCGCGCGTCGAGACCGAAGCAAATTAGGGTTTAGGGAGAAGGGAAATTGGGGGCGGGCGAGGGTTTAGGGGTTTGGGATGCAGCGCGAGCGAGAGAGAGAGAGAGAGAGAGGGTATTGCCCAAACTTCGCAAAGCTTCGATTTTGATCGGGGAAGAGGAGAGAGAAAGCGAGAGCGTGCGCGTCACAGAGAGAGAGAGAGAGAGAGAGAGAGAGAGAGAAGACTGCGTATTTCGTGCTTGTGGTGAAAGGCTGCTGCTTCGACCGAGAGCGTACGAGTTTTCGCAGGGGGCTTTTGGTGCGGGATTTGGAGGAGAGAGACGACGGAAGAAGGAGGAGAACTTTGCTGGCTGCTTTCGCTGTTCCTTTTGGTGTTAATCCTCTTCCTCCTCTCTTTTTTTCGGTGTTCCGATTTCTTGTGACTTTGTGAGGATTGGAGGAAATTAAAATTCAAAGGAGTTCCGCCGGTACCCTTGCGGTGCGACTCGCGAGGTGTCTTTGGTACGTGCAATTCGCGGCCCCCGCTACTGGCTTTGGGGAAACACGACAGTCGCTGACGAGAGCCGTGTGGGAGTCGGGTCGGGCGGGGTTTGAAACGGCAAAGCAAACATTTGCCCACCCCCCCCCCCTTCTCTTTAGAAACGGGCCCGCGCGATCTCTGACTCGTGTCCCGATCCCTCTTTTAAAACGACGCCCCCCCCGGGTCACGCTCTCGTGTGTTTCTCGAAATGGCATCTAGGAGATCTTGGTCTGTGTGATTCTCGATTCCTCCCCGTGGCCATGCGGGCCATTCAAATCTACCCCATTTGAAGAGCTGGTGACGTTTGGCCACATCATCCCTTAGCTAGTGAAAATGCCCGGTGGAGCAGTGCACAGTGGTCAAGGATGGCTGCCGTTTGTTCAACATCGGGGTGGTTTGTTTCCTTGGGGAAGGTAAGCCCGTTGGGAAACCCCTTCTTGTAAGTTTCGATGAGAAAAGCTCTTCGTGAGAGAATGATTTCGGTGAAAGAAACGATCCTAGGATGCAAAGTAACTTTCCCTTTCCCCCCCCCTCCCCCTCTCCACTCCATCGGGAAAGCAAACCGATTCCTTTTCTTCTTTTAAGTCAGAGAACTTTCCTAGATGATAGGTCGGCCTCACACCTAATTCCAAAATATAAGATGGATCGTATTTTTCTCCGATCACCCTTTTGATCGGTGAGATGCAGCCATAGATGTCGTTTACATTCGTCTTCGTTTAATTTTGTGCAGTGATATCCATGACTTATGACTTATCGATTAGAAAGAAGGGTTGTAGAAAAATATTGCCCTGTGTAAGATAATTGCTTGTCTTCGGCGGAAGTTTATTTGTCTATACAAAAATTGTTGTCGAAAGAGTTCTCAAGTTTATAGATGATACAGATCATGGTGTGCTTTCGACGGGCCTATCTAAATCCGATCCTTGGAACTAGAATCGTGTTGTTAGCCACCCAAATCGATTGCTAGTGATTGGGTCCAATTGTCGAGGAGCTGAATCCAATTGCTAGTGGCAACCTAGATCAGCCGATTGCGATGGGGTTGATTTGATCAATGGAGGGGGGCGGCAGTGCTAAATTCAAAGATTATTTTAATTTGATTAACTGGAACTAATTTTGTCTCTACATTTTCTCTCATGGGTTTCATAACATAAATATCATCGCTTACCAATAATATATCATATTCTCCTTTGGTATATTTATATAACGGTAACTGAATATAATTATTTGAATTTCCCTTCCTAATTTATGCTCTTGCATACCGACATTGAAATTTCAACAAGAACACCACATCATTAGATGGTTATTTCATCAAAATGATCCTGATCATTTTATTATGGAGCACTGTAAAACTTAATAAGTTTCCATGAGAAAATGAGCTGCACATGCAAATGATGATTATTGAGATCTAGGTAATTATGATAACAATTTTGCAGTGCATTTGGATATAGTCAGACATTTAAAAGATTGAAATTTCCCGTTTAACTACGAATCTCTTATCCAGCAATACAAAGGCTTGATGGGCATCCAAATGAAATTTAGGTTGTTTTTGGAAATCCTATTTCAGTCTCTGTCACGAGTGCTAAAATAAGAAACTTGCATTTTAGAAAACGCCTAAAGTCAATAGGCTCTATAAAGTTCACGATTTGTAATCAAGTGAATTTATTTCAATCGGAACATGTTAAATAGTTGTTGACAATTGTTCGAAACCGAGTCGAAGCTCCAATAACATCTCACCACGTAGATGATCACGATGAAACTCTAACACAGTCTAATGGAAATGTAGCCAATTGGTGATGACAATAGTTCAAGAAATTGCATGAAGTCGAGTTTAAATTCCTATCCTGGAAAAAAAAAAGGAAAATGCAGAAGTTAAAAGAAAACCCTAATTGGGCCAACAACATATGAAGTCAGATTCTCCATTGGGCCGGGCTAGCCCAAAGTTAGATCGCAGTGTAAGATTGAACGTGCTAATTACTCTTCTTAAGGAATGGATCGGGCCTCAGTTTGGGTCAAATTTAGGCCCGACCGGGAGCTACTCTTCCTGAAATTCTAGAAATAATATTGCTTACATGTACTTTCTTTTTAAAAAAGTATTTGCGAATCTACACGCAAGTACTTATATATAGAAACGTCAATGGTTAGGTTTGGATTGGGTTTTCATGCTACCCAACCTTGAACTGAACCACAAAGGAATGTGTATTTTCACTGACCCAAACCCGATTTGAAATGCAGATAACCTGAGCCGAAAACATGGTTCAAGTAGGGTTAGGGTGGTCCAAGACAGGTTTCCTTCTTTTGTGGTTTGGTTCCAGCTATTCAAGCTTCCGTCCACAATTTGACATTGTTGATTCAAGAATGAAAATGCCCATATAAAAAATGAGACAATTGGGCTTTTCACAAACCACAACGAATATACCGAAAGACAAGTGAAACTTATATAACCTAATCTAACATTTAATCGTTAGGACCTGACAACAAGAAAAAAAAAATTAAATATTGTGCAGCTCAGCATCGTTGCTTGCTTGCATCAAACCGATGAATATGTAAGTTATATATCATAAATTTCATGTGTTTTGGTTTAAAAAAAAAAAAAAATGCAAGTCCTCCAATCTATTGGGTCTGACAGTACGGTGGCAATGGAGATTAATATAGAAAGATAGATCGGCCTCATACCCGTACTTCACATGGCTAATCAAAGTCAAGGCGATGAGAGACATAACAGTGGTCAATCATACTATGTCAATGCTTAGCTGCGAGTAGGATCAAATTTCCTCGAAAGATCATTTCCAGTCGGAATTTGCTTATGTTTCGACTTCGAAATCCTCAAATCGCGCGGGCTAAATAGAAGATGACGTTTCCACAGAAGACTAACATAACAAAAGACCGTGGTCAATAAACTTGTTTATTAGGTGAGCAACAAAGTGGCACTAGCCAAAAACAAATCAATAAGTTGACACCGCAAGTAAAGCCCCATATGTCCATCGCAATCAGAGCCAGTAAAAGATGGAGCACATTGCCTCCTCCACCGTCGTACTCTGTTCGAGAGCAACGCACCGGGACAACAGTGGTCCTTTTAAAAATAAATAAATAATACGTGAAACATAATAATTTGACAATAGGAGAGTGAAAGAGTCAGGTACAGCATCACGTGCTAAATCGATTCCTTCCGCGGCAAAACATAAAGCAAGAAAAAAAAACAATTATTATTGTACGCTCCGTAATATCTAATCAGTCCTTAGCATATTGTACGAAGTATATTATTACTAAACTATTTAGTTTTGACAATTTAGTTCTAAATTTTTGCGCGAAATCTCAATCCTTTGAATTAAAGAAAATTATGAATGAATTGATATCTGTATGATATGTTTAGGATTAATTGGTAATTTTCAGTTGATTCTTGATATGTCTATGTATTCTTGGGATTTGATCGGTGAAGTTAAGGTTCGTCGTGGAAGTTCGTTATCGACGCATCTCGAGTTTATGCTTGCCCAAAGAACAAAGTGATTTGAGTTTCTTCGATCTTGTTGCATCGCTGAACTTCACTTTCTCATTTTATATCATGCAACACAAGTCGAGGACATTGCCATTTACTCACCGCATGCAGGCGCCTGTGGAATTGGTGACCAAGCTCACTGCCACGTTGGGGTTGCGTTCGGGTCGGATGCACCGGTTTAGGGCTATTTTGCCCTCTCTCTCTTCTCTTCTCTCTCCTCTCTCCTCTCTTTTTTGTTTAAAACGGTAGATCAAAGAAGAAATATTTTTCGGTTCGGTTTATCGGTTCGGTTAAAGTCCGAGGGGAAGGAAAAACCAAATCGAAGAGAACCATTTACACCCCTATTAGTGACCAAACTCACTGTCACGTTGGGGTTGCGCGGGCGTGCAAGTATTTAAAACGGTAGATCAAAAGAGATATAAAGTCCGAAGGAGAGAGGAATTTCTTCGGGACTCGAGAGATGGTACAAAATTTGGCTGGGGTTCCACTTTTTGGGGAATAGGAGTCTGAAGCAATAACAAGAATGTCTCGAGCGAAACATTTTTCGCAATTCCTATAGAGATAGTTCACTGATTGACCGAGGGAATTGATACAAGATTCGGCATTTTTGAACCATGAAACGCTCGGTCTCTAATTCGATTTGTGGGTGTAACCAATCCGCAACACCCACGTCAGGTATTTAGGGCGCCAATGCTAACCATTCTATATTCTATTCCACAGACGAATTTCTGAGCTAATATACACGCGTTTAATAACGACACAGAATTTATGTTTTTGAAATAAAAATTTGACACAAAATTTCTCCCTCTTGAATAGGCAGCGGGAGGTGGCCAACATCTGGCAATAGGCGGCGGAGGACGGTAGGAGGCGGCCGCCGGTGGGAGGCGGTCGGCATTGGGTGATGGGAGGTGGAGGAGTGAGGCGGCGAAGGACGGCGATGAATGAATGACCGAAGCAATGGAGCAGCCCGGAGGCAGTGGAGGCGGCGGTGGCAGCGGTGGCGGTGAGCGGTGAGCAGGTGGCGGGTTAATAGAGAGGGCGAGCGATGAGAAGAGTTATTTTTCATTTCCGTTACAGAAATAGAAAATTAGAAAATTTTTACTTTTAATTTCATGTTCCAAACTTCTTCCTGGAGTAGAAATTTATTCAAGAAATAGAAAAATGAAATTGCGTTACTAAAAAACGGATTTATGCTTCACACCTATTTTCTGAAACAGAAGAATAAAAAAAACAAAGAAATGCAATGATTATCATGCGATCTCGACTTCTCAATCTCTACCCCTTCCCCCCACACCCCCAAAAAAAAAACTTAGGCAGTGTCTGACTAATTGAGCAAGCAACCTTTAGCTTTTTGTTTTCGTTTGATGGCATCTGTGTCTTTGATTTGATTAACATACCATTCAGCAATATTTCAGAAAACGGAGCTTTCGGCATGTTTCCCTATTTCACCGTAGATCGGATCGAATTAAAACCCTGAACATATCACCGAGCTAATCAATCGCGACGCGGAGTAATCGAAGTACTTCGTTCCGTTGGAGATCGCTCTAAAGCCGCACAGGGACCAGACCACTTGCGTAAATGATCAGGGCGAACCAGACGGAACGAGAGGGATCGCAACACTCAGCGAAGGGCTATTCCGATGCATAAGGAACCTCCAGCACGTGCCGCGCGAATTCGCGACGGGTCACGGTGGGTGTGACCACTTGCCATGAATGGCGAGGGAACCTCAATCCAATTATACTTTCGCTTCAGGACTAGTTTTGGCCCCAGCAAGTTGATCTCCTGTTTCTAGGATTCGGACCACGTTCCATGAACTTCGTCTTTCTCGTGCGCTGCACCGGACCACGTTCTATGAACCTGAGAGGAGGTGGGGGGACCTTCTTTTGTTCCGCCGGCCTTAATTAGTGCCGAGTCGCGTCGTACTTTTGTCCTTCTGTTCCGTCACAACAGCCCAAGTTGCTCAGGGGAGGGACGTATCCGTCGCCGTTTTCATCCGACGACAAAATCATTGATTAACGAATTGCGCCACCGGAGACGAAAAATTTTAAAATAATACATATATAATAAATTTATTTTAAATTTATTTTTTATCATAAAAAAATTTAAATTATTATATTTATGACGAATTTATCTGCCGTTAATCTATGTTAAATTGAATTAATATCGCGAAAAACTACAAATCATTACACCTGTGATAAATGGAGGGTAAAAGCTAAAACGGTATCTCTGTTAACTGTAACGTGTTATCCAACTCGGCAATTTAATCGTAAAATATATCAGAAACTAATGGAGGGTAAATTCATTATAAGTTTGAGATTTTTAGCCTGTCATGTGTACATCAGTTTGGGGTTTTTCGTAGTATTAACCCTACTAATTAAGTATCTCTCGGTCTAGAAGTTTTTTTTTTTGTATTAATCAGGGTTTTTCTTTTCCAATCCAGGTAAAAAAATGGGTTATCCATAGCTTCATCCGAAGATTTTCAAAAGTACCATTTGCACAAGTATGATCTCGACAGAGGATAAGGGTAACTATCCATCCGCGCGTACGAATTTTCCATTGAAAGGCCCCGGTTGAAGATCCAAGCACTGCAGATGTCATTTACTCACGAGATCACACGACTGCGTGCGATTCTTGCTTTCCATTTCGAGGCGGATTTTTTTAAAAAAAAAAGCGTAGCTGTTTTTTTTTTTCAGTCGCCACTGCATTCCTAACCCCATAAAAAGAAGAGGGAAAAAACCTCAAGATGGGGCTTTTTACATAGGCGACCGTCTGAACAATCAAATTAATAAATTAGGGATTAATAAACAATAGTATCCATGTGAATATTTTAATCAGCTTGCTACGGAAACACAAACTTTAGGCACGCCTTATTTTTTTTTTTTAAAATTAATCCCCATCACCTAATTTGGGAGGAGAGTGGGACCCTCGATGACCCTAAAATGTCCTTAAAATCATCATATGGGTCGGGCCATTTGACCTGACACCAAAATACATCTCATGCTCGAATCCCGAAAGAGCTTAATTATTCTTGAAGTATCGCACATCACCAATATACAAAGTCTATAAACTCGTTATATACACGTGGTCCCCTCTCACTTATTAATTTGAGATTTTGAGTTGAGGTTTCATACCATTATGCCTATTTTACGAATAGAGTCTGTATTTCGCGGCGCATGTGTTTTGATTTTTTTCTCACGAAAATGCTCGAAAACCTTTAAGATGTGCATTTGACAAGATAAATTTGCAGGTAATTCTCCCAATAATTTCGAAAATTTGGATAAAATATTTAATTTTGATGGAAAAATGAAAAGAATTGCTTGTGACCTTTTCTTGGAAGCCAAAATAAACGACACTGGTCCCTCTCCAAAATTCTTTCCCTCCTAAACATGTCTGCCAAACAAAACAAGTTGTTAAATAGAAAAGAAGAAGAAGTGCCGCCTTGTCCGTGACGCCGTGGCTTTACTCAGTTCCCGTTCCCTCCTCTCCCCCTTCAGTTCTCTGCCTCTCTCTCTCTCTCTCTCTCTCTCTATCTTCATGGGGAATTACAGCTTCGGCAGCTGATATCACTTCCTCTCCTTCTTGTCCGGTACCCATTTCTCGTTGCTTTCTTTCTTTCCTTTTTTCTTTCTTGTCTGTTGATTTTCTTGCATGTTTTCCTTTCCTCGTTGTTAAGTTCAATTCGAAGTCTTCGGTACGAGCAAGACCATGCTAAGAATAATCCTTTTTGGGGTAACTAGAGTGCTTCATTTGCGCCGAACAAAAAAGAGAAGAGGGAGAGGCCAATTCCCATCTGCTTGGTCTCTCTCTGTCTCAAAGAATTTGTTTGGCATTTTACGGATGTGGGATACTGGGGATAGAGTTTTTAGCTGTTATATTTGGTTGATCAGTGGGTGTAGTATGATGCCTGTACCTTTGGTCTGGATCATGTGCTTGCCTTTTCTGTTGGAAAACTTTCTGTATAATTATCTTCAGACATCAAAGCTGTCTCTCTCTCTCTCTCTCTCTCTCTCCCACGCGCACACACTGACAACGATGGAATCACTTGGAAGATCCATTAATTTGTTTATTTTTCAATCTAGCTGAACTTAAGCAGAGTTCACCATATTGGATCATTAGCTTTTCCTTACCCAATCAAGCATCATCTTGATAATGCGACACATTGACCGATTTCGTCGTCGGATGTGCTCAGTCTCTGCTTCAACCATTCTGAGTTTGTGATAGAAGTTGTTGGTTGTTCATAACGCACAACAGAATTTAAACCAGATCCATTTTTTGAGGGCACAGGAAGCAGCAGTTAAAGCAATTGATGGGAGCTTTGCACGTACACCAAAGTTTTGTATGCTTTTTTGTAGGCCATAGTGGGTGGTGATGTTAATTGTTTTTTTCTTGAATACTCAGGTTTAGAGAGGGGTTTACTATATGATGGAGGCCTGCGATTGCATCGACACCCAATGGCCTCCTGGAGAACTACTTGTGAAGTATCAGTACATATCGGACTTCTTGATTGCTTTGGCATATTTTTCGATTCCCCTCGAGCTCATATACTTTGTGCAAAAATCTGCGTTCTTCCCATATAGATGGGTGCTGATGCAGTTTGGTGCGTTCATTGTTCTTTGTGGGGCGACTCACTTTATAAATCTGTGGACAATGAATATCCATTCAAAAGCTGTTGCTATGGTGATGGCAATTGCGAAAGTTTCTTGTGCCATTGTGTCATGTGCAACAGCTTTGATGCTTGTCCACATAATTCCTGACTTGCTGAGCATAAAAACTAGGGAATTGCGTTTGAAGAATAAAGCGGAAGAGCTCGACAGAGAGATGGGCCTCATTCTTACACAAGAAGAAACTGGATGGCACGTTAGGATGCTAACTCATGAGATTAGAAGTACTCTTGACCGCCATACTATACTGAAAACAACTCTTGTAGAATTGGGGAGGACATTAGGGCTTGAGGAATGTGCCTTGTGGATGCCATCACGAACGGGCACGACCTTGCAGCTCTCCCATACTCTACACCATCAGCTATCGGTTGAATTTACCATTCCGATAAACCTTCCCATAGTCAATGAAGTTTTCAGTAGTGGACGAGCAATGCGTATTCCCTATGCATGTCCTCTGGCTAGGATCAGACCTCTTATGGGCAGATATATGCCACCAGAAGTTGTCGCAGTTCGAGTACCTCTCTTGCACCTATCAAATTTTCAGATTAATGATTGGCCTGACCTTTCGGCGAAAAGCTACGCAGTGATGGTTCTGATTCTCCCCTACAAACTGTGGTAGACAATGGCGAGAGCATGAGTTGGAACTTGTTGAAGTTGTTGCGGACCAGGTTTGTCCTGTCTTACTTAATTGAAAATTTCCTGGGTACCTTCTCTTCTATGTACGTGGACACAATGCCTTTCACAAGTTTGGCGCTGGGCGTACCTTCTCACAGTTGCTTGTATAGCTGTAAATCTTTAGAACTTAAGCATGGTAGTCCACAAAGCAGTCGTTGAAAGAAGGATGAAAACAAATAATAAAGACCACTATGAGCGGAATTAGAGGGGCTTTACTGTAAGGTGGCCTACGCAACGCACAGCTATGAATAAGTTTCATGGAATGGGAACCTCATTTCAAGAAGTTTGCTCTCCCTATATCCCCGTTTGGTGGATAAATAATAACATGGAACATTATTGAACTGAGAATAACAGTAGCTTTGCATAATCACAAGCTAGAAGCTATTCTGGCCATTACCTTGCTTTTGCACAGGTCCCTCTCACTGGATTTTGATATCATGCTAATACAGCAGAGAAGTGGTGTTTTGATGTCTTCCATCCGAAATTTGTTAGTCGTTATACTCTTTCTTGATGCTATTAGTTCTGATTTTAGCATATCCTCCAATATATAACAATTTCAGACGTCATCTCTGTTTCAACAATTGTGAGGGAGAATTATGCTGCTACAGTGTGGGCCACATGCAAGTTCATTAAGATGCATGTTCCTGTCCTAGTGGTTTCCAACTGAGAGTAGATGCTAAATCACTAATGAGCTCTTCATGAATTAAATATGTCGGCTTGTCTCCTGCTTCTGGTTCTTTCCTTATTCTGCTTTTCACTTCCCCTGCCTAATCCATGTCTGATGTCAGGACTGTCCATCATGCATTTTAAATAGCGGTCGACACCGGACGTTGCAGTCAGTATAAAATGGTAGCGGCAGCCGCTACCGCTATTGGCCACTATTGCAGCGAGAATCTGATACTTGCCCATAGTGGCTGCTATATCTGCTATTGCGGCTATCGCGGATTTATGGCTGCTATTTGTGATATTGCAGTGGTTGCAAGAAATATCTCCGAAACTCAAGAAACAATTTCTTTCCAAATCTCGCATTCTTTCGCAAAATAAGAAGAAGAACAAAAAAAGAAAAAGAATAACAAAAGATAAGATCACGAGAGAATAAGACGGTAACTTTTTTTTGTCAAATGTTTTAATGCAGGTGGTATTTATGTATTGTGGTGATAAACCATAATTATTGTTGTTTTCATGTGTGTCTGTGGTATTCTAATTCCTATGTGTCAGGATATTTGTGTTTAGGTATATTGTGCGATATCTCTGTTTAATTGTAAACATGTCATGTATTAGTGTGATTCTTCTGACTTCCTAGTTTATCTTTTCATCACTTATAGCCATGTGTGAGAGTAATTCATCAATCCAAACTATATCTCCTATCCTCTCTGTCAAATCTATCCATAAATTTATATAACTCAACCTTTTGGCACCCTTAAATACTTGAACTGCTCTCTAACATAATATAGATAAATAAACCTTATACACTTCACACAAATTAATTGAGGACTTTAGCATGTTTTTGCAAATTTTATGAAATTGCACAACCACTATCACCTATTAGGAAGCCACTATGTCAGCATCCGTGACAACTGCGGCATGACGGTTTCCGCAACCGCAATTTAAAACCTTGACTGTCCTTGTTTAAAGTTTGGGCCTTTGGGGTTTAGTTTAGCAATTGCTACATGAAACCTTCTGTGGAGTCTGAAAATTAAAAACCTAGAAGGAGCAGGCGATACTGGTGGATAAATTGGATATGTCTGCTGCTATAATAGGATCAGAGTGTATTGGAAGTAAGAAGAGGGTACAATTTTGAAGATTGATTCTAACAAATTTTGAAACTCTGCTCGCTTGTTAGTTTGTTTAGATAATCTCTCCTTGAGAGAGATATTATGGTCTGGAACATCACTCAAACGGGAGAAAGAAAGAATGTGAAGGTTTCCTCGCCTTATGTCTACTTTGTGGTGGTGTGTTGGCATTCTTTGGATGATAGTCTCGTGTTACATTGGGGAATATGTCGTCTTCATCGTCTTGAAGCTTCTCATCAATCATTCACGACTTTGATATTTCCGTCCACAAGTGCCATTCTATACTTTTTTTTTTCTTTAGGTTCCTTAGTTTTTTTTTTTTGGTGAGGAAAGGTTCCTTAGTTTTTATTGCTTCAAAAATCATGAAACTGGTTCCAGGATTTCCATGTTATCTGGCTGCTGAATTTGCATCTCAATTTCATATTTAGGTAGCTGTGGCTCTCTCACATGCTGCTATTCTTGAAGAATCCATGCGAGCTCGGGATCAGCTTGTTGAGCAGAATATTGCTTTAGATTTAGCTCGCCGCGAGGCAGAGATGGCAATCCATGCTCGCAATGATTTCCTAGCAGTAATGAATCATGAAATGAGGACACCGTTTCATTCAATTATTGCGCTCTCTTCACTGCTTCTAGATAACGAATTGGCTCCCGAACAAAGGGTTATGATTGAAACCCTACTGAAGAGCAGCAACCTCCTGGCAACACTTATTAATGATGTTCTTGACCTTTCTAAACTTGAGGATGGCAGCCTCGAGCTAGACATTGGAACATTCAACCTTCGTGGTAGCATCAGAGAGGTAAACATAGCAACTTTTTGCTATCAGTAGTTAAGAAGTTTACAATAATCTTCATTTTGTCCATTAATTTGCTTTATCCGAGAAGCAACATGATTACTTGGTTATCTTATAAGCCCAGGTTATTAATTTGATAAAGCCCATTGCTTCTGCGAAAAAACTATCCACGACTGCATTTCTGGCTCCTGACCTGCCTACCCATGCTGTTGGCGATGAGAAACGCCTTATGCAAACTATGCTAAATATAATTGGGAATGCGGTGAAGTTCACAAAGCAAGGCTATGTATCAGTTGTAGCTTCCGTTGCAAAACCAGAGTCTTTAGTGGAGTGGCGACCATCCGATTTCCATCCAGTCTTTAGCAGTGCCCACTTCTACCTGAGAGTGCAGGTTGATGGTTTTGCAGTTTAGCTTCATTTGGCATGTATAGATTGTCCTTTTGAGCAAAACTCCTTATTATCTTCGGCTCTCTCTCTCTCTCTCTCTCTCTCTCTCTCTCTCTAGGCTTGCTATATATTGCTTTGCTTCACGTTCTCTTGCTCTGATAAATTTGAATTACAGCGCATCCCATATCAGAAAACATGGCTATCTTTTGTAAAAATCAATCTGGGTTATCATTGTCTTAATGACGCAACTGACTTGGATTCTCATAACAGGTTAAGGACTCTGGCTGTGGTATACAGTCACAAGATATTTCTCAAATATTTACGAGATTTATTCATCCTCAAAGTGGATCTAATCGAGGTAGTGGCGGTGCAGGACTTGGACTTGCCATTTGCAAAAGGTAGATTGCACACTGCTTAATGCTTTTGCTCAAATTGCAACTTGTGTAAGCATATATGGTCCTTTGGACGCTTTACTGATTGCTAGTTCCTCAAGCATATGAAGCCCTATTGTCTCATGCACACTGAACCGTAAGTCAGAATGTCCAACCTTGGGAGGGCTTCTAATAAGTTCAATTGAGTCAGAAAAGATCCATGGATCTTTGAACCTTAAATTTAGGCTTCTCAAAGCATAACATCAAATAGCAACCCTCGAGGTTGTGGATTGATTTATTTGCAGTGGTTACTATTTTTTTTTTCTGATCCCTTTTGGACACTCTTGATATCTCAGAGATAATTTTCTCGACCCTTTTGTCTACTAAAGTTTGCAAGCCACCAGGTGAAATTGCATTATCTTGGTTTTGTGATATGAGATCTCACCTACTCTCCTTGTTATGATTTTAGATTTATAAATCTCATGGGAGGTCACATATCCATTGAGAGTGAAGGCCACGACAAGGGCACTGAAGTCACTTTTATCATCAAACTACAGAAATGCAGCAATGCAAATGACTTAGCAGCACACAGGAGCACACCTAGAGCTCAGTTTGGTCATGGAAGCGCCGATTTTGCTTGGCACAAACCTCACAGAGACACTGACAGAACAATCCCCTCTAGCTCCTAGTATCAAATAAGTTTTTGAAGTCTCGAATGCAAGTTGGTGTATCCCAACGAGGTCTTCCCAAGATATTGTTCAAGTGAAAAATGGGTATTAACTGCATAATGCCTCTTCATCTTGGAGGCCTACACATCTGATACTTGAGTGATACTTCAAAGCATCAACTTTATGTCTTGATTAGAGAGGTCTTGAAGTTGAGTAAGAAATTGTGCAAGGAGGTCCTTCTATTTTTTTGTAAGTAAAAGAGTTTTTGTATGATCTAGTAATTGTCATATACTATTGAAGGTGGATCGGGATGAATTCGCTAGAACGCAGGGGAGTTGACGCAAGTGTCCAAGCAGTTTCGTGAGTATAACTTTGATTGTTCCAGTAAAATAACCGTTGATTCCTGTACTCTCAGTTTTCTTGCGTCTGCACTTGCCCTACATAGTCGTAGGAACTAGGTCCATGATGCACTCTTGTATAGTTTGGGATGATTCGCAATGATGATGGTTCACATTCTCTATATGCAGAGCAATGACTAACATGCATTTTAAGAGTTATTAGCAAATTCTATTACCAAATCACTCTCCTTCTCCAAATTTCTTAGTATTATAATACCAATAACTATTAGTAATGTTGTTGTTCTTTGCCTTTTTCTTTCCGGGCGGGGATTGGGGGATGGCCGAATTGAAGGTGGCACGAGCAAGCTCTCGGAATTACTCACCTAATTTTTGCGAATGATATGTCAAACTTTTCACAAGTGCCTCTCATGCATATTTACGTGCGATGGAAACTTCGTCTGGAGGAACTCTCCATTTTCTGGGCAAAATATGAATCTGACTAAGTCTGGAGTTTTCTTGGCAAGAAATGTGTATTGATTAACATGACTTGATATCTGCCAGTAGCTTTCTTTTGCTCAAGAAAGCATTTGAGATTGGGACAACCTTTGCTCCCGTGACCTTATTCAAAACTAAGATTTCACCTGTGCCAGAGATTAGGCAAAACGGTACTCTTAACTCGTGGAAACAAACCTTTTTATCTTGAACAGGATGCTAAATTTTTCATTCGGCTGGTCATTTTGTTAAGTCCCAATGAAGAATTTCCCATCTTTCACTCCAGAAGCAAACCTTAATTCAAAACATAATCATTTTTGGGGTCAATTTTCTTGATAGATAAGATTAACACACGTTGCTTGCCTGTTTTAAGCAACACAACGCTTTTTACCTTAAGTATGCCGAACAATATCAGCTTTGCTTATTTTGATGCATGATAAACCCCCACATGGTAACAAAACACCACGAATTGTGATCATTTTTTGACTCTGGTCATGACAAATATAACTGCTATAGGTAATACACCCTACCGCATCTACGACGTATGGGTATACCAGCTTCCGATGCTGCCACTCTCTCTCTTTTTCAGAAGAGAAACTTCATTCATACAAATTGATAATGCGCAAAGATGGATCTAACAAAGTGAGTAAGAATGAATCAAAGAAAAACAGCCACACCCGAGTATTCAAAATAAGTGCAACACTAAAAGAATCAAATCCACGGTAATAATTGGAAAGACAAGGATCTAAATAGAACTTTGAAAATCATCCGACTCCGTCTTTCTACCACATGAAACAGTAAGGTCCAGGACAAACAGAAACAAGTAGGCAAAAATAATCTAACATAGTTACTAAAGACACAGGAACACCAAAATTTGTGTACTCTTCAGTGTTCTTCATCACGGGTCTCACTTCTTTGCCTTCTTGGGTACCCTGAAAGCCAAATAAAATTCTCTCAGATAAATCCAACTGTGGATAAAGAGAAATCTGCCCATTTTGTTGCATATACTTACTCAGCTGCAGGTGCTGTAGCTGGTGGGGGTGCTGCTGCTGGCTTCTCACTAGGTCCCTGATCAATTTAGACAAGGGAATCAATTTAGAATCCACCTATGATACATAAATACATTTTCATTCATCTGTTCTCAGAGCTTGTTTTACTTCATTTGGCTCTTTAAACACAAGATAATTACTTTTGGACTCAAACTACAAAATTCAACTTAATTGATTCCCTCGTCTAATCATTATATATTGTCTAGCTGGTGATAAGACTCACCTGGGCCAAACGCTCCTCCCTCCTAGCAAATTTCCTTTCCCGGCTTGCCTTGTTCTTTGCCCTCTTAGCCTCGAATTGGTCAGACAATGTCTTTTCTCTGGCCTTCTCTGCTTTCGACTTGTGAATGCTCTCCATCAGCACACGCTTGTTCTTGAATACGTTACCCTTCACCCTCATGTACATGTCATGGTACATGTGCTTGTCAATCTTCTTTGATTCCCTATATTTGCGGAGCAAACGCCTAAGGACACGCATCCTCCTCATCCACAAGATCTTTGTGGGCAGCCTTGCCTCCCTCGTACCCTTGCGCTTACCTGAAATCAGGTCAAGTTACTCTTCACAGCCTCCTAAGGTTTTACTAGCTTCCCAACAGCAATGGTTATGTCATAGAGACTACAAATTACAATACAGACACATAATACATTGGGAAAAAGCTCATCCTTTCAGTACAGAGTCGTTCCCACTTGAAATAAAAATAAAAATAAAAATAAAATAAACATACTGAGCTCATACTATACCGAAGCTCTAATTTCGGAAGATCTCTCCATTCAGAGGAAACTTACCATAGCCTGAGTGACGGCCCTTTCTCTTGGCCTCCTTCATGCGCCGTGCCCTAGATCGAGAGTGGATCTTAGTGGGCTTCCTGATAATGAAACCATCTTTAACCAGCTTCCTGATGTTCTGGCCTGTGTAAACATCCAAATTGTTGTCAATCGATGAAGGCAAGAGAAACTTAACTATTGAGCCACTCCTGGCTGACAAGAAGCATGCAATCAGTGCTCAGAGGAAGTGCCACCACTTGGCGAGGGGCGACAGTGAAGCAAGGGAATGCAGTGCTAGAGAAATTACTCGTGAAACCGGATCAACAGTTCTAAATTGAATGTTGTACTCTATGTGGAATCGATTAGAAGAACCCAAATAACAAGCAAGCCACAGTTGAGGTGTTGATTACTTTGATTGCGATGCGAACCCAGATAGAAAGTAAAGGAGGGGAAGTTAGTAGCGACTCAACAAGTAAGTTCAACTGACACAACCAAATGTACACAGTCTTAACACAATAACTCTAGCCAAGATCCCACTCAGCCCCTCTAATTGAAGCTGAAAAGAAGAACAACAACCAGAAGTCCTCCAAATGTTCCTTTCCTTCCTTACGAACCAAACAGCAGAATCGAAGGCCAGTCACGGAAACCACACAATCGCTTGTCGATAAATTCTCCTACCCACAACACCAACTCTTCACATTAACGGCAACGGAAGACCAATTGATCCCGCCCCAGCAAGCACACTAAGCAGAGAGCACAAGAAACACGAACGCCACACAAAAAAAAGCAACAAACACAAGCGAATTCACATGGCAGCCAACCAAGAAATGCCTTCACATCCTCATCCTCCATACTAACAGCGCCAGAAACTTGACCTCCAAGTACGGAAGCTCACCAATCAACCCAAATACTTAAAACCCGTTGTTCAATCTCTGCCCCCCCCCCCCCCTCCTCCCCACCCACCATTTTCTACAGAGACAATGACAAAAGAAGCTCCGAACCGAACCGACATCTAGGAGACACGACACACAGGAGCGGATAGACGCACGAAGCATACAGCAGGAAAAGCAAAACGAAGAGAGAGAGAGAGAGAGAGAGAGAGAGAGACTTCATTGGGGGAGGGAGAAGCGTCACGACTTACGGGAGTTGGCCATGGAGATTTCGTTGACTTCATTGGGATCGAGCCAGACCTTGCCTCTGCCGCACTTGAGAACGCTGGCGGCCAGCCGCTTCTGAAGCTTCAGCGACACCATCTCTCACCTCTCTCTCTCTCTGGTCGCGATGCTTGGGTGAAGAGCAGAAGAGAAAATGGAAAGTGGTAAGGCGGAGTGTTTATATACCACAGCTTCTGCCTAGGGTTTTCCAGAGCTTCCTCTGTGATGGGCTGGGCTTCTTCGTCTGGTCTTTCCTTGCATTTCTTAGACCCATCACCTTGATTTAAAGCTTTGCTGACCTCGTTCGGCCCAGTTTGGAGATCTCTGTAAAGTTTCAACCCTGAAAAATGAGACAGGATCACCTTCCCTTTTGGGATTAAAATACCACGAAATATCCCAATACAATACATTCGTGTCACGTTTATCCTAATTTTTATGTCCCAAAAAATCCGAACCGATACGTCTAGTTTGGGGGTAAACGTGGCACGAGTGAGCCAGTTTGAAAAACTTTTGTGGTACGAAATTAGTTTGGGGTAAATGTGACATGGGGTGTACTAGTTTGGTATTTTTGGTGAGTCAAAAGTTAGTTTGGGGTTAATGTAGCATGAGTGGACCGGTTTAGGATTTGCAATGATATTAACCTTTACGAGGAGGGGAGGTTACTTCATGCCAAAGTAAAGCATAGCACAGGCCTAGAAGGTCTTATAATGGATTTACAAATCACTATCCAAAGGGGATTGCTGGCAGCAAGATTTGAATCTGGTTATGGTGTGCAGAGAGATCGAAGCTTACCAGCTGAGCCAATCCACTTTGATGGTATTAACAATTTTTTTTATATACAAAAAAATTGATTATTTCATTCTCGATGAAAAAGCATTGCTATTTGAAATTGCATTGTTGCCTCCCACCAAGATCAACAACCCAACGTGCAGACATGTAAAGCATTCCAAATGCGAACTGTTAGCCACTAAAAATGGACACTTTCAATACGTATAAGATGCAGAGTGAGTTTGATGGCCTTAGCCAACACTGGTTGACAACCCAACTCTGTTTCAAATGAGAATGGCTCTTCTTGCTTATCTGCGTCTCGCCAATTGTTTGCTTCTCTTGCCCCTGGTTGCGGTCGTTTTCGCCACTGACATCGATGCTTATGGGTCCAGATCCGGCCTCAAGAAGCCGAAACAGCATGGAGACCAAAGCCTCCTGTCCACAAACATTGGGATTCAAGGAGTCAGTTACTGTAGATCAGGCTTGAAGCTCGTCCTGCTCCAAGGTACCTAATGCGCTCATGTTCTGACCATGCTGGTTTCTGATCTTCTACGGCCATTGTCTGTTTGTGCTCACTTGTCTTCCGTTGCTCAAAATCATTTAAAACGAGATGATGCGAGTTTCGGCCCGCTCATCAGCGAATGTAAGAGTGATTTGCACGTATATATTATGGCTAACGCTATCGTAACCAAGAATAACTGTTAGAGCGACTTGATCACGTTGAAGTATATCATTCAGTCACCACGTTGGATCTTGCACAGCAAATCCACACACCATCGTCTTCAATTTTGATGGCGATAGACACTAGACAGTTCCAGTAAAGAAAATAGATCAGTTGTTGAACTGCCTAAACATGGTACATCCTCCCAGCTTCATTTCTCTTCTCTCTCAAATTTACATTAGCCAATGAGTGGAATTCCATATGTGGTGATAGATAAAATCACGGGTAAGTCGCAATACACATGACAATTACTCTTCCACAAAGCGAATAGAAATTGAACACAAAAATGTGATTCCAGGTGCTCGGGACGGGCGAGGGTACGAAACTGCTCCGTTCTGCATCTTGAGCAGACCGACTGATGCAAACGGCTATTTCTCGGCGACGTTGTCGCCATCGGAGGTCGAAGATGACTGGAAGCTCACACGTTGCAAGGCTTTCCTGGAGTCCTCTCCCTCAGAGACCTGCAAAGTCCCAACGGATGTGAACAGGGGGGTCACCGGTGCTCTTCTTTCATCCTATCGCCTCTCAAAGGACAAGAGAATGAAATGGTTCTCCGTGGGGCCTTTTGTTTACACCTCGTGATTACGGAGAAATGAAGAAAGGAAGCTACTAATTGTCTGAGGTCGCTGTCTAATTGAAATTAATTAGTGTGATCAAGTTTTTTGGCCCTTTGGCAATGGCTTAAGTTTCGATATTGGCATGTGATCAGAAAAGTGTTGCCCAAAGCTATGATAACTAAACAACTGTTCGACCAAAGAGCCTGGACGAAACTGTTGGGTTGTTCTCGTACTTAACAAAATAATGAACAAGTATTGGAGGGTCAGACTTCGATCCGTATTAGCCCAGTTCATATGGGACCATAATCTAACAGTTCATGCGGAAGGGACTAGGCGAACGAGAAATTATAAAACGTAAACTCAGAGCGTTTCATGCGTTTCTCTGTCACCTATCTCTTATGCCAGAAATAATATAAATTCATTGTGACTATTACCATATCCAAAGTTTTAATTGGCAATTCCCGAGAACTTCACCTTCGTATTGACAGAATCAAGCACTCTGCACAGCCATGGAGACACGGGGTGCTCGAGTCAACCCGACCAAAACATATACAAATTACTGATCTGATGCGCTGAGCAGAACTTTTTGCAGACAACAAGTGCAGCAAAACATAAACATAGAGCATGCTAGTTAGCCGAAACAACAAGCATGTTGGGAAATGAACTGTCTCGTGCAAATAATAAGAAGTACGGTTCAAAGGAGAGATGAATCACCAGCAGATTCTGGCCAAACAAGTACAGTAAACAAGCATGGACATTGAGAAATAAAAAAGCTACGACTAATTCAGACTGTTATTAAAACTTCTCTGAACCACTAATCAGAGCAGGAATGCAGTTAGTCTCCAGTTCCAACTGGGAGGCCTTGTTATCAAGCTCTGCTTCCGTGTTGCTCTTATATAGGCCTTTTCTTTCTATGATTTTTCATATCCGAGCTTGACTTGGCAATTTGCACCCTTGTTATCTTCATCATCAATGTCACGTATAAACTTGATCAAAGAACAGAGGCCACCCAAGAAGTTGTGATCGATCACGCCGCGGCCATCCACCACATGTGCAAAGTCCACCAGTTTAACTTTCGGGTCTGCACAGCCGTCCAAAGCCGACTCCCTGTCATAAAAGAAGAGGATCGAACAAGAATAAAAGTGATGGTTCGTCTGAACCTCAAACCATTGCTTCAGCTGTAACAATTGTGCCAAAATCCCACCCGAGTGACCGTAAACTGTTGATGCATACGAACAATCTGGATCCGCATTCGAACCCACAGACAAGTTAGAAGAAACGAACTTCCTCAGTGCCGACCTGACACCATCCGCATTAAAGCTATAAACAACCTTCTTGTCAGGTTGCCAAAACCCGGCTTCGCTATTCTGATATACCTTTAGCCCCGAAATCCTGAACCCCAGTGAAACGCTAGTGCTATCTCGATCTTTCTCTAAGCACTTCTGGATGTACTTCTCAGAGGCTTCAGGATACCATGTTCTGGATCCCATCTTGATGTCCATGACAGATGGGTTCACACGACCCGCGACGAGATCCTCCAGAACCAGGTGAGGTTGAGGACCCGATCCATCAGATGCCTCTATAATCTGAGTTCCGTGAAACACTGGAAAGAATTCGCGAATGTGACCTGGGATCTCCGTATTGGAAGAGAATGACTCGTAAAAGGCCACTTCCGTGGCTCCGCGCTGATCGCTCTGGAGAGGCTTATAGAAGCGGCCCGAATCATCCACCAGTGGCCCCAGCATTCCGCAGTCCGCTCGGTGACCGGCGACTTGATGATCCGGGACCTTGAGCATGGTGTGTATGATGCGCGAAAAGTTCTCCAAACTTCCTCAGATTCGATTATCTATCTGTTCAAAGCAATAAAGCCAGCCTTGATTGATCACAGCCAAATGAACTAAGGCGAAAATCTACGTAAATGGGTAACTACTCCTAGAATGGCTCTATGCAGGATGCTTCCTCGCAAGCAATCAACGAAAATGATTGAAAACAGAGTCCTGACAGAAATTTCACGCGCAAGCGCGGAGAGATGAAAAAAGAAAACAAGCTTTTACAGGTTGACCGTAGAACTAACGACACCCATTTAAGTTGAGTAAACAAAATGCAGAAGGGGACAACTTGATGAATAAATTAATACGAAGGCAAGCGATGAGTCTACGCACCCTACAAAAACAATCAGAGGCCACGCCATTGCGGACCCTGTCAACAAGTATGAACGCCGATTTCCTCGGATTCAAAAAAAAAAAAAATCACGCTTTCAGACTTCCTTTCAATCCCTCTTCCTGCGAACTCGCCCAACGACCAGAGGCACCCGAATTTTACCACATTGCCATTGACCCGCGAACCTTATCCTTGCAATGACCCGATGTGAGCACGCAATCGACTTTTATCGCGGGGTATTTCAGCAGTGATTAAAGACTCACATACCGCGGATTCGGTCGACGCCAGCCAGGGACGAATGTTGCAGGGTCAGAGGTGAAGCTCTTGCTGCGCGGAACACCTCGCGGACGATGAAGGGAGGCCCAGGAAGGGAAAAGAAAAGAGAGAGACGAGCGTTCGAGCGAGAGACGGAGTCGCCCGTGATGCTGCCGCGAGCGGCGGCGAGCATATCCGGTGGATGCGGACATGCACTGCGCCTTTTCTTTTTAAATAAAATTTCTTTTCGCGAGGGACAAATTTATCGCCGACCAGACGAATTCCGGTTTCGCGATTTGACGCACGGAAAATCGAATAAAAAATAAGGAAAAAGAAGAAAAAGAGAAACCTCTTCGGCCTAAAGGACTTTCAGAGCCGCCTCTTTCATGTCCCGCCTTTTTAAAAAGAAAAAATTGTTTTCCCAAGGAACAAAATTATCACCGACCAGACGAATTTCGATTTTTCGATTTGATACACGGAAAATCGAATAAAAAATTAGGAAAAAGGAGAACCACCAGAGAAGAAGGAAAAAAAAAAGAAGAAAAACCGCTTCGGCCTGTGGGCCAAACCCGCAAGAAAGCGTGGGAACCGGACCGACCAGACCGGTTTTTGGAACCGGTTACTAACCTCAGCAGACAGCCGCTCCTCTGTTTCTCATAGTCATACACGCTCCTTTCCTTTTCGCTACAGAAAACCCCTTGGTTTCCTCGCCGCAGGAACCCGTCGCAGTCGCCGTCGCCGTCGACGTCGATCCTCTCTCTCGGTCTGGTTGTCGATGGTGATGATGAGATTGTTGGGGGTCTGTGTGAGAGGAGGGGAGATCCATTTCGTCTATTTTCCTGAGGGTGGGTGTGTGTGTGTCATGGGATTTGCAGAGTTAGGGCTTCTGAATGGGAAGCGAGGAAGATGATGATGATTATGACTCACGGCAAGTTCTTGTTGATCCGTGAGGGATGAAGCGGTTTTGTTCGGGTTGGGAAAATATATTCGGTCCCCCTTTCCCTTTCACTTTCAAATAAAGCCATTTAATCCGTTTTTACCGCTTTTCACTAAATATGATGACCCGGCTCCAATTTATATTACAAAAACACTATCTCAATCTGTGTTTGAGTTCGGATTTGAATTTGAAAGGAGTTAAGTAAGTCTACTTTTTATTTATTTATTTAGGGTTTTAAGACCAGTAGCTCGAGAGGTCGACTCGCTTCTTTCAAATTGTTTCTCATTATTAAGAAAAGGTAACGAAGATAAAATATGAGCTTGTTTTATAGCAATAGTAATTAATCGTTATTGTTTTAAGGTTAATCTATTTACCCGTCTAGATAATATTTTTCCTTGTTCACTAATAAATTGACTAATTAAACTCATGTTTCCATCATACTTAATTTAATATAGGAAAACTCATACCCAAACTGAAATGAGAGTACGGAATAAGTAAACGTAAGATTGAGTAAGGACGAGAGAGATGAGTTAAGTTTAAATAAGTTATAAACTCATTTATGACCAATTTACGGTCTATTTAACACGCATATTAAGTTTATACCCATTTATGATTTATTTACTAAATATAATCGATCAATTTATGATCTATTTACTGATATATGGGTTAAAATAAGGGTTTATGACCGGGTCTAATGGCATGTAAATGAATTTTTTTTTGGTCGAAAATGCATCCTTTCGTTACATTTAAGTAGATAAAGTGAAAGCACAACCAAAATGGGTTTCAGCATACAAAATATCTAAAAGGGATTGAGGGAGATTGGAAACCCAGCACTTAGGAAGAGTCCCGCGAAGTTAAGCTTTAGCGACCCAATCCGTTGCATTATTTTGGGTTCTAGAGCAGTGGGATAAACATAAAAAAGACATACAAGAAAGCGAGGTCCGACATGCTTTTATGAGTACTTCCACATCCCAAGGAGGTTGGTCTTCACACGTGATTGACTGAATTAAAGTAGAGTTGTCAGACTCCACTTCCACGGTTACTTCTCTCCCCATGTTCTCTCTTCTCCATTCTTTCATAAAGCGCACACCTTGAAGCAATGCCAGGGCTTCCGCTTGAAGAAGCCCTGATTTGGCTGCTGTCCATACTAGTCTTTCTCTTTAATAGATGGGATGGGGATGGCCAAGATTTCTTCCACGATACTATCTTCAAACAAGCTATAAAGGCTTTGTTCATTCCATTTGGCCTGGTCTCCATTAATTAACTCAGACACTAATTGAGGATCATCTTGGTTTGTTGGACCGGCAATTGTACCCAATTTTGTCCACCTATCTTCACAAATTTTAATCGATTTTCATTCCTTACTGACCATTGAACCGAGCCAGCTAATGCATCTCTTCCAATCAGCAAGCTGTGCCACCCCCAAGACGATCTTTATCCTTTCCTCGCATGCCAAAAATCAGTGTTGGGGAAGTAGGGCCCTTTCAGCATTTGGCACCAAAGTGTCGAAGGTAATTGTGCCATCCTCCAAGCCTGTTTGCCCAACATTGCCCTATTAAAGGTGATTAGGTCTCGAAAACCCATACCTCCACTGTCCTTCCCCTTTTTCATTACCTCCCAACACTTCTAGTGTATACCAGCCTTAGAATCCTTGTTTTTCCATCGGAATGAGGCAATTTTTTGTTCTATGGCTCTACACACGCAAAGCGGTATCTTGAAGATTGACATGGCATATTACGGGAGAGCCTGGACAACCGTTTTCAATAAGATCTCCTTTCCAGCCTTCAACATCATCTTTTCCTTTCACCCTTCAAGTTTCATGTTTACCCTAGCTAGTATCCAAGCAAACATTTACTTCTTTGATACGCTCCAATCTAAAGGAATACCCAAGTATTTCCCTGTTTTGTCTATTTCTGGGACTTTCAATTCCTGCGCCATATTTCTGCGAAGATACTGGGGGCAGCCCGAGCTAAAGAAGATACCTGACTTGTTTAAATTGATTGCCTGGCCCGTGACAAAATAGTATTGATTGAGAATGTTAGCTAGGTTTTGGCATTCTATAACTTTCCCATCTAGGAAAAAGATAGAATCGTCCGCAAACAACAAATGGGATAGACTTGGGCAATGTCTATTTAGCTTTATTCCTTTCACCGTACCATCTTCAACTGCTTTTTCCATCAGAAAGGAGAGGACATTAGTCACAAGTATAAAAAGATAAGGTGAGAGAGGGTCACCTTGTCGAATTCCACGTGTCGGGTTGAAATAGGGCAAAGGCTCCCCATTGAACTTCACACTAAAGGAGACAGTAGTGACACATTGCATGATCCGCACGACCCATTTTCTACAGAAACCCATCTTCAACATACAAGCTTCCAGGAAGTCCCACTCAATCTTGTCGTAGGCTTTTTGCATGTCTAATTTCAACACTACTTGGAATTTTTTCTTCCTTTTCCTAATTCGTAGTTGGTGCAGTACCTCTTGAACTAGCAGGATATTATCCTGAATTTGCCTTCCACTCACAAAGGCACTCTGTTCCGCTTCAATCAAGTGAGGTAGCCACGTTCTTAATCGGTTAGCCAGCACCTTTGAAATGATCTTGTATATGAAGTTGCAAAGGCTTATGGGCGGTATTGTTCCAATCCTTCTAGGTTGGGAGTCTTGGGAATAAGGGTAATCATGATTCTATTCATCTCCGGGTTCAAGCTTCCTGATTCCATAAAATCTTCCACCACGTTAAGTATATCATTTTGAATATTCAGCCAGTGATGTTGGTAAAATTGTCCATTGACACCATTAGGTCCAGGTGCTTTTGCAGCTCTCAACTGAAAAACGGCTTCCTTAACCTCTTCTAAGGTAATTTTGGCTATTAAGGCTTCATTTGTTTCATCTCCAATTAATTGAGGACATTGGTCAATAATGGGCTGGAAATTGCAAGGGCCAACTAAGCTGTATAAATAGTCAAAAAAGTCCCTTGTTGCTGTTTTCAATGTGGTTGGGTCTCTGTTCCACTCTCTGTCTGATAATTGTAACATGGATATCCTATTTCTTTGCCTCTTTTGTATCACTAGCAGCATGAAAGTACTTGGTGTTTTTATCTCCCCACTTTAGCCAACTAATTCTTGATCTCATTCCTCAGTACATTTCCTCTTGTCTCCACATCATTTTTATCCTTATCTTAATTTGTCTAGCCTTTTTGTAGTCATAATTAAACCCCTGACCATTAGTAATCTTTTGGAGTTCAGCCTTAAGAGATTGAATTTGTCTATCAACATTGGAAAATTTTTTGCTCCATTGTAGGAGAAAGCATGTGATCTTTCGAAGCTTAGCGAAAAAATCCATATTTTCTGCACGAGGGTCCTTTAACGTTGTAGTAACTACTCCTTCATATTCCTCATCCTCCATCCAAAATGCCTCAAATTTGAATTTCTTTTTCCTTCCTTTTGTTTTAGCCCAGAATGACAGAAGAAGTGGGCTATGATCCAGCCTACTGCAGGCAAGGCGTAAGCTAACGCTGCTAGAAACATTAATCTCCAATCTGCACTACATAAACCCCGATCAAGTCTTTCCTTTATAAGAGCATCACCATCTCGATTATTGGACCAAGTGAATGCATATCCTTTCCACTCCAAATCCATCAATGAACAATCATAAAGGAGATCTCTAAAAGCCACTATTCTATATTGATAGTCTTTGCCCCACTTTCTCCCAATGATATAACCGTTTGAAATCTGCAAACCCAAGGTAGGGTATTATGTGCATTAATGCGTCTCAACTCCTCCCATAGTAGAACCCTTTTGGAATGTGTACCGGTGCATGTACAAAAGTGATTCAATATTTTCCTCTCCTCCTCTCTACATGTAACATTGATGTAATCGCGGTGAAAGAATCCATTGAGAGTAATAAGTAATAAGACTATTCCAATACTCGTGGAGAAAGAAACGTAATAAATGCAAAGAAGAGGCATCTTTCACCCAGTAGCGAAGGGTTTGAACCAAGATTTCTAGATGGATGTGATAGGGTATTAGCACATCCGACACATAATCTAAATGTGAAAATTTGTCCTCTAAAAAAGGAAATATGGAATGAATTGATCGACCGAATAGAATTATTTTGCTGTATCCAGACTAATACCAATTCAACCCATTTCATGAAAAAAATGTGACCAATTAACCAACCAACAAAACTACTTGTTACAAATAACATCTTGTTGTTGCATCGAAACATATAAATGTCCTCTTCATTCCACAACACCACAATCCCCCCCGCTGTCCCAATCGGGTTCACAATAAAGCAGTGCTAGAATGTTAATCTCTTCTTCAACCTCAACACCATATCTGCTTTGTTCTTTGTCTCCATGAAAAATACAACATTGGGCCTTTCACGAGCCGCTAAGGCTCTTAGTTCTTGGAATGTGACAGGGGTACCTAGCCCTTGACAATTCCAACTTAAGATTTTCATTTGAACCATGGTGACTTATTAGAGTTAGCCACTAAAGCTCAATTTACAATCGCTACAATAACATCCGATCCCATATTGTCCATTTCACAGCATAAACCAACTAGTTTTAATTCTTAATCTATCACAATGTCTATGCTTACCTCTATGATGCAATTGCAGGACACACTCCAAATAACCATAAAGAGAAAGTTTTGGCCAGAGGTCTTCAACGACTCCTTTCCTCCACTCCAAGACAGTCTCAGCTAGAAGGAACTTCTGCTACCACCAGTCTATTTCAGAGGTTAGGGCACGAAATGGAGCTCTTAGATGGGATAGGTAAGCTAGGTAAGGGGATTTAGGGTTTGTCAGAGATTTTAGGGCTAAAGAAAGGGAAAAAAACTTATCTGTGTTGAGGAAGATGGAAGATTGTGCAAGTGGGGGTGAGTCATAGGATGATTCGGTGTAGAATGGGTGAGATATGAATGGGGTATGGCCTAGGAGGGAGGTGAAATGGGTTGTGGCCAGAATCTGCTTGCTCTCAGTGAAGTACCCGTTGTAGGAGGAAAGCATAATGAATATGATGGTGGGTGAGGATTAAGGTAAGGACAAATGGAAGGGGATTAGGGTTTATGGGGCTTACAGGGTTTTGGGTAGACTACCACCATGAGGGGTGGGGGAGAACTCTTCCATAGAAGAGAAGAAAAACTCTCACAGGGAGAGAGAACTGCCGTGACACAATCTTAGGGCATGTAAATGAATTTGAGTCAATGAACTGCGTGTCGATTTGTTTCTTCAATCTATGTCCTTGCTATCGCCATTGTGGAGGATTTAGATAATGGCGACGGATGGGCATAGGATTTTGATGTGTCATTAAGTTTGTGGTAAATCGATTCGAATCGCAGTTGCTTTTGATGACTAATGTTTGTATTATTGTTGAGGTTACGATCTCAAAATGAAATATTGCTTCCATCTTATGTCTAGGCCCCTCAATTGTAGTGCATATTATTTGTTCAATAAAATGCCTAAATGATATTTGAATATTTGTTCATAAAGAGCGAAAAAAGAAATTTAAAACCAAAATAAAGGAAAAAAAAAGAGTTTTCCGGTAGATCTTGGACCGGACAGGGAAAAATATATAGGTTCCAAAATTAGTTTCAAGGCAAACAAAATAGGTTATAGATTTTAAGAACTAGGAATCAGTTTTGAAATCTACTTACCCTGAAATCGATCACCTCTAGTTCGTGCGATGAAAGGCCATACAATGTACGCGGGGCCCACTCAAGATTAGTGGCAAGAATTCTTAACATAATTTCAGGTGTGATTTGTCTTTGACTTTGTTAGTATTTTCCCCACATCTCTTCCCCAAATGCCCATATAAATATAAGATTCTTAAGAATAGCATGCAAATTAAGATAGTTAGGCCTATCGAATATTAAGGCAAGACCAATGATTAGAGAGAAATCGTAATAAGGTAGAAATTTTGAGAGATGAGACACTGCTGATTAAAACAGAATTGCAAGAGATGACCGTAGCTTCGGCTGCATATATGACGGATTGAATGAAGTATGATTTTTGATTTGAAACATGGACAAATGTTCTTTTTTCAATTGTTCTCCCTTTTCTTTGTATCGATGTTGTTTTTTTTTTTTTTTTTCTTTTTGTTCGTTAATCAAAAGGTTAATACTCGTTACCCACATACGATTGGACGTGTGAAACTATGATGATACGGCATATTAAAATTATATTCACTATTCTGTGAGGACCATTGTTATTTTCCACGATTTTGCTTCATTTGGTGCGAGAAATGGCACGTGATACTTGCATATTTCGTCGATGGTGACTTAATGTTTGTTGAGATCAGAAGCTAAATGACACAAACTTGTCAAGTTCAGGGGAGCACATTGAACAAAATCCACGATTAGGGGGCAATTTGAATTCCGATGTGCAAACACAGGGTGGAGTCTGGAAACTTGTGGGATTTAATTTAGTAGATCAAGTCATATCATATCAATTTATATGAGTTTATGGTTAAAAAGGTAATTTTCAGTTTTTTTTTTTTTATATATAAGTTTTTCTTTTGTATTTTCCTGCCGATGAATATATATTACGAGATTTTGACTCGGGCAAACGAGTTCGCGCGCGCAACGCAAGATGAGAGCGCGAGGGGAGAACACATGGCAGCGATCCTCCATGGCCGATCACCACCACCATCGCCTTCTTCCTTGTTCAATTCATCTCTCCTCTCTTCTCGCCTCGAAGTTCGATTCCTCTCGCTCGCCAATGGTCAAAACTCAAACCTACCTCTCTCTCTCTCTCTCTCCGTGTTGTTTCCCCCCTTTTTTTGGCGAACATTTGAGAGTTCCATTGCGGGGAGACAGCAAGTTTCGAGGAGTGAACGAGGTGATGGCGACTGCCAAGTTAGATCGCGTGCCGAGCATGAAGGAGCGAGTCGAGGACAGTGTCAGGGCTCACTGCAACGATCTGTTCTCCCTTCTCTCCAGGTCCGTTTGCTCCTTGCCGTTCGCATCATCCTCGGCCGTGTGTTCTTGCCTGCTGGATGCATTCAATCCGTGGTTGTCCGGGAGATGTCGAGGGAGGTTTCCGGGAGAGGAGGAGAATTAGTCATCCCTAATCAGTCGTGGCTTGATTTAGGAGAGATGAGATAGTTATGCATCTTTTCCATCATCATCAATAGAGGAAACGGTTTTCATGACCTTATAGTGTTTACTGAAATGGTTAAGGTGGATAGAAGACAAACTCGTTATATTTCATCGGATCTTGTTTGCGGCTTTATCTTTGGCTCGACCTTGAGTAACTATGGTTGTACTTTGTTTAATCCGCACCGAGATGGTACGGAAGTTGGAGATCTAGTGTTTGACATCCGGTTCCGTCAATTGTTCGTTCATTTATTAATTGATTTGTCTCAGGTGTAAACGTGTCAAGGAGACAAGAATATTATTTATGCATCACATTCAGATATTCTACCAGCTCAGCTTTCACATAGGCACGTTACCGTCTAGCATGAAACTTCAATCAAGAAAAACATAGTACATCCTTTTTTTTTTAGTTTACAAAAGCAAAGATAATCGGGGATCATGTCGTTTTCTTTCATGCAAATCGCATAGCTATTCATTTCACGGGCAATCAAAGAGCTTAGTGAGAGCTTGTGGAGTGGGGGTTTCAATCATCTGGGAGGAGCATGTCATTGTCACTTCAGTCTGGCTGTTTGAAACGACTGGCTTGTATTGACTTTTCCCTGTGTGATTTTATTTCCAATTTTAAGGTATGTGAAACAGGGAAGAGGGATATTGCAGCCGCATCACTTGCTGGATGAGCTTGACAGCATCATGGATGGTGAGCAATCGAGACAAAGTCTCAGCACTTGCCCCTTCAATGAGGACCTAAAATCGGCACAGGTGTATCTTCGTTTTAGTTACTTTTCCTTTCACAAGATGCAACTTTTGGTGAAAGGGAACAGAAAAGGACACAAAGAATAAGCCAAAATGAAGTTGTTTTCAATTTTTTGAATGTTGAGTTGATTTTGACGCCTGTAGAGGTTATGTAGAGCTATCAGTAGTAAGCAACTTCACTGCAGCTAGGACCGTGGAGCTCAGCAGAACTTTATGTTTGTTATTTTCTTTCAACCTCAAAACGAGATCACAGCTGAGATGGCTTTTGCTACCAAGTTATGAGAGGATATTATTTTTGGCTTCTGCATCGATTGTGACTATATGCTTTGTACATCCATCATAGCTATATGGTACAGTTGCAAGTTGGCTTTTGTCATGACTTCTGCTATCAGCCTTTGGGGAGCTATGCTTCTGAATAATTTTGACTCTGAGGTTTTTGTGAAATACTAAATGTCAAAGCCAAATCATGTGATTGTCCTCAGGCATAGGCTTTTCTTGCTATTTTTAGCATTTACTTCTTTTCAGTTCCATCACTTTGGTTTGTGTAAAAGGAGAGTAGACTTAAAATACAACCAAGCTATGTTTAATTTACATATATACTTGAGTTGCAGTTTCTTCCCACTGCATATAGTTTGTCTAAATGTTTTTGCTTTATTTTAAGGTAATCCTCGGTCACGTTCTTATCATTTGTTAACCTGTCCTGGCTGGGTTGACTGACGAAATACATATATATTGTTCTATCTTCAGAAAATTCTTACCTGACTCAAATAGTTGTTTGTTCGGGCTCTCAACGTGCCATTCACCCGTTTGTTTGCAAAGTGTTGATGTTTCCTTTTGCATTTGGTGACAGGAAGCCATAGTTTTACCTCCATTCGTAGCAATAGCAGTCCGTCCAAGACCTGGTGTTTGGGAATATGTCCGTATCAACGTGAATGAGCTTAGTGTGGATCAATTGACTGTATCTGAATATCTTCGATTCAAAGAAGAGCTTGTGGATGGGCTGTAAGCAACCTTTTTTTTCTTCCTAATAATGCAGTTATTACTCTAAATTTTCTCAATGAATCATGTAATTTCACGTGTTCCAGTTTCATTGCCTTTTGAATGTGAATCAGGTCAAATACCCCTTTTGTGCTTGAACTTGACTTTGAGCCATTCAATGCAACCTTTCCTCGCTCAAATCGATCGTCATGTATTGGCAATGGCGTCCAATTTCTCAACCGCCACCTTTCTTCAATCATGTTCCGTAATAAAGATTGCTTGGAGCCATTACTCAATTTTCTCCGTATGCACAAACATAAAGGTCATGTAAGTCTCTGAAATAGATTCCTTTCGAGAGAAAATTGTTGGCGCAACTATTATAACATTTAACGTGCATGAGCATCACCCTTATGTTTGTCTCTCCGACATTCTTGTGAGCTACTTCAAAATCATGTGTCTCTGGCTGATGATCTTGCACTACTAATGAGCATCCTTTGCAGACGTTGATGTTAAATGATCGAATACAAAATATTTCAAAACTTGAGTCTGCTTTGGTTAAGGCAGAGGATTATCTTTCTAGGCTTCCATCTGACACACCCTACTCAGAGTTCGAATATGAGTAAGCTTGTTTTCATGAAGTTTTTGGACAGACATAAAATTTTCATGCATTTTAAATCTTCTCTTCCTGACACGTTCACTCTTTTCTCACAACCTCATTTAGGTTACAAGGCATGGGGTTTGAGAGAGGCTGGGGTGATGGTGCAACTAAGGCATTAGAGATGATGCGTCTTCTGTTGAATATCCTACAGGCTCCCAATCCCTCCACTCTAGAGGCATTCCTTGGCAGAATACCGATGGTATTTAATGTCGTCATATTGTCCCCTCACGGATATTTTGGGCAAGCTAATGTGTTGGGGTTACCGGATACTGGAGGGCAGGTAAGTAAAACTTTGATCTTTTTTATAGTACTTTTTTTTTTGGTTAGATCTTTTTGGTAATACTAGGAACAAAATAAATGAAAGTTTTTTTTTTTTGCCTCTTCTTTATTGATGCGGTCTCTGTGAGTGACCATATCTAGTTATTATGTTGGCTACTGCATGCAGATTGTCTACATACTCGATCAGGTTCGGGCACTGGAGAATGAAATGCTCCTCAGAATACATAAGCAAGGACTGGATGTGACCCCTAGACTTCTCATTGTATGTATAAACCGATTTATTACTTTACTTGAGCATGCTATCATTGCTTTCTCTGGTACTGCCATTTGTTCTTGGTTCTCCCCTTTTTTCTTCATCTTGATTTTTGTTCTTTCAGGTTACTAGGTTGATACCTGATGCAAAAGGAACTACATGCAACCAACGGCTGGAAAGAGTCAGTGGAACACATCACACATATATTCTACGAGTTCCCTTCAGATCTGAGAAAGGAATTCTTCATGAATGGATTTCAAGATTTGACGTGTGGCCTTTTTTGGAAACTTTTGCTGAGGTAAATTGTATGACTTTTGTTGTTTCAATAGCTATCTATATCCCCTAAACTTTATCCACTCCTGATCCGATGATGATACATTACATTATAAACTTTGTTTCTCTGTGATCGATGAACGGATCAACTTTACCTCCAAAGACATACACAAAGTTATAGGTCCTCGTTATCTCAAAGAAAGTATGCACTATCCAAATGTTACTAATTTTTGCCCTTCAAATGGAGGAAGCAATCTTTTTCTTGACCGGCACTCTTCCTGGTTTTCTTATTTGTTTTTTTCTTTCTTTCTTTAAATTGGAGTGAGGCTTAGAAGGGAAGAGAGGCCGACGAGAGGGATTTTCTCTGGAAGAAAGCTCAGTTCAAGAACTTCTACAATCACTTTCATGCTACCTAGTCCCAATTAGTGTTGTTGCTTATTGTGTTTCTTCCGGGGGTGATTGATACGACTTGATTTCGCCAGAACTGTCAACTTCTCTGACACCATTTAGGGAAAAATCTGTGCTGTGATCTTGTTTTTCCAAATTGTAGATGCCATTCTGTGGCTTCATGTTGCAACATCTAACTATGCATAATCAACTTTTAATCTGGACCAGGTTTGCAAAACTGTGTCCTTTTTCCTGAGGCAACATGCAATTCTCCCAGTTATCTAGGTTATCTAGTTTTAGTATTTCTGTACATGCTTTCTCCTGTCTCGGATGGATATGGATGTCCTTATTTATACCTTGCTGTACCTATACTCATCTATCATCATTTTGTCATATCACTTATCAGGATGCGGCAGGTGAAATTGCCATAGAGTTGCAAGGCTATCCAGATTTTATTATTGGGAACTACAGTGATGGTAATCTTGTCGCATCATTATTGGCTCATAAGATGGGAGTTACACAGGTTTGCCACTGTTTTTGGATCTGAGTGGGTAGAAGCTAAACTGTTTAGCTAGTCTTTCTTTCATGTATTGTTTTTAGTTATACAATACCTGTTCTGCATAGTGCACCATTGCACATGCCCTGGAGAAGACAAAGTACCCAGATTCTGACATATACTGGAAGGATTTTGAGGATAAGTACCACTTCTCCTGTCAATTCACTGCTGATCTAATTGCGATGAATCATGCCGACTTTATCATCACCAGCACATATCAAGAAATAGCGGGAGCGTAAGTTTTCCACTGTCCAATTATCAGTATGCCCCCTCTATGCTAGATGCTTTGAGCGTACTTCACCTATAATCAACTTACAGATTGGAAAATAACTGATAGCCATGTGGTAACGCTCAAAAATCTTGGTTCAAAGTCGGGTATGCTCTGTATAATGGATTGATAGTGCTCGCTCAACTCTGTACCCAAATAATTTTTTTATAGCTAAATCAGTGTATTTGGTTATAAACTATGTAGCTCAATCGTGCTCTTTGTGACTGTAATTAATGTGCAACTCAGCTTGTTTGTCCTGTTTTTCCTTCTGAGACCCTTGTGCGTTGTGGAGTGAACCATCTACCAATATGACTCAATCTTCACCATTCCTTTCAGGAAGAATACTGTCGGGCAGTATGAGAGCTACACAGCCTTTACGCTTCCAGGGTTGTATAGGGTTGTTCATGGAATTGATGTTTTTGATCCGAAGTTCAATATAGTCTCTCCTGGGGCAGATATGAGCATTTATTTTCCGTACTTCAAAAAACATGGGCGACTTACAGCTTTACATGAATCGATAGAGAAATTGCTCTTTCATACTGAGCAAAATGAAAAGCACATGTGAGTACCATCTTAATTGTGGATTCCTTGCCTCATAACTATTTTCTTATACCAACATATGAAACACTGGCAGATTGAGAGATAAATCCAAGCCTATTATCTTTTCCATGGCAAGGTTGGACCAAGTTAAAAACATCACTGGGTTGGTGGAGTGCTATGGTAAGAATTCTGAACTGAGGGAATTGGCTAATCTTGTTGTCCTAGCTGGTAACAATGATGTGAAGAAATCCAAAGATAGGGAAGAAGCGGAAGAAATTGAGAAGATGCATGGCTTGATTAAGACGTACAACTTAGATGGGCAGTTTCGATGGATGTCTACGCAAACAAATCGAGCTTGCAATGGTGAGCTATATCGATGCATAGCAGACACAAAAGGTGTTTTTGTTCAGGTGAGCAATTTTTGCACATTATGTTTGTTGGTGAGTCTTCATTTTCAAGGCCTTCCCTAAACCCATACTTATTTGTTCACTTCTGGAGCGCAGCCAGCTCTGTATGAAGCCTTTGGACTCACCGTGGTAGAGGCCATGACTTGTGGCTTGCCAACATTTGCCACTTGCCATGGGGGTACTGCAGAGATCATTGAGCACGGTGTGTCAGGTTTCCATATCGATCCTTATCACCCAGACCAGGCTTCAGCTCTCATGGTTGATTTCTTACGACGGTGCAATGAGGACTCTAGTTGTTGGAAGAAAATATCTGACGCAGGGCTCCAGAGGATTTATGATCGGTGAGTGGTAGACAGCGCCAGTATGATGCATCTTCAGCTTGAATACATGCGACTTAGTCGGACTTTCACTGATCTGCAGGTATACGTGGAAGATCTATTCTGAAAGGTTGATGACACTGGCTGGGGTGTATGGCTTCTGGAAGCATGTTTCCAAGCTAGAGAGGCGTGAAACGCGACGTTATGTTGAGATGCTTTACATTCTTAAATTTCGAGAACTGGTAAGAAGCGTTCAAATTGATAGGCTGCTTCCAGGGCCTGGTTTTTCTACTTTTGCTATTGTTTTAGAATGCTAACAGGTGGAGGATCTTGACTTGATCCCCATAATCAGGATATAATGATTTACAGATATGTGGATAACTGGAGTATCAATAGAAAACCCTGAGAGTAGTTGTTAATAAATAAGATAAGAATTTTGAGCAGGCGCGCATTGGAGAATCTTTTCTCCAGAGTCACAAACACTGTTGAACGCACAGAAGCAGAGATTTCCACTGCATTAACTACTCATTCCACACTAGTCATGCAACCAATGGTGCTTGTGGAGAAGTTTTCTCCAATGTCGGTGGATTTGATATAAAAGCCGCAATTAAAATTTTAGCCCCTTGTTAGTTGTAAGTTTGACAGTATCATCCTTGACCTACTTGTTGCTATGGAATTACACATCTTACTCTCGATCAGCTACTTCAGCAGAAATATCTACTGAAGCATTACAAATCCATGGAAGATTTACAATTCAAACCCTTGTAAGTGTGACAGTTACCATGCATCTCCTACTGTGCCTTCCCGTACACCAACCAACCTAATAGTCATGCTTTGAAGCTGAGAGTAGACTGCATGAAGAGACAAATCTCTAATTGTTTTTATAATTTCCATGATATGGTTGTCGTTATGACCATGCTTTTGCAAGAAATTTGATTTTGACCAAAATTCTAGAGCAAGACAAAATGATAGCTGTAGTTTGTGCGTGGATATCTCTTAAAGGGTCCTTTTTACTGATTTGCTATCCTCATTTTGCTGGGATTTTGTTTCCTCTGTATCTTCATGGAGAGTTCATTCTGTAGCCAGTTAGCACATTGGCCAGAACAACTGTATAGGCAGGTTTTTTTATAGACGTGACCAAGTAAGAGAATGGTCGAGGCGTATTAGCTTACTGGGAAATGATCAATCATACATGCACCAGCAATTTAAACAAGATTTATTAGGAAAAGGAACTACGGAGATGCCGAAGTGATGCGGCTGACCCTGCATCATGTCTTTTATTACTTTTGCCTCAATGTTGTCCATGCTACTGCTGCCATCATTAGCTGTTCAATAACCAGACTTTCAGAGATATCATGATTACGTCAAGCCCACCTTTTCCAATTTTGTCTGAGCAAGACGTGGGAGAGCACTTCAGTATGCGACTACCAAATGAAAGTCCTGATTTTCTTAGGAAATTGTTTGTGCTGATTCGTTCATTCTTTCCATGTCCAGGTGAAGTCAGTTCCGCGGGCGATTGATAATTCATTATAAGATGTAGAACCTGGAAGATCTATAGCCCACGAAGAAGTTATTCCCATAGGTGATCAGGTATGCTCAAACCAGAGAGTGCAGCTTGATTATCAACAACAGATCACTGCATGCTTCAAGGGAAAAGAAGGATGAAGTATGCTTTGATTCATAAAATCTAAGTTGTAGCATAGACCAGCCATTGAAGTGCAATCTGTAAGTTCCATACTGCTGATGTTTGACGCTTATTTGTACCGTTCTGTTCATGTTGAGGAGGGTGGTCATGCTGAAATGCCTTTGCCAGCTGTAGTTGCGCTTGCGTCCAAGTCGAGTTCTATAATAGTGCAAGGACTGCTTAGGCAAAAGTAGTCATTGCATCTCCTCAATTTATACCAAGCATATCGACCAAACTGTGCTATTGTAAGGATACTTAAAGTCAGATAAACCGATGCCCATGTCCAGTTTGAGGCGAATCTCCAATTCGTTTTTATTGTATTGCTCTTTTGTCAACCATAGAGCAGTTCAATCTTACCAGCTTATATAACAAATTCGCTGATACTTTCTGGTAAAGGGTATGCTGTGCTGATTACATTAAGCTGGCCCGGGAAGCAATGTAGACAATAATTTGATTTACTCGATAACAATCACACTGTTGTATTGAAATTCGAATCCTGGAAAGAGTTCGTAAATATGCTTATTAAGAAGTTTACATCACCTCCTGCGGTACCATGAACGAACGGGGATTTATGGGTGCTTGTTTAGCAAGGACTAAGCTCCGACTACTATGTACTCTTGTTGGATACAACTGAAAACTTGTACCTGCAATGTCATGCACTGTCTATCAGGATAAATACAGCAAGAGCGCCTAGCTTGTTTTTTTTTTTTTGCTCACTTAAGTTTCACAAATTGAAAATCGATCCCTTAAGTGCCATCAACAATTTGCTTTGTTGGTTATATTACGTGGTATCGCCGATGCTGATATAGATGATTTTTGTAAATTTTTTTATATCTCTTCTCCTTTTTTTCTTTGCTTTTTTTTTTTTTAGTGCTGGGGAGGGCCTTCACGGAAAGGCCTTGCTGGGTGCTGGGGAAGGCCTTTAAAACTTTGCCGGTCGCAGGCCAGGGTGTGAAGGCCCTCGCAAGACTAGGCTAGGGCCGCCTCATCCACGGCTAGCGATGGTTTCGCCTAGGGCCTTTGTAGCCCTGTTAGCCGAGGCCAAGGTGGCCCTCGCCTATTTTGGGTGAGGCCTTTGCGGCCGGTGACCCTCGTCGGCACTGAAAAAACAGGTCAAAAAAAGGGAAAAGAAAAAAAAATTATAAAAAAAAAATCCACGTAGGACGATTTGTTAGAAATAACACTCAAATGATCGATTTTGCTTCAATGTGGGAATCTTAGGCCGGAAATGACACTTAAGAACCCAGGTTACAAAAGAACACTTAAAGTTTACTAATTTTTTAATAAATTTATATCAAATGAAAGTAAATTCTAATGACACTCTTGCTGTTGTTCTTATCCGGTGTTTATCTGTCAAACTAGAAGCACGCGAGCATGATAGCACCGAAAGCCCCGAAAGGAGATCAGCTGGTTACTGCATCCTGTGAAAGCTTTACCAATTGTCTTACGAAACTCCAAGACGAGTGAACAAGCGCAAGGCCAGTAAGGACATTTCCATATGTTTCTGAGAACGCAATTTTGGAGGATGAAAAGCAAATAAAACGTTCTGTACGGTTTTCACCGTTCTGCAGAAGAAGAGCTCAGCCCTGCCCTACTCCTTCCTTATTCAACATGTTCGCGCTCTTTATTACCGCAACGATTCTCAATTTCCAGCCTCCCTCTCTCTCTCTCTCTCTCTTTCTCCCCTCGCGCGCCCTCGTTTTCGTCCGTCCCTCCGACGACGGAACGCGTCATCCATCCATCGTCGCCTTCGTCAGTCAGGCGAGCACCAGCAGTTCCACGATCCTCAGCGCGGTGTCGCACAGCAGCCTGAACACCTTGTTCCGGCGCGACATCACCATCTGGTCGCCGCCCCCGGCCTCCATCCTGAACCCTTCCTCGCACGACTCCGCGTCCGCGATCGCCGCCCTCACCCACGGCCTCAGGCCGCCGTAGTCCCCCGCGCTCGCGGCGGCGATCGACGCCTCCACCTGCTCCACCGCGTCCGCGTACTGGTCGGCGCACTCGCCGAGGCACTGCTCCACCGCCGGGCCCAGGCTCCCCCCGCCGCCGCCGCCGCCGCCGCCGCCGAGCACCCGGCCGATGAAGGCGGCGGTGTCCGTCGCGTTCGCGGCGGCGAGGCCGAGCGCGACCGCCGCGAGCCCGGCCGTGTCCGCCCCCTCGCTCCTCGGATCGGACCGGAGCGCGGATTCGCAGAAGCCCCTGCGAGGTACGTGCTCGCAGACTTGAGAGATCAGATCGGAGCCACTCGTTTGTGCATCCATCGAGAGAGCTAGGGTCATTAAGATGGGGAGCATCGTGATCATCGACCTGTTCATTGTTTGTCTCCTTATCTTCTTCTTCTTCTTCTTCTTCTTCGATTGGATTAACTCTGTCGTCGTTCATCGCCGCTTGCGTCGATCTGTGATTTTTAATGGAGTGGTTGGCGGTTAAATCTGTTTCGATAAAAATGTTCGAGTCCCGATCATCGTCCGATTGAAGAGATAGTTAAGAGAGGCCGTTTCAAACAAGAAAAGAGAACCGGCTCGCCATAGAAAGCTGCGCTTCGCCATTCTCTCCTTCCCTCTCTCTCTGTGTGCGTTGCGTTTGTTGAGGAAGCTTCGAAACCTTCAACCCGAATGCTGCAACTCGCATCGCAAACACAAGCGAATTCTCTAAACTTTTACGAGCGATTCTTCTTCTTTTATTTATTTATTTTTTGGGTTATGAAAAAGAACTCAGGCCGAATACGAAGACTCAAAATCTATGTTCCCTATTTAATTACGTAATAACACATGAAGTGATGTAACGAAAAGAAATTAGTATCTAAGCACTCATCGATTCTAATGTGACATACAATTTAACTCTTCCTTAAACAATTATTCACACCCAATTTCTGTCGTACATAAATTGAGAAGACGGCCGGATCCACGCACTATTTAAATTTATTTAAACAGAAGTTAGTACGTCTAAATATCTTTAAAGAGTTCCATGGATAATGATATGCACCTCGGGATTGCACATTCATTTCAACTTTAGTAGTAGTGTCAGTCTGTACAAGTGATTCCAATCAGCGCGTATCATGTCCCTTTGAAAATCAATTTTGTAGTTCTATGCTCAACACCTCCACCATCGCTCTTTAGCAAGAGCAACAAAAATCCAAAAAATAAATAAATCGCGGAGGTTAGTTTATTGGCTTTTACATTATACATTAAAAAGTTCAAAGACATGATAGCCTCGAGTCATGTTATATTTGCATAACGAAGCGAAGTTATAATTATCAATCGAGACAAAAGTAAATGATTTAATAATCACGCATCTAGTATTTTAGTAAATCAACCATCCATCCATCATATGGTGTTTTACTCATTTACTTTTTTTTTTTGGCAAATTAAAAATCCATACTATGGTCTTTAATTCAGTATGGGGAAATGCTCTTTTTTTCCACTTGTTAAAACAGTAAGAAAAACTAAAGTTAATTTTAAAGAACAACATGGTGTACAAATATCTCCCCTCTGAACTAATTCGCAAATAAATCCACCGACTGAGCCCAGATGTATATAATATCTCATTATCAGAGCACAAGTATCAAAGTTAAGTATCAAGTGACCTATGCTTTATGTTAGGAAAGTCTTTTGATGAATTAGTTCATCATAAACCTATTGCATCGGTACTAATTCAATCCTAAATTTTTCAATTGAATCAATTTATTTTTGAACATTTTCATATTGGTACCAATTTAGTTATCCGATCAATTTAGGTCGGACATCATTGACGCGGACGCCGACTGACTGTTCTATGTGGCATGGCCAACATTGATATGGACATTTTTAAATATTTTTAAATATTTTTTCTCTTTTTTTTCCTTTCCCTTTTCTTTTTGCCAGTGGCTAGTGGCCGACCATTAGCCACAAGCGAGGGTTGGCCTCATCGGGTTACGCCTGGGTGAGGGTGAGTGTCAGCAAGGCCCCCCTCGCTAGATTTGGCAAGGTCGACCCTCGTCCAGGCCAGGCCAGGCGACCTCCCCTAGGCAAGGGTGACACCCTACGAGACTCATCGTCTTCCTAATCGTTTGATTTTCTCGCCTCTCTCTCTCTCTCTCTCTCTCTCTATGCTTGCGTGCATCATTTTGCATATAGAGAAACCAGCAATTGAAGATGACGATGAAGTTCAAGGCATTTCATATGGACAACAGCATCGATCTCCTTGAGAAGCAGTTCTTGCCCAGGCTAGGGCAAGGCGCCTCTAGGGAGCGGGGCTTGCCGACACTTGCCCTGGCCCAAGCGCAACTTGGCGAGGCCGACCCTCACTGCTGGCCATGGCTTGTGGCCGGCGACTAGGCACCGGCAAAAAGAGAAGGGTAGGAAAATGGAAAGAAAAAAAAATCAATAAAATTTTTAAAAATTATTTTAAAATTTCAATATCAGCGTCGACCGTGCCACGTAGTATGACTAGTATCCACGTCTGTGATTTTCTGCCTAAATCGATTTGACTGAATTGGTATCGATATGAAAATGTTTAAAACTAAATTGGTCTAATTAATAAATTTATAACTGAATTAGTAGTAATGCAATAGGTTTAGAATCTTTTTGATACTTTTTCCTGAATTAGTTTGCTCTTTTGTTCGGGGGCTTGGACATGGAAGCTCGAATATCTGGAGGTCTGTAAAACACCCTACAAATATAATGAATCTGATAAGTTTGACTTCGGAAATCCTTTGACGCCTCGATGAGCCAACCCGCTAGATAAATAAGCTTGTTTATTCATATCTTGTGATCATTTGAGTAATGACAGGATATATCAATTTAATCAACACTGAGCTGGAACCAAATTCGTTATACTTTGCATATTTGAAAATTGGGACATGGGGTCACATTTGCATCATTTCTTCAACTTTTTTTTTTTGGCCACTGAAGTTCATAATTCATTTAATGAAAAGTGAACTTCGGTCTTGGAGGTTTTGCATCAAAAGTGAATAATTCATATAGCTCATACAATACTTATCCTCAAGATATATGCAGCAGATGGATCAATAATGAGTATATGTACAATGGTCAACTATTTACAAGGATCGAATGAACCTTAGTTTTGACATCATATTTGCAGGTAAGGAAAAAGTCCTCGCAGGAGTCATTAGGGAGGAGCAACCCATCTTCTTCAATGCTGATCATCCGCTTGATCCAATCTTGGAAATCGCCATCCTCGTTTGCTCGCGTGATTCCGGCAGACTCAGGGCAGGTCGTGTCGCCATTAGAAACCAGCAGACAATCGGTATGATGAAGACGTCCACCATAGCTGCTGATGAAGGGCTTCCCGTTTGCTCGTTGAATCTCCTGGTAAACAATCGTACAAGGCGTCAATGAGGATTGTGGACGAGTTGTTTTCGACGAAAGGAATTGTGCTTACATGTTCATCAGTCGCATGGTGAACAGCGATAGAAGGCGGGAATGAGGCTGAATAACTCAAACTGCTGATTCAAACTATTATGGGCAGCTTTTCCATCCGTTTTGCTCCAACTGCTCTTCATTTCGAATGAGAAGAGTCGTCCGGAACCAACTTGCTCACCTTGCGAATTCTTGATCCCCCCCTATTTTGGCCTTTCCACGTCCCCTGGCCGGCCGTCCATTGAACCCTCGATTTGATCTTCTTCAATGTCATGAAATGGTCGAACATCTTCCATGGCTCCTCTTCATAGATATCGTGCTTGGGAATAAGATAGGACAGTATCCGCATTCCTTTCACCTTCTTTACCAAATAGAGGTAGTGTTCCTCGCCGGTAGGTGCAAAACAAAAGCCTAGATACATGGTGTTGAATCCGAACACTCCTTTTCTATAATCTCTCACCAAAATAGTATCAATGACTTTCTCTAATCTCTTTTCATAGTGCTTTGATGTATTATATTTTTATGCATCCCGACTTGCCCTATTTATGAATCTATCTATAACTTCTTGAGATGAAAGAGATGTAGATAATGATCACAATCTTTTGTAAATAAGACCATTTTATGAATCTATCTAATTCGAGCCGTTGCTTCAAAATTGTATCGTGCTATCATCTTATTATGTTAAATCTAGATGTAATTTGAACACATTTCTAAAATACCAGCTTAACACAACAGGACACATATGACATATAAATATATAAATTAGTTTTTAGACATATATATCAATTTGATGTGATAAAAAAAAAAGAAAACAAAAAATATACATGCACACACATATATTTATAAATTACATCAAATTCGACAAGCTTCACAATTCAAACCACTTTGATCTTTAAAAATAGAGATTTTAATATACAAATTTTGGTCTTGACCAAAATATATATATATATATATACACAATTTTTTGTCAACAATACCCGTTCGTTGTGTCGAACACGTGTCATGGTTTTTGCACGACAAATACGTTAGTCAAAAGGAAATTCCTCGATCTGTAAAAACAATTCAAAAGCAACTAAAGAGTATTCTCGAAACTTGATATTTAGGAAATGTGCAAGTATTTTAACTCAAAGTAAACTCAACAAGCACATTCGTAATCCTAGCTCAAAAATTAATGTCGAACCATTACGCTTAAGTATTCTCTTGGGCCCAATCCCAAGAGCTCAAATTTACGTATCTTCGATAATTATCTGATATGTATGGGACAAAGAGCAAAAACACTGAATGGGAATTACTCGGGTGAAAAGTCCCGGACACCCATTGATATGAAAAAAACATAAACTAAGTACAAATAAAGTGTTAAAGGAAGCTATATTTAAAAAAAGTTGAAGTTATATATGTTACACTAGACTGATTTATATCACAGTGCAATTACATTTGTGAATGTAAATAATGCGAAGGAATCCAAAACTATCTTTGAAATCTGAATGATTTACTAAGTAATGATCTAAATTTATAAATATAATAAAAGTAATTGAAGTTTGTGGCTAAAAGCCATAGCCTTCAATTGTTTTAAGTTTTCTACTGGAGCATTTGAACTAGTCGAGAGTTTTTATAATTTGGACATTTTTTGTTTGTGACTTGAACTTGTTAAGTTCTATAACTGCTAAGTGAGTTCTTTTAAAGAATCTAAGGATGTCAAAAAATCATAAAATAATGATATAATTTCACATATACTTAAAATTGTAATGGGTATTTCGTAAAACTATGGGGAACCTTGGTCAATGTCATGTGCAACCAACATCAAAATTCTCCACTGGGATTGATAATATACAACTCTCAGTGACGTAATTAAGTTGTTTCATAACTATATTGTTTCGAATATTGGTTTAATTTGAACATATCACATTCATTCATCTGGAAAATTATCCAAAAAATCAAAAAACCTTTTGCATTTGTACCAATTTAGTCCATCCAGCCAATTTTGACTGGCTAGCACTGATGTGAATGCTGACCGACGCTAGTCGTCTGATTAACACTGACCTGGCAATTTTTTTAAAAATATTATGATATTTTTTCGAATTTTTTATTTTTTTTTTTTTCCTTTTTTCTAATTTTTTTTTCTACCCTTCTTCCCTGTGGCTAGTGAGGCCACATTGGCCTTTGACAAAGCTCACACTCGCCCGCCACTAGTGAGGGCGAGGCTCAACCTTGCCCACCAGTGACGGGACGAGGTCGAGCCTTGCCGACCCTCACCTTTGGCCGGTTGCTGGATCGGACAGAGAGAAGAATGGTAAAAAAAAAAGGAAAAATATTAAAATATTAAAAAAAATTGCCACGCCACTATCGACCGATCAAAATTGATTGGATGGATTGAATTAGCACAAAATACAAAAGATTTAGGATTGATTTGGCAAAATTAAAAGGTTTAGGACTGAATTGGTAAAAATATAATAGGTTTAAGACTTTATGGACAATTTTCCATTTATTCATTTGTGTCAAATTTTTGAAACTCCAAAAAACGAAACTTTTATCAAACAAGTTTCAACATGCAAGCATTTAGAAATGTTTACACGAATATGAACATTTCAAATTGTATCTAAACTTTTCGTGTTGACAAGACTATAATGTTAATCTATTTATCTAAAATATCTAAACATGTCATAAACGGGCTAAAAAGGTGAACTCGCGATCAATACATTAATTATTCGTGTATAAACCAGTCAAGTCGTTTACAATATAAAACATGATTAAGCTCAATCGAAACACGCTTAACTATATGTATTTAACAAAAGGATCTAAAATTGCCAAGCTTTCAAACAATCTATACGAGGCTGTTAATTTTCGTGAGAGTGTTACATGATGTACATACTGCTTCAAAGACATGACAACAACTACAGGCCTTTCCTATAAACGTCATCTCCTAAAAAACAGAAAGAAAAAGGACTAAGATTAAAAAAGGAAATTACATAAAAGGAAAAAGGAAAGAGCAAAAAGTAAAAATATAAATATAAAAAAAGGAACACTTTTTGCCCGACTAGATACTCCAAATCCTTTTCAAGGACAGGATCCGACAACCCGGGGACTTGGACCGATTTCGTTCGGGCAAACCCATTTTCTCCAACTCCTTATATCTCTCCTCCATCGCCGGCGGCGGCGGCGGAGGCGGCGGCGGCTCTTCCACCGTTATTTCCTCTAACTCAACCGCCTTCCTCGGCGGTGGCGGCGAAGAACAAGAACCACAACGAGACGGCGACGACGTCGGTGACAGAGACAAGGACGAACTCATGCTCGTCTCATCCTCGGAAACCTCAATCAACCAAACCGCCCCCTGTGCCGCGGCAGCGCCGCCGACGTCCTCCGGTGGAGCCACCTCCGTAGCTGCCTGACCGTCCGCCAGGACCGGCGCTCTGCAGAGCGGGCAGCTCGAGTGGGACTCGAACCACGTGTCGATGCAGTCTGCGTGGAAGACGTGCTCGCACTCGGGCAAACGACGGCCCGTCTCGCCGTCCTCGAAGTCCGACAGGCAAACGGCGCACTCGACGAACTGGCCAACGTCGCCGTTCCCGGAGCCCGCAAAAGTGAAGACGGAGAGGGACTTGAGGACGGACACGTCGAGGCCGCCGCCGCCGCCACCGCCGCCGGAGGACGAGTTGGCGGCTGCCGGAGCGGAGCGGCGGCGCTGGCGGACACGGCGGCGGCGGGGGATGGACCAGCGGGCGTAGCTGTGGAAGCCGAGGATGGCGAAGACGGCGACGAAGAGGATGACCACGGTGCAGAGCATTATCTTGCCGTTGAGGGCGTAGCGGCCGGCGCGAGCGGCGGCGGCTGCGGAAGAGGCGGAGGCGCTCGCCGTTGGGGTGGTGGAGCCGTCCAAGTTGTCCATACGAGAGAGGGAAACAGAGAGAGGTGAAGGTGAAGGTGAAGGTGGAGGTGGAGGTGGAGATTTGTGAAGGGAGGGTTTTAATGGAGGGAGGGAAGGAGGGAAAAAGGAGAGGAAGGTTCCTTCCTGTGCGCTGCTGCTGCTGGCTTTGGACAAAGTTCAATCTCTGAGTGCCTTGCACAGGTGGCGCGCCCTTTTAACTGCCTTCCTTCCTCCCTTTTTAGGTCAATCGTGCTCCCCTAACCATGCGTAATGCACAGTTCTTATTTAAAGAAAGGTAATGTTACCGCATATAAAAGGAGATTTAAGAGCAATGGCCTTTTGATCTTTTGATATGTGCAGACGGCTCGAACCTAGAACGGTCTACATAAGTAATTTGCAAAATTCATACAGATGAGATCTTTTTGCTCCGATTTTAGCTGCGTCGTCATGCTTGACGTCGACCATACATGAATTGCCTGTGATTTTTCAATATCAAATCGCAAGTGGATTTGTATGTGCAAAAAGAAAAGGCTAGACACTTGTGTATTATAGAGTGATCTGCTATGAAACTCGAAGCACATTTTCCATTGTAATTATGTCACTGTAATTATGAATGCAACAGCTTTGTTTATTTCACGAAAAATAAAGTTTTTGAAAAATATTTTTTTAAAAACGATTGGGAAGTTTCATCGTCATCGTCCACAAAAATATTTAAATATAAATTATTGTCGATAATAAAAATATTTTTTATTAATTAATTATTTTAAGTGATGCAAGCGATTTTTTAAAAGAAAATATTTTTCTAATAATTTATTTTTTTGCGAAATAAATAGAGCTTAACTTGCATAATGGTTATTAGTACTACTAGTGTTACACGAGAGGGTCAAAGAAGCAACTAGGTGAGGGAATAAAACTATCTGCGCTGCTGCATGTACTTATACAGCTACAGATAGAATTAGGACCGTGTCGCCCAAATGTGACTGAGAAGGAGCTGATGCGAGAATAAACTCTTCCTGGACATCTGTCGCTCAAATATTGTATTAGGCGACAGGAACAACGCATCGGGCACAGGCGTTAATGGAGGCAAACCCATGGGAAGTTAGGCCTGCTCTGTTTCCTTTCTTGTTTTGTCAAACATGGCTTCCCGCTGGAGAAGTCTCTTTCTTCCTAGGGCAGAAATTGATGGGAATGATCAATGGGCACATCTCTTGAAGGCCATATATATCAGGTCATCGATGGGCTAACTGTCGAATGCAAGTTTCGTTCAAATGGGATCACGAACGAAACTAGGGAATTTAAGTAAATATGGCTCTTGGTTTGACCATCAAACCTGGTATCCTTATGATTTTCGACTCGGGTCGTATGCTACGAGTTAGAGAGAGCACATATATCTTATGGTACGAGCCGGGTCCTGACCCAATTTGACCCATTGACACACCTAGTTTGGCCTGTGGGGGAACTACCATGGAAGTTAGATGTAGAAAATATTACACCCTAAAACCTACTAGGATGGGGGATTACATGGTCGTCCTTCCATCTGAAGGACGCAATCTCAAACCACAACAAGAAATCCAACTCTCAAAAGTCCCCACGACATAGCTCTCGCTCTATTGGCTATTAATCAATGAACCTGAAAAGATTGGAGAAGAGAGGGGTGAGAAATTATAACTTAGTAAGTAGTACGTATCTCTTCTAAGCAGATCAAGCACCCACTATGTATATACATATAAGTATAGGACAACACCAGAACTTCAAAAGCCAAACTCATGGTATAAAATACATATCAAATCACATAGGAATTGTTTCATATCAACAAGACTTTATACAATTCATAAAATACTCATTTAAATTATCATAAAAATTAATGGTCAAGTCCATTGATCAATCTCTATTAAAAATCACGTTAATGGTTCATTCCATTAACTAATCTCAAATCACAAATTAATGATCTATTCCATTAACGAATCTCATATTACATCACACGTCGATTATCCATTTCATCGACTAATCTACTGCTCAATATCAAATCATGATCACGACACAAAACCTTGTAACAAGACTATCAAGATTCCCCATTTGGCAATGTCTCCACTTACAAAGCCAGTGGCTTGACCCAAAAAGATATCCTAAATCGGTATGCATATCCCGAAACTCCTACCTGAGTTCATAGTCATATTGAGCATCAAACAATCATCATCAAATATAAAAAATCCAATCCAGAATACATTTCACAAACCAAACAAACAACTTTCTCGCAACACAGCTCAACTGCCCAGAAATACATTTCGTAGAGCATTTCTTGAATCATTTCCGAACTCATTTCATAAACTAGTTCATAATGCAATACACATATGTATCCTTTCACAATATATTTCCAAAAACGATTCTTAAATACTAAAATGTAATAAATGCCCGATCCGGGCTTTTATGCAATAATAATGGTATAATAACTCATATAATACTCAAATCATTATTACTTTCAAAACATAAGTTTATAAACTTAAAAAAGAGATAGCACCACTCATCTGGAAATGTCCCAAAACCAAACAATGTGGCTAAATGTACCGATGATCTCATAATCCTATCAATTGAATGAGAATTAACGTCAAAACCAAGTAAAACATTATTTTAACTAATGACTCAACTAAGTTACACTTAATCGCTAACAAAACGACTCCCACGGGCCCACATATCACTTCATACAAAGCGATTATTCAAAGCCGTTCGCAATACGGAGCTTAAGTGTGAAACTTGATCGTGCTATAATTCTCTCCGCTGGATCCCGTTCGAAGCGAGCTTACAATTAAAAAGGAAGATCTTTCAAAGTACTAGAAGACCCACAACTTGGCCATTCCAAAATTAAGCTCAAAACCAATGAAAATCGGCCTAAAGCCCGCTGGTCGTACACTGTTCATCACGTGCACTCAACTTTAAAAATTTATTTCGGCAAACGGTAAGTTCAAATTGAGTTTTGTAAGATGCAACAATTCCATGACATTCTAAACTACCAGTTCTATATATAAATGTAGTTCAACAATTCAAAAATCGGATTTCGCGGCTTGATTTTCACAAAATTCTGAAATTGTGACCTAATCCTGAAAAATACTCCGATTGGACAAATGAGAGATGCGAGTACTTACTTGATATTGCAATACATAGTAAATCCAGCATAGCGAGACGTCCGTGGCATCAACGTAAAAAGCCCTCTCTCTCTTCTTCCTTCTCCCTCTTCTTTCTTTTTCTTTTCTGTCTCGGTGAGCCCCTTTCTTTTCTCTGTTTATTTGCCTGTTCTCGGTCCCTCTTGTAAACTGAAGACATCACCTTTTTGCTTCTTTGACTTTTTACCTTTTCTTTTTTCTTGTTTTTTTTTCCTTCCCCTTTGACTCTTTGACCAGCGCTATTACGGAGAACGTCATCGTCTGGTATCCAATCACTGCTGAGTCGACAGTTCATGCCATTTAAGGATACTTGACACAGAGCTCCATTAAGGACAATACCAGACTGTATACAGAAGTGGAGATAAAGATGAGCCCGCCTTTTAGCTGCTGGTGCTGCAGAAGATGCCCCCAAATTGGCACTCGCCAGCTTTCGCCACTTGCGCATTAACTCCTTGCATGTTGCTTCCCCTCCATTATTATAAAACTTTAGATTCAGCCACGTTTGGAATGGCATTTCAACAGATCTTCCCGAAACGACAATGAACCCCACAGGATTCACCTCTCTTGCTCGAGTGAATTCACTTTGTCTTTAGCCACGAGCAAGATATGTTTTCGAACTCTCCATACGGGATAGTAAATACCAAATTCTTATCCGTTAACGAGCGTCTTCAAAGCATTTGGTTAAGCATACAAAACGAGGAATAGTCTGCTTTTCAAAGCATCGACTATATGCATAGTACGAGACAGTGGGTGCATCGGTAATTATAAATAAAAAACTTTTAATTAGCTGTTTCAACAAATGTCATGGTAAGAAAGTTCTATTCTCTCATTGGGCATGATTGATAAGTGTCGCGAGATGGTACCATGATTTGGTGAAGTCCAGTCTGACAATACTAGGCTTTAAAACAATAGGAGCTACTCATGGGTCATCCTGAATGGGCTGGGCAATTGTACCCAATTAAAAAAGTCAATTATATTATGTAAAAAAAGACTATTATTTCTCATAAAAAGATCAAATCTGAGCAGAGAAAAAAATAATAATGAAATTGTCATGACTTCTGTACGACATTTACTCTAGCGCTAAAATTTTTCGCCAAATTACTTTAGTGTCATATCAACAAAAAAAAAATGATCACTTAAGTAGTTTCACCCTTTGACGACAAATTTTAAGAAAAAGTCATAACAAAATGTTAATTCGTATGTGACCTTTTTCCTAAAAAAAGGGTGTAGCGCGGATGAGGAGGAATCTGTCAAACAATCCAAAGAAAGTGTGGCCTTTTATGACAAAACGACGCCGCACTCTTCAAATAATCTCTCTTTGAAAAAAGACAAATCTATCTGTCGTTGTCTCTGTTGACTTGCACGCACAGGACTCCAGCGAGAACCAGCACGAAGACAAACGGCCTCATCGCCATTGGAGTTTTGAGCTTGAGGTTCGATTTTGATGGGGAATCAGTCAATTAGGTTTTACTTTGCTCATTGGCCAAGTGAAGCAGCAACGTTATTAAGGTGAGAGCTTTGGATAGAGATGATGGAGGGGGAGTTTTGTCTGTACGTGTTGGAGCTTGGGAAGAGAGAGCAAATGCCTTTTGTCTGTATCTCTCCTCTTTTGCAGTGGATTATGTAAGTTTTGAATGACATGAAATTGACCCGCACGTGCCTATCCTCCTCTCCTCTCCATCGCAAGATTCAGCTCTTAATTTTGCCCCAAAATGCATCGTTTTGAATTGGGGTTTGAAGAAGATAAGAAAATTGAGCCGATTTGTCCCCAATTCTGTTAAATTTAGGGCAAACAACATGCCGACATCGTTTTTGGGCATTTATGCTGAATTTTTGCCCCATTAGATTTCCAGAAAACCGCATTGGTGGAAAAAATATTAAGATATCGCCATCGTCGAATTTCCACCATCCCAAATTGGTAATGGTACTTAAGTGATAGTTTTTTTTTAATCAAAGTGGCACTGAAGTTATTGTTGAGAAATTTTGACACTAAAGTGAGCGTTGTTTAAAAGTTATAGCCCTTCTAGTGTCATTTCCATCCGAGCGGCCTATGCAAAAGTGCCCAAATCAAGGAGTAATTTGTTTGGGAGTCTACTAAATAAAATGTGAGAGGACACATAAATCAGTGAGCAATATGCAACAAAAGAAAAGTTTAGTTAGTCGGCAACAAATTAAATATTATTGTCTTTTCAAAGCTACTACCATAAGAGGGAATTATTAAAAAAAAAATTTAAAAGTTTTAAAACTCAATTGCACTTTTGTGACACGTTTTAAGACTTCCAACGACTTATCCCTTTTTTGGGGAACTAGAGACGAGGTTAAGTGATGCAAAAAGAAATCATGACTTTTTTTTTTATGTCCGGATTTATCCAAACATCCGTAGTCATAGATATATCCTCTCGAGCAATCAATACACCTTTCTCGACACCCATGGTCGGTTTAGTGATTCATTTATAGGGAGTAAAAACACAGCACGTGTTCGATTTCTACCTGTAAAGTATAAAGTCTTTTATATTCCAGTCATCTATTTGGATTTTGAAATCTCGTCTCATCTCAATCTATCATATTGCCAAGAATATCAAAAGTATTTTACACTCGACTTGAGACTGAGTGGCGGGATCATTCAAAGAGTCATAGATTCTGCCATCAAACACTTCAAGCCCATCATCAAATCTGAAAGGGAGATATGATGGATCATGAGAATGTTGGGAGACAAACTTAGAGAGCACATGGGACCAAAAAATATCTCTCAAAAGGAGTGCTAGGACCGGTGCTTAATGCTTGTACATCTAAATCCAAGTGGGCTCCCATATTCTCTCCAATCCAAAAAAACACACACACTTATATAAAATGGATAAAGGGCAAAAATAAAACAAAAGAATAGAAAAGAACAAAGGAGAGTGCCACTACATATTTCACCATGCCCCCTCCCAGCCCCACCAAAGATGATGCTTCCCAAGACTTCTGATTTTCCATACGATTTTCTTCATTCTTATCCCTTTCTTTAGCTTGGGACAAAAGACTTTCCTTGGGGGGGGCGGCCTTGTGAAAGGGACTTGAGGATCGGGCAATGTCACTTTCGGTACTCCATTTTGGGTTATTTCAGCAAGGGCCACGAAGGAACCACAATTAGGGTATGTATAATAATCCCGAGGAAGTACCGTGCACTTATAATCATTTCACCTTTTGATTAAAATGTAGCATACGACATCGATTTGAATGCATTTTATTTTTCGATTCGACAGTGAAAAATTCAGGAAGCATGGTGTCCGTTGGAGACCCCAGACTCGCCCCATATTTAGTAACCTGCCTAGCATGACCAAAAAGGTAGGGGGTATGAATCGAGGCAAAGAATTAAAACTATGGGTATCCCACGGTTTCTTGAAGTGTTATGTCCTGTTTTGGACCGAAGCTGTGGGTGAAGCAGTTTGGAATTTGGCGGTTTGTTCTTGATTAATCATTGTAGTTTTGGGTGATCACTACTACGATCTTGGTCCACTGAAAAGAATTATTCCTCAGCGTTCATGATGGTGCCTATGAAATGGGTCCCCAAGTCTTCATCGAAGACAACATTGAGCTTTAATTAATTCTATTTGGATGGACTCAAGAGGGTCCAAATAGAAGTTTCAAACTGAAATAACCTGTATATGGAGTAAGAATCTTGCATAATCTTTTGGTTGATTCGAGAGCACTTCTCCAATCCTATTCGAGGCATCATTTACACATTACGAGATTCACAACAACAAATGTGACATCTGAAATTTGCCCATTTGGGATTTATGAAATGCTTGGTTTTATGAACGTACTTGTAGTTAGTTTTCGCCCGGAACTGATCATTCCTGAGATACTAACCAATAGCGAAAAGGCTAATTAAGGATTTAAATTCGTGCGACTAAAGAAAATTCGATCGTGAATTGATTTTCGATTATAGAATCGTTGAGGTGACATTTTGAGCCAATGTAAGCCGATCTTTGGGTAGTTATGGGCCGATTCATCATTGTCATACGAGTGGATTACGGGTGATTTCATTTGACCACGAAATGAATTGACGAATGATCCAAAATCTATACCGAACAATCGTCTTCGACGGAACTAGCAATCGAACCTTGCGATTACATGATAACCGAAGTCGTCACGAACCGAATGAACTTGCACGTGACTCGATTTATTATCAGTCACGGGTCGAATATGCGAATTTCCCCAAGAGCCGCTCGTTAGTTTGAGAAATGCTCGAGTTACGTTAAATAAAATTCAATTATTAATTAGAATCTAAATTGGGCATCGGAAAATTAGGAAGTCACAACGGGACGTTAGGACGATGTTATGGTTAGAACGTACAGCTTTGAATTTTCCCGAATCCTTCAGAAAAATTCAAATTTAGGAAAAAAATGGAAAAGTGACCATTTTACCCTTGGAGGTTTATAAAGGGCAAGTGTTAAAGGAGAAGGGCATTTTGGTTATTTTGCCCTAATTTTTGAGTTGGACAATTTTGCTCTTGGAATTTTATGAAATTTTCAAATTGTCCTTTGATATTTTTGGGAAAGATTCGATCTCGGCCGTCGATCTCAAGATAAGATCAAATCTCGACCGTTGATTTGATTTGTGAGAGAAGGGCAAGATGGTAATTTGGCAATTCCAATAATTGACTTTGGGATATTTAATCCCAAATTCCTCTCTCTCTCTCTCTCGGCTCCCACTCCCCCTCTCCCCCTCACCGCCGATCGCCCCTCCCTCTCAGCCGCGCCACCACCGTCCAGCCACCGTTTGCCCAATCGCCGCTGTTCCGCCGCCGAACCGCACTACCACCTCCCTCACGCCGTCCTTTCCTTTTTCTCTCTCCCTCGTGTGGCTGTGATTCACGGCCAAGGAGGCTGTCGTTGCAGCACACCGCCCAGCCCACCCGCCCCCATCGCTAAGCTGCTACTCACCGTTGACTGCCGCCCATTTTCCGTTCTAGCCGAGTCAGTTTAGAGTTTGGGTAAGTCACGCTCTAAATTCTATTTAGGACTTCGGGTATTGACGGACAAATTAGAGGTGGAATCGGGTTTAATTAGACGTGGTTTTGGTGAAATTCGGGGCTATTTATGGATTAATTGTGTGGACTGATTTAGGGGTTGGTATTAATTGATTTTGAGGATGAAATTATGAAGTTTCAGGGCTGAATTGATGCCAAGTTCATTGCTGAAAATTGGGATTTGTAGTGACGAGCCTATGGTTTGATTTAAGGGCGATTGGTGTCGGTTTAGTGCGTAGTATGGTGGCTGAATTGTGATGCTCGTTATGGCTTGAAATGAGTGTGGAAAGACTAAAATTGTGCACGTGTATGTGGCTGTGTTTGTGGGCCCGTGAGTGGCCTTGTGTGTTTGTTGTACTGTGACTTGATAGATTGAAATGTGCTTTGTTATATGCGTATTCGGGCGAATTGAATTGATTGTCAATTGGCCGTGTTTAAGTGTCGATTGAGCATGAGAAATGCGTGGTTTGATGCATGCATGGGTCAAGTGTGAATGGCCAATGTGTTGGCGTGTGAGTGTTGGGCATGTGAACGAGTGAGAAAGCGTGTGTGATACGGTATGTGTGAAAATGGAAATCCCTAAGGCGGTATCATTACGTAGGGAATTGATCCGTCCTGAGGCGGTACAACTACGAGGGACGATGCCTGGTATTACCGGAGAACGGCTAACTTGAGGTGGTACCATTACGTGGGTTGTGTCGTAGGTGGTAGGTGTTGAGCCTGAGGCGGTACCACTACACGGGCAAGATACATGACTTGAGGCGGTACAATTACACGGGCTGAGAAGTGTTGTGAATATGGCCAACCTGAGGCGGTATTATTACGGGGTTGTGCACTGGGTGACTGATGTTGAGCCTGAGGCGGTACCACTACGCGGGCAAGATACATGGCCTAAGGCTGTACCATTACGCGAGCCCTAAAGTGTTGTTATGGGTTCGTCGTAGTGAACCTGAGGCGGTACCATTACGCGGGTCATTAGCGAGTTGAGTATAAAGAATGTGATGAGGCCGGAACGAATGCATGAAATGAAATTAGAATGTGCATGTGATTGGCAATGGTGATGATGTGACTAACGTGCAGGTTGCACTGGAAAGGCCCATGTAAGCATACTTGTGTGCCTGCTATGTGATGGTTGAATGTGTTTATGTTTGTGATTGTTTGGAGGTACGTGATAGCCTAGGTGGGGTTCAGGGTGTGTGCTTATTGAGATGTAATCTCATAGTTGTTTCAACCAACATTTTCAGAACCCCGGCCTGAGCAATGAATCTTCCACCGCCGCCACCTAAGCGTTTTGGAGTACCGATGCACACCAACCACAATGTAGTAAAGTATCCTATAGATGAAAATATGACCTGGGTTAAGCATACGATAGTAGTCCGGGTAAACGTAAGGTTACTCCTTTGGCAGGCCCATAACTACACTGCCTAGTTCTTTAGAGACGGGGTAGATGAGTTTGGCCCCGTCCGTGGATTTGACGTCCCCTTTGATGGAGTTGGGGATTGGGACCCGTCTACCATACCTCCTCCCGACGGTGAGATGACTAGTTTGGAGACTAGTTTAGCACAGTCTAAACTGCAGCAAGCGCCTGCGGCACCTGAGCCTTCAGGGGTCGAGCATGAACCAAAACCTGAAGAATCGCAGGTGGGGTACGATTCAATGGAAGTGGATCTTGAGGCGATCCCAAAGAAAGAACCAGAAGAGGAGGTATCCGAGGCAGAACTTGAAGAGGCCCTAGAAGATGGGCCTGAGGATGAACCTGAAGAAGAACCAGTGCACATTCCCGATATGAGCAATGGATTAACCCCGAGTTTGTGCCAGAGGACGAGTTCTTTAAGGAGCCAGTCGAGGAAGAGCGGGTCGAAGTTCCAGCGGAGTTGGGTGACATAAACAACTTGATCGAGATCGAGGCCGAGCCGGAGTCCTCAAAGGAACAGATAGTGCAAGGGAATTCAAATTCTGATGATGAGGAGTCAAACTCTGAGTGGACACCAAGCAGAGAGCGTAAGAGTTAGGTTTAGGGGTTAAGAATAGGCTTTTTGAGGTGTATCATTTTTGGAAGATAGAATACCCAGGCTATCGATCATTTTGGATATCGGTGGTTTATAGTACAGTGTGTATATGTATATGATGGTTTGTAGAGTGTGAATATTATATAGGTTTGAACATGAAATGAATATGTTTATTCTCCCCTGTTTACCTCAGTTATAATTGTCCGGGTATTGGTGGCTTTCGCTGACATTTTAAATCTCTGAAAAGTTGAAATTTTAATTGGGTTGGCGATACCCTGGGATGTCGCATTAATCAACCAAAGAAGTGCATCACGTGCCGATGGGGTTCGGGGCGTGACAACAAACTTTTCTTATAATCTAACTCTTGAGTAATGTTTGACAAACGGGATATTACTCTGATTATACTAAAAGATATCCCATCTAATATGGGGTGCAGATTTGGGTCTGAATAAAGAATCTCACAGCAAAAAAAAAGGAAAATGAATTTAATTATAAAAAAATAAAATAACTTAGCCGAAGCATATAAGCGAGAGACAGCCGGCGAGGGAGGGGAGAACAACAGTAACCACCATCCACGAGATGATCCAGCATAGCCCAACGCTATTTAATAAACGTAGCTCGTGTATGAGGCAATTCTTTTTCCCAAATTTATGAAATATGTTTTTAATCTTAAGCTTAATTTTATATTCATCATATCCCTGGCAAATATCTCATCCATCTTATGTCCGGTCGTTCATCAAATATGAATTGGATATAATAAATCAAATAATATGCTCATCTATCCAATCGTATCCTATTTGATAAAAGGGACCGGATAACCAAATGCGCTCTTTGAGGTTAACCCAAGTGCGATTGAAACTAAAATCTCACACATTGTGTGAATACAATAAGTGTCGATAATATTACTATGTACTAAAATTTTTTTTGGGTCAAAACTATATACTAAATTGACATGTTGGAGTTGTCTATAGTTGTTCTTCTTATTTTATAAGGTAGAGATAGCGTGAGGCTCTGGGCTCATCATTTGCCAACACCACAAGCCATCGCTAAAGCCCAGACCCTCACAGACGAGTGAGCTCCAGCCCAAATTATACGTGTATATAACGAATGTGGTGGAAATTGTGAAAACTGAAAAGAGTTATTTGGCCTCTTCAAAAGATCTTTCAATTTGTTTATTTTTTTTTTATCTCTCTCTCATAGTCTCTCTCTCTCTCTCATAGTTCTTTTTTTTTTTTTGGGATCGAAACTCTCACCCATAGTTCGTTCTATTACTTTTCCTGCTTTTTACCTAACCAAATAATACCATTTGAAAAATATATTAGAGCACAATTTATGTGTATATCGTAAAAAGAGTTTTAGTAACAAATAGGTTATGCGTCGTCCCAAGTATTTTCAGTGTTTATGTTTTAGGTTCCACTCTTTACTTAATTTATATTCTTGTTACTTCTCACCGTATTTACATGATTATTTGGAGATATATTGAAAAAATCAATAAATGTGTATATATTGGTAAGGCGATGAAATATGAGGCATTGGTGTTTAGACGATGTGGTCTTCTTAGCATTGTGAGATTTTTTTCTTTGTTCAATTACAAACTTAGATGATAGGTATCATTTATCTTTACCAAAAAAAAAAAACTTAGATGATAGGTATCATTTATTATAACTGCGTAAAAGAGAAGGAGGAAGTAATGTTACGGACAAAAACATCATATTATTTTACAGTAGTTTTGCCAACTCAAGGAGTGACCTCCTAGTCTTTTTTCCCTCCGATCGCATGGTAGAAAACGAACCCGACCTTATCAAAATACTGATAGTGATAATGACGATTATGATAGATACATAATAGATAGATAGATGATTTCTCACGATGAAGTTATAATGAATTCTTTTTGGCCGAAGTTTGTGCACTATCCATTCTATAGGGAAAAGTGTCACAAAAGTTCTAAACCCTTTGCATTGGTGCTAATTTAGTCATAAACTTTTTTTTGTGTCAATTCAGTCATTTCGATTAATTTTCATCGGATTTTATTGACGTGAATGCCGGCCGACCGGCCTACGTGGCACCACCGGTGATGATGTGGACAACTTTAATAATATTTTAACATTTTTCCAACTTTTTGTTTTTAATTTTTTTTTCTTTTCCTTTCTTCTTCCTCCAGCCTAGTCGTCGGTCGGGCTGGAGGCCAGGGTTGGCTCACCTCACGGGCCAATGGGGAGGCTCGCCCCCGGACCACTGGCGAGGCTCGCCCTCGCCCTCGCGCCAGCAATGGCGAAGGTGAGCCTTGCCAATGGCTGGGCAAAGCACATCCTCCCCGGATCTAGCAAGGTCGAGCCTCGCTCAACCTAGCGCGAGGCTCGAGCCCTCACCGGATGGCTACAAGGGTGGCCTTGAGCTAGGCTGGGCAAGGCATGACCTCACTAGATCTGGCAAGGTTGGGCCTCTCCCATGGTCGGCGAGGCTTGACCCTCGATAGATTTGATGGGGGCGAGCCTCACCCAGCCCAACTCGAGGTCACCCTCGCAGCCATCTGGCAAGGGTTGAGCCTCGCCGCCCTAGCCAGTGGCCAGCCAGGCAGGGCTCGCCCTCGCTAGCCCTTAGCCTCCAGCCGGTCACTGGACCGACGATCGACTGGGAGAAGAAGAAAGGGAATGAAAAAAAAAGAAAAGAGAAAAAAGAAGTAAAAAATTCAAAAAAATTAAAAGATTATAAAAAATTATCTACGACACTGCCGAAAGTGCCACGTAGGCCAGTTCGGTGTCCATGTCAGTAAAATCTGGTCAAAATTAGTTAGAAAGACTGAATTGACATAAAGACAAAATATTTAGGATTGAATTGGCACAAAAAAAGGTTTATGACTAAATTGACATAAATATAAAAGATTTAAGACTTTTCTAACACTTCTCCTTTGTTCTATAATTTGGGGTTGGCCACTAGATGCCAAGAATTGTCAAGAGGAGAACATTTAGATGCGAGCTGTGATTATTCGTTATATGCCAAGAAGCATGAAGACAATATCATATGAACATCCGAACTCGTTTCATCGCTTCATCTTCTTCGCTACTATATTCATTCGAGCGGGAAAAAAACAGGATAACACAAAAAAAAAAAATGGAGAAGATCAAGCCCGCATCGGTTCGCACCAATGGTAAAACATGCACGTGGCGTCGGTCGGCAATGGTCCCGACACGGTCCTCTTCATCCACTGCTTCCCGGAGCTCTGGTACTTGTGGTGCCACAGATGGTGTCCCTTGCGGCTCTGGGCTACCGCGCTGTCACGCCCAACCTCCGGGGCTATGGCGGCACCGACACACCGCCGTCCGCAGCGTCGTACACGGGTTTTTACGTGGTGGGGGACCTGGCGGGGATGCTGGGCGCGCTGGTTATCGTGCGTGTTTGTGGTGGGGCACGAGTGGGGGGCGATGATCGCATGTTACCTATGCCTGTTCAGGCCTGATCGAGTGAAGGCGGTGGTGAGCATGAGCGAGTCGCTGAGGGCAACGTTCGGAGATGATTACTATGTTTGCAGGTTTCAGGTGAGGGCTAATGTTAAACAGTCGAGATCTAGCATGACTTGGGCTTCACCTTTTAAAATTTAGAATTTTGGAACTTTCAATCGTCATGACTAGCAAAACGTAGATCACAAACAATACCGGCATCCCGTGGTTCCCAAGAGGACCAATGCTGTTAGGAGTGTACAATCGACCTTTGTTACTTTCCTTGCTATGTATGTAATCTTTATACTTACTTGGTAGGAACCTGGGGAGATTGAAGAGGATTTTGCAAAAGCCGATATCGCCAAACTCATGAAGCTGTTCCTCACAGGCCGTGACCCGAGCCCACCTATCGTCCCTAAAGATGTAGGGTTCTCAGGATTGACCAAACTATTCGAGAACCACCAGGTTGACTTACCCTCTTGGCTGACCCAGGATGACATCAACTACTACGCCGCCCAGTTTAGCCGGTCTGGCTTCGCTGGGGGATTGAACTACTTCCGGTGCATGGACTTGTACGTTTCTCTCTCTAAGCTCATGCTCTGTTCCAGTTTGGGCATTTTGAAGATGATATTTCTATAGATTCAAATAATGGCGCCTACAATTGCGCGACCTAACTTAAGTTATGGCGGAAGTTTATAGGGTAGGAATCTAAATGCTAGAACGTTTACCCTCAACAGCGGTAGTTGATTCACCTAACCCATATGTAATATATCATAGTAGAAGAACTTTTGAACATTAATGTATTCAATTTGACGAAAAATATTGTTTTCTTTCCTAATCAAAATTAATAGTTTTTTTTGGAAAATAAAAATTTAAAGGAAACCTTATAAATTCTCAATCTAAATACAAAAATTTGATTATATTGTGATATATGTGTTTGTAGTGGAATAAATTATGTGCAACAATTATGTGAATGAGAAAAGTACTTCCGGTGTATGGGCTTGTACGTTTCTCTCTCTCTAAGCTCATGCTCTCTTCCAGTTTGGACATTGAAGATGGTACTTCTATAGATTTGAATAAGGGTTAATACCACAAAAAAACCCCAAACTGGTACACCTATGATAAATTTACCCCAAATTATTTTTTTGACTACAAAAAACCCTAAATTGGTACACCTGTGACAATTTTACCCCGAACTATTTTTTTGACTATCAAAAACCCCATACTGGTATACCTGTGATAATTTTACCCCCGAACTAATTTTTTGGCCACCAAAAATCTCAAACTGGTACACCTATGACAAATGTACTCTCCGTTAGTTTCCGTTAAATTTTATTGTCAAATTGCTAAATTTAATGACACGTGGTAATTGACATGTGTACTGGTTTTGGCTTTTACCTCTCTAATTGTCACAAATTTACCAATTTGTGAATTTTTGTGATATTAATATAATTTAACAGACACTAACAGAGGGTAAATTTGTCACAAATGTACCAGTTTGGGGTTTTTAGTGGTCAACAAATTAGTTCGGGGGTAAAATTATCACAGGTGTACCAGTGTTGGATTTTTGGTGGTCAAAGAAATAAATCGAGGTAAAATTGTCACAAGTGTACCAGTTTGGGGTTTTTGGTGGTAAAAAAAATAGTTTGGGGTAAATTTGTCACATGTGTACCAGTTTGAGGTTTTTTATGGTCAAAAAAATAGTTCCGGATAAAATTGTCACAAGTGTACCAGTTTAGGGTTTTTCGTGATATTAACCCTTTGAATAATGGCGCCAGCAATTGCGCAACCTAACTTAAGTTATGGCGGAAGTTTATAGGGTAGGAATCTAAATGCCAGAACGTTTACCCTCAACAGCGGTAGTTGATTCACCTAACCCATATGTAATATATCATAGTAGAAGAACTTTTGAACATTAATGTATTCAATTTGACGAAAAATATTGTTTTCTTTCCTAATCAAAATTAATAGTTTTTTTTGGAAAATAAAAATTTAAAGGAAACCTTATAAATTCTCAATCTAAATACAAAAATTTGATTATATTGTGATATATGTGTTTGTAGTAGAATAAATTATGTGCAACAATTATGTGAATGAGAGAAGTACTTCAGGTGTATGGACTTGTACGTTTCTCTCTTTGAGCTCATGCACTCTTCTAGTTTGAACATTGAAGATGGCACTTCTATAGATTTGAATAATGGTGCCAGCAGTTGCGCGACCTAACTTGAGTTATGATGAAAGTTTATAGGGTAGGAATCTAAATGCTAGAACGTTTATCCCGAATAGCGGTAGTTGATTCACCTAACCCAAATGTAATATATCATAGTAGAAGGAATTTTGAACATTAATGTATTCAATTTGACGAAAAATATTTTTTTCTTTCCTAATCAAAATTAATAGTTTTTTTTGGAAAGTAAAAGTTTAAAGGCAACCTTATAAATTCTCAATCTAAATACAAAAATTTGATTATATTGTGATATATGTGTTTGTAGTAGAATAAATTATGTGCAACAATTATGTGAATGAGAGAAGTACTTCCAGTGTATGGACTTGTACCTTTCTCTCTCTGAGCTCATGCTCTCTTCCAGTTTGGATGTTGAAGATGGTACTTCTATAGATTTGAATAATGGTGCCAGCAGCTCCGCGACCTAACTTGAGTTATGGCGAAAATTTATAGGGTAGGAATCTAAATGCTAGAATGTTTATCCTAAACAGTGGTAGTTGATTCACCTAACCCAAATGTAATATATCATAGTAAAAGGAATTTTGAACATTAATGTATTCAATTTGACGAAAAATATTGTTTTCTTTCCTAATCAAAATTAATAGTTTTTTTTTTGGAAAGTAAAAGTTTAAAGGAAACCTTATAAATTCTCAATCTAAATGGAAGAATTTGATTATATTGTGATATATGTGTTTGTAGTAGAATAAATTATGTGCAACAATTGTGTGAATGAGAGAAGTACTTCCGGTGTATATATGGACTTGTACGTTTCTCTCTCTGAGCTCATGCTCTCTTCTAGTTTAGACGTTGAAGATGGTACTTCTATAGATTTGAATAATGGCGCCAGCAGTTGCGCGACCTAACTTGAGTTATGATGAAAGTTTATAGGGTAGGAATCTAAATGCTAGAACGTTTACCCTGAAGAGCGGTAGTTGATTCACCTAACCCAAATGTAATATATCATAGTAGAAGGAATTTTGAACATTAATGTATTCAATTTGACGAAAAATATTGTTTTCTTTCCTAATCAAAATTAATAATTTTTTTTTGGAAAGTAAAAGTTTAAAGGAAGGGAAAAAAATCATCAAAAACCCCAAACTTTACCACCTGTGATACATTTACCCTGAACTTTTTTTGTGACATCAAAAACTTCAAACTATGCTTATTTGTGACACATTTACCTTAATGTACTTTAGTTCATGGGCATTTTCGTCTTTTTTTGCTTTTTTTTTTCCTTCTTTTTCCTTTTCGGCAATGGGGGCCCTTAGCGACGCTAATTTCAAAGCGAATTACCTTGGCCGCAAGATCGTGCAAGGGCTGCCCCCTCTGCTTGGTGAGGCGGCCCCATAATCGACACCGGGAGTTTGGCGGCCTTACCACGCCGGGCGAGGGGCGGCCCTCGCCGACTTCACTAGAGGGCCAAACTCGTCTTAACGCCGGGAGGGGGGTTTCACCAGATCCGCAGGGCTGATAAATTCATCTTGTTCGACGCCGGCGAGGGGCCCCTCGCCGGAAAGGAAAAAAAAAAAGAAAAGCAAAAAAGACAAAAATGCCCATGGACTAAAGTACATTGGGGTAAATGTGTCACAAATAGTATAGTTTGGGGATTTTTGGTGTCACAAAAAAAAGTTCAGGGTAAATGTATCACAGGTGGCAAAGTTTGGGATTTTTTCGTGATTTTTTCCTTTAAAGGAAACCTTATAAATTCTCAATCTAAATACAAAAATTTGATTATATTGTGATATATGTGTTTGTAGTAGAATAAATTATGTGCAACAATTATGTGAATGAGAGAAGTACTTCCGATGTATGGACTTGTACCTTTCTCTCTCTGAGCTCATGCTCTCTTCCAGTTTGGACGTTGAAGATGGTACTTCTATAGATTTGAATAATGGCGCCAGCAGTTGCGCGACCTAACTTGAGTTATGGCAAAAGTTTATAGGGTAGAAATCTAAATGCTAGAACGTTTATCCTGAATAGCGGTAGTTGATTCACCTAACCCAAATGTAATATATCATAGTAGAAGGACTTTCAAACATTAATGACTTTGATTAGTTTTAGGACTTTTGAACATTAGTGACTTTGATTAGTTTACTCGATTTCTTGCAATGAGAAATTTGTGCAGAGATCCGTGGCCTCTCGGCTTAGTGTAGAACTAGGATAATGCTATGCACGGATGAATTGAACACTTAAAAATAGCAGAACGATTGCTAGAAATAATTAGAATATTCTTCTTGATTGTCTAACTCTGATACCGAGATAAGAAATAAGGGGTTGAGAGAATTGTGTAATTCATGTGTAGTTTTTTTTTTTTTTGGGTGAAGTATGTGTAGTTTTGTGTATCTAATAATGAATAGTACATGAGTTTATTAGATGACTATTTTAAATAACGATATAATCAATTAGGATCAATCACAAATATGCTTAATCAAGTGAGATATGGAGAATCTTCAAGATAGATGTATAATCACAAGAGACACACAAACTTAAGGAAAATACCTAATTATCTCTAACAACGCTCTTATAATAATCACAAAATATAAAAGAGAAAACGTAAAAATTATCTAAAAAATGAAAAAGAAAGATGACAAATCACCAAAACCAATTATGGCTTTTAATTTTTGTTACAACTTTATCACGACAGATCATCGCTGTTATTACATTAAAAGGAATAAAACTTGAGCCATTCCATGGGTACATTGGATATTAACCTCAGGGCCGACCGGGTGAAGGCGTTGGTGAACACGAGCGTCACCTGGTTCCCAAGGAATCCGGAGAGGAAGCCCGTTGAGACGACGAGGGCGAGGGGGATGTTCGGAGATGATTACTACCTTTGCTGGTTTCTGGTGAGGAAAGGACCGATGTTGAATAGTCGAGATCTGACTTGGCTTAGGGCTTGAACATTTTAATAACCCGCAACATTGAGTCGTTGCTAGAAAGGAAACGTGGATCACACACCATGCCAGCTTGAGTTGAAGCTCAAAATCGAATTTAATAAGTATTTCTATAAAGACAAAGTTCAGATGTAGAAAAATTCGACCATTATGCTTATGATGAGTAGAATCAGAGTAATTTCTCAAGTAGCTCACTTGTAACTCGACTCGTTCCCACCTTTTTGCGGTCAGCTTTTGTTGTTGGTAGGGTACAAAGTCGATCTTAACTACTTTCCCGACCATGGTAATCTTTTATGCTTACTTGGTAGGAACCTGGAGTGGCTGAAGAGGACTTTGCAAGAGCCGATACCGCCAAACTCATGAAGAAGCTGTTCCTCACAAGCCGCGACCCGAGCCCATTCATCGTGCCTAAAGATGTAGGGTTCTCAGGATTGACCAAATAGTTCGAGGACCACCAGGTTGAATTGCCCCCTGGGCTGACCGAGGATGACATCAGCTACTACGCCGCCCAATTCAGCCGGACCGGTTTCACCGGAGGATTGAACTATTACCGCTGGTGGGACTTGTAAGTTTCTCTCCCTAAGCTTATCTTGTGCTCTCTTACAGTTTGAACGTTGAAGATGTGGTACTGATAAAAATTTGAACAACACTGCCCTGGGTGTGCGATCTGGCTTGAGTTATGGCGAAAGGCTATAAGGTAGAAATCAGAACCGTAAATTCATATCGGGTTTGAGTCATGTTCCTCCATACCATCGGCAATTGCCACCTCCGAATATGTTCACTTCACATTTCCCCAATGTTCAAGTAGATGGATTTATGAGGAGGAAAGCACTGGAACGTTTAGCCTAAACAGTGCTCGCAACATAACGCAGTGGCTTATTTATCTAATTTAGTATCTAATATATTATAGTGGAAGTGACTTTTGAACATTAAATGCATTCAATTTGATGGAGAAGATTGTCATATTTTCAAAATAAAATCTCAAGATTTTTAATGAAAAGTAAAGGTTAAAGGAAACCTGAGGCTATGCGAAACATCATATAAGGATTTGAAAAAATAGAATATAACAGTAAAACGATTGTAACAGTTAAACTTTCATGTGGGATATGTACATTACAGCCTACTAATTAGAGGCATGATTGGAGGAAAAAAATTGCCCGTATAAAATACCATGTAGGCATGTACGTGACAGCCTTTGTACACTTCTGATTTATAAAGCGATGAGTTCTAAACGGACGTTCCAACACATAGTACAAATCCGTCAATTCCGATCTTTTACAGGTGAACGGCGACAAAAGGGAAAAAAATTGCACTTTCTTAAGGAAAATATGACTTAATTCTCCTTGTTTTAGTAGGAAACGTCATTCTGTCTCCATTCTCCAAACTCTCCATTGCTTATATACTCTCGTTTCGCCTGTCCATCTCCTTCGATACACTCCCAAAACTCGTTCAGCAGAGAACTGAAACGAAACAGGAAAACGCCGAAAAAATGGAGAAGATCGAGCACGCAACTGTTCCAACCAACGGCATAAACATGCACGTGGCGTCCGTCGGTGACAGCCCCGAGACGATCCTCTTCATCCACGGCTTCCCGGAGCTGTGGTACTCGTGGCGCCACCAGATGGTGTCCCTTGCGGCCCTCGGCTACCGTGCCGTGGCGCCCGACCTCAGGGGCTACGGCGGCACTGATGCACCGCCGTGCGTGGGGTCCTACACGGCGTTCCACATGGTGGGGGACCTTGTGGGGATGCTGGACGCGCTGGGGATCGGGCAGGTGTTCGTGGTGGGGCACGACTGGGGGGCGCTCATCGCGTGGTACCTGTGCCTGTTCAGACCCGACCGAGTGAAGGCGCTGGTCAACACGAGCGTCCCGTGGTGTCCTGGCCGCATGTGGTTCCCAAGTGATCCGGAGAGGAAGCCCCTGGAGTCGGTGAGGGCGATGTTCGGAGATGATTACTACGTTTGCAGGTTTCAGGTGAGGGCCAACGTTGTAAAGTCGAGATCTGACTTGCCTTGAGCTTCATCTTTTAAAGATTTGGAACTTTATAGTTACCTTCCTCACTATGCATGTAATCTTTTGTACTTGGTAGAAACCTGGAGAGATGGAAGAAGACCTTGCAAAAGCTGGGATTGCCAAAATCTTTCAGCTCTTCCTCACGAGCCGTAATCCAGGCCCACTGATCGTGCCTAAAGACCTAGGATTCTCAGGAATGACCAAACTATTCCAGGACCGCCCGGTTGACTTGCCCTCTTGGCTGACCGACGATGACATCAACTACTACGCCGCCGAATTCAGCCGGACCGGCTTCACCGGAGGATTAAACTATTATCGTTGTTTGGACCTGTACGTTTTTCTCTCTCTAAGCTCATGCGCTCTTACATGTCGAATGTTGGAGATGGTACCAATAAATATTTGAACAACACTTCTCGGGGTTGTGTGATCTGGCTTGAGTCATGGTGAAAATTGACGGGGTGGAAATCTGAGTGATATACGAAAATGATCTGTCATGTATGGGTGGACAGCACCAGTTCATGACATGTCAATACATTCTAACTAAGTTGGTGCCATCCAAAATTGTTTTTCAACGGGATTACAAAAGGCATTTATTACTAGTGAAAACCTGCTGATTGATGTTGGTTTCGAGCTAATTGCTCGAGTGTGATGGATTTTGATTTCTCTCGATAAATTCCTATCATGTTCGAGTCGCGTTCCTCTGTCGTGCCTAAAATTGCCCCCTCCGGATACGTTGACATTCCCCCAATGTTCAAGCAGATGGAATTATGAGGAGGAAAACGCTAGAAGGTTAGGCTAAATAGTTCTCAGACCACAGGAGCTATTTTATCTAATCTAATGTCTAAGAATGTATGATAAATGTGACTTAAATGTATTCAATTTAATTAGAAAGATTGTTTTCTTTTCTGAATAGAAAGTAACCTCTTAAATCTTCTCCTTCTTTTTCAATCTTTCTTTTGGCGTTGCAATCAAAATGATATCTCAAGTCCACTCCAACCGATAATAACCTCCTTTACGAACGCAGAAATTGGGAGCTATCAGCGCCGTGGGCCGGAGCGCGAATCGAAGTGCCGGTGAAGTTTGTGGTGGGCGACCTGGACCTCGTCTATCACATCCCCGGCGTGAAGGAGTACATCCACGGCGGCGGGTTCAAGCAGGTTGCGCCCAACTTGGAAGAAGTGGTGGTGATGGAGGGAGTGGCTCATTTCCTCCAGCAAGAGAAGCCTGAGGAGGTCACTGCACACATTCATGACTTCATCAAGAAATTCTCATCCCCATGATCTAGTGCTCTCTGCAAAAAATTAAGGATGAAGCTGCTCAATAATAAAGGACGAAACTATTGCGTTTCTTGAACTGTCTTCTTTTCATATATTTCTATCGTTTGGTAGTACAATGGAAACGATATATGAAGTGATCTAACACAATATCATTGAGTATTTAAATAGACAAATATTCGACACCTAATAAAAATCTGTATTACTGGTTACATCCATTTTGTATATTAATTTCATTGACTTTGCATTTCTCTTTAGGATAATACAGTTGTCGCCTTTCAAGGTGCAACAGAAAAAGGTAATTTGTTTTTATCTTTGGGAGAATTATAGTAGGACTCCTAAAACTTGTGATGATAATGCTAAAACTTTTTACTTTATGCCTTTAAATCCTAAGACTTGTCACGCTGGTCTACGTACAGTTATAATTCCGTCAACTCTGTTGGCTTTCCTTAGAAGGAACGTCAATGCTGCCGTTTTTATTAAAGTTCCCTTTGCATTTTGCACAAGTGGCATTGCTATGGCGCCAAATGTGCATCACATCATAAAAGACAAAAAATTAAAAAAAAAACCTAAAAAAAAGAATAGAATAAAAACAATGGAGATTGGAGGTGTGAGGACCATATAGAATGTCACATCCCGATTTTTGGGCCTGGGAAGCCGCAGGTAAATTATAATATCCTCAATTTCAGTCCCTGAAAAATGGTTATGGGTTAAGTTTGGTGGTTTTCCAATAAGAACTAAATTGTTTTCTCTTGTTTTGGAAAACCCAGTTTTGGATTATTTGTATCCCTTCATTTTATTATTTTTGGGGAGAATTTTGTGGTCCGAATTTCCAAACACTTTCTTCTTGAAAGTTGTTCCAAACATCTTAAAGTTTTACATACTTTTATTTCAAAAATTTTGGAGTTGATATGAGTGGTACGATGGCCTGATTTTCGGACTGTGTGAAACTGCCCAGAATGGGTATTTCAGTGATGTTCACACAGTCTTGATTTTCTACAAGCTTTTCTGGGCAGATTTTAAAAAATTTTCCTTCACAAAAGTTGTTGAGAACTTATTTTTCTATAACGTGTAGAAATTTGGGAATTTTCTGAGATGATTTGGATTATGAAAAGAGCTTACTTTTAGAAACAAATATTCTGTTCCAGCGAACTATTTTTGGACTGTCTTTGAGTGATTGAAAACGGTGTTTACGGAGAGATTTAGATTTTGTGTTCTCCGCGAAAAATGTTTATTAAGGGCTTGTTTATGACATATCCGAATTTGAGAATTTTTTGAGTCGATTTACTATATTTTCAAATCCAATTTCGTGAACAGTGCAAAACTGTTCGGTTTTGTCAGATTTCAAAGATTCGGCATTTTCTACATGAGAATGTGGAAATTTCGACTTGATGTCTCCTAATGATTTAAAGCACACGTTCCGAGATTTCAAATGAGATATTTTATGCTTTGATCGGAGGTTGGACCAGGGGGAAAACGAAAGAGAGAAGTAAGCTTGAAAATGAATGATCAAGGATGAAACTTGTTCAAGAAGTCTAATTAAGTGATCTTGACTTTGGAGTCCCTATCATGATGACATGCATTAATTGGCCATTATTGTTCTTGACTTTGGAGGCCACCCTCATAATGGCTTGTATTAATTGCTTGGACTTTGGTGGCCCTTCATGATGACTTGCGAGGTAAGCGATGACCTCATGTTGCGATGACACGTGCGCTTACCTCATCTAAACTTTGGCCCCAAGTTTCACCTCTTTATAAATAGAAAGAAGGCCATTCGGCCAAGGGGAGAGAGAAAGAGGAAGAGCCTCACATGAAGCGCCCCCCCCTTCCTTCTTCCTCTTGCTCACGCCACCTTCCTCTTTCTCAAGCCGCACGCCACTTTCTTGTTTCCTTGCCGAGAGAGAGAAGAAAAGAGAGAAAAAGCTTATCAATTAGGCCGTGTCTCTCTCGTGGTTCGATCAAGTGAGAAAGCCATACCCAAGGCTGTGTGTTCGTGTTTAAACCCGAGAACCACCAAAAATCACCGAGAATTGCCGAGACTCACGTGTCCTTCACACGCTTCGTTTTCTGTAGTTCTTATTTTATTCGTTGGGTAAGTGAATTCCTTAATACCGGAAAAGGATGTTGAGATGCGTTGTGACATGATTTGCTTGGACCGTTTCTCGGTCGTTTGGTTGGTCATGGTTGGTTCATTTCTCGATTGGACCATGTTTCATGTTTGATATTGTTTTGAGATAGAACCGAGCCTTGGTTTGTAAAGTGTGCACGATGTGGCCATGCATGATGTTCTCTTGTTTGAACTTTGCTATTGATCTGCCATCGATGCGGGTGCGGTAAGAGTCGACTTATGTTAATGGCGATCGATATATCCTCGCTCGATATTAGTGTTTTCACTTGTTGAGTCTCCCGACTCATCCCCCATTTTTCCCTCTCAGGTCCATAGGATGGTCAAACGGACGACGGCAACAGGGGGAGTTTGAGCCATGTTGGAGTTCGGGGAAAACTAGGAGCTATGAATCTGAAGTAGTGGGCTTAGGACACCCAAGCCATAATGTTTGTTGTGTGTAAATGGCTAAAGTCGGCTAAGTCGGCTTGTAAAATATGTTTGCGTGTCTTGAAAATATAAGGTTTGCTCATGATGCTGTTTGTCTTAATCCCGCTGTTGTTTTGAATGTGATTGTCCCGAGATATGTTTCCGCTTGTGTTTAAAGAAAGATAATAATGAACGGGACGTCACGTTTATATGACCCCGAGGTCGGGGCGTTACATAGAAGGTGCTGCCTTTGCCTCTTTTGTAAATAGAAAGTTTTGAGAATAGAATTTGAATTTTGGGCCCCCAACGTGCCTATATTGTCACTGCAGTAGCATTCCAAAGTGAAGAAAATGTCTCAGGTCATATATCTTGAATGTAGGATCCTTTGGGTAAACATATTCCAAATGACCGGTCATTGAACGTAAATTGAATGAAAATGGGGAAAACGTTCGTCCAAAGGTTAACTAAGTATTTTTATTAGAATTTCAATCGAAGTTTTCTCTATCTTTTTTCAATAATAAGAGAATTTTAGGATCTAGATTTGACGTTGCCCAAGGTTGCGACCTTAAATCTCCCATCGCGAGCCTAAATTCAGGAGGGGAGAAAGAGAGAGAGGGTGGCTGGAAAAGAGGAAAAGAGAAAAAGGAAATAAATCTAAGCCACACGATGACTAACCTAGGATACATTTAACATGTTAATTTACTCCACAACTTTACAGGATCGAAATAATAACTATAGAATAGCTAGTCTTTTCTCTTTGTATCAAATGAGTCACATTTCCCTCCCTTCCTTATTAAGAAGTAATTTCCGTAAAATCATGCCTTCGATTGTTCTGACAAATATGGACATCATCCACTTTTGCATATGTTTTGGAAGCAAAAAACAGGTAATGGAGAAAATGTAGGCAAAGAAAATTGAAGTGAAGAAGTAATTTCTTCCCCAAATTAGAGAGATTTCTTCTCGTCTTTAACGGCGACCAAATAGAATAATTAAACTTATGGAAAATTTAATTTTATTCTCTTTTTTTTTTAAAGGGAAACGTCTTTTTGTCTTCTTCTACTCCAGCACCTGCTTGTGGTGGTTCCACGGAAGAGACGAACTCTCCGTTCATTACGAGGAAAATTTCAAATAGAAACTTATCTTAAATAAAAGCTTGAAGGGGCAAGTAATAAGTCTCAAACAAGGTTCCGGCCACCCAAGGAAGGGACGTTTCCGTCCAAAAAATTCTAGGTAAAATTTTTTTCTCTTTTCTTTTTGGTATTACGATGATTTGGCTCTCCGAAGCAACACAAGCAAAACGAGGAAGAAATTTCTTGAATCCGCTATCTCTAGTAGAATAGGCTCCAGAGGAAGCCATCAATCACCACTGGCCTTTTCGCCACCAGCACGCTGAAAATGTGGTCCCTAAATATGATAATCCTTTCAACTAAACAAAAATAATAATTATCTATGCTATTTGATGACGTGGTTTACTATATTCTGATTTGAGTTGAATATCTCGAGTGAAAAATCCGTGTGTAATGTTGTTTTTGTTTTTCCCACTGTTCAGACTTACTAAATTGGAAGCCAAACTAGCAAATCTCATCATTTTCAATTAATAGATGAATAGCATTGGATATTTACATATAGTTTAGAGACAAGATCGAACATTTAGCAAAAGTTCATAGACTACATTAAGTAAACAAAAAGTTTAAGGACGATATTACAAATTGCACTAAAGTTGGTGGACTATATTACAAATTGCACTAAAGTTGGTGGACTATATTAAATAAATTAAAAATTTACAATAATATTAGATATTAAATTAAAGTTCAAGAACCATTCATATAATTGTTTTTTTTTTCTAGTAACACAGGCCATATGTACTAAACAATGATGGAGCGCATGCATATCATTTTGTAATGAGTTTGACCTTTTCTAGATCCTACCCCGATAGAATCAACAAGTTCTAAGAGATAAACTGGCATTTTGATAATGATATAAAGTAATTAAAAATTCGAATTCAAAGCTTGGATGTTGATATGATTTTGTCTTTATACCTCTTGGTATAACGAATAATCACAGCTCGCATACGATGATCAATAATGAATATAGACGTCGGCCAAAGAGGAAAATAATGCACTAAGGAAAGGAAAAAAGGGATCGCATCGACTAGTTTACTCGATTTCTTGCAATTAAAAATTGCATAACGCTTTTTTTGACATTGCAAAAAGTACAAAAGAAAGATCGTAAAAGTTATCTCGGCAATTAAAAAGAAGGACGACAAATCATCAAACCCCGTTACATCTTTCTATTGTTACTAAAACTTTATCATGATAGATGATCTATCTATCATCATCATTGTCATTGTTATTACTATGATAAAATTGGATTTATTTTCTACAATGTGATTGGAAAGAACTATATAATAATATGACATTTTTGTTCGCACCATAACTACTTCCTCCCCCGCGTTAACATAATTACAATAAACTGATGATATCTCTTATCTAAGTTTCAAATTGAAAAAAAAAAAAAATCCATAATGCTAGGGAAACCACATCATCCAGACACCAATGCCTCACATCTCATTGCAATACCAATATATATAAATTTGTAAATTTTTTTGATATATCTTGAGATAATCATTTAAATACGGTAAAAAGTAAACATAATATAAATTGAGCAAAGCGTGAAATGTAAAACATAAACATTGAAAAATATGCAAGAAGACATATAACTTCGTAGTTACTAAGGTGCGCATGGCAACGATTCTATGCCCGAGAATTGATTATGCTCATAAATGATTCTTTTTTATTCTGTAACCGAAAATAATTTTTAAGCATTTGAAAGCGTTAGGTAACTGTCAAAAATTTCTATTCTTAAAATAGAAAAAGAACAAAAATGGGTTTAGTAACTACACAAAATTTCTTTTTATTAATAATATTTTGAGTTTTTTAATATTTCTTTCTATTTTTTTTCTATTTTTTCCTTCCCTTCCTTGGTCATGAATATCGTCAAGGCGGCGACCAGCCACAAGCCAAGGCTAGCGAGGGCGTTACGACCCTCATTTGTCACCCCTCACCATGGCTAGGTGAGGCCTCGCTATCGCAGCCGCAAAGTCGCCCTCCGGCCCTAGCCCCTAGGGGTGGCCGGTGGCAAACTGGGAAGAAGAAGAAGAACAAACCAAAAAGGAAGAAGAAAACCAAGAAGAATCATAAATGAAAAAATTGTTCTAAAATCAAGAAGCTACTTTTTTTTGCTTGTTGATTTTGTTTCAAAACTGATTCTGGGAACAATTTTTTGCAAATTTGTGTTTGGGCACAAAAATTTTAACAAATGGATTTCTGTTCCCAAACTGATTCTGATAACAAAAGAATAAAAATTTTCACTATTTGGCAACTTGCCAAACGCTCCCTAAATGTCATTTTGTGGGATATATATCCATTTTCTTTTAATAATTGTTTTTTTTTTCAAAATGGTACTACTAAATTAGGCGAAAAAGTAAGAATAGTAATAGTAATAGAATGAAGAGAGAGAGAGAGAGAGAGAGCGTAGAGAAAAAAATATAAAAAGTATATGTAAAGATTATGTTGTAGTTATTTGTCAAGAGGAGAACATTTAGATGCGAGCTGTGATTATTCGTTATATGCCAAGAAGCATGAAGACAATATCATATGAACATCCGAACTCGTTTCATCGCTTCATCTTCTTCGCTACTATATTCATTCGAGCGGGAAAAAAACAGGATAACACAAAAAAAAAAAATGGAGAAGATCAAGCCCGCATCGATTCGCACCAATGGTAAAACATGCATGTGGCGTCGGTCGGCGACGGTCCCGACACGGTCCTCTTCATCCACTGCTTCCCGGAGCTCTGGTACTTGTGGTGCCATAGATGGTGTCCCTTGCGGCCTTGGGCTACCGCGCTGTCGCGCCCAACCTCCGGGGCTATGGCGGCACCGACACACCGCCGTCCGCAGCGTCGTACACGGGTTTCCACGTGGTGGGGGACCTGGCGGGGATGCTGGGCGCGCTGGTTATCGCGCGTGTTTGTGGTGGGGCACGAGTGGGGGCCGATGATCGCCATGTTACCTATGCCTGTTCAGGCCTGATCGAGTGAAGGCGGTGGTGAACATGAGCGAGTCGCTGAGGGCAACGTTCGGAGATGATTACTATGTTTGCAGGTTTCAGGTGAGGGCTAATGTTAAATAGTCGATATCTCGCATGACTTGGGCTTCACCATTTAAAATTTAAAATTTTGGAACTTTCAATCGTCATGACTAGCAAAACGTAGATCACAAACAATACCGGCATCCCGTGGTTCCCAAGAGGACTAATGTTGTTAGGAGTGTACAATCGACCTTAGTTACTTTCCTTGCTATGTATGTAATCTTTATACTTACTTGGTAGGAACCTGGGGAGATTGAAGAGGATTTTGCAAAAGCCGATATCGCCAAACTCATGAAGCTGTTCCTCACAGGCCGTGACCCGAGCCCACCTATCGTCCCTAAAGATGTAGGGTTCTCAGGTTTGACCAAACTATTCGAGGACCACCAGGTTGACTTACCCTCTTGGCTGACCCAGGATGACATCAGCTACTACGCCGCCCAGTTCAGCCGGTCTGGCTTCGCTGGGGGGATTGAACTACTTCCGGTGTATGGACTTGTACGTTTCTCTCTCAAAGCTCATGCTCTGTTCCAGTTTGGGCGTTTTGAAGATGATATTTCTATAGATTCAAATAATGGCGCCTACAATTGCGCGACCTAACTTGAGTTTTGGCGGAAGTTTATAGGGTAGGAATCTAAATGCTAGAACGTTTACCCTGAACAGCAGTAGTTGAGTCACCTAACCCATATGTAATATATCATAGTAGAAGGACTTTTGAACATTAATGTATTCAATTTACCAAAAAATATTGTTTTCTTTCCTAATCAAAATTAATAGTTTTTTTTGGAAAGTAAAAGTTTAAAGGCAACCTTATAAATTCTCAATCTAAATACAAAAATTTGATTATATTGTGATATATGTGTTTGTAGTAGAATAAATTATGTGCAACAATTATGTGAATGAGAAAAGTACTTCCGGTGTATGGGCTTGTACGTTTCTCTCTCTCTAAGCTCATGCTCTCTTCCAGTTTGGACATTGAAGATGGTACTTCTATAGATTTGAATAAGGGTTAATACCACAAAAAACCCTAAACTGATACACCTATAATAAATTTACCCCAAATTTTTTTTTTTGACTACAAAAAATCCTAAAATTAAAACATGCTGAACGACAATTTTATCCGAACTATTTTTTGACTATCAAAAACCCCACACTGGTATACCTGTGACAATTTTACCCCCGAACTAATTTTTTGGCCACCAAAAATCTCAAACTGGTACACCTATAACAAATTTACTCTCCGTTAGTTTCCGTTAAATTTTATTGTCAAATTGCTAAATTTAATGACACATGGTAATTGACATGTGTACTGATTTTGGGTTTTACCCCTCTAATTGTCACAAATTTACCAATTTGTGAATTTTTGTGATATTAATATAATTTAACGGACACTAACAGAGGGTAAATTTGTCACAAATGTATCAGTTTGGGGTTTTTAGTCGTCAAAAAATTAGTTCGGGGGTAAAATTATCATAGGTGTATCAGTGTTGGATTTTTGGTGGTCAAAGAAATAAATCGGGGTAAAATTGTCACAAGTGTACCAGTTTGGGGTTTTTGGTGGTAAAAAAAATAGTTTTGGGTAAATTTATCACATGTGTACCAGTTTGAGGTTTTTTGTGGTCAAAAAAATAGTTCGGGATAAAATTGTCATAGGTGTACCAGTTTAGGGTTTTTCGTGATATTAACCCTTTGAATAATGGCGCCAGCAATTGCGCAACCTAACTTAAGTTATGGTGGAAGTTTATAGGGTAGGAATCTAAATGCTAGAACATTTACCCTGAACAACGGTAGTTGATTCACTTAACCCAAATGTGATATATCATAGTAGAAGGAATTTTGAACATTAATGTATTCAATTTGAAGAAAAATATTGTTTTCTTTCCTAATCAAAATTAATAGTTTTTTTTGGAAAGTAAAAGTTTAAAGGAAACCTTCTAAATTCTCAATCTAAATACAAAAATTTGATTATATTGTGATATATGTGCTTGTAGTAGAATAAATTATGTGCAACAATTATGTGAATGAGAGAAGTACTTCAGGTGTATGGACTTGTACGTTTCTCTCTCTAAGCTCATGCTCTCTTCCAGTTTGGACGTTGAAGATGGTACTTCTATAGATTTGAATAATGGCGCCAGCAGTTGCGCGACCTAACTTGAGTTATGGCAGAAGTTTATAGGGTAGAAATCTAAAGGCTAGAACGTTTATCCCGAATAGCGATAGTTGATTCACCTAACCCAAATGTAATATATCATAGTAGAAGGAATTTTGAACATTAATGTATTCAATTTGACGAAAAATATTGTTTTCTTTCCTAATCAAAATTAATAGTTTTTTTTGGAAAGTAAAAGTTTAAAGGCAACCTTATAAATTCTCAATCTAAATACAAAAATTTGATTATATTGTGATATATGCGTTTGTAGTAGAATAAATTATGTGCAACAATTATGTGAATGAGAGAAGTACTTCCAGTGTATGGACTTGTACCTTTCTCTCTCTGAGCTCATGCTCTCTTCCAGTTTGGACGTTGAAGATGGTACTTCTATAGATTTGAATAATGGCGCCAGCAGCTCCACGACCTAACTTGAGTTATGGTGAAAATTTATAGGGTAGGAATCTAAATGCTAGAATGTTTATCCCGAGCAGTGGTAGTTGATTCACCTAACCCAAATGTAATATATCATAGTAGAAGGAATTTTGAACATTAATGTATTCAATTTGACGAAAAATATTGTTTTCTTTCCTAATCAAAATTAATAGTTTTTTTTTTGGAAAGTAAAAGTTTAAAGGAAACCTTATAAATTCTCAATCTAAATGCAAGAATTTGATTATATTGTGATATATGTGTTTGTAGTAGAATAAATTATGTGCAACAATTGTGTGAATGAGAGAAGTACTTCCGATGTATATATGGACTTGTACATTTCTCTCTCTGAGCTCATGCTCTCTTCCAGTTTGGACGTTGAAGATGGTACTTCTATAGATTTGAATAATGGCGCCAGCAATTGCGCAACCTAACTTGAGTTATGATGAAAGTTTAAAGGGTAGGAATCTAAATGCTAGAACGTTTACCCTGAAGAGCGGTAGTTGATTCACCTAACCCAAATGTAATATATCATAGTAGAAGGAATTTTGAACATTAATGTATTCAATTTGACGAAAAATATTGTTTTCTTTCCTAATCAAAATTATTAATTTTTTTTTGGAAAGTAAAAGTTTAAAGGAAGGGAAAAAAATCATCAAAAACCCCAAACTTTGTCACATGTGACACATTTACCCTGAACTTTTTTTGTGACATCAAAAACTCCAAACTATGCTTATTTGTGACACATTTATCCTAATGTAGTTTAGTTCATGGGCATTTTCGTCTTTTTGACCTTTTTTTTCCTTCTTTTTCCTTTTCGGCAATGGGGCCCTAGAAAAAACGTGGATCCGGGCGAGGGTGATAAATTCATCTTCTTCAACACTATGATGCGCCAAAGTTCGATTGTAGGAACTTCACTTGCATCAACATCGATCAATGCTCCATGGGTCTTGTAAAGATGGAATATTATATTCATAAGGTTCCGGGCCCCTATGTGGGGAACCTGGAGGCGACCCCGCCCGATATCTGCTGAATCTTGGGTGTTGTTCGACGTGCCTAAAGGTAGGGTTTTGATTTTACAATTCGAGGACCACCAACTTTGTCCATTTCAAGCTCGGATATGACCGGAGGGCCGTAATAGACTTGAATTGGGCTTGTTGTGCCGATTACAAATGGTTCGTGGAAAAAAAAGAAAAGGGAAAAAAAGAAAAAGCAAAAGACAAAATGCCCATGGACTAAAGTACATTGGGGTAAATGTGTCCTAAAAATATATTATAGTTTGGGGTTTTGGTGTGTCACAAAAAAAAAAAAGGGTAAAAATGTATCACGGTGACAAAGTTTGGGGTTTTTCGTGATTTTTTCCCTTAAAGGAAACCTTATAAATTCTCAATCTAAATACAAAATTTTGATTATATTGTGATATATGTGTTTGTAGTAGAATAAATTATGTGCAACAATTATGTGAATGAGAGAAGTACTTCCGGTGTATGGACTTGTACGTTTCTCTCTCTGAGCTCATGCTCTCTTCCAGTTTGGACGTTGAAGATGGTACTTCTATAGATTTGAATAATGGCGCTAGCAGTTGCGCGACCTAACTTGAGTTATGGCAGAAGTTTATAGGGTAGAAATCTAAATGCTAGAACGTTTATCCTGAATAGCGGTAGTTGATTCACCTAACCCAAATGTGACTTTGATTAGTTTACTCGATTTCTTGCAATGAGAAATTTGTGCAGAGATCCGTGGCCTCTCGGCTTAGTGTAGAACTAGGATAATGCTATGCACGGATGAATTGAACACTTAAAAATAGCAGAACGATTGCTAGAAATAATTAGAATATTCTTCTTGATTGTCTAACTCTGATACCGAGATAAGAAATAAGGGGTTGAGAGAATTGTGTAATTCATGTGTAGTTTTGTGTATCTAATAATGAATAGTACATGAGTTTATTAGATGACTATTTTAAATAATGATATAATCAATTAGGATCAATCACAAATATGCTTGATCAAGTGAGATATGGAGAATCTTCAAGATAGATGTATAATCATGAGAGATACACAAACTTAAGGAAAATACCTAATTATCTCTAACAACGCTCTTATAATAATCACAAAATATAAAAGAGAAAACGTAAAAGTTATCTAAAAAATGACAAAGAAAGATGACAAATCACCAAAACCAATTATGGCTTTTAATTTTTGTTACAACTTTATCACGACAGATCATCGCTGTTATTCCATTAAAAGGAATAAAACTTGAGCCATTCCATGGGTACATTGGATATTAACCTCAGGGCCGACCGGGTGAAGGCGTTGGTGAACACGAGCGTCAACTGGTTCCCAAGGAATCCGGAGAGGAAGCCCGTTGAGACGACGAGGGCGAGGGGGATGTTCGGAGATGATTACTACCTTTGCAGGTTTCTGGTGAGGAAAGGACCGATGTTGAATAGTCGAGATCTGACTTGGCTTAGGGCTTGAACATTTTAATAACCCGCAACATGGAGTCGTTGCTAGAAAGGAAACGTGGATCACACACCATGCCAGCTTGAGTTGAAGCTCAAAATCGAATTTAATAAGTATTTCTATAAAGACAAAGCTCAGATGCAGAAAAATTCGACCATTATGCTTATGATGAGTAGAATCAGAGTAATTTCTCAAGTAGCTCACTTGTAACTCGACTCGTTCCCACCTTTTTGTGGTCAGCTTTTGTTGTTGGTAGGGTGCAAAGTCGATCTTAATTACTTTCCCGACCATGGTAATCTTTTATGCTTACTTGGTAGGAACCTGGAGTGGCTGAAGAGGACTTTGCAAGAGCCGATACCGCCAAACTCATGAAGAAGCTGTTCCTCACAAGCCGCGACCCGAGCCCATTCATCGTGCCTAAAGATGTAGGGTTCTCAGGATTGACCAAACAGTTCGAGGACCACCAGGTTGAATTGCCCCCTGGGCTGACCGAGGATGACATCAGCTACTACGCCGCCCAATTCAGCCGGACCGGTTTCACCGGAGGATTGAACTATTACCGCTGGTGGGACTTGTAAGTTTCTCTCCCTAAGCTTATCTTGTGCTCTCTTACAGTTTGAAAGTTGAAGATGTGGTACTGATAAAAATTTGAACAACACTGCGCTGGGTGTGCGATCTGGCTTGAGTTATGGCGATAAGGTAGAAATCAGAACCGTAAATTCATATCGGGTTTGAGTCATGTTCCTCCATACCATCGGCAATTGCCACCTCCGAATATGTTCACTTCACATTTCCCCAATGTTCAAGTAGATGGATTTACGAGGAGGAAAGCACTGGAACGTTTAGCCTAAACAGTGCTCGCAACATAACGCAGTGGCTAATTTATCTAATTTAGTATCTAATATATTATAGTGGAAGTGACTTTTGAACATTAAATGCATTCAATTTGATGGAGAAGATTGTCATATTTTCAAAATAAAATCTCAAGATTTTTAATGAAAAGTAAAGGTTAAAGGAAACCTGAGGCTATGCGAAACATCATATAAGGATTTGAAAAAATAGAATATAACAGTAAAACGATTGTATTACATAACATATCTTATGTGACAGAGAAAATATAGACAATTATTAACGTGAATCAATATCATGAGATAGAGCTTAATAGGGCATCCTTTGGTTCAATCCCATACAAAATGTAGTAAAATATAAGATGAGAGTAAATCATACTTAATTAAAGAACAACGGTTGCATAAAAAAATGAAAGAAATAGTCGTGTTAAATTTAATAAAATGTCGAATTATAAAGAAAATAGAACATCTCAGATATTTGATACTATTAATCAAAGCGATATCTTAGTCCATTTTGATCGCTAATAAACTCCTTTATGGACATAGAAGCAGGGAGCTATCGGCGCCATGGGACGGAGTGCTAATCAAAGTGCCGACGAACTTCATAGTGGGGGACCTGGACCACATCTATCACATCCCCGGCACGAAGGAGCACAACCACGGCGGTGGGCTCAAGAGGGCGGTGCCCAACTTGGAAGAAGTGGTGGTGATGGAAGGAGTGGGTCATTGCCGCCAGCAAGAGAAGCCTCAGGAGGTCACTGCTCACATTCATGACTTCTTCAAGAAATTCTCGTCCCCGTGATCTAGCAGTGTCTCAAGTTGTTCCTAGCGATGGTGTCCATCGTTTTTGCCTACGTTGATACCCACCGTGGACAGTAAATGGGGACGAGAATAATAGAATTAATAAAAAGTTTAATCCATTCATTATCCATTCCGGAATTACGAACTAAAGATGATCAAAAATGAAAATCGAAAATAGAAACTGGGAAAATCCTTTTACAAGCTTTTGTTTCTGATTTTTGTGAAAGCGTGTGCGCACATATGGTGGATACTGATTACGTAAGAGAACTATTTTTTCAGTGTCGTGCATTGCACCTACTTAATTTCATAATTTCTCAATAAAAGAAGACATCATATAAAAAAAAGTGCGTTTAAAGACTTCAAATATGAAAATACTTCTTTTATCATCCTAATTATGATGATCCATTTAAATTTCTTTTTTTGCTAGGCAAGTGAAGATTACATTTATAATATCACTTAACCTTTAATACAATAAACAAGCTCGGCAATACATGGCTTAAAAAAATGGCGAGATGGACAAAAGAAGAGGAGAAAAGAACAGTAAAATGTCAATAGATTTTGCTATCGCGATTTACGAAGAAAAGCATACCATAACCTCACTCCAGACCAACATTGGTTGATTCTTGTGTGAATTCAATCTGCAAAAGTACCCAAACAAAGTTTAGTATTGCCAGATTTGAATATAGGGCTATTTCATTTGTTTGCCATATTTTCGCTAGGTGATTATGGAATTATTACGGTAAGTTGGTCTAGTAATTAGGGGGCGGCCATTTGGTCGCCTATGATGCTAGGATCAATAGGTCAAAAATGGGTTGTGCCGGAGTCTATCCATCTCTAACGTGTTTGGAATTTTCAAAACTCTATAGACATGCAGAAGAAAAATGTTATTCCCACTCCAAACGGGACATAACTTTTACTTGTTAAAATGACAATTAAAGTAAAGCAGGGTTAGGATCAATGAATCTATTTATGATCAACCGATCCTGTACGGCTTCTAATGTGCGTTGCACTATATAACAGAGAGTGAAACCACTTTGCTTAACAAATTCTATCAAATTTTCTTCCCATTAGAAAAGTTTTCATTATTACAAGGTCCTCTCACTCATACACGCAGACACGCACACAAAAAAAAAATAGTTTTAATCGGGATTTGCAAGAACGAAGAGTGCTGCAAAAATGATACAATGAACAGTCTAAACGTCTATATATTTAAGTCAAAAGTGAATATTATCTCATTTTTAAATTTTTGTTTAACCCCATTGACGAATCATCTTAATATTGCAATGCATTTTAACTTTAAAGAGAAAGAGATGGAACTAATAAGAAAAAAAATAAAACAAGTAAAAGGTTAAAGATAAAATTCAATTATCAATTTTCACTAAATATTACTCTTAGTGAAATTCTTGAATATTAACCAATAAGTAGGGGTGTCAAAAAAGCCTACGCCGGCCCAACCCGACCTACGTTGGCCAGATCCAACCCTAAAATTTGAGGTATTTTGGGATTGGGCCTTAATCTTCTTCAGATAGGGCTTTTAGATGTGGCTTTTAATAACGTTGGGGTTGGGTTGGGCCTAACCCACTGACACCTTGGGACCACTTACAAATGTACCCCCCTCTCTCTCCCCTTCTCTCTCCGCTCTCTCTGCGTGACCAAACCATAGATCTAAGGTAACAGCAACACTGTTCTTCAACTATCTGGAGCACAGGTGCCCCTTTTCTGGCGATGCCCATCTTGTCCTCATGTTGCTTGCCCTGTTCTTGTTCCCTCCTCCTTTGCCATTGCCGTCTTCAACCTTTCCATTCACCAATCTTCTTCTTCTTCTTCTTCTTCTTCTTCTTCTTCTTCTTCTCTCTCTCTCTCTCTCTCTCTCTCTCGTACCTCCTGACCTGCTCGTTACAACCAGAAGTGCAAATCTGTCAGAAAGTTCCAGTCTCGCCTCCTTCGCCGGCTCGACGGCGGCGGCGGCACAACTGTATGAGGCGGATGGTGTTTGGTGGATTCAACGACGATTACTATGCTGGCTTTGTTTTGCTAGCTATCTTTAAATGCCCGAAATGCCCTCAAGAACCTCCTCCTCTTCCTTTTTGGTTTCCTTGTTGGATATGCTGTAGTGCGGTCATCGTGGCTGGTTACGATATACTTACTCTTTCCCTCTCTCTCTCCTTTTTCTTTCGCTCCCCGTCACCCAATCACCATTGCCAGAAAAGCAACCTCCCATCCCAGGAGCTCGCGACTGCCTCCACGCTTCCAAGGTGGTTCCTGTCCCCGGAGCTTTCGGGCTTGAGAGCCTCGCCTTCAACCCAAGCTACAGGGGCCCATACATTGGTGTCACCGACCGCTGAGTCCTGAAGTGGGAGGGCAACGATCGTGGGTGGTTCGACTTTGCTGATCAATTGAACTCAACAAGAGATATATCCATCGGCTGAAAATGAAGAAGCGAGCGACGAAACCGAGAGAGACGAAGATAGCTCTCTCTCTCTCTCTCTCTCTCTCTCTCTCTCTCTCTCTCTCTCTCTCGCTGAAAAATAAAGGGAAAATTTCAATTAAGGACCCAAAGTGGGTTTTTCTTAAAAAAGGATCCCAAGTGGACAATGTTTTAATTAAGGACCCAAAGTGCCAAAACCAGTCTCAAATAAGGACCCCATCTTGCCGGTCGGTGAGCACGAGACATTTCTGAAGCCGGAATAGGGGCAATTTTGTCTTTTTTCTTTTCCTTTCCTTTCTTTTTTTTCCTTTTCCTTTTTTCTTTTCTCTCTTCCTTCTTGTGGCCATAGTCGGTGACGTCCACTGGCCTTAGTCAAGGGTCGCCTTCGTCGGCGTTAGGCAAGGCACCTCGCCTAGGCTAGCGAGGGTTGCGTCGAGGGCCGCCCTCGGCCTTGCCGGTGTTGGGCGAGGGTCGCCCTCGCCTAAGGCGAGGCAAGGCGTTCCTCCTAAATCCAAGCGGGGCAAGGGGCTGCGGCTCCATAATGCGAAAAGGCGACCATTGTCCGGCCATTTGGTGAGGCGGCCCTCGCCCGAGGTCGGCGAACATTACCGATGATGGTCACAAGAGGGAAGAGAGAAAAGAAAAAAAAAAAAAAAAAAAAAGAAAGGAAGAGAAAAGAAAAAGAAAAAATTGCCCCTATTATGGCGTCGAAAATGTCTCACACTCATCCGCGGTGAACATTTAGCTCGCCGACGAGATGGGGTCCTTATTTGAGACTGGTTTGGGCATTTTGGGTTCTTAATTGAGACATTGTCCACTTGGGATTCTTTTTTGAGAAAAGAGACGACTTTGGGTCCTTAATTGAAATTTTCCCAAAAAATAAAACCTGGCCCGACCTGACTCGACCCTCTCTTGGGAGTATATGCTAAAACAGTAGTTTCGTAATGTGTCAAGGCGAATCAAGCACGACCCTATAAATTTCGGGTCGAGTAGGGTATCATGAAAGCTTGACCTAACCCAACCCGACCCGATCCATTGATACCCCTACCAAGAAGTCTCTCCCCCTTCCGCTCTCTCTTCTCTCTCCATAGTTTTCTTTAACCTTCAGTCATGGGAGAGGGTTTGAACTAGTCTCACCCTCCCCTCTCTCCCTCTTATTGATTTTGTTTGTGTTTTTTTGTTCTTTTCTTGTTTCTTCATTTCTCCCAATTTAGTTTAGATTTGAGAGTTTGAACTCTTCATATCTAATTTTATATTTGGGAGCTATCATCTCCCAATATGCTTTTAATTCTAAAAGTTATCCTCTCCCGATCTAGATCTGGGGATTTCATAAATACGTTTTCCGAGATTGGATGCCCTATTGCTTTGTCTATGTACAAGTCTTCAGCCTCCAACTTCAATAGTGATCCAAGGAGCTTTGGTCTTGTTGAATCACAAAATTTTGCTCTCCGAAATGTTATATCTGCGTTCATTTAATCTATTTTAGTTGTCTTCTTGTGGTGATGGTGCAAAGGAAGCCGAATTTAGGTGCGCACCGCCATATGACAACGTTGTAGTTTCTGGAGAATGAATTTCCAGCATATATTCATCATTGACGAAGATATGATATCCAGTGATTTGCCATCAACTATTTTACTTGACAGATCCATTTTTGTGGAACGAGCGATGCTATGTTAATCCTCCTTGTTTTCTAAATTTGTCTTTGTTTTGTAGAATTTTGGACTTTGCTCTGCTTGGATTTATTTTGCTATGAGAGCAATTAATACAAATTTCTTTCGACCAAAAAAAATTCTATAATTGTCACAAAATCAACTTTATCCTTTCTCTATTTTTTCCTAAGTTTTGAATAAGTGTTTGTTTTTAGTTGTTGAAAGAAAAGGGAGATATTCATTGACCGTCTGCATTCTAGAAAAAAGTCCGTATATTGATTAAAATAATGTTAAATATTTTGCTTCTCCATACAATTAAAATCGTTAATTCATCATGATGTTGCACGAAGAATGGAACGTAGTCCCGCACGCACGGGTGTTGCTGCATGATAATTTGTTTTCATAGGACGATCTCAGAAATTCTTTTATCCTGCTAACGTCTCACGTTTTCTTTTTTAAAATCCCGCGTCATATGTACTCAACATTTGTTATGGAGACACAAACACAAGCAAATCGTTTTTGTAACGAGCATGACCTTATTTATATCGTAATCCTACCTCGACAAAATCATCAAGTTTTGAAGGGACAAACTAGCATTTTGATAGTATCGATGTAAAGTAATAAAAAATTTGAAGACAAAGTTTGGATATTCACATGATTTTGTCTTGATGCCCCTAGGCATCAATAATAATCACAGGTCGCATCTCCAATTAAATAATGAGTTGTGCACAGACTTCGGCCAAAAAGAAAATCAGTGCACTTCTTCCCAGAAACTTAAAATTTTGAAGACAAAGTTAATTAGTTCGCATCGATTTCTGCCGATGGAAAACAAGTACGGAGATTCGTGGCCTCTCAGCTTAGTACAGTACTAGGATAATGCGATTCGCGGACTGGCTGAACACTTAAAAAATAACGTAGTCATTGTTAGAGGTAATTAGGATATTTCCTTTAATTATGTAGTTTTGATACCAAGATAAGAGGTAACGTAGATGAGGGAATTATGTAATTTCTGTATAAATCTATGTATCTGATAATTAAGAGTGCATATAGGCTTTAATTAGAAGAGTTAACAAAATAATCCATTAGAATTAATCAATAAAAAATATGCACAATCACAAGAGATATGGAGAGTCTCCTAAATATATGCATAATTGTGAAAATTATACAAAATTAAGGGAAGTATCGTAATAATCTTTAATAATTATCTTATTATTATCACAAAATATAGAAGAGAAAATGTAAGAATCATCTCAAAGGTTAAAAAAAAAAGATGATAAATCACCAAAACTCATTATGTTTTTTTAATTTTTTACCGTAACTATATCAAGATGGATCGTCCATCTACCTGTCATGGTCATTATTATTCCTATTATTAGTGCTGCTATAAAGTTGAATTTGTGTGTGAGAAATAGAGAGTGAGCGCGATGGAAAAGAGGAAAAAAAAAAAAAAAGAAAAAAGGAAATAAATTTGAGCCATTCAATGGGCACAATGCATATTAACCTAAAAGGGTACATTTAAGACGGTAATTTGTTCCATAACGTCGCAAGATGGAAATCCTACACAAGTCATGTTTTTCTTCATTCCTTATTAATTTTTTTTTATCGAGTTACAAACATGGACATCATCTGCTATCAAAGTGTGCTTGGGAGCAAAACTAGGAGCCGGAGAAAATTCAGGTAAAGATAATTGAAGTGAAGAAAAAGGAGTTACTCACTGTTTGGAGTGTTGAAAGTGAAGGTGAAAAAAAGATAAAGAATTGAAATTTAATTTGTTTGGAAATTGTGACCAAATTGAAATGAGAAAGTATTGGACGGTGAAAACAACATTCTTGTCCAGTGCAAACAAAGAATTGGCTTTTGGCCCACCCATTTCTTTCCATACCAATTCCTCACCCGAAATTTCCAAACAAAGACTTGATTTCAGTTAAACTTTCATGTGGGATATGTACATTACAGCCTACTAATTAGAGGCATGATTGGAGGAAAAAAATTGCCCGTATAAAATACCATGTAGGCATGTACGTGACAGCCTTTGTACACTTCTGATTTATAAAGCGATGAGTTCTAAACGGACGTTCCAACACATAGTACAAATCCGTCAATTCCGATCTTGTACAGGTGAACGGCGACAAAAGGGAAAAAAATTGCACTTTCTTAAGGAAAATATGACTTAATTCTCCTTGTTTTAGTAGGAAACGTCATTCTGCCTTCCTTCTCCAAACTCTCCATTGATTATTTACTCTCGTTTCGTCTGTCCATCTCCTTCGATACACTCACAAAACTCGTTCAGCAGAGAACTGAAACGAAACAGGAAAACGTCGAAAAAATGGAGAAGATCGAGCACGCAACTGTTCTAACCAACGGCATAAACATGCACGTGGCATCCGTCGGCGACGGCCCTGAGACGGTCCTCTTCATCCATGGCTTCCCGGAGCTGTGGTACTCGTGGCGCCACCAGATGGTGTCCCTTGCGGCCCTCGGCTACCGTGCTGTGGCGCCCGACCTCCGGGGCTACGGCGGCACCGACGCACCGCCGTGCGTGGGGTCCTACACGGCATTCCACATGGTGGGGGACCTTGTGGGGATGCTGGACGCGCTGGGGATCGGGCAGGTGTTCGTGGTGGGGCACGACTGGGGGGCGCTCATCGCGTGGTACCTGTGCCTGTTCAGACCCGACCGAGTGAAGGCGCTGGTCAACACGAGCGTCCCGTGGTGTCCTGGCCGCATGTGGTTCCCAAGTGATCCGGAGAGGAAGCCCCTGGAGTCGGTGAGGGCGATGTACGGAGATGATTACTACGTTTGCAGGTTTCAGGTGAGGGCCAACGTTGTAAAGTCGAGATCTGACTTGCCTTGAGCTTCATCTTTTAAAGATTTGGAACTTTATAGTTACCTTCCTGACTATGCATGTAATCTTTTGTACTTGGTAGAAACCTGGAGAGATGGAAGAAGACCTTGCAAAAGCTGATACTGCCAAAATCTTTCAGCTCTTCCTCACGAGCCGTAATCCAGGCCCACTGATCGTGCCTAAAGACCTAGGATTCTCAGGAATGACCAAACTATTCCAGGACCGCCCGGTTGACTTGCCCTCTTGGCTGACCGACGATGACATCAACTACTACGCTGCCGAATTCAGCCGGACCGGCTTCACCGGAGGATTAAACTATTATCGTTGTTTGGACTTGTACGTTTTTCTCTCTCTAAGCTCATGCGCTCTTACACGTCGAATGTTGGAGATGGTACCAATAAATATTTGAACAACACTTCTCGGGGTTGTGTGATCTGGCTTGAGTCATGGTGAAAATTGACGGGGTGGAAATCTGAGTGATATACGAAAATGATCTGTCATGTATGGGTGGACAGCGCCAGCTCATGACATGTCAATACATTCTAATTAAGTTGGTGCCATCCAACAATGTTTTTCAACGGGATTACAAAAGGCATTTATTACTAGTGAAAACCTGCTGATTGATGTTGGTTTCGAGCTAATTGCTCGAGTGTGACGGACTTTGATTTCTCTCGATAAATTCCTATCATGTTCGAGTCGCGTTCCTCTGTCGTGCCTAAAATTGCCCCCCTCCGGATACGTTGACATTCCCTCAATGTTCAAGCAGATGGAATTATGAGGAGGAAAACGCTAGAAGGTTAGGTTAAATAGTTCTCAGACCACAGGAGCTATTTTATCTAATCTAATGTCTAAGAATGTATAATAAATGTGACTTAAATGTATTCAATTTAATTATAAAGATTTTTTTCTTTTCTGAATAAAAAGTAACCTCTTAAATCTTCTCCTTCTTTTTCAATCTCTCTTTTGGCGTCGCAATCAAAATGATATCTCAAGTCCACTCCGACCGATAATAACCTCCTTTACGAACGCAGAAATTGGGAGCTATCGGCGCCGTGGGCCGGAGCGCGAATCGAAGTGCCGGTGAAGTTCGTGGTAGGGGACCTGGACCTCATCTATCACATCCCCGGCGTGAAGGAGTACATCCACGGTGGCGGGTTCAAGCAGGTTGCGCCCAACTTGGAAGAAGTGGTGGTGATGGAGGGAGTGGCTCATTTCCTCCAGCAAGAGAAGCCTGAGGAGGTCACTGCACACATTCATGACTTCATCAAGAAATTCTCATCCCCATGATCAAGTGCTCTCTGCAAAAAATTAAGGATGAAGCTGCTCGATAATAAAGGACGAAACTATTGCGTTTCTTGAACTGTCTTCTTTTCATATATTTCTGTCGTTTGGTATTACAATGGAAACGATATATGAAGTGATCTAACACAATATCATTGAGTATTTAAATAGACAAATGTTCGACACCTAATAAAAATCTGTATTACTGGTTACATCCATTTTGTATATTAATTTCATTGACTTGGCATTTCTCTTTAGGATAATACAGTTGTCGCCTTTCAAGGTGCAACAGAAAAAGGTAATTTGTTTTTTTCTTTGGGAGAATTATAGTAGGACTCCTAAAACTTGTGATGATAATGCTAAAACTTTTTACTTTATGCCTTTAAATCCTAAGATTTGTCACGCTGGTCTACGTACAGTTATAATTCCGTCAACTCTGTTGGCTTTCCTTAGAAGGAACGTCAATGTTGTCGTTTTTATTAAAGTTCCCTTTGCATTTTGCACAAGTGGCATTGCTATGGCGCCAAATGTGCATCACATCATAAAAAAAAAAAAAAATAAAAAAAAAAAAAAAAAGAATAGAATAAAAACAATGGAGATTGGAGGTGTGAGGACCATATAGAATGTCACATCCCGATTTTTGGGCCTGGAAAGCCACAGGTAAATTATAATATCCTCAATTTTAGTCCCTGGAAAATGGTTATGGGTTAAGTTTGGTGGTTTTCCAATAAGAACTAAATTGTTTTCTCTTGTTTTGAAAAACCCAGTTTTGGATTATTTGTATCCCTTCGTTTTGTTATTTTTGGGGAGAATTTTGTGGTCCGAATTTCTAAACACTTTCTTCTTGAAAGTTGTTCCAAACATTTTGAAGTTTTACATACTTTTATTTCAGAAATTTTGGAGTTGATATGAGTGGTACGATGGCCTGATTTTCGGACCGTGTGAAACTGCCCAGAATGGGTATTTCGGTGATGTTCACACAATCTTGATTTTCTACAAGCTTTTCTGGGCAGATTTTAGAAAAGTTTCCTTCACGAAAGTTGTTGAGAACTTATTTTTCTATAACGTATAGAAATTTGGAAATTTTCTGAGATGATTTGGATTATGAAAAGAGCTTACTTTTAGAAGCAAATATTCTGTTCCGGCGAACTATTTTTGGACTGTCTTTGAGTGATTGAAAACGGTGTTTACAGAGAGATTTATATTTTGTGTTCTCCACGAAAAATGTTTATTAAGGGCTTGTTTATGACATATCTGAATTTGAGAATTTTCGGAGTCGATTTACTATATTTTCAAGTCCAATTTCGTGAACAGTACAAAACTGTCCGGTTTTGTCAGATTTCAAAGATTCGGCATTTTCTACATGAGAATGTGGAAATTTCGACTTGATGTCTTCTAATGATTTAAAGTACATGTTCCAAGCTTTCAAATGAGATATTTTATACTTTGATCGAAGGTCGGACCAGGGGGAAAACGAAAGAGAGAAGTAAGCTTGAAAATAAATGGCCAAAGATGAAGCTTGTTCAAGAAGCATAATTAAGTGATCTTGACTTTGGAGTCCCTATCATGATAACATGCATTAATTGGCCATTATTATTCTTGACTTTGGAGGCCACCCTCATAATGGCTTGTATTAATTGCTTGGACTTTGGTGGCCCTTCATGATGGCTTGCGAGGTAAGCGATGACCTCATGTTGCGATGACACGTGCGCTTAACTCATCCAAACTTTGGCCCCAAGTTTCGCCTCTTTATAAATAGAAAAAAGGCCATTCGGCCAAGGGGAGAGAGAAAGAGGAAGAGCCTCACGTGAAGCGCCCCCCCCCCTCCTTCTTCCTCTTGCTCACGCCACCTTCCTCTTTCTCAAGCCGCACGCCACTTTCTTGTTTCCTTGCCGAGAGAGAGAATAAAAGAGAGAAAAAGCTTATCAATTAGCCCGTGTCTCTCTCGCGGTTCGATCAAGTGAGAAAGCCACACCCAAGGCCGTGTGTTCGTGTTTAAACCCGAGAACCACCAAAAATTGCCTGAGAATTGCCGAGACTCACGTGTCCTTCACACGCTTCGTTTTCTGTAGTTCTTATTTTATTCATTGGGTAAGTGAATTCCCTAATACCGGGAAAGGATGTTGAGATGCGTTGTGACATGATTTGCTTGGACCGTTTCTCGGTCGTTTGGTTAGTCGTGGTTGGTTCATTTCTCGATTGGACCATGTTTCATGTTTGATGTTGTTTTGAGATAGAACCGAGCCTTGGTTTGTAAAGTATGCACGATGTGGCCATGCATGATGTTCTCTTGTTTGAACTTTGCTATTGATCTGCCATCGATGCGGGTGTGGTAAGAGCCGACTTATGTTAATGGCGATCGATATATCCTCGGTTGATATTAGTGTTTTCACTTGCTGAGTCTCCCCGACTCATCCCCCATTTTTCTCTCTCAGGTCCATAGGATGGTCGAACGGATGACGACAACAGGGGGAGTTTGAGCCATGTTGGAGTTCGGGGAAAGCTAGGAGCTGTGAATCTGAAGTAGTGGGCTTAGGACACCCAAGCCATAATGTTTGTTGTGTGTAAATGGCTAAAGTCGGCTAAGTTGGCTTGTAAAATATGTTTGCGTGTCTTGAAAATATAAGGTTTGCTCATGATGCTGTTTGTTTTAATCCCGCTGTTGTTTTGAATGTGATTGTCCCGAGATATGCTTGCGCTTGTGTTTAAAGAAAGATAATAATGAACGGGACGTCACGTTTATATGACCCCGAGGTCGGGGCGTTACATAAAAGGTGCTGCCTTTGCCCCTTTTGTAAATAGAAAGTTTTGAGAATAGAATTTGAATTTTAGGCCTCCAACGTGCCTATATTGTCACTGCAATAGCATTCCAAAGTGAAGAAAATGTCTCGGGTCATATATCTTGAATGCAGGATCCTTTGGGTAAACATATTCCAAATGACCGGTCATTGAACGCAAATTGACTGAAAATGGGGAAAACGTTCGTCCAAAGGTTAACTAAGTATTTTTATTAGAATTTCAATCGAAGTTTTCTCTATTTTTTTTTCAATAATAAGAGAATTTTAGGATCTAGATTTGACGTTGCCCAAGGTTGCAACCTTAAATCTCCCGTCGCGAGGCTAAATTCAAGAGGGGAGAAAGAGAGAGAGGGTGGCTGGAAAAGAGGAAAAGAGAAAAAGGAAATAAATCTAAGCCACACGATGACTAACCTAGGATACCTTTAACATGTTAATTTACTCCACAACTTTACAGGATCGAAATAATAACTGTAGAATAGCTAGTCTTTTCTGTTTGTATCAAATGAGTCACATTTCCTCCCTTCCTTATTAAGTAATTTCCGTAAAATCATGCCTTCGATTGTTCTGACAAATATGGACATCATCCACTTTTGCATATGTTTTGGAAGCAAAAAACAGGTAATGGAGAAAATGTAGGCAAAGAAAATTGAAGTGAAGAAGTAATTTCTTCCCCAAATTAGAGAGATTTCTTCTCGTCTTTAACGGCGACCAAATAGAATAATTAAACTTATGGAAAATATAATTTTATTCGCTTTTTTTTTTTAAAGGGAAACGTCTTTTTGTCTTCTTCTACTCCAGCATCTGCTTGTGGTGGTTCCACGGAAGAGACGAAACTCTCCGTTCATTACGAGGAAAACTTCAAATAGAAACTTATCTTAAATAAAAGCTTGAAGGGGCAAGTAAGTCTCAAACAAGGTTCCGGCCACCCAACGAAGGGGCGTTTTGTCCAAAAAATTCTAGGTAAAATTTTTTTCTCTTTTCTTTTTGGTATTACCACTACAAAGAAACATGAATTTTGCCACGGAAATTTGCGACAGGGAATTTTTCGTCACTAATTTGCGACGGAATTTTTGAAGAAATAAAAATTCGTCACAAATTTGCGACGGAAAAATAAATCCGTCGCAAATTTGCGACGGAAAAATAAGTCCGTCGCAAAGTTGCGACGGAAAAAAAAGTCTGTCACAAGCAAATTTGCGACGGAAAAATATGTCCGTCGCAAATTTGCAACGGAAAAATAAGTCCATCGCAAGCATATTTGCGACGGAAAGTAAGTCCATCGCAAATTTGCGACGGAAAATTAAGTCCGTCGCAAATTTGCGACGGAAAATTAAGTCCGTTGCAAATTTGCGACGGAAAATTAAGTCCGTTGTAAATTTGCGATGGAAAAAAAAGTCCGTCGCAAGCAAATTTGCGATGGAAAATAAGTCCGTCGCAAATTTGAGGCGGAAAAAAAAAAAATCCGTCATAAACAAATTTGCGACGGAAAAATAAGATTCGTCATAAATTTGCGGCGGAAGAAAAAAGTGCATCGTCAAAACAAATTTGCAACGGACCTTTTTTTCCATCGCAAATTTGCTTGCAAAAATTTGCGACAGATTTTTTTTGTACGTCACAAATTTGGGACGGAAAAATAAATTCATCGCAAATTTAGACGGATTTGACCAAAAAAATTCCCACCCATTTGACAAAAAAAAAAAGAAAGATTCCCGCTTGTCCTTTTCCCCCCTTCTCTCTCTTCTTCTTCTTCTTCTTCTTCTTCTTCTTCTTCTTCTTCTTCTTCTTCTTCTTCTTCTTCTTCCTTCTCGTGCGCACATCCTCTGCTCCTTCCGCTAGTGCTCTTCCTGTGCTATTTCTGATCAATCAAAGCACAAATTATTAACACAAAATGATCTTGCAGGGTGATAGGAGTAATATTGGCACGTCCCTCGGGGTGATCTCCTCCAACATTTCAGCGGCGACATTCCTGGCCTCCGTCTCACTCACCCTCTGCTCCCCGATCGGTGCCTGGATCAGCAGCACCAACAACAACTTCTTCGCGAGCGACCTTGTATACGGTGACACTCGGCCCACCACCCTCTCCATCAGGTACATCAGCCTCCTCATCTGCTTCCTCCTCGCCTTCTCATGCTTCATCTAGTCGGCCCGGCACTTCGTCCACGCCAATTACCTGATCAGCACGCCAAGCCCCAACATCCCTCCGAAGAGCGTCGAGTTGGCCGTTATCCGAGGCGGCGATCTCTAGTCCGTTGGGCTCAGGGCACTGTACTTTGCTCTAAACTTGCTTCTCTGGTTCTTCGGACCAATACCAATATTTATTTGCTCCATTCTCATGGTCTTGTTCTTGTACTACCTCGGCTCGAACACTATGCCATTGATTGAGCACGAGTTCGATGGGAGTCGAGTGGTGAGGAAGGTGGAGGAAAGAGTGTCTGAGATAGCAATGGCCATTCACATGCCTTCGCATCAGAACTGAGAAGGCCTGATTTGTTTGTGCAAACATCCAGGAAGAAAAAAACAGGGTTTGATTTTTCTTGCCTTATATTGGCAATATAATTGTAATAGAATACATGAAAAATAAACGTGGAAAGCGACTTGATCAATTTTGAGACATTAGCGACGAATTTTGAGAAGAATACAATTCGTAGCTAATTTGCGATGAATTTTGCGACGGACAATTAGCGACGAATACCGTTCGTGGCTAATTTGCGACGAATTTTGCGACGGATAGTGTTCGTGGCTAATTCGCGACGAATTTTGCAACGAATTTTGCGACGAATTTTTTTCCATCGTGATTTTGCGACGGAAATTGAAATTTTCCGTCGCAAAATTTTGCGACGACCTATTAGCGACGGAATTTTTTCGGTCGCTAATTTCGTCGCAAATTCGATTTGCGACGGATTTTGCCAAATTTTTCGTCGCAAAATTTGTCGCTAATCCTTTTTTTTTTTTGTAGTGTACGATGTTTTGGCTCTCCGAAGCAACACAAGCAAAACGAGGAAGAAATTTCTTGAATCCGCTATCTCTAGTAGAATAGGCTCGAGAGGAAGCCATCAATCACCACTGGCCTTTTCGCCACCAGCACGCTGAAAATGTGGTCCCTAAATGGCTAAATATGATAATCCTTTCAACTAAACAAAAATAATAATTATCTATGCTATTTGATGACGTGGTTTACTATATTCTGATTTGAGTTGAATAGCTCACGTGAAATTAAATCCGCGTATAATGTTGTTTTTGTTTTTCCCACTGTTCAGACTTACTAAATTGGAAGCCAAACTAGCAAATCTCATCATTTTCAATTAATAGAAGAATAACATTGAATATTTACATACAGTTTAAAGACAAGATCGAACATTTAGCAAAAGTTCATAGACTACATTAAGTAAATGAAAAGTTCAAGGACGATATTACAAATTGCACTAAAGTTGGTGGACTATATTAAATAAATTAAAAATTTACAATAATATTAGATACTAAATTAAAGTTCAAGGACCATTCATGTAATTGTTTTTTTTTCTTGTCTAGTAACACAGGCCATATGTACTGAACAATGATGGAGCGCATGCATATCATTTTGTAATGAGTTTGACCTCTTCTAGATCCTACCCCGATAGAATCAACAAGTTCTAAGAGATAAACTGGCATTTTGATAATGATATAAAGTAATTAAAAATTCGAATTCAAAGCTTGGATGTTGATATGATTTTGTCTTTATACCTCTTGGTATAACGAATAATCACAGCTCGCGCATAAGATGATCAATAATGAATATAGACGTCGGCCAAAGAGGAAAATAATGCACCAAGGAAAGGAAAAAAGGGATTGCATCGATTAGTTTACTCGATTTCTTGCAATTAAAAATTGCATAACGTTTTTTTTGACATTGCAAAAATTACAAAAGAAAGATCGTAAAAGTTATCTCGGCAATTAAAAAGGACGACAAATCATCAAACCCCGTTACATCTTTCTATTGTTACTAAAACTTTATCATGATAGATGATCTATCTATCATCATCATTGTCATTATTATTACTATGATAAAATTGGATTTATTTTCTACAATGTGATTGGAAAGAACTATATAATAATATGACATTTTTGTTCGCACCATAACTACTTCCTCCCCCGCGTTAACATAATTACAATAAACTGATGATATCTCTTATCTAAGTTTCAAATTGAAAAAAATAAAAAAAAATCCATAATGCTAGGGAAACCACATCATCCCGACACCAATGCCTCACATCTCATTGCAATACCCATATATATAAATTTGTAAGTTTTTTTTATATATCTTGAGATAATCATTTAAATACGGTAAAAAGTAAACATAATATAAATTGAGCAAAGCGTGAAATGTAAAACATAAACATTGAAAGATATGCAAGAAGGCATATAACTTTGTAGTTACTAAGGTGCGCATGGCAATGATTCTATGCCCGAGAATTGATTATGCTCATAAATGATTCTTTTTTATTCTGTGCCCGAAAATAATTTCTAAGCATTTGAAAGCGTTAGGTAACTGTCCAAAATTTCTATTCTTAAAATAGAAAAAGAACAAAAATAGGTTTAGTAATTACACAAAATTTCTTTTTATTAATAATATTTTAAATATTTTAATATTTCTTTCTCTTTTTTTTCTTTTTTTTCCTTCCCTTCCTTGGTCATGACTAGTCGTCGGCGTCGGCGACCAGCCACAAGCCAAGGCTAGCGAGGGCGTTATGACCCTCGCCGCCGCCCTCACCATGGCTAGGTGAGGCCTCGCTATCGCAGTCGCAAGCCGCCCTCGCTAGCCCTAGCCGGTGGCCGGTGGCAAACTGGGAAGAAGAAGAAGAACAAACCAAAAGGGAAGAAGAAAACCAAGAAGAATCATAAATGAAAAAATTGTTCTAGAATCAAGAAGCTACTTTTTTTTGCTTGTTGATTTTGTTTCAAAACTTATTCGGGAACAATTTTTTGCAAATTTGTGTTTGGGCACAAAAATTTTAACAAATGAATTTCTGTTTCCAAACTGATTCTGATAACAAAAGAACAAAAATTTTCACTATTTGGCAACTTGCCAAATGCTCCCTAAATGTCATTTTGTGGGATATATATCCATTTTCTTTTAATAATTGTTGTTTTTTCAAAATGGTACTACTAAATTAGGCGAAAAAGTAAGAATAGTAATAGTAATAGAATGAAGAGAGAGAGAGAGAGAGAGAGGGTAGAGAAAAAAATATAAAAAGTATATGTAAAGATTATGCTGTAGTTATTTGTTTTCTGAGCATTAAGATGTCAATTGTTAGGGGTGTCAATGGGTCGGATCGAGTTGAGCTTTCCTGATACCATATCCGACCAAAACGTATAGGATCGCGCTTGAACTGCCCCGCCCCTATCCAAGACCCTATTCAGCATTTAGTTCAAGAGATGGGTTGGGTAGGGTCGGGTTAGTGCCAAGGCCGGTGCCACAACACCAAAATCTCACTAGAGGTGGATAAATCGTCCTCCTGTTCAGTCTTTCTCAAGCAAGAGACAGGAGCGCAATGGCCATGGAGGGTGTGATTATTTGCAAAACCAAGAAAAAGAAAAATCACATCCAATTCATACTAGTCAAAGAAAGCTAACGTCGGGGCGGGTAGCGACGAAGGAGAGACTTGCGATTTGGAATGCGAGTGCAAGCGGACCGAGACGAGAGCCTAAGCGACGGAGATAGAGACGGAGACGGAGACAGCGACGGCGACGGCGACGGCGACGGCGGTGGCGTGAAGCCCCACGCAACGATGGATAGAAGAGACAAGGGATTTGTGCACAACTCTAAATGGCTGAAGCGAGTCGCATGGCATTCGAAGAGGTCGTCATCAGCGCTTCAATTGGGAGAAGGTGAAGAAGACTGGGAGTCCATTCTTATCCATAGAATTTGGTAGAGGAGCAACGGGAGATGCTAAAATATCTTTGCTGCCGTGTGTATTGGGTAAGTGGGTACTGGTGTCAAAAAAGCTTGACCCGGCCCAACTCTAACAATACCCACACTTAAAAATCCTACCCTAAAAAAGACTAAGGCCCAACCCCAAAATATCCGAAATTTTAGGGTAGGGCCGGGCTGGGCCGAGCCGGGCCGAGTCAGTGTGTGCTTTTTTGACACCCCTATCTGGCATATCCATGTTTAAAAAGGGAAATATGACAAATAATTCCTGAATTTTGACTCGATTTACAATATGATCCCTAAACAATATGTAATATGATCCCTGAATGTTTTATTTGTTCAATATCGTCTATAAAATTTCGGTACAACTATATAAAAATGTTCAAAGTAATCTTTTCATTAATTCAAGTTTAGAGATTACGTTGAACATATACTAAAAGTCCAAAGATTACAATAAACAAATTAAAAATTCGGGGATCATATTGAATATTAAGCTAAAGTTTATAAATTATATTGAATAAATTAAAATTTTAGATATCATATTATATATTGAATCGAAATTCAGGAACTGTTGGTATTATTATCCTGGCTATCCACAAGTGTAACATCACCTGGTGACCGGTTAAAGAAGGGCAGAGGGAACTATCGCATCGTCATGCTAGTAGTTGCCAGTTGGTCGTAAATGTATTGCCAGGTGTGTCTTCCTCCTCTCCAGCTGTTTGTGGTGGGTTCCACGAAAACGACCTAACTCGCTCTCGATTCATTGCGTACTGTCATTTCATCTCATCTTCCTCCTCTTTGCTACACTGGCAAAACTCGTTCCACCGAGAACGGAAGAAACACAGGAAAACATCGGAAAAAAAAATGGAGAAGATCGAGCACGCGACGGTCCGCACCAATGGCATAAACATGCACGTGGCGTCCGTCGGCCACGGCCCTGACACGATCCTCTTCCTCCACGGCTTCCCGGAGCTCTGGTACTCGTGGCGCCACCAGATGGTGTCCCTCTCGGCCCTTGGCTACCGTGCCGTCGCGCCCGACCTCCGGGGCTACGGCGGCACCGACGCACCACCGTGCGTGGAGTCGTACACGGCGTTCCACGTGGTGGGGGACCTGGTGGGGATGCTGGACGCGCTGGGGATCGGGCGGGTGTTCGTGGTGGGGCACGATTGGGGAGCGATCATCGCGTGGTGCCTGTGCCTGTTCAGGCCCGACCGAGTTAGGGCATTGGTCAACACGAGCGTCACGTGGTTCCGAAGGCTCATGTGGTTCCCGAGCGATCCGGAGGGGAAGCCCGTTGAGTCGATGAGGACGATGTATGGAGATGATTACTACGTTTGCAGGTTTCAGGTGAGGACTGATGTTAAATAGTCGAGATCCGACTCGACTCAAGCTTGATTTCTTACAAATTTGAAACTTTCAGCCGTGGCGGCTAGCAGAATGTAGGTCACAGATCACGCCAACTTGAGTAGAATCGGAGTTTAACTGCTAAGTCGATCTTAATTCTCGAGCAGCATCCTAGTAACTCGGCTCGTTTATGCTCTTTAGCAGTCCACAGTTGTTGTCGATCTTAAGTTACTTTCCTGAGATGGTAATCTGTAAATCGGTAGAAACCTGGAGAGATGGAAGAGGACTTTGCAAAAGTCGATACTGCCAAGCTCATGAAGCTAATCCTCACAAGCCGTGATCCAGGCCCACTTCGCATGCCTAAAGATAAAGGATTCTCGGAATTGACCAAACAATTCGAGCAGCACCAGATTGAGTTGCCCTCTTGGCTGACCGAGGACGACATCAACTACTTCGCCGCCGAATTCAGCCGGACCGGCTTCACCGGAGCTTTGAACTATTACCGTTGCTTGGACTTGTAAGTTTCTCTCTAATCTCGTGCTCTCTTATCGTTCAAACGCTGATAGAAAATTTGAATCACGTTGCCTACATGGTGCGATATAGCTTGAGTTGTGGTGAAAGGTCATAGGCTAGAAATATGAATGATATATAATGATGATAGTTGCATATAGTTACATGGTGTCGAAACATCTTTACCAATCGTTGCTGCCATCACTAAATTGTTTTTCGATGGGACTACAAGGCATTTTTTTTTTGGTGAAAACTTGCCGAGTCATGTTGGTTACATGCAACCACTGAGATTTGCCTCAATAGTCATCATTTGTACTTGAAAATGGGAAAGTGAGGAGTTCAAATCGCCACCTTCTCAGGGGGTTAAGGGTGGGGATGTGAATTTTTGGATGTGGATTTCGACTCTCACATCCTGCAAGAGGCAGGACAAAAGATTGAGAGTCAGGAGAGAGTTAAAGTAGGATGGATGAAAAAAAAAAATATTGGTTTCACGCATTCATTATGTAAGTTGCGACAGATTTGGATTTCTTTGATAAGTTCATTTTAGTAGCGGGTCCGGGGAAAGAATACGTTGACGTTTCACCGATGTTCGAGCAGATGCATTGATGAGGAGGAAAATGCTAGAATAGTAGAATAATTAGCGTAAACAGTGCTCGTAACAAAAGACGCTAGCTAATTCATCTCATCTATTATCTAATATATATTATAGTAAAAGTGACTTTCAAACATTAAATGCATTCGATTTTAAGATTTTTTATTGACAAGTAAAAGTTCAAAGAAAACCTCTTAAAAACTCAATCTGAACATAATTATAACAGTATGATCAGATAGTTTTCAAACAATATTAAATTTTCATATAAGATGTATGCGAAAAAGTAGAGAATGAGTTTTAGTAAACATAAATTTTTCAACAAATTCTGAAATATAGAATCCATTCGAAGCATGACAACCACACTAACTAGTTTGTATTTGTGATGGATTGTTTCTGTCACACCCTTTTCAACATCTAAGTAGCTGTGTTCTCAAAGTGATACAAACCAATGTTGTTCCGACGGAACGAAGATGGGTGCAAAGTAAATTACATGTCGCTACTTCAATCTTTTTCTTTTCTCAGGCATTGCAATCGAAAGTGATATCTTGAATCAATTTCGATCATTAAGATCTTCCTTTATGTACGCAGAAGCAGTGAGTTATCGGCGCTGTGGGACGGAGTGCCGATCAATGTGCCGACGAAATTCATAGTGGGGGACCTGGACCGCACCTATCACATCCCTGGCGTGAAGGAGCACATCCACGGCGGCGGGCTCAAGCGGGCGGTGCCCAACTTGGAAGAAGTGGTAGTGATGGAGGGAGTGGCTCATTTCCTCCAGCAAGAGAAGCCTCAGGAGGTCACTGCTCACATTCTTGACTTCTTCAAGAAATTCTCATCCCCATGATCTGTATTACTCTCTCCAAAAAATAAAGGAACAAGCTGTTGTTTTTCCCCATTAATAAAGGAACAAGCTGTTACTTTTTTGAATTGTCTTGTTTTTTTAATTTTTCTGTCGTTGCGTATCACAATGGAACGATATATTAAGTGATCTAACGTACTAAAACCTGAGTATTTAAACAAATAAAGGAAAAATTATCAAAACAGTCATAAATCTATTATTATCCCAATTGTACCAATTGAGTCCTAAGTATTTTATATTTGTGTTAATTCAATCCATCCGGCCAATTTTTGGCCGGTTGGCATTGACATGGGTGCCGGTCGTCCTACGTGACGCGGCTAACACTAATGCGGATAATTTTTAAAATTTTTTGAATTTTTATACTTTTTTTCCCTTTCTTTTGTTTTCCTCCCCTTATCTTGAACCTCTAGCCGGTCGACGGAAAGAAAATAAAAAATAAATAATTCGAAAATCTATTAAGATATTATTAAAAATTATCTATATCAGCATCACCCGCACTACAAGGATAGCTGGCTTCTATATCAGCGCAAGCCGGCCAAAATTGGGATTGACTAAATTAACACAAAAACAAAAGCATTATAACTCAATTGACACAAAAAAAGGATTAAAGATTGAATTGACATAATTACAATATGTTTCAAATTGTTTTGGTAATTTTCCCAACAAATAAATATTTGACACTTGATGAAAATATGTCATTACTAAATATGTTGATTTTGCATTCTAGTTTTGTTGGCTTGCCATTCCTCTTTTGGTACTCTTGATAACCATTTTGTTTCTCCATTTTTCTATTTTCTTTTTTCGGGAACAAATTTGGAACAGAAATCTATTTGGTAACGCAATTTCATTTTTATATTTTTGAGCAAATTTTTAGTCCAAAATAGATTTGAAACATAAATGAGAAGTAAAAATTTTCTATTTTTTAATTTTTGGAGCAAACGGAGAAAAAAATTCTTCTCATCACTCACCCTCGCCTTCCACTACACATAGCCGTCGCTCGCTACCTTCCACCACCGGCCACTTGCTGGCCATCGTGGCCCACCTCCCCTCGCCCGGCGCCGGCCGTTGATGAATGGAAAAGAGTATAAGAGGGAGAAATTTTGTGTCATTATTAAATAAATTTTTGTTTTAGAAAAAGAAATTTTGTGTCATTATCAAATGCGTACTTCCATTTAGAAGCTCGTCCAAGGAATACATTTTTCTCTTTCTAGCCAAAAATCTATTCCAGTTGCCACAGTAATCCTAAAACTTTTTGCTTTGTACTTTTAAATTCTACACTACAAAAAAACATGTTTTTTTTTCACCACCCGCTTGGGTGGTGCTGCTGGAGCGCGCATTCTTCCTCTCGCAAAAGGTTGAGTGTTCGAATCCTGGGCGCCGCAGGGTAACTTAACTGGTGGCACGTGTGTGGTGGCTAGCACGTGTCGCTCCTAGGGTTTACTTCCCGATTGTCGGCCGTGCGGGGGTTCCCTGGGTTATCAAAAAAAATATATGTTTTTTCCGACGAAATTTCCAACGAAAAATTCTGAAAAATTCGTTGGAAAACGATTTTCCAACAAATTTTCTAACGAAAAAAAATTCATGGATAATTCGTCGTTGGAAAATTTTCCAACAAAAAATTTTAATTTTCGTTGAAAATTTGCGACGAAAATTTTTTCGTTGGAAATTTCGTGGGTAAATTAGTGGCTAAATTCCTTGGAAAGTTCGTTGGAAAATTCGTCGCTAATTATTTGTTGGAAAACTCATGGCAAAATTCATCGGTAATTATTCGTGGGTAAATTCGTGGATAAATTCCTTGGAAACTTCGTTGCAAATTTTGTCGCTAATTATTTGTTGAAAAAATTGTGGAAAAATTCGTGGGTAATTTTTCGTCGTAAAAATCGTGGGAAACAGAATTTCCAACGAAAAAAAAAATCGTGGCTAATTCAATGCGGAAAAATTTTTGGGACAACAAAATCGTGAAAATTTGCGATAAAAATAGAGTCGTGGCAAAATTTGTGGCAAAATTCGTAGATAATTTTGTTGCTAAATTCATTGGAAAATTCGTCGCTAATTATTCATTGCAAAAATCATGGCAAAGTTTGTCGCAAATTTTTCGTGGGAAAGTTCTTTGGAAAAGGAAATTCCCGTCACAAATTAATATCTCAAAATTTGGCAAAAAAATTTTGAATTTTCGTTGGTAATTTGCGACGAAAACCAATTCGTTGGTAATAATTCATTGGAAAGTTCGTAGAAAAATTCGTTGGTAAGAATTTGTTGAAAAAATTATTGAAAAAGTCGTCGGTACTTTTGTTAGAAAATTCGTGGAAAATTCCGACCGCCGAAATCCCGCCCTTGGATTCACCCGAGATCGCCCCCGGCCGGAACGTGGGCCCCACTCCCTTGGTCGGATTCCGCTGGCCAACCCATCGAATTCCGCCCTTGGAATTCCAGAGCGCGGCGAATCCCCGGCTTCGCGACCCCCCCCTCCCCGACTACAACCCGTGGCGTGACCCCCCCTCCCGGCGGTGACCCTCCCGGCGGCGGCCCCACACCCCACGGCGCGCCCCCTGCGTCGCGGCCCTGTGGCCCCCACCCTGTGACGCGGCCCCCGCCCACGGCGGCGCCGCGCGGGCCGCCCCTCATCCCCCTCCTTAAAATGCGGCCGCCGCGAACCCGTCGGCGTTAGCGTCGACAACGAGCTGGGATTTGGGGACCCGCGTCGCGGGAGGTCGGTAGCGGTGACGCCAACGCCGAGCGCGACCGCGGGCGGCGATCCCGATGAGGCCGGTCCCTGAGCCGAGCTCGAGGATCGCCGAGCCACCACCGGCGGCGCAAGGCGGGCGGGGGCAGGTGAGGATCGGGGAGAGGGGCTCGCGGCGGGGTCGGAGACATGGGCATCGAGGAGCTTCAAGAGGGTGGTGGCGCGCCCAAAGTTGGAAGGAGAGGCCCCGGGAAGGAAGTTGGGCGATGGCGATGGAAGCGGTGGGGCGCCGAGGGCGGGCGGAGGGGGAGGACCTGGATCCGTGAGGTGGATGAGGCGGTGGAGGGTGAGGTTGGGGACGAAGTCGGTGGAGGGAGGGGCTAGCTGGTGGTGGGCAGTCCGGGTGGTCGACTCGAGCCAAAAGATCGGATGGAGGGAGCGGCGGCCGTGACGACGGCGGTAAAGGCTCACCGGGCGACCGCATGACGCCAAGTGAGATCGGGCAATCGAAGAGGCTCGCACCGCGATGCGGAGCTGCCTCGTGGCACCATCGCCGGGCGAGACCGGCTTCCACGGATTTCAGAGAGGGAGAGAGAGAGAGAGAGAGAGAGAGAGAGAGAGAGAGAGAGAGAGAGAGAGAGAGAGAGAGTGTTTTGGAGTGGGGAAGGGAAGAGGATTCCGTGGGCTTTTGAAGAGCTGCTCCTCACGCTTTTTTTTGAAATCCCAACAAGATTTTCAATGAATTTCAAAATTCGGCCAATGTCGAATATTCTCATTGGAAAGTTCCAACGAAATTTCCAACAAAATTGGTACACAATACAATTACTGGACCGAAAATTAAATTTCGTTGCAAAATTCATTGGATTTTCCAATGAATTTTGCAACAATATTAGTACAAAGTTCAAGTAATGCACCGAAATTCTGAATTCGTTGGAAATTTTCAACGAATTTTCCAACTAATTAAAAAAGCATATTATTGTTAGACATAATAGATATTTGTTGCAAAATTCGTTGGAAATTTCAACGAATTTGGTTTTCGGTGCAATTATTTTTGAATTTCGTTGGAAAAATCGTCGGAAACTTTCAACAAATTTTATAATGAAATCAAAGAACACATCACTTTTCGGCATATTTGAAATTCGTTGCAAAATTTGTTGGAAATTTTCAACGATTTTTGCAACGAATTTCGAATATGCCTAAAAATAATGTGTTCTTTCAATTCGTTGCAAAATTCGTTAGAAATTTCCAACGAATTTTGCAACGAATTTCAAATATGCAGAAAAATAAGGTTTGCAATAAATTCGTTGGAAATTTCCAACGAATTTTGCAACGAATTTGATTTTTGGTGTAATTATTTTTGAATTTCATTGGAAATTTCCAACGAATTTTGCAACGAAATCAAAGAACACATCACACCGGCATATTCGAAATTGTTGCAAAATTCGTTGGAATCCAACGAATTTTGCAACGAATTTCAAATATGCCTAAAAATAATGTGTTCTTCTAATTCGTTGCAAAATTCGTTGGAAATTTCCAGCGAATTTTGCAACGAATTTCAAATATGCGGAAAAATAAGGTTTGCTATAAATTCGTTGCAAAATTCGTTGGAAATTTTCAACGAATTTTGCAACGAATTTGGTTTTCGGTGCATTTATTTTTTAATTTCCTTGGAAAATTCGTCAGAAATTTCCAACAAATTTGGTAACGAAATCAAAGAACACATCACTTTTCAGCAAATTTGAAATTCATTGCAAAATTCGTTGGAAATTCCAACGAATTTTGCAACGAATTTAGTTTTCGGTGCATTTATTTTTGAATTTCGTTGGAAAATTCATCGAAAATTTCTAATGAATTTTGCAACGAAATCAAAGAACACATCACTTTTCGGCAAATTTGAAATTCATTGCAAAATTCGTTAGAAATTTCCAACGAATTTCGAAACGAATTTCGAATATGCCGAAAAGTGATGTGTTCTTCCAATTCGTTGGAAATTTCCAACGAATTTTGCAACGAATTTGGTTTTCGTGCAATTATTTTTGAATTTTGTTGAAAAATTCGTGGAAAATTTCTAACGAATTTTGTAACGAAATCAAAGAACACATTACTTTTCGGCAAATTTGAAATTCGTTGTAAAATTCGTTGGAAATTTCCAACGATTTTTGCAACGAATTTCAAATATGCCTAAAAATAATGTGTTCTTCCAATTCGTTACAAAATTCGTTGGATATTTCCAACGAATTTTGCGGCGAATTTCAAATATGCGAAAAAATAAGATTTGCTATAACTTTGTTGCAAAATTCGTTGGAAATTTTCAACGAATTTTGCAATGAATTTGGTTTTCGGTGCATTTATTTTTGAATTTTGTTGGAAAATTCATCGAAAATTTCCAACGAATATTGCAACAAATTGGAAGAACACATTATTTTTTGGCATATTTGAAATTCGTTGCAAAAATCGTTGAAAATTTTCAACGAATTTTGCAACGAATTTCAAATATGCCTAAAAATAATGTGTTCTTCCAATTCGTTGTAAAATTCGTTGAAAATTTCCGACGAATTTTGCAATGAATTTGGTTTTCGGTGCATTTATTTCTGAATTTCGTTGCAAAATTCATCGGAAATTTCCAACGAATTTTGCAACAAAATCAAAGAACACATCACTTTTCGGCAAATTTGAAATTTGTTGCAAAATTCGTTGGAAATTTACAACGATTTTTGCAACAAATTTCGAATATGCCTAAAAATAATGTGTTGTTCCAATTCGTTGTAAAATTATTTGGAAATTTCCAACTAATTTTGCAACGAATTTCAAATATGCGGAAAAATAAGGTTTGCTATAAATTTGTTGCAAAATTCATTGGAAATTTCCAACGAATTTTGCGACGAAAGATTTTTCGTCGCTAATTTACGACTAATTTTGCGACGAAAAATTTTTCGTAGCTAATTTCCAACGAATTTTGTGACGAAAAATTTTTCGTCGCTAATTTTCGACAAATTTTTCCACAAAAAATTCTTCGTCGCTAATTTCCAACGACTTTTGCAATGAAACATTTTTCGTCGCTAATTTCCGACAAATTTTTAGATTCGTTGGAAAAGTTGTCGCAAATTTTCGTGGCAAAAAACCGGTTTTTTTGTAGTGCTGAGGCTTGTCATAGTCGATCACGATAGTTATTCTGTTAACTCTATTGCCTTTTCTTAGATCGAAAGTTTATAGCGCAACTTTTGGTATATTTCCCTTTACTATTTGCGCAGGTGGCCCTGATGTAGCGCTGAATGGGAGTCGCATCAATAAAAAGACAGAAAATTAGAAGGAAAAGAAAATCTAAGTAAAAGAAAGAATAGAGTCAAAAAGTTTATGAAAAAGTTAGTGTTGCCAACGCAAGGTGCCCTCACTGGTGACAACCGTCCCCTCCGTCTTTCTCTCTGTCAAGTGTAATCCCCTCTTTTTTTTAAGAAAAATATATATTATTTTGTAAATAGAAAATTATAAATAGTTTTGGCGTGAAAAAATAAAGAGAGAATTTTAATTTTGGGCTTCCAACGTGCCTATTGTCACTGCTGTAAGTTCAATGTTATAGCATTCCATAGTAAAGAATAAGTTTCAGGCTGTATATCTTGAGTCTAGAACCCTTAGGTAAATATATTCCAGTTGACCAGTCATTGAAGGTAAAGTGAATGAAAGATAGGGAAAATGTTCGTCCAAAGGTTAACTAAGGATTTTGGTTGAAACTTTAATCGAAGTTTTCTTTATCATTTTTTCGGTGATAAGAGAATTATGGGTCCTAGATTGGGCTTGCCCAAGGTGGTGACCTTAAATCTCACGTTGCAAGCCTAGATTCAAGAGAGAGGGAGTGTGAGTAATGAACCGATTTGACAAGGGTGAGAAGTGATCACTTGGGCAACAGAGTTAAGATAAATAGTGACCATCTGCAGACACTTAAGATGGCGAAGGAAGCAAAAATGAAACGAATTACCACTAAGCATAGAGAGAGCTTTCCTAAATTATGTGGAACTAAAATAAAATCACAAGATGTTCCTTTTGATGCAAGTACCGGAACTTCAATATTAAATGCGTGTGAGAGCATTACTGGTATGGGTAAAAATGCCTACCTATACATCAAAAGACATGGATGATACATTGAGTAAGCATTACCGGGGCCTGGCAACCCCTACTTGCTGTCACCCCACCCTCGCCAGCCCCTCTCGGCGATGGTGGGGCGGTGGCTGGGAGGTTAAGCCCTCCCTCCCCGCTTATCCTCCTCCTCCTTTTTTTAGCCTATTTTTAAATTTTAATTTAAATAAAATCAGTATTAAAATAATAAAAAAAAAAAGCCATGCCATCGCTACATAGGATAGAAAAATAATAGAAAGTCACATTAGTATTTTTCGTTAGCCAAATTGGACAGTGTTAACTTTAGGACTCGATTGAACCAGTTTGACGAGTTTTAAAATTTGATTGTAATTTTTGCTAGTTTTAAAACTCAATTACATTTTTGTAACAAAATTTTAAACTTTTAGTGAACATATCCCAAAAAAAGAAAGTTACAAATCTAAGCATTCAATGGGGGATGCAATTTGACCAAAAAAATGGGCATGGAAAAGATGAAAAGAAAAGAGGAAAAAGGAAAATCTAAGCCACGAGATGACAAATTTAAGATACATTTGAGATGCGTTTGTTTCAAGGGAAGTATTTTCTGGGAATCCGTTTGCCGAGCTTTCACCTGTTTGATTTACTAAAAATGATTAGTTAACCGAAAACACTCTTTGGTCAAGGAAAACATTCATATATAAAATTAGGAAAATAAATTCTCCAATCTAAGAAGGTGAATACACTTTCCGGAATTGCTTCTCTTTAATTTTTTTAATTTTTTATTCTTTTCTTTCTTCTATTTTTATTTTTATTTTTATTTTTATCTTTATCTTTATTTTTTTGAAAATAAAAATATTTAAAAATGTGAATTTTTTTTGCCTGAGATAAAATCATGGGATTGAAATAATTTTCCAAATGAGATCTAAACACCAAAAAATATTTTCGATCACGTATCATCAAACAAAAGAAAATTAACTATTTTCCTAGAAAATGATTTTCCAGAAAACATTTTCCAAAAACATTACATTTTCCGTGAAACACACACATTCTTAAGATGTTAAACTTCATAACTTTGCGTTCAAAATCTAAACTAGAATAGCTAGTCTTTTCTCTTTGTATTAAACGAGTCATATTTTCCTTCATTCCTTATTGAAAAAGAAATTTCTTTAAATTATGCCTGTGGTTGTCGACTCATAAATATGGACTTCATCTACTAATGTTGAATAGTAGAGATCTGACTTGACTCGGGCTTCATCTTTTAAAATATTGGAACTTTAATTTGTCGTCCGCAGTAAAACTCATGTCAAAGACCACATGCTAGCTCGAGTTGAAGCTCGAAATTGAATTCTACGAGTCCAACGAAAGTTTGAGAATAATACCATATGAATGTTTTTGTAGAGACATAATTTAGGTGTAAGAAAATTTTCAATTATTAGGCTCATATTCCTTAGGTAACGTCAAGAAAAAGCACAAATATGATGACTTAACCCGATACATCTAATAGCTAAATAAATTTAATTTTATTCTCTTTTTTTTTAAAGGAAAACGTCGAAATTTAATTCTACGAGTCCAACGAAAATTTGAGAATAATACCATATGAATGTTTTTGTAGAGACATAATTTAGGTGTAAGAAAAATTTCAATTATTAGGCTCATATTCCTTAGGTAACGTCAAGAAAAAGCACAAATATGATGACTTAACCCGATACATCTAATAGCTAAATAAATTTAATTTTATTCTCTTTTTTTTTTAAAGGAAAACGTCTTTTTGTCTTCTTCTACTCCAGCATCTGCTTGTGGTGAATCCACGGAAGAGACGAAACTCTCCGTTCATTACGAGGAAAACTTCAAATAGAAACTTATCTTAAATAAAAGCTTGAAGGGGCAAGTAAGTCTCAAACAAGGTTCCGGCCACCCAAGGAAGGGGCGTTTTCGTCCAAAAAATTCCAGGTAAAATTTTTTTCTCTTTTCTTTTTGGTATTACGATGATTTGGCTCTCCGAAGCAACACAAGCAAAACGAGGAAGAAATTTCTTGAATCCGCTATCTCTAGTAGAATAGGCTCGAGAGGAAGCCATCAATCACCACTGGCCTTTTCGCCACCAGCACGCTGAAAATGTGGTCCCTAAATATGATAATCCTTTCAACTAAACAAAAATAATAATTATCTATGCTATTTGATGACGCGGTTTACTATATTCTGATTTGAGTTGAATATCTTGCGTGAAAAATCCGCTTGTAATGTTGTTTTTGTTTTTCCACTATTCAGACTTACTAAATTGGAAGCCAAACTAGCAAATCTCATCATTTTCAATTAATAGAAGAATAACATCGGATATTTATATATAGTTTAGAGACAAAATCGAATATTTAGCAAAAATTCATAGACTACATTAAGTAAACGAAAAGTTCAAGGACGATATTACAAACTGCACTAAAGTTGGTAGGCTATATTAAATAAATTAAAAATTTACAATAATATTAGATATTAAATTAAAGTTCAAAAACCATTCATGTAATTGCTTTTTTTTCTTTTCTAGTAACACACGCCATGTACTGAAGAATGATGGAGCGCATGCATATCATTTTGTAATGAGTTTGACCTTTTCTAGATCCTACCTCGATAGAATCAACAAGTTCTAAGAGATAAACTAGCATTTTGATAATGATATAAAGTAATTAAAAATTCGAATTCAAAGCTTGGATGTTGATATGATTTTGTCTTTATACCTCTTGGTATAACGAATAATCACAGCTCGCATACGATGATCAATAATGAATACAGACGTCGGCCAAAGAGGAAATTAATGCACTAAGGAAAGGAAAAAAGGGATTGCATCGATTAGTTTACTCGATTTCTTGCAATTAAAAATTGCATAACGTTTTTTTTGACATTGCAAAAAATACAAAAGAAAGATCGTAAAAGTTATCTCGGCAATTAAAAAGAAGGACGACAAATCATCACACCCGTTACATCTTTCTATTGTTACTAAAACTTTATCATGATAGATGATCTATCTATCATCATCATTGTCATTGTTATTACTATGATAAAATTGGATTTATTTTCTACAATGTGATTGGAAAGAACTATATAATAATATGACATTTTTGTTCGCACCATAACTACTTCCTCCCCGGCGTTAACATAATTACAATAAACTGATGATATCTCTTATCTAAGTTTCAAATTGAAAAAAAATTAAAAAAAAATCCATAATGCTAGGGAAACCACATCATCCAGACACCAATGCCTCGCATCTCATTGCAATACCAATATATATAGATTTGTAAATTTTTTTGATATATCTCTAGATAATCATTTAAATAAGGTAAAAAGTAAACATAATATAAATTGAGCAAAGCATGAAATGTAAAACATAAACATTGAAAAATGTGCAAGAAGACATATAACTTCGTAGTTACTAAGGGTGCGTATGGTAACGATTCTATGCCCGAGAATTGATTCTGCTCATAAATGATTCTTTTTCATTCTATGTCCGAAAACAATTTTTAAGCATTTGAAAGCGTTTGGTAACTGTTCAAAATTTCTATTCCTAGAATAGAAAAAGAACAAAAATGGATTTAGTAACTACACAAAATTTCTTTTATTAATAATATTTTGAATTTTTTAATATTTCTTTTTCTTTTTTTCTTTTTTTTTTCCTTCCCTTCCTTGGCCATGACTCGTCGCCGGCGTCAGCGACTGGCCACAAGCCAAGACTAGCAAGGGCGATACGACCCTCGCCGTCGCCCTCACCATGGCAAGTTGAGGCCTCACTATCGCGGTCGCAAGCCGCCCTCGCTGGCCCTAACCAGTGGCCGGCGGCAAACTAGGAAGAAGAAGAACAAGAAACCAAAAAAAAAGAAGAAAACTAAGAAGAATCATAAATGGAAAAATTATTCTAGAATCAAGAAGCTACTTTTTTTTGCTTATTGATTTTATTCCAAAACTGATTCAGGGAGCAATTTTTTGCAAATTTGTGTTTGGACACAAAAATTTTAACAAACGGATCTCTGTTATCAAACTGATTCTGATAACAAAAGAACAGAAATTTTCACTATTTGGTAACTTGCCAAATGCTTCCTAAATGTCATTTTGTGGGATATATATCCATTTTCTTTTAATAATTGTTTTTTTTTTCAAAATGGTACTACTAAATTAGGCGAAAAAGTAAGAATAGTAAATAGTAATAGAATGAAGAGAGAGAGAGTAGAGAAAAAAATATAAAAAATATATGTAAAGATTATGTTGTAGTTATTTGTTTTCTGACCGTTGAGGTGTCAATTGTTAGGGGTGTCAATGGGTCAGATAGAGTCGGGTTTTCCTGATCCGACCCGAAATGTACAGGGTCGTGCTTGAACTGCCTCACCCCTACCCAAGACCCTATTTAGCATTTACTTCAAGAGATGGGTTGGGTAGGGTCGGGTTAGTGCCGGTGCCAGTGCCACGACGCCAAAATCTCACTAGAGGTGGATAAATCGTCCTCCTACTGAGTCTTTCTTAGGCAAGAGACGGGAGCGCAGTGGCCATGGAGGGTGCGATTATTTGCAAAACCAAGAAAAAGAAAAATAACATCCAATTCATACCGGTCAAAGAAAGCTAACGTGGGGGCGGGTAGCGACGAAGGAGAGACTTGCGATCTAGAATGCAAGCACAGGCAGATCGAGACGAAAGCCTAAGCGACAGCGACAGCGACGTAGACAGAGACGGCGATGGCCACGGCCACGGCAGTGGCCATGAAGCCCCGCGTAGCGATGGACAAAAGAGACAAGGTCTTCGTGCACAACTCTAAATGGCCGAAGCGAGTCTCATGGCATTCGAAGAGGCCGTCACCAGAGCTTCAATTGGGAGAAGGTGAAGAAGACTGGGAGTTCATTCTTATCCATAGAATTTGGCAGAGGAGCAACGAGAGATGCTAAAATATCTTTGCTGCTGTGGGTATTGGGTAAGTGAGTACTAGTGTCAAAAAAGCCCGACTCGGCCCAACTCTAACAATACCCACACTTAAAAATCCTACCCTAAAGAAGACTTAGGCCGACCCCAAAATTTTCGAAAATTTTAAGGTAGGGCTGGGTTGGGCCAAGCTGGGCCGGGTCGGCGTGTGCTTTTTTGACACCCCTATCTGGCATATCCATGTTTTAAAAAAGGAAAATGACATAAATAGTTCCTGAATTTTAACTTGATTTACAATATGATCCCTAAACTTTAATCCAATATGTAATATGATCCCTGAGATTACAACTATATAAAATTTTGTTCAATATTATCCATAAAATTTTGGTACAACTATATAAAAAATGTTCAATGTAATCTTTCCATTAATTCAAGTTCAGGGACTCCGTTGAACATATAATAAAAGTCCAGAGATTACAATAAACAAATTAAAAATTCGGAGATCATATTGAATATTAAGCTAAAGTTTATAGACTATATTGAATAAATTAAAAATTTAAAGATCACATTGAATATTGGATCGAAATTCAGGAACTGTTGGTATTTGTTAAAGGAAGAAAATACTCAGCAAATATTTAGGGAATATTTGTTATTCTGTTATCTTCTGTATCTTATCTGTTAAGGGAAGAAAATATTTAGGGAATATTTGTTATGATATTATCTTAAGTATCTTATCTCTTAGAGTCCTTTATATACATTGTATTTGCAACACAATGATGTACAAAAAAAAAAAAAAAGAGCAATAAAATTTTCTTCTCTAAAACGCAATTCTTCTTTTCAAGTTGGTATCAGAGCGTCTTTAGCGAAAGCCTCACCAATCCATGTCTAAAGAAACATCATCTTCTGCACCGACATTATCATCAACAGCCTCGAATAACCCCACTCTCATGTCACCACCAAGTATTGGGGAGAAGTTAACCAAGACGAACTTTCCAATCTGGAAAACATAGATCTCACCGTATTTATGCGCTGCCCGCTTGCTGTCTATTTTGGATGGCACCGAACCTCAGCCGGAGGAGACTATCAAGGAGATTGCACCAGGAGGGGCTGTTACGCAGATGACCAATCCAGCGTTTGAAAACTAGAAATTTCAAGAGTCCATTGCTTTGGCCTGGATCGTTAATTCGCCGACCGCTCCGATAGTTGCCCAATTAACGAGTCACACATCCGCAGCAAGTGTTTGGAAGTATCTTGCGGACTCGTATGCCGCTAAATCAATTGCTCGCTCGTCTGCTTTACAGCTCTAGCTTCAATCACTCTCAAAAGGCCACCGCTCCATCACAGAATTCCTACAAGAAGCAAGCAAGGCCATAGGGCCAATACATGTTATCGTTTTGTTGGATCAGTTCAGCCCGCACAAGCCCACTTGACGGGTTCGGACTCACCGTCACAGTATTTACCTCCATCAAGTCCGCCTTCTGCTCTCACATCTTCGGTGTGGTTTGTTGATTCATGTGCTACACATCACGTTATGGACAATTTTGTGGGACTTACAAGAGTCAATCCATATTCAGGTCAAACTCAGCTTGTTGTGGGTGACAGCGTCTCCCTTACCGATCACCCACACAGGTACACTCGTGTCTTCTCTGTCATTTATACTTTGTCAAATTTTAGTCGTACCTGGAATCACTAAAAACTTATTTTCCGTGTCTCGATTTGCACTTGATAATCATTGTGTTTTCCAATTCAATTCTAACTCTTTTATTGCCACGTCTATTAAAAATGGTCAAGAAATCCTCCGCGGAGTACTTGGCAATGGGCTTTAACGCGTCATCCTTCCGTCTTGCCACTCTTCCACACCTTCTGCGTCAGTTGCTTCCCTCACTCTATGGCATAACCGCTTTGGACATGCCACCACCGACCGGCTTGTTCATCTTCTCAATTCATCCAACATTAGCTTTAGTCGTTCATTATCTTCAATTTGTACAGCGTGTGCTATGAATAAAAATCACCGCCATAGTCATTATCCTACTTTGTCTAGGTCAAATCATCCTTTGGAATTCATTCATTTTGATATTTGGGGTCCCTCTCCTGTTATTTCATTCAACGGCAATAAATACTATATTTGTTTTATTGACGATTTCTTTAAATTTTACTTGGTTCTATTCATTCTCATCTCGCAGTCAATTTTGTTCCATTTTTAAAGCCTTTCACAAACTTGTTGAAAATCAACTTAACTGCAAAATTAAGTCTATACAGAGCGATGGAGCACTTGAATTTGTCACATCTACCGAATTTGTCCAATACATTAGAGAGCATGGCATTCACCAACGGATTTCTTGTCCTTATGCACCATATCAAAATGGGACTGCGGAGCGAAAACATCGACATATAGTCGAAACTGGATTGACTCTTCTTCATCAAGCTTCTGTTCCACAAGTATTTTGAAAGTTTGCTTTTGAAACAGCAGTTTACTTGATTAACCGCATGCCAACACCAGTCATTGATAATATTTCACCTTGGGAGGCTTTATTTCACACTAAACCCGATATTACGCATTTACGTGTTTTTGGTTGTGCAATATATCCATTTATTCGCCCTTACTCGACCCATAAGCTTGCACCAAGATCCAAGGTTTGCATCTTTATGGGCTAACCTCCAGGATATAAAGGATAACGCTCCTATTGCCCCAAGGATAAGCGTTTTTATGTTGTTGCGGATGCCATTTTTGATGAGGCCATCTATCCTCTTTCTGCCACGCCAAACTCCTCTCAAAATGTCTCAACACCAAGCAGTGTGGAACCATTTTTGCTTGCTAATTTGTCCCTATCATCCTCGACACCTGCTGGACCACCTGAGTCCCCGAGGGTTTCCCCATCAAATCCAGTTATTCCGCTTGTTGACACCACCGACACTACAACTGAACCTATTGAGGTACCACAAGAAACTCCTGCCACGGTACCAACATCATTTTCACATCCTATGACGACCCGCCTTTAAGATAGGACCATAACTCGTCGCACTTTTAAAAGAAATCACACCTCAGCTCTTGTGGTTCAGTCCAGTATTCCTAAAGAACCCACTTGTTTTTCCAAGGCTGCAAAGGATGAGAAATGGCAGCTCGCAATGCAATCCGAATACAAAGCACTAATGGAGAATGGCACATGGGATATTGTTCCGCTTCCCGCTCATGCTCGACTAGAGGTGTCAAAATGGGTCATAAACCCATATATGACCCATTTAAAAATAAATGGGTCATATATGGGTCACTTTAATTTTAAAGAGTCAACCTTAAATGGGTTTTAAATTTTAAAGCTTGAAGATAAATGGGTCTAAATGGGTTGAGTTTGGAACCCATGTCCAACCCACCTATTAGACCCATCCACACTCTCTCTCCCTCTTTACAAAAATATTTTAAAAAATCGAAATTTAATTATTTTTTTATTTTTTTATCTTTTTATTTTATTTTATCTTTTCTTTTCTCTTCTTTCTTTTCTTTTTTTTTTTTTTTTTCGGTCGGTGCCCGCGGCGACCGCCACCGGGCGAACGACCGACGACCTCGGGAGGCGGGTGGCTCGAGCTCGCCCGGCCCGGGGGCGAGGCTCGAGCTCGCCCGCCTCGGGCGAGCTCGACCTCTCGACCTCGGGTGGGCGGGGTTGGGAGGAGGCCGGGGGGGGGGAAGAAGAAAGAAGGAAAGGGAGGCGCAAGCTCAAGCCTCGGAAGGAGAAAGAAAGAAGGCTTGGGCCCTCGCCAGGAAGAAAAGAAAAGGGGAAGGAAGGGGCTCGGCTCGACCTCGAAGAGGAGAGGGGCGAGGGGAAGAGAGAACGGGCACCGGCCTCGCCAGATCCGTGATCAATTTTTTTTCTTCTTTTTTTTTTCGGAATTAATTAATTAATAATTTTTTACTTAATTTTACTTAAATTTTTTTTGAATTTTTTTACAAAACTCTAATAGGCCCTATTAATGCGAAATGTACTAATTTCTGCCAAAAATAAAGGAAAAGAAAAATTTTTAAAGGAAAAGAAAAAAAAAGGAAAAGAAAAAAAAAAATAATTAATTGATTTTAAAAATAAAAAATAATTAATTCGATTTTAAAAATAAAAAATAATTAAAAATTCGATTTTAAAAATAAAAAAATATTAATTTTTTTTTATTTTCTTGGATAATGATTTTATGGAAAATATTTTCTAGAAATGTCACATTTTTCGTAAAACAAACAGAACTTCAATTTTAAAAAAAATTATAAAATTTTTCACTAGTTTTATATTGCATAAAATGTTTTAGCAATATAATTTTTAAAAAAAAATCATAAGAAATAAGTATTCCTAGATTAGGTTAAATATAAAAGTGTTTTAGCAATATGGGTCGGATCGGGTATGGGTTGGGTATGGGTTGGGTCGGGTATGGGTCGAGATATTTACACTATGAATAAATGGGTCACAAACGGGTTAATGGGTCAATTTGGGTCGGACCATTTATGACCCGACCCAAACCCGACCTGACCCACCCATTTAACGGGTCTATGCTCGACCCATCGGATGCAAACGGGTGTATAAGATTAAAATCCGCTCCGACAGAACTATTGACCGATATTAAGCAAGATTGGTCGCCAAGGGTTTTCATCAACAAGAGGGTATCGATTACACCGAGACGTTTAGTCCAGTGGCCAAGCCCGTTACTATCCGCACGGTCTTATCTTTGGCATATTCTCAACATTGGTCCATTCGACAATTGGATGTCTCTAATGTGTTCCCACACGAATTACTTGAGGAGGAAGTTTATATGACTCAATCGCAAGGTTTCGTTGATGCGAGTAAGCCTGACTATGTTTGTCACCTTCGACGCTCGTTATATGGTCTTAAACAAGCGCCTGGCGCTTGGTACACCCGCTTGAGTTCTTATTTGCACAACTTGGGCTTTGTCATAACCAAGGCCGACACCACCTTGTTTGTCAAACACACGGCTGATTTCACCATTTACCTATTGGTATACGTTGACAACATTATTTTAACCGATTCCCCGAATGCTCCATTATATGATCTCATGCGATCCCTTCAATTGGAATTTGCTATCAAGGATTTAGGGGACATTCATTATTTTTTGGGGATTGAAGTGCTTCATACCAACGATGGGTTACATCTTCACCAGGGTCAATTTGTGAGGAAAATACTAAAAAATGCTAATATGCAATTTGCCAAACCCGCAGCTACTCCTACCAATTCCGTGGAACCAGACACGGTTGCTTCTCATGAGCCACTTGCGGATTCATTTCAGTTTCAAAGCACCGTGGGAGCACTTCAATATCTCACTCTTACGCGGGCCGATATTGCATATGTAGTGAATTCGGCTTGTCAACATCTTCATGCCCCCACTATGGCCGATTGGCAGGTCGTGAAACGCCTTGTGTGTTACTTGGCTGTACGGTCTCGCATGGTCTTCTTTTTACTAGAGCGGTAGCCACTAAGCTCCATGCATTTTCTGACGCCAGTTGGGCAGGCGACTGGACGGACCGTCGCTCCATTGGTGAATTCTGTGTCTATCACGGACCCAATCTCATCTCTTGGTCATCTCGCAAGCAACGGACCATGGCTCGTTCTAGCACCGAAGCAAGCAGAATACAAATGTCTTGCGGATACAATGATGGAGTTAATGTGCTTGAATATCTTCTTCGGGATCTTCATGTGCAACCACCCGAGCCACCCACTCTTTGGTGCGATAACTTATCCGCCATCTACTTATCTCAACCAAACATGTGGAAATTGATTATCATTTCATTTGGGAACGCATTACTCAGAAACAATTGGTAGTCCGCTACATTACTACAGAAGAACAAAATGCCGATATCTTCACTAAAGGCTTGCCTACCCGCCGGTTTCTTCAATTGCAGTCCAAGCTAATGGTTCACCCTCACCATTAGCTTGAGGGGGATGTTAAAGGAAGAAAATACTCAGCAAATATTTAGGGAATATTTGTTATTCTATTATCTTCTGTATCTTATCTGTTAAGGGAAGAAAATATTTAGGGAATATTTGTTATGATATTATCTTAAGTATCTTATCTCTTAGAGTCCTTTATATACATTGTATTTGCAACAAAATGATGTACAAAAAAAAAAGAGCAATAAAATTTTCTTCTCTAAAAGGCAATTCTTCTTTTCAAGTGTATTATTATCCTGGCTATCCACAAGCGTAACGTCACCCTGTTGACCGGTTAAAGAAGGGCGGAGGGAACTATCGCATCGTCATACGAGTATTGCCAGTTGGTCGTACATTTACAATGTATTGCCAGGTGTGTCTTCCTCCTCTCCAGCTGTTTGTGGTGGGTTCCACGACTTAACTCGCTCTCGATTCATTGCGTACTGTCATTTCATCTCATCTTCCGCTTCTTTGCTACACTGGCAAAACTCGTTCGACAGAGAACGGAAGAAACACAGGAAAACATCGGAAAAAAATGGAGAAGATCGAGCACGCGACGGTCCGCACCAATGGCATAAACATGCACGTGGCGTCCGTCGGCGACGGCCCTGACACGATCCTCTTCCTCCACGGCTTCCCGGAGCTCTGGTACTCGTGGCGCCACCAGATGGTGTCCCTCTCGGCCCTTGGCTACCGTGCCGTCGCGCCCGACCTCCGGGGCTACGGCGGCACCGACGCACCACCATGCGTGGAGTCGTACACAGCGTTCCACGTGGTGGGGGACCTGGTGGGGATGCTGGACGCGCTGGGGATCGGGCGGGTGTTCGTGGTGGGGCACGACTGGGGAGCGATCATCGCGTGGTGCCTGTGCCTGTTCAGGCCCGACCGAGTTAGGGCATTGGTCAACACGAGCGTCACGTGGTTCCGAAGGCTCATGTGGTTCCCGAGCGATCCGGAGGGGAAGCCCGTTGAGTCGATGAGGGCGATGTATGGAGATGATTACTACGTTTGCAGGTTTCAGGTGAGGACTGATGTTAAATAGTCGAGATCCGACTCGACTCAAGCTTGATTTCTTACAAATTTGAAACTTTCAGCCGTGGCGGCTAGCAGAATGTAGGTCACAGATCACGCCAACTTGAGTAGAATCGGAGTTTAACTGCTAAGTCGATCTTAATTCTCGAGCAGCATCCTAGTAACTTTACTCGTTTATGCTCTTTAGCAGTCAACAGTTGTTGTCGATCTTAAGTTACTTTCCTGAGATGGTAATCTGTAACTTGGTAGAAACCTGGAGAGATGGAAGAGGACTTTGCAAAAGTCGATACTGCCAAGCTCATGAAGCTAATCCTCACAAGCCGTGATCCAGGCCCACATCGCATGCCTAAAGATAAAGGATTCTCGGAATTGACCAAACAATTCGAGCAGCACCAGATTGAGTTGCCCTCTTGGCTGACCGAGGATGACATCAACTACTTCGCCGCCGAATTCAGCCGGACCGGCTTCACCGGAGCTTTGAACTATTACCGTTGCTTGGACTTGTAAGTTTCTCTCTAATCTCGTGCTCTCTTATCGTTCGAACACTGATAGAAAATTTGAATCACGTTGCCTACATGGTGCGATATAGCTTGGGTTGTGGTGAAAGTTCATAGGTTAGAAATATGAATGATATATAATGATGATAGTTGCATATGGTTACATGGTGTCGATACATCTTTACCAATCGTTGCTGCCATCACTAAATTGTTTTTCGATGGGACTACAAGGCATTTTTTTTGGTGAAAACTTGCCGAGTCATGTTGGTTAAAAATAAAATGGATAACAAAAGAGTCTGAATAAAATTCAGATTCAAGTTAGATCGAATGGGAAATGCAGAATATAAAATAAGAGATAAGGAAAAGAGAATCTGCACACGAGTTTATAGTGGTTCGACTTATAGCAAGCCTACATCCACTCTCCCACGCTTACAGCCTACCGGCTGGATTTCACTATGTAAGCAAGAGGAATTTACAGAATCTGAGTGTCAAGACTATTGTGTATGATAGGACTCTCTATCTCACACAATCACTCTTTTCAAAGAAATCCTCAAGATCTTAATTTTAAGTACAGAACGATAAGAGAACAGATTGGAGTATGCTCAGACTTTGGACTTGTTGATTCTTGAATCTATTTTCTTCTGCTGCTTGCGATCTCCTTAAATACTCCTCTACATCCACACTAGCCGTTGGACGACTTGCAGAGGATCATCTTCCAATCTTCACCTTGGACAGATTTGTATAATAAGGATTGAGTAGCCGTTAGATAATAAATTCTAAATCCCGCTGATTCTGGTCGCCCATACAATCAGAATCTTGGTTTCCATAAGTAGAGTTTTGTCCGTTATAATACATTATTGTCGTAGTATTTGATTGTCAATCAAGTTGATTAAGATTGAACAAATCAAAACTTTCCTTCTGTGAAATCCATGCCAGATCACTAGCTGTTATTCTTCGTTCTGAGTTTTGCTTCTGAAGAATTACTGCATCTTCTTCTGCTTCTGAAAATTCCAGCTTCTGTATCTGCTTCTGAAAAATTTCAATTTATGCGTCTGCTTCTGAATTTTCTTGTTTTGAGTCTGACTCTCAAAACTTTAGCTTTTGTGGGTCTTCAAGAACTTATAAAGTCTGAATTATTTCTTCGTCTGAAAAAAAATATCTTTGAACTTAGATAAATCTCCTAATTTGTAAAATGTGAAAAACTTCCTTCTAATCTTCCAGAACTTATATTCCTGAAATGAGAAGATTTAGAATAAGTATCAGATAAATATCATGGAAGGTTTTATCAACTTCAAAATCAGTAGGAGTTTTCCTCAACAGGTTACATGCAACCACTGGGATTTGCCTCAATAGTCATCCTTTTTACTTGGAAAGAGGGAAATGGGGAGTTCGAATCGCCACCTTCTCAGGGGAGTTAAGGGTGGAGATGTGTATTTTCTGATGTGGGTTTCGACTCTCACATCCTGCAAGAGGCAGGACAAAAGACTGAGAGTGAGGTGAGAGTTAGAATAGGCTGGATCAAAAAAAAATTATTGGTTTCACGCATTTATAATGTAAGTTGCAACGGATTTGGATTTCTCTGATAAGTTCATTTTGGTAGCGGGTCCAGGTAAAGAATACGTTGCCATTTCTCCGATGTTCGAGCATATGCATTGATAAGGACGAAAATGCTACAATAGTAGAATTTTTAGCGTAAACAGTGCTCGTAACAAAAGACGCTAGCTAATTCATCTCATCTATTATCTAATATGTATTATAGTAAAAGTGACTTTCAAACATTAAATGCATTCGAATTTAAGTTTTTTTATTGACAAGTAAAAGTTCAAAGAAAACCTCTTAAAAACTCAATCTGAACATAATTATAACAGTGTGATCAGATAGCTTTCAAACAATATTAAATTTTCATATAAGATGTATGCAAAAAAGTAGAGAATGAGTTTTTGTAAACATATATAAATTTTTCAACAAATTCTGAAATATAGAATCCATTCGAAGCATGACAACCACACTAGCTAGTGTGTATTTGTGATGGATTGTTTCTGTCAGACCCTTTTCAACATCTAAGTAGCTGTGTTCTCAAATTGATACAAACCAATGTTGTTCCGTTGGAACGAAGATGGGTGCAAAGTAAATTACATGTTGCTACTTCAATCTTTTCCTTTTCTCAGGCATTACAATCGAAAGTGATATCTTGAATCAATTTCGATCATTAAGATCTTCTTTATGTACGCAGAAGCAGTGAGTTATCGGCGCTGTGGGACGGAGTGCCGATCAGCGTGCCAACGAAATTCATAGTGGGGGACCTGGACCTCACCTATCACATCCCTGGCGTGAAGGAGCACATCCACGGCGGCGGGTTCAAGCAGGCGGTGCCCAACTTGGAAGAAGTGGTGGTGATGGAGGGACTGGCTCATTTCCTCCAGCAAGAGAAGCCTCAGGAGGTCACTGCTCACATTCTTGACTTCTTCAAGAAATTCTCATCGCCATGATCTATATTACTCTCTCCAAAAAATGAAGGAACAAGCTGTTGTTTTTCCCCATTAATAAAGGAACAAGCTGTTACTTTTTTTTAATTGTCTTGTTTTTTTAATTTTTCTGTCGTTGCGTATCACAATGGAACGATATATTAAGTGATCTAACGTACTAAAACCTGAGTATTTAAACAAATAAAGGAAAAATTACCAAAACAGTCATAAATCTATTATTATCGCAATTGTACCAATTGAGTCCTAAACATTTTATATTTGTGTCAATTCAATCCATCTGGCCAATTTTTTGCCGGTTGGCATTGACATGGGTGCCGGTCGTCCTACGTGACACGACTGGCACTAATGTGGATAATTTTAAATTTTTTTTGAATTTTTATACTTTTTTGCCCTTTCTTTTATTTTCCTCCCCTTATCTTGAACCTCTAGCTGGTTGCCGGAAAGAAAATGAAAAATAAAAAATTCAAAATTCTATTAAAATATTATTAAAAATTATCTATATCAGCGTCACCTGCACTACGCAGGATAGCTAGCTTCTATATCAGCCAAGCCGGTCAAAATTAGCCAGATTGACTAAATTGACACAAAAATAAAAGCATTATAACTCAATTGACACAAAAAAAGGATTAAGGATTGAATTGACATAATTATAATATGTTTCAAATTGTTTTGGTAATTTTACCAACAAATAAATATTTGACACTTGATGAAAATATGTTACATTACTAAATATGTTGATTTTGCATTCTAGTTTTGTTGGCTTGCCATTCCTCTTTTGGCACTCTTGATAACCATTTTGTTTTTCCATTTTTCTATTTTTCTTTTTTCGGGAACAAATTTGGAACAGTAAATCTATTTGGTAATGCAATTTCATTTTTATATTTTTGAACAAATTTTTAGTCCAAAATAGATTTGAATCTCTTTCTGGCCAAAAATCTATTCCAGTTGCCACAGGAATCCTAAAACTTTTTGCTTTGAACTTTTAAATTCTAAGGCTCGTCATAGTCGATCACGATAATTATTCTGTTAACTCTATCGCCTTTTCTTAGATCGAAAGTTTATAGCGCAACTTTTGGTACATTTCCCTTTACTATTTGCGCAGGTGGCCCTGACGTAGCGCTGAATGGGAGTCGCATCAATAAAAAGACAGAAAATTAGAAGGAAAAGAAAATCTGAGTAAAAGAAAGAGTAGAGTCAAAAAGTTTAAGAAAAAGTTGGTGTTGCCAACGCAAGGTGCCCTCGCTGATGACAACCGTCCTCTCTCTCTCTTTCTCTCTGTCAAGTGTAATCCCCCTTTTTTTTTTAAGAAAAAGTATATATTCTTTTGTAAATAGAAAATTATAAACAGTTTTGGCGTGAAAAAATAAAGAGAGAATTTTAATTTTGGGCTACCGACGTGCCTACTGTCACTGCTGTAAGTTCAATGTTATAGCATTCCAAAGTAAAGAAAAAGTTTCGGGCTGTATACCTTGAGTCTAGAACCCTTAGGTAAATATATTCCAGTTGACCAGTAATTGAAGGTAAAGTGAATGAAAGATAGGGAAAATGTTCGTCCAAAGGTTAACTAAGGATTTTGGTCGACATTTTAATCGAAGTTTTCTTTATCATTTTTTTCGGTGATAAGAGAATTATGGGTCCTAGATTGGGCTTGCCCAAGGTGGTGACCTTAAATCTCACGTTGCGAGCCTAGATTCAAGAGAGAGGGAGTGTGTGTAGTGACCCGATTTGATGAGGGGTGAGAAGTGATTGCTGGGGCAAGAGAGTTAAAGAAAAATAGCGATCCTCGGCGGACACTTAAGATGGCGAAGGGAGCAAAAATGAAACGAATTACCACTAAGCATGGAGAGAGCTTTCCTAAATTATGTGGAACTAAAATTAAATCACAAGATGTACCTTTTGATGTAAGTACTAGAGCTTTAATATCAAACGCGTGTGAGAGCATTATTGGGATGGGTAAAAATGCCTACCCATACATCAAAAGACACAATAATACATTGAGTAAGCATTACCGGGGCCCAGCGACCACCGCTTGCCATACCCCCACCCTTGCCGACCCCTCTCAGCAATGGTGGGGCGGCAGCGGTGGGGAGGTTAAGCCCTCCTTCCTTGCCTATCTTCCTCCTCCATTTTTTAGCTTATTTTTAAATTTTAATTTAAATAAAATCAGTATTAAAATAATAACAAAAAAAACATGCCATTGCTACGTAGGATAGAAAAAATAATAAGAAATTATGTTAGCATTTTTTGTTAGCTAAATTGGACAATGTTAGCTTTATGACTTGATTAAATCAATTCGACAAGTTTTAAGATTTGATTGCAATTTTTGCTAATTTTAAGACTCAATTATATTTTTGTGATAAATTTTTAGACTTTTAGTGAACATATCCCAAAAAAAAAGTTGCAAATCTGAGCATTCGATGGGGGATGGAATTCAAAAAAAAATGGGGATGGAAAAGATGAAAAGAAAAAAGAAAAAAGGAAAATCCAACGAGATGACAAATCCAAGATACATTTGAGGTGCGTTTGTTTTAAGGGAAATATTTTCTCGGAATCTATTTGCCAGACTTTTACCCGTTTGGTCCATTAAAAATAATTAGTCAACCGAAAATACTTTTCAGTCAAGGAAAACATTCATATATAAATTTAGAAAAGTGAATTTCCTAATTTAAAAATGTGAAAATACTTTCTGGAATTGCTTCCCTTTAATTTTTTAATTTTTTATTCTTTTCTTTCTTTTTTAATTTTTTTACTTTTTAAAAATAAAAATATTTAAAAATGCGATTTTTTTTGCTTGAAATAAAATCATGGAATTGAAATTATTTTACAAATGAGATACAAATACCATAAAATGTTTTCGATCACATATCACCGAACAAAGGAAAACTAATTATTTTCCTGAAATTATAAAAGGCGGGTGTCCTCGCTGGGTCACGCATAATAAATAAACGGTCAAAATCAGAGGCCACGAAAAGGAGTGGGTCACACCAAAAGATTGCGTCAATCCGTCCGTCCGTCCGTCCGACCGGCCGAGGCGAGGCCTGACAACCGTGATTGACGCTGACGCTCCCCCCCCCCCCACACGGCCACCACGAGGAGGCAACGTGGGAGGCAGCCCAACCGCAGCGGGCCCAGCCCCTGCACTACCCCGCACCAGATGACGGCCGGCAATCGCGACACGTGTCCGCATGACACGGAGCTCTGCCGCCCCACCGGGCCATCTTGCGAGGAGGACTGTGAACCAATGGGGGAGGGGGAAAGGGGCGGGGACAGGACATGTGCACCACGTTTCCCGGGATTGACGAGGAAGCCCACCCCCCAAAAAAAAAAGAAAAAGAAAAAGAAAGGAAAGGCGAGATGCCCCGCACGGCTATTAGACAGCCGCCTCGCGATAAAAATATCTCCAGAGAAAAATGATATTGATAGTTATTGATAGTTACGTCCCCGTTTATTTCAAAAGATGCTCGAGAAAATAATTCTCTCATTTTTTATTAAGGGAAGTATCGTAATAATCTTTAATAATTATCTTATTATTATCACAAAATATAGAAGAGAAAATGTAAGAATCATCTCAAAGGTTAAAAAAAAAGATGATAAACCACCAAAACTCGTTATGTTTTTTTAATTTTTTACCGTAACTATATCGAGATGGATCGTCCATCTACCTGTCATTGTCATTATTATTCCTATTATTAGTGCTGCGATAAAGTTGAATTTGTGTGTGAAAAATAGAGAGTGAGCGCAATGGAAAAGAGGAAAAAGAAAAAAAAAGAAAAAAAGGAAATAAATTTGAGCCATTCAATGGGCACAATGAATATTAACCTAAAAGGGTACATTTAAGAATGTAATTTGTTCCATAACGTTGCAAGATGGAAATCCTACACAAGTCATGTTTTTCTTCATCCCTTATTAATTTTTTTTTATCGAGTTACAAACATGGACATCATCTGCTATCAAAGTGTGTTTGGGAGCAAAAGTAGGAGCCGGAGAAAATTCAGGTAAAGATAATTGAAGTGAAGAAAAAGGAGTTACTCACTGTTTGGAGTGTTGAAAGTGAAGGAAAAAAAAAAGATAAAGAATTGAAATTTAATTTGTTTGGAAATTGTGACCGAATTGAAATGAGAAAGTATTGGACGGTGAAAACAACATTCTTGTCCAGTGCAAACAAAGAATTGGCTTTTGGCCCACCCATTTCCTTCCATACCAATTCCTCACCCGAAATTTCCAAACAAAGACTTGATTTCAGTTAAACTTTCATGTGGGATATGTACATTACAGCCTACTAATTAGAGGCATGATTGGAGGAAAAAAATTGCCCGTATAAAATACCATGTAGGCATGTACGTGACCGCCTTTGTACACTTCTGATTTATAAAGCGATGAGTTCTAAACAGACGTTCCAACACATAGTACAAATCCGTCAATTCCGATCTTGTACAGGTGAACGGCGACAAAAGGGAAAAAAATTGCACTATCTTAAGGAAAATATGACTTAATTCTCCTTGTTTTAGTAGGAAACGTCATTTTGTCTTCTTTTTCCAAACTCTCCATTGATTATATACTCTCGTTTCGTCTGTCCATCTCCTTCGATACACTCACAAAACTCGTTCAGCAGAGAACTGAAACGAAACAGGATGTTGACACCCAAATTTTGTCTAGTCATTTAGGGTTTGATTGCATAAAAAATTAGGAATTAGTTTTTAACCCCTAAACAAAAATATTTTCATTAAATTAACTGGCATATAAATGTTAGGCGCATTTGCATCAATAGAATCTAGTGAAAACATATTTTCCTCTTATTTTATTTCATTTTTATTTTGTGTTAAAAAATCTTTATAAAATTAAAAAAAAAAAGAAGAAAAGAAACAAAAAAGAAAGTAAAAAGGGAGCTCTTCCCATGGACAGAGGCTCTGCCTCCTTGACCTGCGAAAAAGAAGAAAAGGGGGAAGAGGACGAAAAAGAGGGGTCTGCACAAACCAAAAAAGAAGAGCGCAGAAGCAGAAGACGGAGCAGGGGGCAGAGTTCCGAGAGGGGGAAAAGTTCCGAGAGAGAGAGAGAGGAGGGAGGAGCTGGAAGATGTCTTACGCACTCGTTCGGGGTTCTGGCTCTTGGCTTCGCGCACTCGTTCGGCCTCTTCTTACCCGGCCGGTCACCACCATCCTCGCCGTTCGACAATCTCCTGCCGGCACCCTCCTTCGCATTTCCTCTCTACCGACTCCCACGTCTTCGGTGAGTTTCTTGTTGGCTCGAGTCCCTTTTCCCGAGGATCTCGGCTTAAAGGCCTTGCGGGGCAGTCGGCCATAGTTCGATTCATCTCAAGCTCGCCCGCTAGCCACCGTCTCCGGGCTGGAAAGGGATTTTAACGGTAAAAACTCATTCCCCGTGAACTCCCGTTGCCTAGCGCCATTTTGGTCGAACCGTGAAGTCAAGTCTCGGTCTCTTTAGGTCGACATGCATGTTGAGTTTGAGCTGGCTTTTATGTGTGATTTCGGATGTTTCGTGATGATTCCCTTTAAGTCCAGGCTTGAATTCGAGTTTTAGAAAAGGTCAATATCTTCCTCTTATGTTGGCATGCCTATCAGTAGGAGTCACATGGCACTACTCTACGATTTTGTCCGAATCCAAGCATCCCCTGTTTCTTGTTTCTGTCCACCCTCTTCCTTGTAGTTTTTATGAGCCGTATGAATGCACGATGAAGTGGGTCGGTGAAACAAAGGCCTCGTAACAAGCCTGAATGAGTCCAAAGCGGTTTTTCTGTCGACCCCCTTTAAATGCCATGTTTGTTCCAGTCACGTTGTGACCGTATTTTGCGAAATCTTGAATAGTTGATGGATGACAATGGTGCTAGGATATGGCGGCTGACGATGGAAGTTCGATGGAGAATATATTTTGATTTACTGCGAAGTGTTTTGTTTGTGTTCTTGCTTCTCAGTCATAAGGTTCGCTTAGAAACTTCCCAAATTCCTTGATTCGAGTCAGCCACTTGTGCACCTCCCACTCGCCGGAAAGCTTTTCGTCAACGGTGATGCCTACGGCTCGAGGCTGCCCCCGTAAATTCGTTATTTTCTATTCCATGTCGTGTGTGTTTGGTTGCTTAGGTTTAATGTTAATCTCATGGCCGCGAATTCGGGTGCCGGGAAATTGAGTTTTCGCAATCGACCGTTTGGTAGGTGCGTTGGCCAGCAGCTACGGTGTAGAGCTGGTGGCGATCATCGATGTGGCATGCGTGGGCCTAGACGTTGGGTAGAGGTGTCAAAATGGGTTATAAACCCATATATGACCCATTTAAAAATAAATGGGTCATATATGGGTCACTTTAATTTTAAAAAATCAAGCTTAAATGGGTTTTAAATTTTAAAGCTTAAAGATAAATGGGTCTAAATGGGTTGAGTTTGAAACCCATGTCCAACCCACTTACTAGACCCATCCACATACTCTCTCTTTATAAAAATGTTTAAAAAAATCAAAATTAAATTATTTTATTTTTCTCCTTTTCTTTTATTTTTTTTTTTTTTTCTCTTCTTTCTTTTTTTTTTTTTTTTTTTTATTTCGGCCGGTGGTTGGCCATGGCGACCGGCCACCGGGGCGGGACGACCTCGCCGGAGGTCGGCGAAGCTCGAGCTCGCCGGCCTCGGGCGAGGCTCGACCTCGCCGGATCCGGCGAGGTGGAGCCTCGCCCGAGGCTAGCGATGTTCTAGAGAGAGAGGGCAGGAGGGAGAGAGACAGAGTGGAGCAAAGCGAAATGGCGACGAGAGAGAGTTTCTCTCTCTAAAAAACGCGGATTTAAATCTTTAGAGGGCTGTGGGGGGATGGAGGAGGGAGAGAGAGAGAGAGAAATTAGCAGATGGCTTTTGCTGCTGCTGCTGATGCTGCTGTTAATAATAATCTCCGACAGTGCGCGGAAGGAAGGGAAGAGGGGGAGTGGTGTTGTTTGTTGTGTGTATTTAGAAGAGCGTGTACTCGTTTACTGATCTTTTTAAATTATTTTTCGCTTTGTTGCTTTTTTTGGATTTTTATTTTTAACCACCGCCTACTCCTCCTGTTCTCCCTTTTGCCCTTTTTGGCTCTGCTTTTTTTCCCGATTTTCTTTCTTTCTTTCTTTCTTCCTTCTTTTTTTTGATTTTCCGCCACCCGGTGGCCTCTTTTTATTTTTATTTTTAACTCTCTCTGTTTTTATTTGGGGCGGGGGTGGCTACGGTGAGCGGGATGCACAGTGCGCACCTGACCGTCGAGGAAAGGGAACGCGTTTCCGAGGAAGTTGTAGCGTCGTGCGCGCTATTCTTTTTTTTTTCTTTTCTTTATCTTTCCGAGGCCGAGGCCTCTCCGGATCGGGCCGAGAATGAGCCCGGCCAGGCCTCTCGCAAGCTCGTCCTCGCTTGGTCGTCGCCGCCACCAAGCCCGGCGGCCGCGATCGACAAAAATAAAAGGAAAAAGAAAAAATAATTAAAATTTCGACTTTAAAAATAAAAAACATTAATTTTTTCATTTTCTTGGATAATGAATTTATGGAAAATATTTTCTAGAAATGTCACATTTTTCGTAAAACAAACAAAACCTCAATTTTAAAAAAAATTATAAAATTTTTTACTAGTTTTGTATTGCATAAAACGTTTGAGCAGTATAATTTTAAAAAAAAAATCATAAGAAATAAGTATTCGTAGATTAGGTTAAATATAAAAGTGTTTTATCAATATGGGTCAAGTCGGGTATGGATCGGGTATGGGTCGAGATATTTACACTGTGAATAAATGGGTCATAAACGGGTTAATGGGTCAATTTGGGTCGGACCATTTATGACCCGACCCGATCCACCCGTTTAACGGGTCTACCATCGGGCGACAGGGGGCCCCGGCGAAGTCTCAGTGGAAGCATGGGGAGGTCTCGGTGAAGGGCCATTAAAGTAGAGAAGTTTGGGGAAGAAGATCACATGCATGGGCAGAAGGCATGCAGGAGGGGGAGGAAAAAAGTAAAAAGAAAAGATATAAAAAGAAAAAACAAGGAAGAAACAAAAGAAAACGGAAGAAGAAAAGGCGAAAATTAAAAAAAAATAGAAAAGAAGTGTGTAAAAAGGGTTCTGGGTGGGTTTGAGAATCGAGTCGGGGACCCGGTCTAGAATCTTTATTTTATTAACAAAAATATTTGAAAATTCAAAAATTCAAAAAAATATATATGTTAAAATATTAAAAAATATTAAAAATTCCAGAAAATTCGAAAATGTTTTAAAACCCAAAAAAATATTTAAAAAATTCAAAATATATTAAAAAATTCAAAAATTCAAAAAAATTCCAAAAAATATTTAAAAAATTCCAAAAAATTCCAAAAAATTCCAAAAAATTCAGAAAATTAGGAAATGTTTAGAAATCAGTTTTGGGCTTAATTTCACTAGATTTAAAAAAAAACTCAAAAAAATGAGAAAAACCCTCTGAAAAAAATCCTCGAAAATCGGATAAGCCATTAGCCTTAGGGCTTTTGATTGGTTTTTTTAGAGACGATGTTAGGTCGCTGGTTGTTTATTTTCTTTGTGATTATTTGGTTGTGCATCTTTAATTTATTGATTGTTATTTTCTATTTTTTAGAACGGTTAGGTGGAAAATTAGCTTTTTTTGATAGGCTGCTCGGTACGTTAGTTTGTGAATATTCAAGTTTAAGTACCGAAAGAGCATTAGTTAGATCGCTAGTGCAATCAAGTCTCCAAATTTTGGAATCTCTAGTTTTGCACATATCGAAACGGCACTCCCATGTCTCGATCAGGGTTCCTAGCCAACCCTTGATCATAGCTAGTGGTGACTCCAATGGAATGCATAGTTTAGATAATTCTCGTCGCATAAGGTATGAGGCTTGGGAGCACCTCGGTTCTTGGATTAATGAACCATTTGTTTCGTCTTTCAAACGAATCAATCGATGTCCGTATTTATCGATAAATACCTCTTGGCCTAAACCCAATCGGTTCGGGTAGGTGGCGACACAGGAAAACGTCAAAAAAATGGAGAAGATCAAGCACGCAACTGTTCCAACCAACGGCATAAAGATGCACGTGGCGTCCGTCGGCAATGGCCCTAACACGGTTCTCTTCATCCACGGCTTCCCGGAGCTGTGGTACTCGTGGCGCCACCAGATGGTGTCCCTTGCGGCCCTCGGCTACCGTGCCGTGGCGCCCGACCTCCGGGGCTACGGCGGCACCAACGCACCGTCGTGTGTGGGGTCCTACACGGCGTTCCACGTGGTGGCGGACCTTGTGGGGATGCTGGACGCGCTGGGGATCGGGCAGGTGTTCATGGTGGGGCATGACTGGGGGGCGCTCATCACGTGGTACCTGTGCCTGTTCAGACCCGACCGAGTGAAGTCGCTGGTCAACACGAGCGTCCCGTGGTGCCCTGGCCGCATGCGGTTCCCAAGTGATCCGGATAGGAAGCCCCTGGAGTCGTTGAGGGCGATGTACGGAGATGATTACTACGTTTGCAGGTTTCAGGTGAGGGCCAACGTTGTAAAGTCGAGATCTGACTTGCCTTGAGCTTCATATTTTAAAGATTTGGAACTTTATAGTTACCTTCCTGACTATGCATGTAATCTTTTACACTTGGTAGGAACCTGGAGAGATGGAAGAAGACCTTGCAAAAGCTGATCCTGCCATACTCTTTCAGCTCTTCCTCACGAGCCGTAATCCAGGGCCACTGATCGTGCCTAAAGACCTAGGACTCTCAGGAATGACCAAACTATTCCAGGACCGCCCGGTTGACTTGCCCTCTTGGCTGACCGACGATGACATCAACTACAACTAATCCAGGCCCACTGATCGTTGTTTGGACCTGTACGTTTCTCTCTCTCTCTCTCTCTCTCTCTCTCTCTCTCTCTAAGCTCATGCTCTCTTACAGGTCGAATGTTGGAGATGGTACCAATAAATATTTGAATAACACTTCTCAGGGTTGTGTGATCTGGCTTGAGTCACGGTGAAAATTGATGGGGTAGAAATCTGAGTGATATACGAAAATGATCTGTCATGTATGGGTGGACAGCGACAGTTCATGACATGTCAATACATTCTAACTAAGTTGGTGCCATCCAAAAATGTTTTTCAACGGGATTACAAAAGGCATTTATTACTAGTGAAAACCTGCTGATTGATGTTGGTTTCGAGCTCATTGCTCGAGTGTGACGGATTTTGATTTCTCTCGATAAATTCCTATCATGTTCGAGTCGCGTTCCTCTGTTGTGCCTAAAATTGCCCCCTCCGGATACGTTGACATTCCCCCAATGTTCAAGCAGATGGAATTATGAGGAGGAAAACGCTTGAAGGTTAGGCTAAATAGTTCTCAGACCACAGGAGCTATTTTATCTAATCTAATGTCTAAGAATGTATAATAAATGTGACTTAAATGTATTCAATTTAATTAAAAAGATTGTTTTCTTTTCTGAATAAAAAGTAACATCTTAAATCTTCTTCTTTTTCAATCTTTCTTTTGGCGTTGCAATCAAAATGATATCTCAAGTCCATTCTGACCGATAATAACCTCCTTTACGAACGCAGAAATTGGGAGCTATCGGCACCATGGGCCCGGAGCGCGAATTGAAGTGCCGGTGAAGTTCGTGGTGGGGGACCTGGACCTCGTCTATCACATCCCTGGTGTGAAGGAGTACATCCATGGCAGCGGGTTCAAGCAGGTTGCGCCCAACTTGGAAGAAGTGGTGGTGATGGAGGGAGTGGCTCATTTCCTCCAGCAAGAGAAGCCTGAGGAGGTCACTGCACACATTCATGACTTCATCAAGAAATTCTCATCCCCATGATCTAGTGCTCTCTGCAAAAAAATTAAGGATGAAGCTGCTCAATAATAAAGGACGAAACTATTGCGTTTCTTGAACTGTCTTCTTTTCATATTTTTCTGTCGTTTGTTATTACAATGGAAACGATATATGAAGTGATCTAACACAATATCATTGAGTTTTTAAACAGACAAATATTCGACACCTAATAAAAATCTGTATTGCTGGTTACATCCATTTTGTATACTAATTTCATTGACTTGGCATTTCTCTTTAGGATAATACAGTTGTCGCCTTTCAAGGTGCAACAGAAAAAGGTAATTTGTTTTTATCTTTGGGAGAATCATAGTAGCACTCCTAAAACTTGTGATGATAATGCTAAAACTTTTTACTTTATGCCTTTAAATCCTAAGACTTGTCACGCTGGTCTACAGTTATAATTCCGTCAACTCTGTTGGCTTTCCTTAGAAGGAACGTCAATGTTGTCGTTTTTATTAAAGTTCCCTTTGCATTTTGCACTAGTGGCATTGCTATGGCGCCAAATGTGCATCACATCATAAAGACAAAAAATTTAAAAAAAAGACCTAAGAAAAAGAATAGAATAAAAACAATGGAGATTGGAGGTGTGAGGACCATATAGAGGGTGCTGCCTTTGCCCCTTTTGTAAATAGAAAGTTTTGAAAATAGAATTTGAATTTTGGGCCTCCAACATGCCTATATTGTCACTGCAATAGCATTCCAAAGTGAAGAAAATGTCTCGGGTCATATATCTTGAATGTAGGATCCTTTGGGTAAACATATTCCAAACGACCGGTCATTGAACGTAAATTGAATGAAAATGGGGAAAACATTCGTCTAAAGGTTAACTAAGTATTTTTATTAGAATTTCAATCGAAGTTTTCTCTATCTTTTTTCAATAATAAGAGAATTTTAGGATCTAGATTTGACGTTGCCCAAGGTTGCGACCTTAAATCTCCCATCGCGAGCCTAAATTCAGGAGGGGAGAAAGAGAGAGGGTGGCTGGAAAAGAGGAAAAGAGAAAAAGGAAATTAATAAATCTAAGCCACACGATGACTAACCTAGGATACATTTAACATGTTAATTTACTCCCCAACTTTACAGGATCGAAATAATAACTATAGAATAGTTAGTCTTTTCTGTTTGTATCAAATGAGTCACATTTCCCTCCCTACCTTATTAAGAAGTAATTTCCGTAAAATCATGCCTTCGATTGTTCAGACAAATATGGACATCATCCACTTTTGCATATGTTTTGGAAGCAAAAAACAGGTAATGGAGAAAATGTAGGCAAAGAAAATTGAAGTGAAGAAGTAATTTCTTCCCCAAATTAGCGAGATTTCTTCTCATCTTTAACAGCGACCAAATAGAATAATTAAACTTATGGAAAATTTAATTTTATTTCTTTTTTTTTTTTAAAAGGGAAACGTCTTTTTGTCTTCTTCTACTCCAGCATCTGCTTGTGGTGGTTCCACGGAAGAGACGAAACTCTCCGTTCATTACGAGGAAAATTTCAAATAAAAACTTATCTTAAATAAAAGCTTGAAGGGGCAAGTAAGTCTCAAACAAGGTTCCGGCCACCCAAGGAAGGGGCGTTTTTGTCCAAAAAATTCTAGTTAAAAATTTTTTCTCTTTTCTTTTTTATATTACGATGATTTGGCTCTCCGAAGCAACACGAGCAAAACGAGGAAGAAATTTCTTGAATCCGCTATCTCTAATAGGATAGGCTCCCAGAGGAAGCCATCAATCACCACTGACCTTTTCGCCACCAGCACGCTGAAAATGCGGTCCCTAAATATGATAATCCTTTCAACTGAACAAAAATAATAATTATTTATGCTATTTGATGACGTGATTTACTATATTCTGATTTGAGTTGAATATCTTGCGTGAAAAATCCGCTTGTAATGTTGTTTTTGTTTTTCCAATATTCAGACTTACTAAATTGGAAGCCAAACTAGCAAATCTCATCATTTTCAATTAATAGAAGAATAACATTGGATATTTACATATAGTTTAGAGACAAAATCGAATATTTAGCAAAAATTCATAGACTACATTAAGTAAACGAAAAGTTCAAGGACGATATTACAAACTGCACTAAAGTTGGTAGACTATATTAAATAAATTAAAAATTTACAATAATATTAGATATTAAATTAAAGTTCAAAAACCATTCCTGTAATTGTTTTTTTTTTCTTTTCTAGTAACACACGCCATATGTACTGAAGAATGATGGAACGCATGCATATCATTTTGTAATGAGTTTGACCTTTTCTAGATCCTACCTCGATAGAATCAACAAGTTCTAAGAGATAAACTAGCATTTTGATAATGATATAAAGTAATTAAAAATTCGAATTCAAAGCTTGGATGTTGATATGATTTTGTCTTTATACCTCTTGGTATAACGAATAATCACAGCTCGCATACGATGATCAATAATGAATATAGATGTCGGCCAAAGAGGAAATTAATGCACTAAGGAAAGGAAAAAAGGGATTGCATCGATTAGTTTACTCGATTTCTTGCAATTAAAAATTGCATAACGTTTTTTTTGACATTGCAAAAAATACAAAAGAAAGATCGTAAAAGTTATCTCGGCAATTAAAAAGAAGGACGACAAATCATCAAACCCCGTTACATCTTTCTATTGTTACTAAAACTTTATCATGATAGATGATCTATCTATCATCATCATTGTCATTGTTATTACTATGATAAAATTGGATTTATTTTCTACAATGTGATTGGAAAGAACTATATAATAATATGACATTTTTGTTCGCACCATAACTACTTCCTCCCCGGCGTTAACATAATTACAATAAACTGATGATATCTCTTATCTAAGTTTCAAATTGAAAAAAATAAAAAAAAAATCCATAATGCTAGGGAAACCACATCATCCAGACACCAATGCCTCGCATCTCATTGCAATACCAATATATATAGATTTGTAAATTTTTTGATATATATCTTGAGATAATCATTTAAATAAGGTAAAAAGTAAACATAATATAAATTGAGCAAAGCGTGAAATGTAAAACATAAACATTGAAAAATGTGCAAGAAGACATATAACTTCGTAGTTACTAAGGGTGCATATGGTAACGATTCTATGCTCGAGAATTGATTCTACTCATAAATGATTTTTTTTCATTCTGTGCCCGAAAACAATTTTTAAGCATTTGAAAGCATTTGGTAGCATTTAAAAGCGTTTGGTAACTGTCCAAAATTTCTATTTCTAGAATAGAAAAAGAACAAAAATGGGTTTAGTAACTACACAAAATTTCTTTTATTAATAATATTTTGAATTTTTTAATATTTCTTTTTCTTTTTTTCTTTTTTTTTCCTTCCCTTCCTTGGCCATGACTCGTCGCCGGCGTCAGCGACCGGCCACAAGCCAAGGCTAGCAAGGGCATTACGACCCTCCCCGTCGCCCTCACCATGGCTAGTTGAGGCCTCACTATCGCAGTCGCAAGCCGCCCTCGCTGGCCCTAACCAATGGCCGGTAGCAAACTAGGAAGAAGAAGAACAACAAACCAAAAAGAAAGAAGAAAACTAAGAAGAATCATAAATGGAAAAATTATTCTAGAATCAAGAAGCTACTTTTTTTTGCTTATTGATTTTTATTCAAAATCGATTCTGGGAGCAATTTTTTGCAAATTTGTGTTTGGGCACAAAAATTTTAACAAACGGATCTTTGTTATCAAACTGATTCTGATAACAAAAGAACAGAAATTTTCACTATTTGGTAACTTGCCAAATGCTCCCTAAATGTCATTTTGTGGGATATATATCCATTTTCTTTTAATAATTGTTTTTTTTTTCAAAATGGTACTACTAAATTAGGCGAAAAAGTAAGAATAGTAAATAGTAATAGAATGAAGAGAGAGAGAGTAGAGAAAAAAATATAAAAAAAATATATGTAAAGATTATATTGTAGTTATTTGTTTTCTGACCGTTGAGGTGTCAATTGTTAGGGGTGTCAATGGGTCAGATCGAGTCGGGTTTTCCTGATCCGACCCAAAATATATAGGGTCGTGCTTGAACTGCCTCACCCCTACCCAAGACCCTATTTAGCATTTACTTCAAGAGATGGGTTGGGTAGGGTCGGGTCAGTGCCGGTGCCGGTGTCACGACGCCAAAATCTCACTAGAGGTGGATAAATCGTCCTCCTACTCAGTCTTTCTTAGGCAAGAGACAGGAGCGCAGTGGCCATGGAGGGTGCGATTATTTGCAAAACCAAGAAAAAGAAAAATCACATCCAATTTATACTAGTCAAAGAAAGCTAACGTGGGGGCGGGCTAACGTGGGGGCGGGTAGCGACGAAGGAGAGACTTGCGATTTGGAATGCGAGCCTAAGCGGACCAAGACGAGAGCCTAAGCGACGGAGACAGAGACGAAGATGGAGACGGCGATGGCGACGGCGATGGCGGCCGATGGCGACGACGGTGGCCGTGAAGCCCCGTGTAGCGATGGATAAAAGAGACAAGGGCTTCGTGCACAACTCTAAATGGCCGAAGCGAGTCTCATGGCATTCGAAGAGGCCGTCACCAGAGCTTCAATTGGGAGAAGGTGAAGAAGACTGGGAGTTCATTCTTATCCATAGAATTTAGTAGAGGAGCAACGAGAGATGCTAAAATATCTTTGTTGCTGTGGGTATTGGGTAAGTGAGTACTAGTGTCAAAAAAGCCCGACCCGGCCCAACTCTAACAATACCCACACTTAAAAATCCTACCCTAAAGAAGACTTAGGCCGACCCCAAAATTTTCGAAAATTTTAAGGTAGGGTTGGGTTGGGCCGAGCTGGGCCGGGTCGGCGGGTGCTTTTTTGACACCCCTATCTGGCATATCCATGTTTTAAAAAAGGAAAATGACATAAATAGTTCCTGAATTTTAACTCGATTTACAATATGATCCCTAAACTTTAATTCAATATGTAATATGATCCCTGAGATTACAACTATTAAAATTTTGTTCAATATTATCCATAAAATTTTGGTACAACTATATAAAATGTTCAATGTAATCTTTCCATTAATTCAAGTTCGGGGACTACATTAAACATATAATAAAAGTCCAAAGATTACAATAAACAAATTAAAAAATTCGGAGATCATATTGAATATTAAGCTAAAGTTTATAGACTATATTGAATAAATTAAAAATTTAAAGATCACATTGCATATTGAATCGAAATTCAGGAAACTATTGGTATTTGTTAAGGAAGAAAATATCCAGCAAATATTAAGGGAATATTGGTGACCGGTTATCTTCTATATCTTAGGGCGGAGGGAAGAAAATATTTAGAGAATATTTGTTGGATATTACATTAAGTATCTTATCTCTTAGGAGTTCTTTATATACATTGCTGTTTGCAACACAATGGGTTCCAAAAAAAAACGACCAATAAAATTTTCTTCTCGATTCATTGCGTTCTGTCTTTTCATCTCATCTTCCTCCTCTTTCTTACACTGGCAAAACTCGTTCAACTAAAGAACGGAAGAAACACAGGAAAACATCGGAAAAAAAAAATGGAATATCGAGCACGCGACGGTCACCACCAATGGCATAAACATGCACGTGGCGTCCGTCGACGACGGCCCTGACACGATCCTCTTCCTCCACGGCTTCCCGGAGCTCTGGTACTCGTGGCGCCACCAGATGGTGTCCCTCTCGGCCGGAGGCTACCGTGCCGTCGCGCCCGACCTCCGGGGGGCTACGGCGGCACCGACGCACCACCATGCGTGGAGTCGAAATTTCAGCGTTCCACGTGGTGGGGACCTGGATGGGGATGCTGGACGCGCTGGGGATCGGGCGGGTGTTCGTGGTGGGGCACGACTGGGGAGCGATCATCGCGTGGTGCCTGTGCCTGGTTCAGGCCCGACCGAGTTAGGGCATTGGTCAACACGAGCGTCACGTGGTTCAAAAGGCTCCATGTGGTTCCCCGAGCGATCCGGAGGGAAAGCCCGTGGAGTCGATGAGGGCGATTATGGAGATGATTATCTACGTTTGAGGTTTCAGGTGAGGACTGATGGTTTAAATAGTCGAGATCCGACTCGACTCAAAGCTTGATTTTTAACTCAAATTTGAAACTTTCAGCCGTGGCGGCTAGCATGAATGTAGGTCACAGATCACGCCAACTTGAGTAGAATCGGAGTTTAACTGCTAAGTCGATCTTAATTTTCGAGCAGCATCCTAGTAACTCGACTCGTTTCTTCTTTAGCAGTAAACAGTTGTTGTCGATCTTAAGTTACTTTCCTGAGATTTTAATCTGTAACTTGGTAGAAACCTGGAGAGATGGAAGAAGACTTGGCAAAGGCGATATTATGGAGCTCATGAAGCTAATCCTCACAAGAGGAGGTCATCCAGGCCCACATCGCATGCCTAAAGATAAAGGTTCTCGGAATTGATGTTAAACAATTCGAGCAGCACCAGACAAGTTGCCCTCTTGGCTGACCGAGGATGACATCAACTACTTACCTCCATCAAGTCAGCCGGACCGGCTTCACTTCGGTGTGGTTTGTTGAACTATTACCGTTGCTTGGACTTGTAAGTTTCTCCTAATCTCGTGCTCCTTATCGTTCAAAACGCTGGGATGAAAATTTGAATCACGTTGCCTACATGGTGCGATATAGGTTGGGTTGTGGTGAAAGTTTATACTTTGTCAAATTTTAATGATATAGAATGATGAAAGTTGCATATGGTTACATGGTGTCGATACATCTTGATAATCATTGTTTTTGCCATCATTAAATTGTTTTTTTATTGGGACTCTATTTTTTTTGGTGGTGAAAACTCCTCCAGTCATGTTGGCAATGGGCAACCACTGGGATTCATCCTTCCGTCTTCCTTTTTCCACAAAGAAAAGTGGGGAGTTGTTTCCCTCCTCTATGGAGATTAAGGGTGGCTTTGGACATGCCACCGGATGCTTGTGTTCATCTTCTCAATTCATCCAACATTAGCAGGACAAAAGATTCATTATCTTGAATTTTAAGGTGGGATGGATGAAAAAAAAATCATTGGTTTCATTATCCACTTTGTCTAGGTTGCGACGGATTTGGAATTCTTTCATTTTGTTCATTTGGGGTCCCGGGTCCTGTTATTTCATTCAATGGTTGAAATTTTATATTTGTTTCGAGCAGATGCATTGATGAGGAGGAACTTGGCTAGAATAGTAGAATGTTTAATTTTGTTCCATTTTAAAGCCAAAAGAAACTTGTTGAAATTCATCTCATCTAAAATCTAATATATATTATAGCAAAAGTGAATTTTCAAACATTAAATGCATCCAATTTAGAGAGATTTTTATTGACAATGGATTAAAAGTTCAAAGAAAACCATATCAAAAAACTCAATCTGAACAAAAATTATACAGTATGATCAGAAGTTTTCAAACAATATTAAATTTTCATATAAGATGTATGCGAAAAAGTAGAGAATGGGGTTTAGTAAACAAAATTTTTCAACAAATTCTGAAATATAGAATCCATTGAATAATGACAACCACACTAGCTAGTTTTTATTTGTGATGGATTGTTTCTGTCAGACCCTTTTCAACATCTAAGTAGCTGTGTTCTCAAAGTGATACAATAAATCCAATGTTGTTTCGAACGAAGATGACCCAAAGTAAATTATATGTCGCTACTTCAAGGTTTTCATCTTTATGGGCATTGCAATCGAAAGTGATATCTTGAATCACGCTCCCGATTGCCCCAAGGTTAAGCGTTTTTTTATTACGCGGATGCCATTTTTGATGTGAGTTATCGGTGCTGTGGGACAAACTCCCGATCAAAATGTCTCAAACGAAATTCATAGTGGGGACCTGGACCTCATTTATCCATCCCTGGCATGAAGGAGCACATCTTTGGACGGCGGGTTCAAGAGGCGGTGCCCAACTTGGAAGAAGTGGTGGTGATGGAGGGACTGGCTCATTTCCTCCAGCAAGAGAAGCCTCAGGAGGTCACTGCTCACATTCTTGACTTCTTCAAGAAATTCTCATCCCCATGATCTATATTACTCTCCCCAAAAAAATAAAGGAACAAGCTGTTGTTTTTCCCATTAATAAAGGAACAAGCTGTTACTTTTTTAATTTTCTTGTTTTGTTAATTTTTCTGAAATGGCGTTATCACAATGGATCGATATATATTAAAGATCTAATGGACTAAAACCTGGGATTTAAACAAATAAAGGAAAAATTGCCAAAACAGTTGTAAATCTATTATTATAAATTGTAAAAATTAAGTCCTAAACATTTTATATTTGTATTAATTCAATCCATCCGCCAATTTTTAACAAGTTGGCATTGACATGGAGACCGGTCGCCCCACGTTGCCCGTTACTATCCACAATTTTTTAAAATTTTTTGAATTTTATACTTTTTTTTCCTTTCTTTTGTTTCCATTCCCTTATCTTAAACCTCTAGCCGGTGTTCGAAAGAAAATAAATAATAAATAATTCGAAAATCTATTGAAATATTATTAAAAATTATCTATATGATCGTCACCCCACACCACGACTATGTTTGCTTTATATGTAGCAATATGGCCAAAATTGGTCGGGATTGACTAAATTGACACAAAAATAAAAGCATTATAACTCAATTGACACAAAAAAAGGATTAAGGATTGAATTGACATAATTACAATATGTTTCAGATTGATTTGGTAATTTTCCCAACAAATAAATATTTGACACTTGATGAAACTATGTTACATTACTAAATATGTTGATTTTGCATTCTAGTTTTGTTGGCTTGCCATTCCTCTTTTGGCACTCTTGATAACCATTTTGTTTCTCCATTTTTCTATTTTTCTTTTTTCGGGAACAAATTTGGAACAGAAATCTATTTGGTAACGCAATTTTATTTTTATATTTTTGAACAAATTTTTAGTCCAAAATAGATTTGAAACATAAATGAAAAGTAAAAATTTTCTATTTTTTAATTTCTGGAGCAAAAGGAGAAAAAAATTCTTCTCATCACTCGCCCTCGCCTTATCTCACACATACATAGCCGCTCGCTACCTTCCACCACCGCCACTTGTTGGCCATCATCATGTCCCCCCCGCCCGGGCGCCGGCCGTTGATGAATGGGAAAGAGTATAAGAGGGAGAAATTTTATGTCGTTATTAAATAAATTTTTGTTTTAGAAAAAGAAATTTTATGTCATTATCAAATGCGTACTTCTATTTAGAAACTCGTCCAAGGAATACATTTTTCTCTTTCTGGCCAGAAATCTATTCCAGTTGCCACAGTAATCCTAAAACTTTTTGCTTTGTATTTTTAAATTCTAAGGCTTGTCATAGTCGATCACGATAGTTATTCTGTTAACTCTATTGCCTTTTCTTAGATCGAAAGTTTATAGCGCAACTTTTGGTATATTTCCCTTTACTATTTGCGCAGGTGGCCCTGATGTGGCGCTGAACGGGAGTCGCATCAATAAAAAGACAGAAAATTAGAAGGAAAAGAAAATCTAAGTAATATTTTCTCGTAGAGTAGAGTCAAAAAGTTTATGAAAAAGTTGGTGTTGCCAACGCAAGGCGCCCTCGCTGATGACCGCCGTCCTCTCTCTCTTTCTCTCTGTCAAGTGTAATCCCCCTTTTTTTAAAGAAAAAGTATATATTCTTTTGTAAATAGAAAATTATAAACAGTTTTGGCGTGAAAAAATAAAGAGAGAATTTGAATTTTGGGCTGCCGATGTGCCTACCGTCACTGCTGTAAGTTCAATGTTATAGCATTCCAAAGTAAAGAAAAAGTTTCAGGCTGTATATCTTGAGTCTAGAACCCTTAGGTAAATATATTCCAGTTGACCAGTAATTGAAGGTAAAGTGAATGAAAGACAGGGAAAATGTTCGTCCAAAGTTTAACTAAGGATTTTGGTCAACATTTTAATCGAAGTTTTCTTTATCATTTTTTCGGTGATAAGAGAATTATGGGTCCTAGATTGGGTTGCCCGAGGTGGTGACTTTAAATCTCACATTGCGAGCCTAGATTCAAGAGAGAGGGAGTGTGCGTAGTGACCCGATTTGATGAGGGGTGAGAAGTGATCACTGGGGCAAGAGAGTTAAGACAAATAGCGACCCTCGGCGGACACTTCAGATGGCGAAGGGAGCAAAAATGAAACGAATTACCACTAAGCATAGAGAGAGCTTTCCTAAATTATGTGGAACTAAAATTAAATCACAAGATGTACCTTTTGATGTAAGTACTGGAACTTTAATATCAAAAGCGTGTGAGAGCATTATTGGGATGGGTAAAAATGCCTACCTATACATCGAAAGACACAATAATACATTGAGTAAGCATTACCATGGCCCGGCGACTCCCGCTTGCCGTCCCCCCACCCTCGCCGACCCCTCTCAGCGAGGGTGGGGCAGCGGTGGTGGGGAGGTTAAGCCCTCCCTCCCTGCCTATCTTCCTCCTCCATTTTTTTTAGCTTATTTTTAAATTTTAATTTAAATAAAATCAGCATTAAAATGATAACAAAAAAAACCGTGCCATCGCTACGTAGGATAGAAAAAATAATAAGAAATTATGTCAGCATTTTTTTTTTAGCTAAATTGGACAATGTTAGCTTTAGGACTTGATTAAATCAATTCGACAAGTTTTCGGATTTGATTGCAATTTTTGTTAGTTTTAGGACTCAATTATATTTTTGTGATAAATTTTTAGACTTTTAGTGAACATATCCCAAAAAAAAAAAAAGTTACAAATCTGAGCATTCGATGGGGGATGGATTTCAAAAACAAAAATTGGGATGGAAAAGATGAAAAGAAAAGAGAAAAAAGGAAAATCCACAAGATGACAAATCCAAGATACATTTGAGGTGCGTTTGTTTTAAGGGAAGTATTTTCTGGCAATCTATTGCCAGGCTTTCGCCCGTTTGGTCTCGTTAAAAATAATTAGTCAACCGAAAATACTTTTCAGTCAAGGAAAAAATTCATATATAAAATTAAAAAGTGAATTTCATAATTTAAGAAGGCGAAAATACTTTTTGGAATTGCTTCCCTTTAATTTTTTAATTTTTATTCTTTTCTTTTTTTTATTTTTTTTTACTTTTTAAAAATAAAAGTATTTAAAAATGCAATTTTTTTGGGTTAATACCACGAAAAACTCTAAACTGGTACACTTGTGACAGATTTACCCCAAACTATTTTTTTGACCATAAAAACTCCAAACCGGTACATCGTGACAATTTTACCCTAAACTATTTTTTTTTTGACCACTAAAAACCCCAAACTAGTACATCTATGACAATTTTATCCCGAACTAATTTTTTAATATTATTTTTTAGATTTTTTTTTTTTAGTTTTTCTTATCTTTTTTTTTTTTTTTTTCCTTCATCTTTAACCTCAAAAAAAAAAAAAAATTCAAGAAGTGTGAATTTGGTAATGCATATTAAATTGAAATTAAATTCGTAAGTTTGTATCTATAATTTTTTTCTTTATAATTTCTTACTATATCAATTAGAAATAGTACAAAAAATTCTTCTTGCGTTTTATTTATTATATATTTCAAGTGATCATATTGATTTATGAATCGCCATGCACATATAATATCTCTCATCTTATATATAAAATATATTATTTTTGTAAATTAATCTTTTAAATTAAATTGGCAAGCAAGACGTATAGAAATTGTTGATCAGCTATACTCCAAGCTTAGGTAACAAGCTTGCGTTGGACCTCATCAGTTTGCCTATCCACTTGCACCCAAAAATAAGAAAGACACAACAACAATATAATGCCTTTTTCGCGAGACATTTAAATGTAGAAAAAAGTGGTTGGCATGAAAATTCATGCATATAAAAGAAAGTCTTTCATTTAGCATTTATGTTTTTTTTGGGTCAAAATGTAGCATTTATGTTATGTGTCACGTTATTGTGGTATCAATTACAATATAACAATTCATTGTTGGTCCAATGAAGATGAAGAAAAAAAAAAAAGAAAAGGAAAAAAAAAGAAAAGAAAAGAAAAACTAAAAAATTCGAAAAAAAAAAATATTAAAAAAATTAGTTCGGCGTAAAATTGTCACAGGTGTACCAGTTTGGGGTTTTTGGTAGTCAAAAAAATAGTTCGGGGTAAAAATTGTCATGGGTGTACCAGTTTGGGGTTTTTGATGGTCAAAAAAATAGTTCGGGGTAAAATTGTCACAGATGTCTGGGTTTAGGGTTTTTATGGTCAAAAAAATAGTTTGGGGTAAATCTGTCACAAATGTACCAGTTCAGGGTTTTTCGTGGTATTAACCCTTTTTTTTTGCCTGAGATAAAATCGTGGGATTAAAATTATTTTACAAATGAGATCCAAATACCATAAAATTTTTTGATCACATATCACCAAACAAAGGAAAACTAATTATTTTCCTGAAAAATGATTTTCCTGAAAATATTTTTCAAAAACGTTATATTTTCTGTGAAACAAACTCATCCTTAAGATGCTAAACTTCATAACTTTGCGATCGAAATCCAAACTACAATAGCTAGTCTATTCTATTTGTATTAAATGAGTCACATTTTCCGTCATTCCTTTTTGAAAAAGAAATTTCTTTATTATGTCTTTGGCTGTCGACTCATAAATATGGACTTCATCTACGTTTGCAATGTGTTTGGAAGCAAAAATAGGAACCGGAGATAATGCAGTCAAAGAAAATTGAAGCGAAGAAAGTGAAGGTGAAGTAAATTACAATGCAGCCAAGTAAGTGTAATAATTTGTTCCCCAAATTCCCAAGTGATCCTAAGAGGATTGCATCGTTTGTGGGTTTCAGGTGAGAACTAATGTTGAATAGTCGAGATCTGACTTGACTCGGGCTTCCTCTTTTAAAATATTGGAACTTTAATTTGTCGCCCGTAGTAAAACTCATATCAAGGACCACATGCTAGCTCGAGTTGAAGCTCGAAATTGAATTCTACGAGTCCAACGAAAATTTGAGAATAATACCATATGAATGTTTTTGTAGAGACATAGTTTAGGTGTAAGAAAAATTTCAATTATTAGGCTCATATTCCTTAGGTAACGTCAAGAAAAAGCACAAATATGATGATTTAACCCGATACATCTAATAGCTAAATAAATGACACTATTGGAACAACTCATGGATTAGAACATTTAGCTAGTTAGTAAGATCGCATTAACATGTGACACAAGACGTATAATTTATCCGATTGAGAAAAACATTTCATCGAGTCAATAGGAATCAGTGAGTTGCGATCGCTCATTTGATTTGCAAAACAACTAAAAAAGGATAAAATCCTCCTAATTAGAGGCTAGATAGATCTTTCCTATCCACAATTCTCCAAATCTCAGCATAGCAGTTAATTTCTTTCTAGTTTTTTTTTCCATTTTAGAAATAAATTTTCCTGATTTTCCTCTCCTCTTGTTCTTGCTATGTTCAACCCTTCAACTTTCCTTTTAGGTTTCAACCCCCACCCCCCAACCCAAAAAACAAAAAAAGGAAAAAAGAAAATATACTTCCTTTCCTTTGAGGGGCCGGCCACAGCCCAAATACAGAACTTTTTTTCATGTCGTCATGCAAGACAATTAAGTCAATAAATCAAACAATTTTTTTGAAGACTTCACACAGCTTTCTATTGCCTAACTTTAATCGTGACAAACGAGTTTAATTTCCTTGGGCGGCCTTTTGAAGAATTCAATCCCGTGTAGTGTTTGTGAACTATTGACCGATATTAAGCAAGATTGGTCGCCAAGGGTTTTCATCAACAAGAGGGTATCGATTACACCGAGACGTTTAGTCCAGTGGCCAAGCCCGTTACTATCCGCACGGTCTTATCTTTGGCATATTCTCAACATTGGTCCATTCGACAATTGGATGTCTCTAATGTGTTCCTACACGGATTACTTGAGGAGGAAGTTTATATGACTCAATCGCAAGGTTTCGTTGATGCGAGTAAGCCTGACTATGTTTGTCACCTTCGACGCTCGTTATATGGTCTTAAACAAGCGCCTCGCGCTTGGTACACCCGCTTGAGTTCCTATTTGCACAACTTGGGCTTTGTCATATCCAAGGCCGACACCACCTTGTTTGTCAAACACACGGCTGATTTCACCATTTACCTATTGGTGTACGTTGACAACATTATTTTAACCGATTCCCCGAATGCTCCATTATATGATCTCATGCGATCCCTTCAATTGGAATTTGCTATCAAGGATTTAGGGGACATTCATTATTTTTTGGGGATTGAAGTGCTTCATACCAACGATGGGTTACATCTTCACCAGGGTCAATTTGTGAGGAAAATACTAAAAAATGCTAATATGCAATTTGCCAAACCCGCTGCTACTCCTACCAATTCCGTGGAACCAGACACGGTTGCTTCTCATGAGCCACTTGCGGATCCATTTCAGTTTCAAAGCATTGTGGGAGCACTTCAATATCTCACTCTTACGCGGGCCGATATTGCATATGCAGTGAATTCGGCTTGTCAACATCTTCATGCCCCCACTATGGCCGATTGGCAGGCCGTGAAACGCCTTGTGCGTTACTTGGCTGGTACGGTCTCGCATGGTCTTCTTTTTACTAGAGCGGTAGCCACTAAGCTCCATGCATTTTCTAACGCCAGTTGGGCAGGCGACCGGACGGACCGTCGCTCCATTGGTGAGTTCTGTGTCTATCACGGACCCAATCTCATCTCTTGGTCATCTCGCAAGCAACGGACCATGGCTCGTTCTAGCACCGAAGCAGAATACAAATGTCTTGCGGATACAATGGCCGAGTTAATGTGCTTGAATATCTTCTTCGGGATCTTCATGTGCAACCACCCGAGCCACCCACTCTTTGGTGCGATAACTTATCCGCCATCTACTTATCTCAACCAAACATGTGGAAATTGATTATCATTTCATTTGGGAACGCATTACTCAGAAACAATTGGTAGTCCGCTACATTACTACAGAAGAACAAAATGCCGATATCTTCACTAAAGGCTTGCCTACCGCCGGTTTCTTCAATTGCGGTCCAAGCTAATGGTTCACCCTCACCATTAGCTTGCGGGGATGTTAAAGGAAGAAAATACTTAGCAAATATTTAGGGAATATTTGTTATTCATTACCTTCTCAGATCTTATCTGTTAAGGGAAGAAAATATTTAGGGAATATTTGTTATGATATTATCTTAAGTATCTTATCTCTTAGAGTCCTTTATATACATTGTATTTGCAACACAATGATGTACAAAAAAAAAAAAAGAGCAATAAAATTTTCTTCTCTAAAACGCAATTCTTCTTTTCAAGTGTATTATTATCCTGGCTATCCACAAGCGTAACGTCACCCTGTTGACCGGTTAAAGAAGGGCGGAGGGAACTATCGCATCGTCATACGAGTATTGCCAGTTGGTCGTACATTTGACAATGTATTGCCAGGTGTGTCTTCCTCCTCTCCAGCTGTTTGTGGTGGGTTCCACGACTTAACTCGCTCTCGATTCATTGCGTACTGTCATTTCATCTCATCTTCCGCTTCTTTGCTACACTGGCAAAACTCGTTCGACAGAGAACGGAAGAAACACAGGAAAACATCGAAAAAAAAAAATGGAGAAGATCGAGCACGCGACGGTCCGCACCAATGGCATAAACATGCACGTGGCGTCCGTCGGCGACGGCCCTGACACGATCCTCTTCCTCCACGGCTTCCCGGAGCTCTGGTACTCGTGGCGCCACCAGATGGCGTCCCTCTCGGCCCTTGGCTACCGTGCCGTCGCGCCCGACCTCCGGGGCTACGGCGGCACCGACGCACCACCATGCGTGGAGTCGTACACAGCGTTCCACGTGGTGGGGGACCTGGTGGGGATGCTGGACGCGCTGGGGATCGGGCGGGTGTTCGTGGTGGGGCACGACTGGGGAGCGATCATCGCGTGGTGCCTGTGCCTGTTCAGGCCCGACCGAGTTAGGGCATTGGTCAACACGAGCGTCACGTGGTTCCGAAGGCTCATGTGGTTCCCGAGCGATCCGGAGGGGAAGCCCGTTGAGTCGATGAGGGCGATGTATGGAGATGATTACTACGTTTGCAGGTTTCAGGTGAGGACTGATGTTAAATAGTCGAGATCCGACTCGACTCAAGCTTGATTTCTTACAAATTTGAAACTTTCAGCCGTGGCGGCTAGCAGAATGTAGGTCACAGATCACGCCAACTTGAGTAGAATCGGAGTTTAACTGCTAAGTCGATCTTAATTCTCGAGCAGCATCCTAGTAACTTTACTCGTTTATGCTCTTTAGCAGTCAACAGTTGTTGTCGATCTTAAGTTACTTTCCTGAGATGGTAATCTGTAACTTGGTAGAAACCTGGAGAGATGGAAGAGGACTTTGCAAAAGTCGATACTGCCAAGCTCATGAAGCTAATCCTCACAAGCCGTGATCCAGGCCCACATCGCATGCCTAAAGATAAAGGATTCTCGGAATTGACCAAACAATTCGAGCAGCACCAGATTGAGTTGCCCTCTTGGCTGACCGAGGATGACATCAACTACTTCGCCGCCGAATTCAGCCGGACCGGCTTCACCGGAGCTTTGAACTATTACCGTTGCTTGGACTTGTAAGTTTCTCTCTAATCTCGTGCTCTCTTATCGTTCAAACGCTGATAGAAAATTTGAATCACGTTGCCTACATGGTGCGATATAGCTTGGGTTGTGGTGAAAGTTCATAGGCTAGAAATATGAATGATATATAATGATGATAGTTGCATATGGTTACATGGTGTCGATACATGTTTACCAATCGTTGCTGCCATCACTAAATTGTTTTTCGATGGGACTAAAAGGCATTTTTTTTTTGTGAAAACTTGACGAGTCATGTTGGTTATGAAGTTCTTAGCACGGGTCACCTAGTGGGGGTGAATAGGTGATCCTGAACAAATCTTTGATATTTGCGCGGAAATAAAATGAATAACAAAAGAGTCTGAATAAAATTCAGATTCAAGTTAGATCAAATGGGAAATGCGAGAATGTAAAATAAGAGATAAGGAAAAGAGAATCAAAGACACGAGTTTATAGTGGTTCGACTTATAGCAAGCCTACATCCACTCTCCCACGCTTACAGACCTCAATTTTGGATTTCACTATGTAATCAAGAGGAATTTACAGAATCTGAGTGTCGGGACTATTGTGTATGATAAAATACTCCTACTCTTCTGCGGGTCCAGGTAAAGAATACGTTGCCATTTCTCCGATGTTCAAGCATATGCATTGATGAGGACGAAAATGCTACAATAGTAGAATTTTTAGCGTAAACAGTGCTCGTAACAAAAGACGCTAGCTAATTGATCTCATCTATTATCTAATATGTATTATAGTAAAAGTGACTTTCAAACATTAAATGCATTCGAATTTAAGATTTTTTATTGACAAGTAAAAGTTCAAAGAAAACCTCTTAAAAACTCAATCTAAACATAATTATAACAGTGTGATCAGATAGCTTTCAAACAATATTAAATTTTCATATAAGATGTACGCAAAAAAAAAGTAGAGAATGAGTTTTTGTAAACATATATAAATTTTTCTAACAAATTCTGAAATATAGAATCCATTCGAAGCATGACAACCACACTAGCTAGTTTGTATTTGTGATGGATTGTTTCTGTCAGACCCTTTTCAACATCTAAGTAGCTGTGTTCTCAAATTTATACAAACCAATGTTGTTCCGTTGGAACGAAGATGGGTGCAAAGTAAATTACATGTTGCTACTTCAATCTTTTCCTTTTCTCAGGCATTACAATCGAAAGTGATATCTTGAATCAATTTCAATCGTTAAGATCTTCTTTTTATGTACGCAGAAGCAGTGAGTTATCAGCGCTGTGGGACGGAGTGCCGATCAGCGTGCCAACGAAATTCATAGTGGGGGACCTGGACCTCACCTATCACATCCCTGGCGTGAAGGAGCACATCCACGGCGGCGGGTTCAAGCGGGCGGTGCCCAACTTGGAAGAAGTGGTGGTGATGGAGGGACTGGCTCATTTCCTCCAGCTAGAGAAGCCTCAGGAGGTCACTGCTCACATTCTTGACTTCTTCAAGAAATTCTCATCGCCATGATCTATATTACTCTCTCCAAAAAATGAAGGAACAAGCTGTTGTTTTTCCCCATTAATAAAGGAACAAGCTGTTACTTTTTTTAATTGTCTTGTTTTTTTAATTTTTCTGTCATTGCGTATCACAATGGAACGATATATTAAGTGATCTAACGTACTAAAACCTGAGTATTTAAACAAATAAAGGAAAAATTACCAAAACAGTCATAAATCTATTATTATTGCAATTGTACCAATTGAGTCCCAAACATTTTATATTTGTGTCAATTCAATCCATCCGCCAATTTTTAGCCGGTTGGCATTGGCATGGGTGCGGTCGTCCCCACGTGACGCGATTGGCACTAATGCGGATAATTTTTAAAATTTTTTTGAATTTTTATACTTTTTTTCCCTTTCTTTTGTTTTCCTCCCCTTATCTTGAACCTCTAGCTGGTCGCCGGAAAGAAAATAAATAATAAATAATTCGAAAATATATTAAAATATTATTAAAAATTATCTATATCAACGTCACCCACACTACGTAGGATAGCTAGCTTCTATATCAAATAAAAGCCGCCAAAATTGGCCGGATTGACTAAATTAATACAAAAATAAAAGCATTATAACTCAATTGATAGAAAAAAAAAGGATTAAGGATTGAATTGACATAATTATAATATGTTTTTGATTGTTTTGGTAATTTTCCCAACAAATAAATATTTGACACTTGATGAAAATATGTTACATTACTAAATATGTTGATTTTGCATTCTAGTTTTGTTGGGTTGCCATTCCTCTTTTGGCACTCTTGATAACCATTTTGTTTTTCCATTTTTTTTTTTCGGGAACAAATTTGAATGTAAATCTATTTGGTAATGCAATTTCATTTTTATATTTTTGAACAAATTTTTAGTCCAAAATAGATTTGAATCTCTTTCTGGCCAGAAATCTATTCCAGTTGCCATAGGAATCCTAAAAGTTTTTGCTTTGTACTTTTTAAATTCTAAGGCTCGTCATAGTCGATCACGATAGTTATTCTGTTAACTCTATCGCCTTTTCTTAGATCGAAAGTTTATAGCGCAACTTTTGGTACATTTCCCTTTACTATATGCGCAGGTGGCCTTGACGTAGCGCTAAATGGGAGTCGCATCAATAAAAAGACAGAAAATTAGAAGGAAAAGAAAATCTGACTAAAAGAAAGAGTAGAGTCAAAAAGTTTATGAAAATGTTGGTGTTGCCAAGGCAAGGTGCCCTCGCTGATGACAGCCGTACTCTCTCTCTTTCTCTCTGTCAAGTGTAATCCCCCTTTTTTTTTTTTAAGAAAAAGTGTATATTCTTTTGTAAATAGAAAATTATAAACAGTTTTGGCTTGAAAAAATAAAGAGAGAATTTTAATTTTGGGCTACCGACGTGCCTACTGTCACTGCTGTAAGTTCAATGTTATAGCATTCCAAAGTAAAAAAAAAGTTTCAGGCTATATATCTTGAGTCTAGAACCCTTAGGTAAATATATTCCAGTTGACCAGTAATTGAAGGTAAAGTGAATGAAAGATAGGGAAAATGTTCGTCCAAAGGTTAACTAAGGATTTTGGTCGACATTTTAATCGAAGTTTTCTTTATCATTTTTTTGGTGATAAGAGAATTATGGGTCCTAGATTGGGATTTCCCAAGGTGGTGACCTTAAATCTCACGTTGCGAGCCTAGATTCAAGAGAGAGGGAGTGTGTGTAGTGATCCGATTTGATGAGGGGTGAGAAATGATCGCTGGGGCAAGAGAGTTAAGACAAATAGCGATCCTCGGCGGACACTTAAGATGGCGAAGGGAGCAAAAATGAAACGAATTACCACTAAGCATGGAGAGAGCTTTCCTAAATTATGTGGAACTAAAATTAAATCACAAGATGTACCTTTTGATGTAAGTACTGGAACTTTAATATCAAACGCGTGTGAGAGCATTATTGGGATGGGTAAAAATGCCTACCTATCCATCGAAAGACACAATAATACATTGAGTAAGCATTACCAGGGCCCGGCGACCACCGCTTGCCGTCCCCCCACCCTCGCCGACCCCTCTTAGCGATGGTGGGGCGGCGGCGGCGGGGAGGTTAAGCCCTCCCTCCCTGCCTATCTTCTTCCTCCATTTTTTTTAGCTTATTTTTAAATTTTAATTTAAATAAAATAAGTATTAAAATAATAACAAAAAAAACTATGCCATCGCTACGTAGGATAAAAAAATAATAAGAAATTATGTCAGCATTTTTTGTTAGCTAAATTGGACAATGTTAGCTTTAGGACTTGGTTAAATCAATTCAACAAGTTTTAGGATTTAATTGCAATTTTTGCTAGTTTTAAGACTCAATTATATTTTTGTGATAAATTTTTGAACTTTTAGTGAACATATCCCAAAAAGTTACAAATCTGAGCATTCAATGGGGGATGGAATTAAAAAAAAATGGGGATGGAAAAGATGAAAAGAAAAGAGAAAAAAGGAAAATCCACAAGATGACAAATCCAAGATACATTTGAGGTGCGTTTGTTTTAAGGGAAGTATTTTCTGGGAATCTATTTGCCAGGCTTTCACCCGTTTGGTTCGTTAAAAATAATTAGTCAAGTAAAAAATACTTTTTCATCAAAGGAAACCAATCATATATAAAATTAGAAAAGTGAATTTCCTAATTTAAAAAGGTGAAAATACTTTTTGGAATTGCTTCCCTTTAATTTTTTAATTTTTATTCTTTTCTTTCTTTTTAAATTTTTTTTACTTTTTTAAAATAAAAATATTTAAAAATGCGATTTTTTTTTGCTCGAGATAAAATCATGGGATTGAAATTATTTTACAAATGAGATCCAAATACCATAAAATGTTTTTGATCACATATCACCAAACAAAGGAAAACTAATTATTTTCCTGAAAAATGATTTTCCTGAAAATATTTTCCAAAAACGTTATATTTTCCGTGAAACAAACACAACCTTAAGATGCTAAACTTCATAACTTTGCAATCGAAATCCAAACTACAATAGCTAGTCTATTCTATTTGTATTAAATGAGTCACATTTTCCGTCATTCCTTATTGAAAAAGAAATTTCTTTATTATGTCTTTGGCTGTCGACTCATAAATATGGACTTCATCTACGTTTGCAATGTGTTTGGAAGCAAAAATAGGAACCGGAGAAAATGCAGGCAAAGAAAACTGAAGCGAAGAAAGTGAAGGTGAAGTAAATTACAATGCAGCCAAATAAGTGTAATAATTTGTTCCCCAAATTCCCAAGCGATCCTAAGAGGATTGCATCATTTGTGGGCTTCAGGTGAGAACTAATGTTGAATAGTCGAGATCTGACTTGACTCGGGCTTCATCTTTTAAAATATTGGAACTTTAATTTGTCGCCCGTCGTAAAACTCATATCAAGGACCACATGCTAGCTCGAGTTGAAGCTCGAAATTGAATTCTACGAGTCCAACGAAAATTTGAGAATAATACCATATGAATGTTTTTGTAGAGACATAGTTTAGGTGTAAGAAAAATTTCAATTATTAGGCTCATATTCCTTAGGTAACGTCAAGAAAAAGCACAAATATGATGATTTAACCCGATACATCTAATAGCTAAATAAATGACACTATTGGAACAACTCATGGATTAGAACATTTAGCTAGTTAGTAAGATCGCATTAACATGTGACACAAGACGTATAATTTATCCGATTGAGAAAAACATTTCATCGAGTCAATAGGAATCAGTGAGTTGCGATCGCTCATTTGATTTGCAAAACAACTAAAAAAGGATAAAATCCTCCTAATTAGAGGCTAGATAGATCTTTCCTATCCACAATTCTCCAAATCTCAGCATAGCAGTTAATTTCTTTCTAGTTTTTTTTTTTTCCATTTTAGAAACAAATTTTCCTGATTTTCCTCTCCTCTTGTTCTTGCTATGTTCAACCCTTCAACTTTCCTTTTAGGTTTCAACCCCCACCCCCCAACCCAAAAAACAAAAAAAGGAAAAAAGAAAATATACTTCCTTTCCTTTGAGGGGCCGGCCGCAGCCCAAATACAGAACTTTTTTTCATGTCGTCATGCAAGACAATTAAGTCAAGAAATCAAACAACCCCACTATGGCGATTGGTGAGTTGGCAAATGTCTATGTCGTTACTTCATCGGTCTCGCATGGTCTTCATCGGTGCAAGCACGGACGGACCATTGGTGAGTTCTGTGTGTCTATCACGGACCCAATCTCATCTCTTGGTCAGCAACGGACCATGGCCGTTCTAGCACCGAAGTAGAATACAAATGTCTTGTGGATACAATGGCGGAGTTAATGTACTTGAATATCTTCTTCGGGATCTTCATGTGCAACCACCCGAGCCATCCACTCTTTGGTGCGATAACTTATCCGCCATCTACTTATCTCAACCAAACATGTGGAAATTGATTATCATTTCATTTGGGAACGCATTACTCAGAAACAATTGGTAGTCCGCTACATTACTACAAAAGAACAAAATGCCGATATCTTCACTAAAGGCTTGCCTACCCGCCGGTTTCTTCAATTGCGGTCCAAGCTAATGGTTCACCCTCACCATTAGCTTGCGGGGGATGTTAAAGGAAGAAAATACTCAGCATATATTTAGGGAATATTTGTTATTTCATTACCTTTTCAGATCTTATCTGTTAAGGGAAGGAAATATTTAGGGAATATTTGTTATGATATTATCTTAAGTATCTTATCTCTTAGAGTCCTTTATATACATTGTATTTGCAACAAAATGATGTACAAAAAAAAAAGAGCAATAAAATTTTCTTCTCTAAAAGGCAATTCTTCTTTTCAAGTGTATTATTATCCTGGCTATCCACAAGCGTAACGTCACCCTGTTGACCGGTTAAAGAAGGGCGGAGGGAACTATCGCATCGTCATACGAGTATTGCCAGTTGGTCGTACATTTGACAATGTATTGCCAGGTGTGTCTTCCTCCTCTCCAGCTGTTTGTGGTGGGTTCCACGACTTAACTCGCTCTCGATTCATTGCGTACTGTCATTTCATCTCATCTTCCGCTTCTTTGCTACACTGGCAAAACTCGTTCGACAGAGAACGGAAGAAACACAGGAAAACATCGGAAAAAAATGGAGAAGATCGAGCACGCGACGGTCCGCACCAATGGCATAAACATGCACGTGGCGTCCGTCGGCGACGGCCCTGACACGATCCTCTTCCTCCACGGCTTCCCGGAGCTCTGGTACTCGTGGCGCCACCAGATGGCGTCCCTCTCGGCCCTTGGCTACCGTGCCGTCGCGCCCGACCTCCGGGGCTACGGCGGCACCGACGCACCACCATGCGTGGAGTCGTACACAGCGTTCCACGTGGTGGGGGACCTGGTGGGGATGCTGGACGCGCTGGGGATCGGGCGGGTGTTCGTGGTGGGGCACGACTGGGGAGCGATCATCGCGTGGTGCCTGTGCCTGTTCAGGCCCGACCGAGTTAGGGCATTGGTCAACACGAGCGTCACGTGGTTCCGAAGGCTCATGTGGTTCCCGAGCGATCCGGAGGAGAAGCCCGTTGAGTCGATGAGGGCGATGTATGGAGATGATTACTACGTTTGCAGGTTTCAGGTGAGGACTGATGTTAAATAGTCGAGATCCGACTCAACTCAAGCTTGATTTCTTACAAGTTTGAAACTTTCAGCCGTGGCGGCTAGCAGAATGTAGGTCACAGATCACGCCAACTTGAGTAGAATCGGAGTTTAACTGCTAAGTCGATCTTAATTCTCGAGCAGCATCCTAGTAACTTTACTCGTTTATGCTCTTTAGCAGTCAACAGTTGTTGTCGATCTTAAGTTACTTTCCTGAGATGGTAATCTGTAACTTGGTAGAAACCTGGAGAGATGGAAGAGGACTTTGCAAAAGTCGATACTGCCAAGCTCATGAAGCTAATCCTCACAAGCCGTGATCCAGGCCCACATCGCATGCCTAAAGATAAAGGATTCTCGGAATTGACCAAACAATTCGAGCAGCACCAGATTGAGTTGCCCTCTTGGCTGACCGAGGATGACATCAACTACTTCGCCGCCGAATTCAGCCGGACCGGCTTCACCGGAGCTTTGAACTATTACCGTTGCTTGGACTTGTAAGTTTCTCTCTAATCTCGTGCTCTCTTATCGTTCGAACACTGATAGAAAATTTGAATCACGTTGCCTACATGGTGCGATATAGCTTGAGTTGTGGTGAAAGGTCATAGGCTAGAAATATGAATGATATATAATGATGATAGTTGCATATGGTTACATGGTGTCGATACATCTTTACCAATTGTTGCTGCCATCACTAAATTGTTTTTCGATGGGACTACAAGGCATTTTTTTTTGGTGAAAACTTGCCGAGTCATGTTGGTTATGAAGTTGCTAGCACGGGTCACCTAGAGGGGGGTGAATAAGTGATCTGAACAAATTTGTGATATTTGCGCGGAAATAAAATGAATAACAAAAGAGTCTGAATAAAATTCATATTTAAGTTAGATCAAATGGGAAATGCAGAATGTAAAATAAGAGATAAGGAAAAGAGAATCTGCACACAAGTTTATAGTGGTTCGACCTATAGCAAGCCTACATCCACTCTCCCACGCTTACAACCTACCAGCTGGATTTCACTATGTAATCAAGAGGAATTTACAGAATCTGAGTGTCAGGACTATTGTGTATGATAGAACTCTCTATCTCACACAATCACTCTTTTCAAAGAAATCCTCAAGATCTTAATCTTAAGTACAGAACGACAAGAGAACAGATTGGAGTATGCTCAGATTTTGGACTTGTTGATTCTTGAATCTATTTTCTTCTGCTGCTTGCGATCTCCTTAAATACTCCTCTACATCCACACTAGCCGTTGGACGACTTGCAGAGGATCATCTTCCAATCTTCACCTTGGACAGATTTGTATAATAAGGATTGAGTAGCCATTGGATGACAAATTCTGAATCCCGCTAATTCTGGTCGCCCATACAATCAGAATTTTGGTTTCTATAAGTAGAGTTTTGTCCATTATAATGCATTATTGTCGTAGTATTTGATTGTCAATCAAGTTGATTAAGATTGAACAAATCAAAACTTTCCTTCTATGAAATCCATGCCAGATCACTAGCTGTTATTCTTCGCTCGACGAGTTTTGCTTCAAGAATTCTGCGTCTTCTTCTTACGAAAATTTAGAACCAAGGCTCTGCTTCGAAAATTTCAGCTTCCTCGTGATCCGCTTACGAAAAATTTCAATTTATGCATCTGTTTCTGAATTTTCTTGTTTTGAGTCTGACTCTCAAAACTTTAGCTTTTGTGGGTCTTCAAAAACTTATAAAGTTTGAATTATTTCTTCGTCTGAAAAAAAATATCTCTGAACTTAGATAAATCTCCTAATTTGTAAAATCTGAAAAACTTCCTTCTAATCTTCCAGAACTTATATTCCTGAAATGAGAAGATTTAGAATAAGTATCAGATAAATATCATGGAAGGTTTTGTCAACTTCAAAATCAATAAGAGTTTTCCTCAACAGGTTACATGCAACCACTGGGATTTGCCTCAATAGTCATCCTTTTTACTTGGACAGAGGGAAGTGGGGAGTTCGAATCGCCACCTTCTCGGGGGAGTTAAGGGTGGGGATGTGTATTTTCTGATGTGGGTTTCGACTCTCATGTCTTGCAAAAGAGGGGGACAAAAGACTGAGAGTGAGGTGAGAGTTAGAATAGGCTGGATCAAAAAAAAATTATTGGTTTCACGCATTTATTATGTAAGTTGCAACGGATTTGGATTTCTATGATAAGTTCATTTTGGTAGCGGGTCCAGGTAAAGAATGCGTTGCCATTTCTCCGATGTTCGAGCATATGCATTGATGAGGACGAAAATGCTACAATAGTAGAATTTTTAGCGTAAACAGTGCTCGTAACAAAAGACACTAGCTAATTCATCTCATCTATTATCTAATATGTATTATAGTAAAAGTGACTTTCAAACATTAAATGCATCTGAATTTAAGATTTTTTTATTGACAAGTAAAAGTTCTGAACATAATTATAACAGTGTGATCAGATAGCTTTCAAACAATATTAAATTTTCATATAAGATGTATGCAAAAAAGTAGAGAATGAGTTTTTGTAAACATATATAAATTTTTCAACAAATTCTGAAATATAGAATCCATTCGAAGCATGACAACCACACTAGCTAGTTTGTATTTGTGATGGATTGTTTCTATCAGACCCTTTTCAACATCTAAGTAGCTGTGTTCTCAAATTGATACAAACCAATGTTGTTCCGTTGGAACGAAGATGGGTGCAAAGTAAATTACATGTTGCTACTTTAATCTTTTCCTTTTCTCAGGCATTACAATCGAAAGTGATATCTTGAATCAATTTCGATCATTAAGATCTTCTTTATGTACGCAGAAGCAGTGAGTTATCGGCGCTGTGGGACGGAGTGCCGATCAGCGTGCCAACGAAATTCATAGTGGGGGACCTGGACCTCACCTATCACATCCCTGGCGTGAAGGAGCACATCCACGGCGGCGGGTTCAAGCGGGCGGTGCCCAACTTGGAAGAAGTGGTGGTGATGGAGGGACTGGCTCATTTCCTCCAGCAAGAGAAGCCTCAGGAGGTCACTGCTCACATTCTTGACTTCTTCAAGAAATTCTCATCGCCATGATCTATATTACTCTCTCTCCAAAAAATGAAGGAACAAGCTGTTGTTTTTCCCATTAATAAAGGAACAAGCTGTTACTTTTTTTTTTTTTAATTGTCTTGTTTTTTTAATTTTTCTGTCATTGCGTATCACAATGGAACGATATATTAAGTGATCTAACGTACTAAAACCTGAGTATTTAAACAAATAAAGGAAAAATTACCAAAACAGTCATAAATCTATTATTATCGCAATTATACCAATTGAGTCCTAAACATTTTATATTTGTGCCAATTCAATCCATCCGACCAATTTTTGGCCGGTTGGCATTGACATGGGTGCCGGTCGTCCTACGTGACGCGATTGGCACTAATGCGGATAATTTTTAAATTTTTTTTGAATTTTTATACTTTTTTTCCCTTTCTTTTGTTTTCCTCCCCTTATCTTGAACCTCTAGCTGGTCGCTGGAAAGAAAATTAAAAATTAAAAATTAAAAAAATCTATTAAAAATTATTAAAAATTATCTATATCAGCGTCACCCCTTTTCATTAGGATAGATAGCTAGTTTATATCAATAAGCCGCCAAAATTGGCCGGATTGACTAAATTGACACAAAAATAAAAGCATTATAACTCAATTGACACAAAAAAAGGATTAAGAATTGAATTGACATAATTATAATATGTTTCTGATTGTTTTGGTAATTTTCCCAACAAATAAATATTTGACACTTGATGAAAATATGTTACATTACTAAATATGTTGATTTTGCATTCTAGTTTTGTTGGCTTGCCATTTCTCTTTTGGCACTCTTGATAACCATTTTGTTTTTTCATTTTTCTATTTTTCTTTTTTCGGGAACAAATTTGTAACAGAAATCTATTTGGTAATGCAATTTCATTTTTATATTTTTGAACAAATTTTTAGTCCAAAATAGATTTGAATCTCTTTCTGGCCAGAAATCTATTCCAATTGCCACAGGAATCCTAAAACTTTTTGCTTTGTACTTTTAAATTCTAAGGCTCGTCATAGTCGATCACGATAGTTATTATGTTAACTCTATCGCCTTTTCTTAGATCGAAAGTTTATAGCGCAACTTTTGGTACATTTCCCTTTACTATTTGCGCAGGTGGCCCTGACGTAGCGCTGAATGGGTGGGAGTCGCATCAATAAAAAGACAGAAAATTAGAAGGAAAAGAAAATCTGAGTAAAAGAAAGAGTAGAGTCAAAAAGTTTACGAAAAAGTTGGTGTTGCCAAGGCAAGGTGCCCTCGCTGTCAACCGTACTCTCTCTCTTTCTCTCTGTCAAGTGTAATCCCCCTTTTTTTTTAAGAAAAAGTATATATTCTTTTGTAAATAGAAAATTATAAACAGTTTTGGCGTGAAAAAATAAAGAGAGAATTTTAATTTTGGGCTACCGACGTGCCTACTGTCACTGCTGTAAGTTCAATGTTATAGCATTCCAAAGTAAAGAAAAAGTTTCAGGCTGTATATCTTGAGTCTAGAACCCTTAGTTAAATATATTCCAGTTGACCAGTAATTGAAGGTAAAGTGAATGAAAGATAGGGAAAATGTTCGTCCAAAGGTTAACTAAGGATTTTGGTCGACATTTTAATCGAAGTTTTCTTTATCATTTTTTCGGTGATGAGAGAATTATGGCTCCTAGATTGGGCTTGCCCAAGGTGGTGACCTTAAATCTCACGTTGCGAGCCTAGATTCAAGAGAGAGGGAGTGTGCGTAGTGATCCAATTTGATGAGGGGTGAGAAATGATCGCTGGGGCAAGAGAGTTAAGACAAATAGCGATCCTCGGCGGACACTTAAGATGGTGAAGGGAGCAAAAATGAAACGAATTACCACTAAGCATGGAGAGAGCTTTCCTAAATTATGTGGAACTAATATTAAATCATAAGATGTACCTTTTGATGTAAGTACTGGAACTTTAATATCAAACGCGTGTGAGAGCATTATTGGGATGGGTAAACATGCCTACCTATCCATCGAAAGACACAATAATACATTGAGTAAGCATTACCGGGGCCCGGCGACCACCGCTTGCCGTCCCCACACCCTCGCCGACCCCTCTTAGCGATGGTGGGGCGGCGGCGGCGGGGAGGTTAAGCCCTCCCTCCCTGCCTATCTACCTCCTCCATTTTTTTTAGCTTATTTTTAAATTTTAATTTAAATAAAATAAGTATTAAAACAATAACAAAAAAAAAACTATGCCATCGCTACGTAGGATAGAAAAAATAATAAGAAATTATGTCAACATTTTTAGTTAGCTAAATTGGACAATGTTAGCTTTAGGACTTGATTAAATCAATTCGACAAGTTTTAGGATTTGATTATAATTTTTGCTAGTTTTAGGACTCAATTATATTTTTGTGATAAATTTTTAGACTTTTAGTGAACATATCCCAACAAAAAAAAGTTACAAATCTGAGCATTCGATGCGGGATGGAATTCAAAAAAAAATGGGATGGAGAAGATGAAAAGAAAAGAGAAAAAAGGAAAATCCACAAGATGACAAATCCAAGATACATTTGAGGTGCGTTTGTTTTAAGGGAAGTATTTTCTGGGAATCTATTTGCTGGCTTTCACCCGTTTGGTTCGTTAAAAATAATTAGTCAACCGAAAATACTTTTCAATCAAGGGAAACAATCATATATAAAATTAGAAAAGTGAATTTCCTAATTTAAAAAGGTGAAAATACTTTTTGGAATTGCTTCCCTTTAATTTTTTAATTTTTTATTCTTTTCTTTTTTTTAAATTTTTTTTACTTTTTAAAATAAAAATATTTAAAAATGCTATTTTTTTTGCTTGAGATAAAATCAAGTGATTGAAATTATTTTACAAATGAGATCCAAATACCATAAAATGTTTTTGATCACATATCACCAAACAAAGGAAAACTAATTATTTTCCTGGAAAATGATTTTCCTGAAAATATTTTCCAAAAACATTATATTTTCCGTGAAACAAACACACCCTTAAGATGCTAAACTTCATAACTTTGCGATCGAAATCCAAACTACAATAGCTAGTCTATTCTATTTGTATTAAATGAGTCACATTTGCCCTCATTCCTTATTGAAAAAGAAATTTCTTTATTATGTCTTTGGCTGCCGACTCATAAATATGGACTTCATCTACTTTTGCAATGTGCTTGGAAGCAAAAATAGGAACCGGAGAAACTGCAGGCAAAGAAAATTTAAGCGAAGAAAGTGTAGGCGAAGTAAATTACAATGCAGCCAAATAAGTGTAATAATTTGTTCCCCAAATTCCCAAGTGATCCTAAGAGGATTGCATCATTTGTGGGTTTCAGGTGAGAAGTGAGACCTATGTTGAATAGTCGAGATCTGACTTGACTCGGGCTTCGTCTTTTAAAATATTGGAACTTTAATTTGTCGCCCGTAGTAAAAGTCATATCAAAGACCACATGCTAGCTCGAGTTGAAGCTCGAAATTGAATTCTACGAGTCTAACGAAAATTTGAGAATAATACCATATGAGTGTTTTTGTAGAGACATAGTTTAGGTGTAAGAAAAATTTCAATTATTAGGCTCATATTCCTTAGGTAACGTCAAGAAAAAGCACAAATATGATGATTTAACCCGATACATCTAATAGCTAAATAAATGACACTATTGGAACAACTCATGGATTAGAACATTTAGCTAGTTAGTAAGATCGCATTAACATGTGACACAAGACGTACAATTTATCCGATTGAGAAAAACATTTCATCGAGTCAATAGGAATCAGTGAGTTGCGATCGCTCATTTGATTTGCAAAACAACTAAAAAAGGATAAAATCCTCCTAATTAGAGGCTAGATAGATCTTTCCTATCCACAATTCTCCAAATCTCAGCATGGCAGTTAATTTCTTTCTAGTTTTTTTTTTCCATTTTAGAAATAAATTTTCCTAATTTTCCTCTCCTCCTGTTCTTGCTATGTTCAACCCTTCAACTTTCCTTTTAGGTTTCAATCCCCACCCCCCAACCCAAAAAACAAAAAGAGGAAAAAAGAAAATATACTTCCTTTCCTTTGAGGGGCCGGCCGCAGCCCAAAATACAGAACTTTTTTTCATGTCGTCATGCAAGACAATTAAGTCAATAAATCAAACAATTTTTTTGAAGACTTCACACAGCTTTCTACCGCCTAACTTTAATCGTGATAAACGAGCTTAATTTCCTTGGGCGGCTTTTGAAGAATTCAATCCCGTGTAGTGTCTGTGAACGACTGACTGAACCTTACGAGTAAGCTTCTCTGTTGCTATTCGCTCGTTCCCAGCAACGGGACAAAGGGAAAACGTCAACTTTTCTCGTTCCACCGTCTTCTTCCTTCCTCTTTCTTCTGATAAAAGACTGGAAAATTTTGTTTCAATAGATCGATCCATCCAATCCAACGACGACCCTCCATTTTCTGGCTCGAACCCAATCTCGCTCGGGCGGAGAAGGACGCAAGGGCACCACCAGAACTCCGTGGAAATGGAGAAGATAGAGCACGCGACGGTCCGCACCAACGGCATCGACATGCACGTCGCGTCGGTCGGCGACGGCCCCGTGGTCCTGTTCCTCCACGGCTTCCCGGACCTCTGGTACACGTGGCGCCACCAGATGCTGTCCCTCGCCTCCCTCGGGTACCGGGCCGTCGCCCCCGACCTCCGCGGCTACGGCGACACCGACGCGCCACCGTCCGCGGCGTCGTACACGGCGTTCCACATCGTGGGCGACCTGGTGGGGCTCCTCGACGCGCTCGGCGTCGAGCGCGCGTTCCTGGTGGGGCACGACTGGGGGGCGGCCATGGCGTGGTACTTTTGCCTGCTCAGGCCCGACAGGGTGAAGGCGCTGGTGAACACGAGCGTCGTGTTTCACCCGAGGAATCCGGAGAGGAAGCCTATCGATTCGTTCAGGGCGTTGTTTGGCAATGATTACTACATCTGTCGGTTTCAGGTGAGTGAAAATTGGATTTGTGGTTGTGGGTTGGTTCTGTTTTGTTGACTTGATTGATTGATTGTGTTTATGTGGTGATTTTTGTGGGTTTTGGAATGTTTTAGCGATTCTGTTCTTTGCCTTATTGAGGCTGTGGATCAATGAAGCTGACTATCTTTGAACAGTGACCTGATAGCGAGGGAGTTGATGGCTCTGGTGTTTGTGGCTTCTGATAAATCTGGGATAGACAACTTTTCCTTTTATCGGAAGTGGTTGTCTTAAGAAAAGAATTTTCTCTTAAATGGGGTCACCTTGAGTTTGCTGCGGCACCATTTGAGTTGATTTATAGGTGATACTACAAGAAATCCTTTCATTTGTTGTTTCTGCATTTATAGCAAGTGGATCCTTCATAATACTGGCTAAAGCTGCTCTGTTGCTTTGATCTTTTTTGTTACTGCTTTGATGTTTTGATTTTACTTCTTGTTTCTGGTTTGGATGCTTTGAATTTAATGTCCTGCCCATGAATCAGACATGAGAGATTTCCCTTTCTATCAGCTTAACCAACTGTGTTTTATGTGTTAAGTGCACGTGTGAGATGTGAATGCAGAGAACAATTTCTCATAAGATGCTTAGAGTGAAAAGGAGCAATATGATGCTCCCAGTTTAAGCTTTTTGACCTTCTTGGAACTCCCCTTTATCCAAGTGTTGGACTTCGCTTACCCCAGGATGAGCACTGTGGCCATAAAACTTGAGTTTTTCACCAATTTACAGTTACAGAACCAGAGCAAACATTGTTCTGACCAAGTGATGTTGACTTCTGTTTTTTGCTATTTAGTAACTTAAATTGAGTTTTAGACAGAACGCTGGAAGAAAGTCATCCGGTTGACGAAGTTGGATGTGCTCAGGACTCCTAGCAATGTAACTTACTAGACTATCCTGGACCAAAAGGATCTGTGTTTTAGAACTGTACATGCAGTTAGGTGCTCCTTGGAAACTTTGCTTATTGCAGAGAGAGGACATGGAATATCATTTTTAATAAGATCCTTCCCAGATCTATTGTTGTGAGAAGGGTCTCCACTACAATACAAGTACACATCTTGAGCGTGTTTTGCAAGTATCATATTCAGGTTCTAACCGAACAACTTTATTTGTTGATTCGATTAGATTTTCCATTTTACCTTTTTATTGCCCAAGTGCCACTTTAATCCTTTCAGGTGCTTCCTTAATCCCTCCCTTTGTATGATTTGACCATTATATTTTCCATGCTCCTGAAAGGACTTGCGATCTGTCTAGGAACCTGGAGAAGCTGAGGAAGACTTTGCACGAGCTGATATCACAAAACTTATGAAGCTATTTCTCACAAGCCGTAATCCAAAACCACCTTGTGTTCCAAAAGAAAGAGGGTTTTCAGGTTTGGCCAGCTCTCGAGATGAATTGCCCCCCTGGTTGTCAGAAGAAGACATCAATTATTATGCCAGCAAATTCAGTCAGAAAGGCTTCACGGGAGGATTGAACTATTATCGAGCATTGAACTTGTAAGTTTCACCCTATTCAATTGGATTGGAGGCAGTTGTCTGTCAGATTGATAATCGCAATATTATGAAAGAAGTGTAAGTATCTTCCCGACTTGGGCTAGAAGGTTTGACTGATAGATAGTATAATTTATAATGGCGGGGCTGAAGTCTAGTATTAACCCTTAATCAACAGTCCTGTTGAACACGGTCCTCTCTTTTGCGTAATTTGGATCTGACGTTGCATTGTTCTCTTTGGAGGCTCTTCACGAGTTGAGATATATCATCCTATGTGGTTTGCTGTAGCACTTGAGTTTAGACCTAGTGAAATGTGAATTGCTAGGTAACTACCGAAGAGATGATTCCTTTCTTGTTGCAGAACCTGGGAGCTGTCCGCGCCATGGACTGGAGTACAAATTAAAGTGCCAGTTAAATTTATTGTTGGGGACCTTGACACTACCTATCATATACCCGGTGTTAAAGAGCACATTCACAATGGTGGGCTCAAGAAACTTGTGCCGTTCTTGCAAGAAGTAGTCGTGATGGAAGGAGTGGCTCATTTTCTCCAGCAAGAAAAGCCAGAGGAAGTTAGCAATCACATTTATGACTTCATCAAGAAATTTTGAGTTTTACGCCTTGGAGAGCTTTCTTTGAGGAAGGAAAGGTGAATAGTTTCATCTCAGTCTCCACAAAATGACTAGAACGTTTGCTGAGGATGGGCTTTGGTGTATCAGTTGCTGCTTATTTTACCCTGGTTCAGAGTTTATGTATTTTTCTCACTTGGATAATGTCGTTCTTGTTGCGAGGACGAGAAGTGAAATGATAGGATCTGCACTTTGTCAAGCTACTTATTATGAACACCCCGTAAGTAGAGATGGTCAAGAATTAAACTCCTTGATTCCATACACGAACTCACCCGGTTTCATCTTTTCATGCTTCGCACTAATAACACGCCCCGATCACATTAAGTTGGGCATAAGGATATTACTAGAGTCCAGTTTTCTAATTTTCTTGAATGCCATAACATTTTTTTTTCTATCACTTGAGGTTCATTATTTTTAGAAAATATTCACCACAAATGCTATATCATGTCAGATTGGTGGCACTTCATGTCGCACAAGTAATTGAAAAAAAGTTATCGCACTAAAGTGAACGTTTTTTAGAAGTCATGGCACTAAAATGATTGAAAAAAAAATTATGATAGTTAAGATGAGCACCGTACAAAAGCTACGACACTTGTGTAATGTCTATTTGCCCTGTTAAGTTGCTAGGATAGTGGGAGGTGGTGTTATTTTGAGGCATGATGGTCCCTTTTTTTCTTGTTTTGTGGTTCGAGGCAGCCTTTGTTATATATTAATTTCATATATTAGGGGCAAACGAGCAGCTTTCCAAAATATTTAGGAAGCAAACCAATGTTAAAACAAAGAGGTGTGGAATCTGTCTCTGTGTAATAAGTTAATTGGGAGCTGTTCTTGTAAAATTTGTCTCCTCAATTTTTTAGACCGATTGTGATTGTTAGTAGAATGGCATGTGCTCGCTGAACGACGAAGATTTGGTGGGGTATATTATGAGATAAAGTTACTCGCTTCATGGCCTTATATGAGATAAGATCTACCCTAGGCACTTTCTTAAGAAAATGTTCTAACCCGTGTATTTTTTCTGGCCATCTTATCTTTTTTCTTTTTTCTCTCTTCTTTTTTATGTACATGTGTGTGCCGTACTCACCGAGATCGAACTCCAGACTTGGTACTCTCCGGTCCCATCCCCCAATCCCTTTACTAGTAAGGCCGCATGCTTGTTGGCAGCCATCTTGTCCCCGAATGACCCTCGAATGATCGATGTTCAAAGTCAAGAGTGTGTCTGAGAAAGAAAGGTCATTCCAACGTGAGAAAATATGTAGGGGGAATGAGGTGGGCTTCTTCATTGGGCCTCACGCTGCGAGCAATCCAGCAAAGCCGGTCGGTGAGCCTTGGACCTAAGTCTGCATTTCGGGCTTTCTATTGGACATTGCAAGGCCCTTTTATAATAGATTAATTACGTCTCTGTTTATTGCAAGTGTTAGTATACGACATCTATCTACTCCAGATCAAGAAGATGACATGAACCCTCACGTTCATGCATTCCTCTGGCAACTGGCAAGAATAGGTGGATAATCGCCGCATGCAAGTGTCAAAGCGATCTCAGACGTGGCACGAGCATGTGCGCTCTGAGGAAATTTTGCCAAAAAACGAATCTGCGACTCGACTGCTCTGCCTCAGATCATACTGTCCAAAACGATCCAGAGTACTATGATGCAGTCGATGACAGTTGTGTGATCCGTGAAGCGAAAAACGAAAATCTCCACGCCCTCTCCATCGCAGTTCCCGCTCATCGAACTTCCATAAGCCTTCCTCGTCGATTCTTTCCAAGCCAAGAATCGTCAATCTTCGGCCATCGGAATCCATGTCTCGGACCGAGTCTCTTTGCGTGACCTTCTTCTTCTTTTTCTGGGTTGCCATCCTCTCGGCACCAGTCGCCTCCTCCAATGGCAAGGAGCGTTCGCCGTTGGCGTACGAGGTGCTCCAGTCGTACGGGTTTCCGGTCGGCCTCCTCCCGAGGGGCATAACTGGGTACGAGCTGGACAAGGCCACGGGTTAGTTCACGGCGAGCCTGAACGGGACGTGCAGCTTCACGCTCGAGAACTCGTACCAGCTCAAGTACGAGCGGCGGATCGAAGGGGTGATCGAGAGGGAGATGCTGAGAGGGCTGAAGGGGGTGAGCGTGAAGGTGACGGTGGTGTGGCAGAGCATCGTGGAGGTGGTGCGGCAGGGGGGCAAGCTGGAGTTCTCCATCGGGGTTGCATCGGCGGGATTCCCGGTGGAGAACTTCGCTGAGTGCCCGCGGTGAGAGTGCGGGCTGGCCTGTGATGCCACGGCGAGTTCAGGGCTTCCTCTTCTTCTTCTTTGTCGACTTCGTAGGTGTGTTCGTGGTTTGAGTCTGGAAGCAAACGATGGATGCACGTGCCGTCGTTGAAGCCTCTCTTGTAATTTCGTTGCATCAACTTGTTCGGTTTTGTGATATGTGCGCTGTGACTAAACCAGCTAATGGTGCCGCCCAAAAACAGAGGATTTCTAGTAATATAACCATTAATCAATCGAATCATGGCGTACGTCCCATTTTCTGTATTACTCTAGGAAGCATCGAACAAAAATTCATCGCCAACAGCTAGTGAGCGTGACTCTTTCTTCATGCGAACGAAACGATAACGGAGCCTCATTCACACATATCAGCCAAACCCCACTCGTAAAAATCATTCCTTCTGCCTCAGGAGCTCTGCTCGCAGCTCAGCTACGTCGATCTCCTCGATGCTGTTCTCAGGTCTGTAATGCCCTGTTCTCGGGTCGGGTGCCCAGGAGACCTGCCCGTCCGACCTCGCCATCTTCTCCTCCTCCCCTGTTTTCTTCACCGCCGCAGCACCGCTCCTCGTGGCGCCACCGGCTTTTGCCACTTGGGGCGTCGCACCTCATGCTGCCGCCAAATACCCGCGCCTGTAATTTCGAGAACATTAAGCGCGGATCGGGTCAGTGACTGGAATGGGGTGTGTTCGGGAGATGGAAGGGGGACGCATGGGACGCGCGCGGTTTACCTGGCAATGGTGTTCGAGATTGTGTCGGCGGCGAGATAGGAGAGAAGCTTGGCGCTCGAGAAAGATCGAGCCATGACAGGGCAAAGATTCTGAAATTCCTAAAGAAACCTTCGCTTATTCGATGAAAATTTTTCCTCTCTCGATCCCTCCTTCTTCTTCTTCTTCTTCTTCTTCTTTCTGTGACGATGACAAAAGGATGTGCGCGGGAGATTTTTTTTATAGGGCCGAGACCGACGGGAGAAATGAATCTTCTGCTTCTTCTTCGTCCACGACGACAGATGGAGATCAAAAGGGACCAGATCAAAAGCAGGCCTTTGCGGCGAACCATCCGTGTCTACAAAACAAAGCTCATCGTGCGTTTATGCGTCAACGACGCTCTTCCGGAGCATTTGTTCTCGACTGGTCAAGCGACTTCCTTCCCAGGGTCTCTCGGACAGAGGATCAGTCATACGGGTAAATCCTTGAATGGTTATGATCTAATTCTAAACTGAATTCCTGCCTGCATATGAACTAACTAGCCTTTGATTACTTCCAAAAAAGGTATTTGCGTTTTCAATATACAATCATAAGGATTTTGTAGTACCTAGAACATTTATATCTAACATTTTGTGGACTACCCATTTAGAATGAGTTTGAGTTTGGTAATTATTATGTTCTCGAAAATAATTTTTTGCTCAGAAATGATTTTTTTTTATTCTGTTTTCGAAAATAATTTCTAAGCAATTGAAGGCATTTTGTAACGACCCAAAATTCCCATTCTTGGAATAGAAAAAGAACATAAATGCGTTCGATAACCGCACAAAATTTCTTTTTATTAATAATATTTTTAAATATTTTAATATTTCTTTCTTTTTTCTTTTTTTCTTCTTCTCCTTCTTGCAATGACTGGCAATGGCGTCGCGGCTCTAGCTTGTTGCTCGTCGCCGGCTAGGAAAGAAGAAGAATGGAAAAGAAGAAAAAGAAAAAAAAATCTCTCATATTTTTTATTTTTGTTTCAAGAATCAAGTATCAATTTTTGTTTATTTTTGATTTTGTTTCAAAACTAATTTTGAAAATAAATTTGTGCTCGGGAACAAAAAATTTACTAAACGGATTTCTGTTCATTTTTTGTTCCCAAGAACAAAATAAAATTAGTCAATGTTTGGTAAGTTACCAAACACACCCTTAGTGACCCTTCCCCAAGAATTCAGCTAGAAGCAATTCTAATTTAAGCCACGCCACATAGGGGTGTCAAGAACCGAACCGAAACCCGAATCGAAACCAAAATCGAACTATACTAAACTGAAAATTCTGAATTTTTCGGTTCAACTTTAATTTGGTTCAGGTTATGGGAAAATAAACTGTTTTTTTTTTCGAGTCGAGTCAGATCGGATTGATTCGGTTCGGGTAATCAATATAAATTTGATTTTTTATAATGTCTGTGTCTCTCTTCTTCCTCATCTTCGATTTTAGCTTTTTGTCTTTTTTAGGCTCGTCTCTTCTCTTCCTTTTCCCTTGGTTTCTGTTTCCAAGAGTTCAAGTTTGTCCCGAGACATTCCTTTGAGCAATTATGCCTGAAGTAGTGCCTAGAGCATGAAGCAGGATAGCGACAGCGACCTTGAACTCAGGAACATAGCCTCCATGACCCATTGAGCATCCAAATCTGGAGGTGACTCCACCAAATCGAAGGAGATGACGACATGTCAAGGTCCTGTGTAGTGGGCGGCCGAGAGGTGGTGCTATTGTGGCGTTGAGTTTTCGTGTGTTGTGGGTGGCTGAGAGAGGGGACTCCGTTGTTGTGGTGGCGGCGGGAGCAGGAGTGGCGTGGCGGAGCTCAACGGTGAGATGATTGCCGGAGGTGATGGGTCAAATTTGTTTGCGGTGGTCAGGACTCGAGAGGATTGCTTGATTCCTCCATGGTTCCGTCAATGGGGGACGAAGGGGAAGCAGTAGAAGGAAAAGCCCTATATCGTCCCACTCGCCAAAAAAGAGAGAGAAAACCCAAATTTGATCTGAGTCAAATCAAACTGAACCGAATCAAACTGAATTTTTGGTTCGGATCATATTCGGTTTGCAACTCGGTTCGGATCAAAATATATACACATCCTAACGGTTCGGATTTTCCAAAAATTCGAACCGAACCGAACAATGAACAACCCCTCACCACGCCCCTCCCTCCTTCCCCCCCCCCCCAAAAAAAAAAAAAATGTTTAGTTCGGTGGAAGTTCATATGACTGTGACATGGTCTGGTGATCTAAACTTTGTGAGCACCGATAGAGTTACAATGAACACAACTGAAAATGATTTGAAAACTTCAAAAATCACAAGATCAAGCGTTTAAATCAAAAGCCATCAAGCGTTTAACTTAAAAAGAGCCGAACTTTTCTCCAAGTACAAAATTTTCAGCTCAAGTATCAGGTAAACAAAAAATAAAGTTCCTTGGAGGGATTCTAGATAATTATGATATGCATTCAAAGTAGAATTTTCCTATCTTTTCTCCAGACACCAACGAAATGTATTTTAATACAAATGAGTTCCTCCGGACCTTTCATTTTGGTGTGCCTTGGGATTCTATATCGCCTCATCTCTGTCCCTCAAGCTAGTGAGCTAGTCTCACTGACTCTAGGATGGATTTATATACAAAAAATCATTGATAACTAATTGAGAGTAAATTTAATAAAGTGATGTGAAAATAATTTTGAATTTGGATTTCGAAAAGTTAAACTTTTTTAGGTTGCCTTTTGGTAATTCGGAATTGAGTCCAGATAAGATAACAAATTATCATATATGATATTTGGCGTCATCCTCCGGATTGCACAAATAAAAATATGTTTAGATAAAATGCTTGATAAGAAATTCGGAAAGATGGTGGGATAAATTCAAATTGGATTAAAAAAAATTAAGATAACTTAACACTGCTATCTTCCCATAATAGAGCGGTGGAGTGATGCATTTGGATATTGTTTCGCCAACCATTGCACGAGAACCACTACCACAACAGCTGATCGTCGTTACTTCTGACCACCACCTGATTGCCGTCACCTTCGTTCGTGTTTTGGTGACGAAAGGTGAAAAAGTGTCCGCACCAGAATCGAAAACCATGCATGCATAGTGGACTTGTTGGGTAGATTTGGATCCCTTTTCGAAGCCCTTCAGTTTATATCTTATAGATTCAATGCCTTTTTAGGGGTGATATACTGGTCTAGCGTACAATTCTTTAAGCTTGCCGAGTTCACGGCAGTGTTGAACTTGCAAAGCAAGTTGCTGCTTATATTTTGCTATCAAATATGTATGCCTCAGCAGGTCTATGATAAGTGTAGCAGCAATCGGAAAGAAGATGAAACTGAAAAATCTTACGAAAGAAATTGGTTGTAGCAAGATTCCAAGTGAAAAATATAGTTCATAAGCTCAATGTGGGTGACATTTCACACCCAAAGGCACCAAAGATCCGTGACGAACTGAACCAATTGGCTCGGCGAACAAAGGAACTGGTGTATGTTCTAAATACTGAATTTGTTCTTTAGGATGCGGAGGAGGTACAAAAGGAAAAATGTTTGCTTTAAGTTACCGTTATTTCTAGCCTTATAGCACCTCCATTCTGACATTTATTAAAATTTGACCAATGACATAGACAAGGGATCCGCGCGAGGTTTCCATAGACAATAGCGACCATGAGAAAGTCAATTGAGAGGGTAATGGATAGGACATCAAACTCAGGGCACCACGGGAAGTATTGGATGTGGCGGGCGGAGGCCGAAGCAGTAAGGGATTTCTAATCCCACCTTATCCTATTGTATCCTAATATGAATTCGGATGACCAAGCGCAACCTAGTTTTGTTGGGTAAATTAGATATAAATTTGGATAGGATAATTTATATTATATCCGGTGTTTGGGAAAACACACAAACCGGATATACTTGGATAAAAAAATCTAATATAGAGAGTGAAATATACCCAGATAAGATAAAAATTCGATAGAGAGAAAATCATGTATAAGTTTTCACCTCGAAGACTATCGAAAACCAGTGCACAACCTCAAATCAGAGGTTACCGGCCTCAGGGGACTAGATTTAGGGTCACCTGAGGCTGGCCCTTGACCTTGATGTCGGTTGTGGCCTCTATTGTCATGGCTAACGTTGAAGGACGTGATCGCAAGCTCGCATTGTATCCTTCGAAATTGGGGCCCAGCCAATGGCGGACTAATAGGTGCGAGCGGGCACGAGATCCTTTGATCTGGGTGATTGGCGAATGACCATTCCCGGTCCGAGCTTATGGCAAACTGGGCAACGCGAGGTTATGATTCATGGCCATGTTGGTTGGGTCTTGGTCCGGCGAGAGAGAGATTGATGAATGACGGTACAAGAAGATGAAGGTAGATGAGGATGGGGGGTGCGTGACCCCATGGGCTGATTGGTGTTGAGTTGACAAACCTTGGCATTGTCGATAAAGATCAGTAAGAAAAGCGGGTAAAAGGGAATCTGATGGCGTCGTAATGATGACAAGAAGATGAGGCTAAGTGGAATTTGAAGTTGCAGGACATATGACAATGGTAGATTGAGGGAGAAAAACTGAGCCACCTTCCCTTGGATGATCCCTTTTTCGATTTTCTTTTTCGTTTTTTCCTCTCACTTATGCATAGTGAAGTCCTTGGAGAATTGTCGAGGAACTCGTGAGGCCCCCGGATGTGGGTGATGCCGTCAGTGTGCGGCATGAAGAAGATGGTATCGTTGACGGTGATTAAGAGCGAGTCCTCTCATAATTCCGAACATTTTGAAATAGTCCTCTCATTATTTGTATTATATTATTCTATTCGAAAAACAAAACATTACCAAATACTAAATATCATGTTATAAATCCCATCGGTATCCTATTCGAACTTTATCCTGTCCTACCTTATTCTATTCGAAAAACAAAGAAAAATCCTAATGATCAAACGTAGTCTAAAGGTCTGGGGTGGGACCACCCGGACAAGAAAATACCAGTAATTTATCAAAGACGGTCTTTTGATTGGACGGGCTTCTCATTTGGGCAATGAATGGGGTTCTAAATCAGCGAAGAAGGCCGATTGGACGAGGACTTGGGGGGGGGTGGGGGTTCGTAGGCCCATATCTACGGCCCAAATCGAAACCGCCGCGTCTCGTCTCGTCTCGTCGACATCTCACCTCGGACCACCACCCACCAGGCAAGAAACCATAAACCCTCGACAATTCTGAAGCTCGGGTCAGTATGGCTTCCCGCTGCCGTGACTGATCTCTCTCTTCGCTCCTCGGTCCGAGCTCGAAAATCCGACACAGGTTCGCCTCCGACATCCCTCTCCGCCAGAGTTCGGAACCGGAACCAGCGAGGGAAGAGCACGATGGCGGAGGCCAACAGCAACAGCGAAGTCTCTCCCAACATGACCATTTACATCAACAACCTCAACGAGAAAATCAAAATCGACGGTACGTGCGGGCGAACACAAGCCCTGGGAGGGGCTAGCACGCGCCCTTTGTTTATTCGGCATCCCGCTGCGTTGAATTGAGCGATCTTGTCTCTTCGTGGGTTCTTTTTGCAGAGCTGAAGAAGTCGCTGAGGGCGGTGTTCTCGCAATTCGGGGAGATATTGGAGGTTCTGGCGTTCAAGACCCTGAAGCACAAGGGTCAAGCTTGGGTTATCTTCAAGGAAGTCCAATCCGCCACCAGTGCCCTAAGGCAAATGCAGGACTTCCCCTTTTACGATAAGCCCATGGTAAGCCTTTGCCCTTTGCTTTTGAGGAGAGGCTCTTCACGAAGGTCTGTCCTTATCACTGTGCGTCACTCTGATCCTCTTGTTTTATGGCGCGGTATGCTGTTTTATTTTTGTGCTTGCTGCTACTATGAGGAGTAGCAAATTTGTTTTGATTTGAGGGGGAAACATATTAAACAATTGCTTCTTTGATCTTTGCTTGATCGAATCAGAATCTCTTAGGCTTATTTGAATCCAGGTCGTTGTCGCCAAAGATGATGGGTATGTCAATGCTGAGAAAGTAGTGGGATCAGCATCGTCTCTTTGGTTTTGATATCCTACTCATGTTTTGTCATCCAAAGGAACTCCATGTCTCTGTCTAGAAATCCTACTAAGTAACTCTGGATGAGTCTAATTCCCTTTTTCCCTGACAAAGAAGTTACACGCTGGAACATGTTCAGTGGCAGAGGCAGTTGCTATTGGTCATAATCATAAACACTCATGGGAGCCTATTGTTTTGCTGCTTGCATGCATGAAACAGGCAACTAAACTACAACATGAGGGCTATCTGACATGATATTGGATAAATAGACACATAGGGCCTAATTGCGATTATTTAGTTGCAATTCTCTGAACTGTCTTGCCCCATGGATGGATCAGATGACAGTTGCAAATCCTAAATGCTGGTTTTCCTTTGAAATTTGGTATGATTTTCGACGGTCAGTTTTGCTGTTTATCCCCTTTGTTGCAGTTGCTGTACTAGTAGCAACTTGCTGTCTATGCTTCTTCGTTTACAATGACATCCAAGTCTTTTACCGGTGGATTCCGTTTTACTTATCTTATAGAAAATATAAACAAGAAAAAAAAGTTGGCTTTATGTGCAGAAGTTATTACTAGCTGCCATTGCAAAACTCTAATTTGCCGCTGTAACTTTCATATGGTGCTGTTCTTATGGCATGTGAACCTTATTGAATTTCAAGAATGCTGAAATATGATTGATGACTAGTACTATGCCATCTTCTCTCTTATTCTTTTCTGCGATAGTGCAACTGTAGCTTCATACTATAATTAAGCACAGCAGGGGAGAGGAAAAAAGCAAACTTCATTTCTTGATCAGATACAAAAACTGATAGCTTTGATCCTTTAATTTGGTTATTGCTTATATTTTCACCTGGAGAGATTTTACATGTATCTTCAGTATTTTAGAGAGCCATCTAGTTATTTAAGGGCGTGGTTAGATAGGCTTATATTTTTACCATTTTCTTAATCTAAATCTGTGGCAGACGCGGTTTGACTTTATCTTGGCTCAAAGCTTGAAACTTTTGCAATGTACAAATGCTGACACATACATTTATTTATAATTGTTTAAAATTTCTTTAAAATTTGTATAGTAGTTACATTTTTGCTTGAAAATGAAAAGTTGCTACTTACTTTTAAAAAAGCATAAACAAATAGGCCCTAAGTCTAAAGATCATTCTTTCCAGTGATTATTGTTATTAATGAGCTATATACTTATCCCTTTTCATATACTATCCGGTTTCTTTGTGCAAATATTTTTATTTCTTCCCCCCTTTTGGACATTACTGGCAATCATTATGATGCCAATCATGTTGCTCTTGTGGAAAACCACTGACAGTGGTCACTGTTTGGTTTTCTGGTTTCCTATCATTCTGTTCTGGTCCTGTACTTTTAGTTTTGAGTTCGTCAAGATTAGTTGCCTGTTTGATATTGAAGTTATCTTTATATTTGGGACTTCTGTGTGCTTGTTTGAGTCTACCTTGATAGATATATTTTAATTGAACAGAGAATACAATATGCAAAGACAAAATCAGACATAATTGCAAAGGCTGATGGTACTTTTGTTCCTCGTGAAAAACGAAAGAGACACGAGGAGAAAGGTACGCAACTTTTTCATGCATGCATGTTGTGATTATTTGAAGGTAGCCTTTGGCAATTAAGATTTCGGAGTCCAGCTTACCGTGCCTTTTTGTTGCTACCTGTATGGTGCATGCTAAATTTTATGTTTGTAATTTGATTTCTTTCTTGTGACCTGAAACTTTGGTTTTGATACAGGTAAAAAACGAAAGGATCAACATGATGCTAATCAAGCTGGAGTTGGTGTGAATCCTGCTTATCCTGGTGCTTATGGTGCTGTGCCTCCTGTAAGCATTTTTCTATTTCATGAGGATCTTATGCTGCTTTTTCTGTGAAATTTATTTGAGTAAGATAATTAACACTGTGAAGTGCCCAGCTTTTTTCCCTGTCCATTGTACATAAATTTTAAAACCAGAACAGGATGAGCTATAGGAGGAAGTTGGGAATTCTGCTGCTTGTCTAACCTCTAGCCAGCTGAGATGATGTTGGCCCTCTTTTAGTTGATTTTGTTCTAGTTGATCATCATAAGTGCATATCCAATTGAACTTTTTGGAAAATCAGTGAAAACCTTTTGCTTCTGCTTAATCCTCTATTATAGGAAACTCTAATGGTTGCACTGTCGTTAATTTCTCAAGCTCTGTGTGCATGTTTTCCTTTATAAATTTCTCAATTACAGACATGAAATGAAAATCTAGTTTAGAAATTATCACATGCATCTTCCACTCAGTGGGAGTGACATCCTTCCCCTTCAAGTTCTGTACTATCCAATTGAGCTCATGGTTCTACTTGTAGTCTTTATGCTAATTTTTGGATTATGCTTTGTTTATGGCTGTAATACTTCTCCGGGATGACTGAAGAGTATTTGAGCCCTGTTCGGCACATTACTTTGGTTCAAAATGCTTTCTTAAAGCTATTTTCTTTACCGTGCATGAACAACTAAATGGCCAGTCATTATAAACCTGCTGAGTAGTGGCAGGATAATACCAATTTTTGTATTTTCTTTTTATTGGTAAAATGCTGAACCTTTGGAAGCAAAATCCCACTTCCTTAATTATTTAGAAATGAGCTAAAAGTCAACTTTAATTAGATTTGTTAATATTTCAGCTGTTTAGATTTTCATTTAGTGATCAATTTTAATTAATGGAACTTGTCTTGAAAGCTAAATACAGTTACCTCCCATTCAGTTGCTTATCCTCCATTTCCTAACCGACTTTTCTATCTCTTGAATGACGCAGCTATCACAAGTACCGTATCCAGGAGGTGCAAAAGTTCCAGAAGCTCCAGCTCCGCCAAATAACATACTTTTTGTTCAGAATCTTCCTCATGAGACTACTCCGATGATGTTGCAAATGCTCTTTCTTCAATACCCTGGTTTTAAGGAAGTAAGGATGGTGGAAACGAAGCCGGGGATCGCATTCGTTGAGTACAGTGACGAGATGCAATCAACGGTCGCAATGCAGGCGCTTCAAGGTTTCAAGTTAACCTCGCAAAACCCAATGTTGATCACTTATGCAAAGAAATAGAGGGCCGACTTCTCACTGCTTCTTTCTGCGATAATGCATCTTGTAAGAAGAAACCCTTAATGTAGTTCGGCGAATCTATCTTTAGGGTTTGTGAAATACTGTCTGATAGGATGTCTAGCATTCTTGTATTACTGTAGATTTTTTCTCTTTCTGATGTTCTTTTCATTTATGCAAGATCATTTTGAGGGAACTGATTCAAGTTATTCGGATCAATGGTTTTGAGCTATGAACCGTCTAGGAACTCTTACACAGTGGACCTGCTCTAATTTATCTAGATTGCATTTGCTACTTATATCAAGTTGCCATGCTACCTTTCTCTGTCTTTGTGGAAGATCGAGAAGGCATTTCGTGCACCAGAAAATATCATAGGCAGGTCACCTTCGTCTGCCAAAGCCTTCTTTTGTGCTTCATGTTCCTAAATGTAAGAGCCCCACGAGCATTTAGACACATGAAACGGTCCATGTATTCAGGGTCTGGGCTGATTGCACAACTTCACCGGGGACGAGAAAAATTGTGGAAGGCTTGTGATTTTGGGCGCTTCTACAAGGCAAGTAGATCATTGAGACGCGCCACAGTTGCCCTTTCTCGATTTCCCCTTGCTGTCGGGATTTAGAAATTTCGCGCAGATGCCTAGGACGGAAAAATGTGGGCAACGGATTAAATTTGAGGATTGCGGTTTGCGGCCGCGTGAGGGTTCCAACTGCGTGCGAAGATGAACATATGTGATGTCGCATCATGTTGACTGCGCTACGTGACTAATTCGTAACGGGGATATGCATTATCTAAACTTTTTGCTAGAAAGAAACTCAGTGAGAAAAAAACACAATCTTGTTAACTAGTATTTTAGGTGCTAATTGGTAGTAGCGCAATTGGCATTTATCGATTCTTTAAAATTGAAAAGAGATGATTAAAGAATTTTACAGTTTTCAATGATTGACTAACTCATAATAAGTCCATTGAAAATCAAATCATTTTTATGGCACCCTTTTATTAATTGCGAATTGCTATAGGTTCCCTAAACGAGAATCCTCTCTGTGGAGGCCCGGCCCGAGCAATTCAGGCTCAACCGGTTCAACTCGCTCGCCTCAAAGAATCGGTCCGAAGCATAATTAAACCGACCCACCGGTCCAGTAAAACCTGTATTCTGAAAGGGAGGGAGACGCCAATTCGCCGCCAAATCACTCGCACAGGGCAGGGCCGCCCCCCCCCTTTCCGCCGCTCCGAATCCTCTCCATCATGGTGGAGAAGAAGATGAAGAGCCGCGGCTCGGAGAGACCGAGCAAGAAGCGCAAGCAGCAATCCATGTCCAAAACCCTACCTAAGGACAAGAACCACAAGAAGAAGCAGCACGTGGGCAATAGGAAGAGGACCGGACCTCGCTTGCCGAACGCACTGAGGAAGGAGCTCGAGCGGCTGAACCCTAGCCGTCCGTCGGACGGCGAAGGCGAGGATATCGATTCCGACGAGGCGGAGTTGGGCAGCGGCCGCGACGTGTACGAGTACGAGGAGGAGGCGCCCCAGGAAGAGTCCGGGAGGAACCGCAGGTTCGATCCGGTGGACAATTTGGAGTACGAGTTGCCTGACGAGTTCGAGGTGATTGAAATTTGTTCGCTCCCGGTTTTCTCAGGAAGGAAGCGAATTGACCATCCTTGAGTTGATGCAGTTCGTGCTTAGCTTTGTTGGTGCTGTGGTCAACTTGTTCTCCGTGATATGAACTGTTGGGAGTTCTGTTAGTTTGGAAATAAATTGGTCGTTCCTTTTGCTTTTTGTTGGTTTAGAAGCGAATTTAGTTGGCAATGCTTGGACCTTTGAGGAGTTTAGGGTTTACCTGAGGTTTTGGTTTGCTCTAGAACGTGATTTATTTGAGAGCTGACGTTGAAACTGTGCTGTCAGGTGTTTTGGTCATTGCTAAAGTAGGATTTCTCTCTTCAAACTTTTTCCTCCTGCAGGACGAGAATATTTCATCCGATGATGACGAGGATGTTGGCCGCAGTGATGGGGCAGATCCGTCCAATGCCGATGCTGAAGATGAAGATGAAGGAAGGCACATCAGAATGTTGCAGGAGATCACTGGAATGCCGAGTGAGACATTTCAGGGTAATGGCTTTCTCTCTTCCTCTTACTTATTGGCAGTGAAGTGGATCTCCCATGACTGAAAATTTAAACGTCCATGGCTGCGTGATTAGATGGTTACAATTATGGCATTTTCATGGCTTAGTCAATATGCTTGTATATTGTATACTCTTCAGTGTTGGATCTTCATTGCTTAAAAGTTTAGCGACAATGGAGTTGATGTGCAGTGAATGTTATTTCTCAGGCAAGAAGAGGAAAAAGGGTGATCTTGTCGTGTCAGAGGCATATCCGGAGTCCGAGTTCAATCCTAGCCATGATGTGGGGGATGGTGATGGCCACATTACCATTCAAGATCTTCTTGACCCTCTTCATGGAAAAGCTGGTTATAGCAAGCTTAGAAAGAGGACATCTCAGATGGAAAAAAAACCAATGTCTATTCAAGCTCCACTTCCCAAGCCATATAGAGAGAAGTTAGAGAGGAAGGCTGCATACGAACAGTCGAAGAAAGACATAACAAAGTGGGAACCTTTGGTAAAGAGGAACAGGGAGGCACCCACTGTATATTTTGATCAGGACGTAGACTTGGGGTTTTCAACCGTTGGGGCAATAGCTTCTGAATTTGAACCAAGAACTGAGTTTGAGAAAAAAATTGCTTCATTAGTTCATGATGACAAGGTTAAAGAAGCACACGAAAAAGATGGTGCCAGGCTTCTTGAATTAAACAAGGTATTGTTTTTATTAAGGTTTCCTATTTTGTTGTAATCTTGATTTTTAATTACTTTTCTCCCGCAGTTCGATTCCTGCAATCCTTCCGATGATACATAATTTTTCACTGTATTTACAAGTCTTGGACTTGTGTGTTTTCTTCCAGAATGGCTGTTTGTTTGGCAAGTTGATGCCATCAAGGATCATTATGTAGTCTTCTGAAGGAGGCTTCTTGGGTAGCTAATCCTAAATTTTAATATACGTAGAAATTATTGGTAAATACTAGTTTTCTCCCAAACTAACCTCCTAAAGAAACCATCATTAGATTCAGGAGAAAGGGGTGATAAGTTGTGGAAAGTTTCTGTATGCACTGTTCATTAGTAAACAATTCGGTTGTTAAAATGTTGTGGTGGTGGTGTTCCCCTCACCTAGAACTGAATAGATTGCTTCCATAACAGACTTATTTTCGGATGTAATTTTCCAGTCAGTAGGATGTCTGTGATTTGGTTTATGTATGTGCTTTCATATACCAATGGTCATGCTTGTAGGTATGCAGTTGCAGGATATGACAAACTCTCTATGCTTTTGATCTTTTACTTCTTAGATTGACTTTATTAGTTGCTTTCAAGTAGTGATTTATTCATTTGGTAAACATTGCATTGAATTGAAATTCTCTCTCCCAAAATATTGTTTTCCAGACATCAATTGAAGATGAAAAGGAACGAAGGGATCGTATCGCTAAAATGCGCAGCCTTCTTTTTCGCCATGAGATAAAGCAAAAGCATATAAAGAAAATTAAATCGAAAACTTATCATCGATTAATGAAGAAGGATAGACTGAAAGCTACTTCTTCACAAATTGAAATGGATCCAGAAGCTGTTAAAGAGCAGGCAATGAAGCAAGAGTTCAAACGGGCAGAGGTAATTTAATCACAATACAAGCAGATAGAGATTCTTCCAAGTAAACTACAGAACTATCTGACTCATGTGAGCTGCGACATCTGCTAAATTGGTACAGGAACGTATGACTTTAAAGCACAAAAACAGCTCAAAGTGGGCAAAGCGCATTTTGCAGCGTGGTTTGACTACCCAAGACGACGGTACTCGTGCAGCAATTGCAGAACAGCTTCACCAACATGCCTTGTTGACCAGGAAAATGAACTCCATGAAGGACAGTAGCAGTAGTGAGGAGAGTAGTGATGAGGATGATGATGATGAAAATTCTGCGGGCTCAGACCAAGATAAAGACTCCAATTTTTTGGCCAAAGCAAAGGAGAAGACACTCAAAGTATTCGAGGAAGATGACGAAATTCCCAACACTGGAGTCCTTTCTTTACCTTTTATGGTAATATCTTTAATTCAATCTTTTTTCTATTTGAAGAATAAGAAGCATGAACCTTTTCAGTTGCATGCAGAGAAGAGAAATCTAATAAATAGGTTATTTTTCTTAATGTCTCTTGAAGCGTGCAATTGTTATTAGCTTTCCATGCTAATACAAGATGCTGAGAGGAGTCTGATGCCCCTTTACATTATGGTTTCATGGTTTCAATGTGGAAATAGTTTTTCCCCAAATACCCAAGAGCGAGGCTCTTTGGATGTATGTTCTTGAGAGTAGTCTGATGCTCTTGAATCATCTTCATTGTTTAGGCACGCGGACTGAAGAAAAAAAGAGATGCAGCCGTAGAAGAAGCTAGACTTGCTCTTCAAGAGTATGAATCATCATCAAAGCAGATGAAGGATTCACAGGGAGTAGAAGACACTAAAGCAAATTCTGGGAAAGGTAGAATGGTATTCGGTGCAGTTAAGCAGCAGGCCCCCGGAGCAAACAAGGTTAGCAAATCAGAAAGAACTTATGATGATGGTGATAGCGAAGATGACATGGAGACCAGAGAAAATATCGACGGTGGGAGCCACCCTGGGAATGACATGCAGAATGAAGTTCAAAATGGTTCTACTGTACTTCACCCTGACTCCAATACACATGATCATTCTGTCTTCGAGGTGGATTTGAACTTCTTTTTTCTGCTTAAAGGTGCTCCTCTTTTCTGTACATCTGATGTGCTCCACAAATTCATCTTTTCAGAGCTTTGATGATGTTGTAAAGAACCCTGGTGCCAAGACAACATACGAAGTTGCTATATTTGCATCAGATGGATGGAGAAAGGTTATGTAGTAGTTGAAAAAATTTCATTGAGCTATTCTTTGGAGTGGACCAAATTTCATGCTCACCCTTTTGGCGTGATATGTGCAGATGAAAGGCGGCAATAAAGTAAACTCTGTTATGGAAAAGAAGCAAGATTTATTGGAACCTGCTTCACAGAAGAAAGATTTGGAGGTTTGTGGAAGGGCCCTCACCCCTCTCTACCTATTCTCTCTCTCTCAAGACTAATGAATGAGCTTATGTAACTCTCTGTGCAGGAAGCAAGTGGGGATAGTGATACTGAGAGTGAAGGACAGATGGTAGATGGAATATTATCTTCTGGCCCAACACAATCGTATGAACTTCCTTCACAAGCGGAGCTTATTCGCCGTGCTTTTGCCGGGGATGATGTGGAAGAAGATTTTGAGAAAGACAAAATGGAGATTCTGAACGAGGAAAATCCTGAACCCGAGAAACCCATTTTACTTCCAGGTTGGGGCCAGTGGACCCATATCCAGCAAAAGAAAGGGTTGCCTTCTTGGATGTTGAGAGAACATGAAAATGCCAAGAAGAAGAGGGAAGATGTCCTTAAAAAGAGAAAGGATGCACATCTCAAGAACGTTATTATATCTGAAAAAGTAGATAAAAAGGTTAGTTTCTTTAGTGTTTGCCTCATACTCATTTGTTTACTTCCAGGTCATTTTCTTGTTTGCTATTATAACCAGCAGGCAGCAGCAGAATATGTGGCTTCATGTCAGAGGCATAGAATCTAATGGATGTATATAGTGATATTATCTGGTTTTGAAATTCAGGGGTGCTTCATGTCAAACTCATGTAAGCGGATGTGTTCTTTGCTTGTTTGGCAGGCTGAGAAGCTACACACAAAATCATTGCCTTTTCCTTTCACCTCTAAGGACGTTTTTGAACAGAGTATTCGCATGCCCATCGGCCCTGAATTTAACCCAGCAACAACAATTGGAGCTCTTAATCGCCCTGAGGTATGTGTCCAGCTACACCTCCCATACAATTTATTTTCTTCGGGGAACTTTTCCTCTCTATAAGTGAGCAGTTGAGTTTAAACCGAGTGAAAAAAGGACCAAATTTAATACGTAGTGTCACAAAAAGGTTGACGTGCTCATTTAGTGGAATGGACTGGTTTCTCCTTATTTCCCACTGTGAACACACGCATGTAATGGGAACGTGCTTTTTTCTTTCCCTCTCACACAGTCAGTTGTTGACTGCTTGTGCAGGTGGTGAAGAAATCAGGGACAATCATAAAGCCCATCAAGTTTGAGGAGGTGAATCCTCATGAAAAGGCAGAGTATGGGAATGAACAGAAGCATTCGAGCAAGAGGAAAAAAGTTGGCAAGAGCAATAACAAGAACAGAGCTAAGGCAAAAAATTGTTAGGAAATGCTGTTTAGTTTCTTCCTTTATGATTTTGATGATTATTTATTCACCCATTCTTGATGTAATTCCAGTTTTGAGAGCAGGAGAGGCTCAACGATGCCTTTCCCGGGGGAAAGCTAAGTTTTAGTTTTCCACTGAGAAGCGATAGCGACATTTTTTTTATAGCCATTGGGCATCCTTGTTTGTTCTGTATCTAGTGATTTCTTACATGGGCATAGCAGCGAGCATCTTTTAAATTCTGCACTTCTATTTCGTTAGCAGGTATCTTCTAAAAGTGTTCACCATTAAATCCGCTGTCCTCATGAGTAGAGATTGCGAGGTGTGGATGAAATTCATTTTTTAGCCAATTTTAATTAGACAAAGCAAAGAATAAATTCGGCAATAGAAAAAGAAAAGGCGCATATTGCTGGGGTAGGCAGAGGGAGGCTATAGCAATGGTGGTTGCTGCTCTCGGCGAGGCCTCTCCTCTCTATCTCCTCGTGATCTGTAGTTCTCCCTTCTTCGCTTTCTCTCTTCTATGACCGTCTTGTGGTGGTCGGGGTTCTCTATACTCTGGCAAAGGTACGGCAATCATCTCTTCGCGGTCCAACCGCTAGTTAGTCCTCGACTAGCTTGGCAATAACTTTTTCCTTTCAATTATTTTTAAGGGAAATGTTCTGATATCTTTACATTTCAATCTCGCATATTCTACTATTAACATCCCAACTCGCATTTAACATTCTATCCCATCGATATAGATATGTGGAGCTCTGCTGGCGTTGAACTCGGATTAGATCAATCAAGTTTACCCAAAACTAAGTTGAGCTCCCCCGGTGTCGAGCTTGTCTCCAATCTGTCGAGTTCAACTGATTGACTCAACACCAACGGAGCTCGATCAAAAGTTGATGCCGGCCATAGTCAAGAAGAGAGAGACGCATATAACATAGTGAGAGAGACACACACAATGGGCTCGATTGGGATCGGTGGCGGCAATACTTTGGTCGGGAATGGTGGTGGGAGCCCGAGATAGAGACAGAGCGAGAAAGAAGGGGGAAAAAGCATGATTGGTTTTGTGTATGGACAAGTTTGAAGGATAGATTGGTGTTGTTAAATTTGAGGATTTTGTATTGAGATGAAAATTGTAAATTTTCAAAAAATTCAGGATACAAATTGATATTGGAATTCGGAACACAAGTTGATATCGAAATTAAAAGTGGAGATAGTTTTTGAATTCTTTTCATTTTCTTTACGCGGTTTTCTTAGTTCAGACTATCTTTTTCACGGTCAATCATCTAAAAAATCAGGCGAGCGGGCAATTTTTTCCCACTCGCTCTACTCTTCGGTTGGGCTTCAATGTGTTCAAAAAACCGGGCTACGTCTTCTTCTTCTTCTTCTTCTGTCTCTCCCTCTCCCTCTCCCTCTCTCTCTACACTCTCTCTCTTGATTCCGGACCGTGAGAAGGAGCTTCGATGCCATGAGCTTCTGCAATTCTCTCTCATCAAGCACCACTCATCAGGCCATCGCTTCCCTCCTTCAACCCTCGCGGTCTCGCGCCGATCGCCGCTGAAGAAGAGAGGCGCGAGTAAACGATGTTGCACGAGCTCCTGCTCGCGCTCCTCGGCTACACCGGAGATCTCATCGTCGACGAGCGAGAGCACCGGCGGTCCCTCGGGCTCCCTCTCTCTCCAGATGCTCCCATTTCCGACGAGCGCGCCTTCAAGCTCGCGCCCGATGTCTCCTTCATCGAGCCTAGCGAGAGGTACTTTGGCTCTGCTGTCCGTTTTTTGCTTTGAAAGAGCGGGACTGTGTTAGGGCATGCGATTTCTGAACACGAACCTCGCGATGTCTGTTGTGCTCTGCCTTTTAGGTTTCTTGTCTCGGTTTCTATGCGATCGCGTGTTGATTTCGCGGTAATAAGATGCGAGTTCTTGCTGATGTCTCGCATGGATAATTTTGGAAATGCTATGGTTTAGTGTGCCTACGCATGAAGATGTCGTTGTTCAATGGCTATAGCGTTAAGGAATGTGGTTGCGAGTGGAGATATTAGATAATGTCCCGAGCTGAGAAGGGAAGGTTACGGTAATGTAGACGGAAGGAGAATTTGTGTGATTCTGAAATGCTGCTTATGTACTTGATTTACGTCATGCGTGTCTCTGCTGATTTACTTAATGGAGCTTTGATCTTCATCAGTCCTCGCTAAGAACTGTTATGTCTGTCTTGGCGGCAAAAATTGTGATGTTGCAGGGATCTCATCGAGAGGCTCATCACACTAGGGTTCTATTATCGAGAGTTGGATAGGTTTGCCACGAAATCTCGAAATTTAAGCTGGATAAGGTCTCCAAACTTGTCTCCCTTGGAGAGAATTTCTGAGTTGTCAAAGAAGAAAGAAGAAAAACCGAGTGTTTACCGTAGGGCCATTGCTAATGGCATTGTTGAGATACTGTCAGTCTACAGGTCTGCTGTTCTGCACATTGAGCAGAAGTTATTGTCGGAATCTTTGCCCATTTTGGCCACTGTCACTCAAGGCCTCAACAAGGTTATATTGCTTGCTGAGCTTTGGGTCCGTGATATTAGTTTGTGTGATGCTTAAATCAACAAGAAAACTCTTAAACGTTTTCTGTATAATGGTTTCTCTTCCCAGTTTTACGTTCTCTTGCCACCCCTATACGAGCTCATACTTGAGATTGAACGGAATGATATTCGTGGAGGACAACTTCTAAACCTTTTACATAAGCGATGCCACTGTGGGGTACCTGAACTGCAGACATGCATTCAGAGGTACGTTTTCTGATGACTATGTGATGCATGATTTCTACTTGATATGTTTCTTGGTTGCATTTATATTCAGCTTAGTCGATGGCCTTGCGACATTGCTGTAGATTTTTTGAAGAATGATGTGTTCCTTCCATTCTTGGGGAATTATTTGGATAAAAGTATTTGATAGTGGATTTGGTTCAAGGCTTGTAAACTTAATTTAGATATTCCTTAGAAATGCTGATAATGGTTAGGTGCTTGTTATATGACATACTATATTTGCAATGTAGCAATCTCACCATCTAGTCGCATGGCCTCATCCGCCGTTAATGAACTAAAGCTAATGGTGGCCTAAAAAGAAACTAAAGCTAATGGGCGCCTTTTGTTACAGGCTTTTGTGGCATGGGCACCAAGTGATGTACAACCAACTTGCATCTTGGATGGTCTATGGCATCCTTCAAGACCAGTATGGAGAATTTTTTATCAGAAGGTACATACATGTACTGACTATTAACCGAGTTGCTTGGAAATGAACTTTTTTAGGCGGCCGCCATTGTTAATGTTAAAGTTAATGGAAAACAATACTGGCTCAGATGGCCGATGGTTAAAGTGGATTTTTCTTTATATTGCTACCGTGTCGTTTTGCCTAACTGACCTATCTAAACTGAATTGTGAGGTTTCGTATTGTCATCACAATTTAACCAAATTTCTGAGGGTACTCTGTTAGGGAAGACGATGTTGACAACTTAAACGTAACTTGTGGAAGTATGACATAATTGTGCTCGGATAGCCATTATGATGTGGAGCTTGTCTTTCATGGAATTCTAATTTATTTATTTATTTTATGTTGAATCACAGGCAGGAAGAGAGGGATGTAGATCATGGCTCAAGCCATGCAGATCTGTCCAGAAGATTGTCTCGTTTGTCAACTGACGATACTTCTTTGACCGGATTGGCACCTGGGATTTCATATTTATTTGGTATAGCATAATGATATTTTAGATGTTTGTATTGGTTGTTGTGGTTTTTATTCCTCATTCTGCGCAATGTAGAGGTTTTGATTTTCTTGAATATTCCTACCCCTTGGTGCTCATCAGTGAATCTCATATTCAAAAAGGGAAAAAAGAATAGAAATTAATACGGCTTTCTTTACTGAAGCGAGGCTTGCAAACTTGGATTGCTTTTTGGCAGATTGTTGTTGCTTTGAAGTTTGACATATGAGAAGCACAGTTTTTCATATATAGCATCATGATTGGATTTTTGTTTCCTGTTAATTTCGAGTATCATCAATATTGTTTACTATTCTGGAGACTTGTTTCTTTCATTTATGCTTGCTTGCATTTTCTTTCCTCAGAGTTTTTGAAGTTGTCTTGCGATTCTCTTACTTTTGCTGTAATGTGACATAAGTTTTGTGATTCCAACTTTTGGAACTTTCTGGCTCTATTTCCTTTAATTTCTTTTATGTTATTTTGTAGGATATGCTTCCTGAGTATATCCATATGCGTGTCGCAGAATCAGTGTTCTTTGCTGGTAAAGCAATCAGGGTTCTCCGTAATCCGAGTACATCCTTTCGGTTTCACGATGCTGCAAGTCATCAACAAATGCAGAGAGGCCCTCAAAAAATTCAAGGGTTTGTTGGACGATTTCCCTTTCTGAAGGAGCCCCTTGTGGACTCAAAGCTCAGTGGAGAGGAATTATTTCCTCAGTCTGAAGCTGATAAGATTGAAACATTGCTTAGAGACCTAAAGGTCTGTACTGCCCATATTCTTTGTTGCCAAGACTCAAGAACAGCATTGGACTCCATGTTCTCTTATTGTTTAAATACAACTGTAGTATCTAAGCTTCCCCTACATTTACTTTTACTTGGATTGATGTTTATAGGAGTCATCTGAGTTTCACAAGAGATCATTTGAATGTGCCGTTGACTCCATTCGAGCAATTGCTGCCAGTCATCTTTGGCAGGTGATGGATGCTTATATCTTTACTCTGTTTTTTTCAAATTTCATTACTCATTTCTTCTTTTTCTTCAGCTCGTGGTCGTTCGTGCTGATTTGAACGGCCATCTTAAGGCTTTAAAAGACTATTTTCTTTTAGCAAAGGGAGATTTCTTCCAGGTATGGAATAGGGGTAACTTACATATTTGTGAATATTTTCTCTGATGTTGAACTGAATCTATATGTTTGTTCTGTGGAGTCATTTGTAGTCAAGTTAAACTTGCAGTTATACTTTTCTTACACTGCGTGGAGTCCTTTGGCCATTGTGTTGTTTGATTAAGTGGCTGATAACTTTTTTCCAGTGTTTTCTTGAGGAAAGTCGGCAACTGATGCGCTTGCCACCACGTCAGTCGACTGCAGAAGCTGATCTTATGGTCCCCTTCCAGCTGGTAAGCTGTAGCTTTCACGTATTCTGAATTTATGTCATTTTGCAATAGAATTTTTAGGCATGACAGTTTATTTGTCTCCAATTTCCTCCTTCAGGCTGCGCTAAAGACGATCAGTGAGGAAGACAAGTACTACTCTAGAGTGAAATTGCGGTTAGTGCTTATGTTGACTTTCTGCATGGTTACATTTGAGACTGAATCTGTAAATTTACTTTTTAAGGCATGTTGGTAATGGCAAACTAAATTTGGTGATGCGTTAGGATGCCTTCATTTGGGATTCCAGTCAAATCTTCCCAAGTAGATTTAATGAAGGGAAAACTTAATGCTGCTCCTCCAAATGTGTCCTCAGAGATGTCCCTTGATGGATGGGATGGTATTTACCTTGATTATTCTGTTGATTGGCCCCTCGAATTGTTCTTTACTCAAGAAGTTCTCTCTAAGTAAGATTCCTTTCCTGTAGTTCTTTATGTTGATTTACTGGGAGAAGGGCACTCTGAACAAGAGTAGCACCTTTTTGGAAAGGAATTAGCATGCTAAACAATTGACCGTGTTTTGACATCAAGAATTTTCCAGGTACTGCAAGGTCTTCCAGTATTTGCTACGGCTAAAGCGAACGCAAATGGAGTTGGATAAATCATGGGCATCCATGATGCATCAAGATCATGTAGAATTTTCCAAACATGTTAATGATAGTGTAAATAGCTCAATGCCTCAGAAACGACGTCAATACCTCAAACCTGCCTGGCGGGTTAGAGAGCACATGGCATTCTTGACCAGGAATCTTCAGTTTTATATCCAGGTTTGTAAGTTTCCTACCATATTCTATTGGAAGAAAAGCTGCACGGAGTGCTGTGTCCACTGAAAGAAAGATGGAAGAAAATAGGGGGGAAAATTATGAAAAGATAGGGCAGCTTAAGTAAGTGAGAAGAAGAAACAATGGGGGAAGTTTTGTAAAAGTTGGCTATTGAAGGTCTAAAGCATAGATTGGACCTATTTATTAATTGCATTCGGTAATCAGTATAAGCTTCAGAAGGTTGGAGTATAGACTTTAAAGTAATCTCCGTAGTTTCATCCAAACATGTGTATCTTTACCATATCTTTCTGTACTGTAGAAGTCAACAGATTTTTTTACTTGTCTTCATCCGTAAAGTATGCTACTCTTAACGTATGGATCTCCCTACAGGTGGATGTGATAGAATCTCAGTGGAATGTCTTACAAGCACGCATCCAAAATTCTGATGACTTCACTGAACTTGTAGGGTACCATCAAGAGTAAGTAAAATAATTTTATTGGTTTATGATTTATTGATTGCTTAAAGATAATACGCAAAACATGAGTTGAATGATTTTTGGATTATGATAGTATTAATAGCATAATGTTAGCACGTATAACATCAACGACTATATGGAAAATTTGTGATTTGAATTATATGTTGTTTCGATACATATGCGAACAAAACATTATCTCCAGGATGCACCATCTGGTTTGTGATTATAGCAATATAGCATCTTCAAAGTCAAGGCACGAAAAGAAAAATGAAATTACCTGTCATTTTGATATATAAACTTGCATAATGGGTGTGGAGAAATTCAATATCTAACAAAACTCCCCCATTCTGGGGAGCCAACTTTGTGGATGAATTATAGAGATGGCCGTGGAAGAATATAATGGCAGTGTCCATTCTTGAGATCTTTTATTGATGGTGGAAATTATCTTATGAGGGCTACCGGAATAAACTATTTCACTGCAGGATACGCTATTTCACTAGTGATCTGTGGTTCCAAATGCATATTCCAGTTATATGTTCTTTCACATGATATATTCTTCATGTTATATTTTGTAGTAGAAAATCTTCTTAAACACAAAGTAAATTTGTTTTGACATGCTACTTTGTGTCTTGGCTATGTTTTAAGCATAATGAACTATCTACCTAATCTCAAATGATCATGTCTTATTGGTAAAGCATGCTCGAAAGAATCTTCCTCTATCCTACCACATTTTGATAGGGGAAGTTTCTCGTTTCCCCTTTTGTTCCACATACCGAAGATTACCACGCTCCATGTACTGAAATTTTCTGGGGATAATGTTTTGCTGGGGTATGACCAGTTTCTATTATGGGGAAAGTATGTGATTAGGGAAGCTTTATTTTTACTTGTCTTGTTAGATGCTGATCTGTATGAATGTTCAACTTAAGAAAAGCATAAAAAAGAGTAAACTCATTTTGATATGAAGTGAAACTCTCTCTCTGACATTAAATATAAGCGGGCTCCATTTCTGATTCTTAAAAACCTTGGATTAATTTTTTATGCAATTCATCTCATACAACTGCCTTTCTTCTGAAGTTTGGTGGGAGGATTCCTGTGGAATAACTATTTTCTCTGAGCATCGTCTTATCATTTGACATTTATAGCTAATATTTCCTTGATGCATTCCTTTTTGGTGTAGCTTGGATTAGCTTCATTCGATTCATTCCACACAATTGCCTCTCTGCTTAGTTCAAGTTTCTAGTTGGACAATTATGGTTCCTAACCATCAATGTTGCACTTCAGACGTTCATGTTGTTGCGCTTCAGACATTCTTGTCTTTGCACACTTCCTTGTCAGATCGCACTCCCTTAGCCCTTAGTTCTCATGTTTTGTGGTGGATCATTGTTGCTCTGATTGTTTAAGCTTGCATCATGAGGCTTACATCTCCGTTCCATCACACGCAGGTACTTATCAGCCTTGATTTCTCAGTCTTTCTTAGATATTGGTTCAGTGTCAAGGATACTGGATAGCATAATGAAACTTTGCCTACAGTTTTGCTGGACCGTCGAGAATCAAGAGGGTTTTTCAAATACAGCCGAACTGGAACAAATTACAGAGGTATTTTGTAAGTTCATTTTCATTAGTTAGGTCCGTGTTTGTCCACGATCTAGATGATTGACTGACAGCTTCACAATCGAGTGACAAAATGATCAATACTCCAACCTTTGACTGCTCTGTCAAAGATCTGTTTCATGCATTGAGAGTCGTTACTTGTTAAAGCCATAGTGTATTACAACAGAAATAGATCGGGGCCTTGATATAACTTTATTCTCATCTTAGCAGAGGGAGTGAACCTTAATACCGACAATATTAGGGAGTAGCACATCAATGAAGAAAATACTGCATGTTGAGTCTAGCATTCTATTGTCGTTCTTTTCGTCAGCAACGTGTGAAAGTTCTAGCCTTGCTATGCTTTCCTCTGGACTAACTGTGTAACATGTATTGGCCAATATACCTTTTAACAAGCATAAAAAATATCATTGTGGCAGGTCTCTTTAAGCACTCATCCTCTATTATAACCTCACCTCTTTTATGTGTTCCAGGAATTTAACAAGAAATCCAACTCCTTGTATACTATATTGCGTAGTAGTAGGCTTGCTGGAAGTCAACGGGCTCCATTTCTCAGGCGTTTTCTTTTACGGCTGAATTTCAATTCCTTCTTCGAGGTAATATTTTCATGAGAAACACCCAACAGTTTTGGGCCTAGGATGTTCACAGGAGCTATAACTACTTCCCTTCATTGACAGGCGACTGCAAAAGGTGTGCTGAATATAGTCAGATCGCATCCCGCCCTTCCTGTTCTGAACCAACTGTAGATCTCGGTTGGCTTTAAGCTCAGGCTTCTACTCCAGTTATCCTCCAGCCTTGATTTTGTTTTTCCTGAGACGTTTTGCTTCATATTATCTCAAGTGATGCTGAGTCGGTGAGTGAATTCCAGTTGCTGCTCTCTCAACTCAAGTATGAGCTGGATGCCTTAGTTTGCTAACTGGACAGCGCTTGTTGGATGGTGAATGCCCGATACGTCCCACGAGCAATCCCAGTTAAAATTGGCATTCATAGATTGGCTGGAGATTGTGAAATGCCTGCAACTACTGATGGCCTCGGATCATCCTTTTGCAGGTCAATTTGGAGTCGCTTCTTTCTTTCTCTGTGGGTGCACAAACTCACAGCTGCATGGATGAATGCGCTTCATGGTTAAGTCTGGTTGTTGACTCGAATCTGCTTATCATCCTATCCTTGCCGCTAAATGATTCAGAGTATGGGCAATGAGATCGACAGGGTTTTTTGAGGTCACTTGGATCTTTAATGCTCTGTTTCTAGGTAATGAAATAGTGGTTTTGCCTGTAATTTATTCACATATCTGGGTTTGTGAAGCTTGGATTTATGGTGTGTTAAGTAATGTAGGGGAATTTTTTTAAGGATGCTTTGCGATGAGTTCAAATGGGTCTCGTAGTTTTTCGGAAACATGATATGATAAATCTGTGGCCTGAGCGATTTTGGCTGTCCATTTAATCTTGTGTATATATTAAAAATTTTGTGTGCATGATGTGGCTCTATAATTAGACATGTCAAAATCGATCATAAACTTATTTTTAATTCACATTTGATAAGTTGAGTCTTTATATGGATTAATTATATTCAGTAAATGAGTTTATAATGATAAAATCCAAAATAATATGGGTTTTAAATAGATTTATAATTTACTTAGACCCAACTTATCTCTATAACTCTTTCTTTACTCTCTTGCTCTCACTTGATTTCACACTTGTTCACTTCACACTCTCATCTCAATTTTGGTATGAGTATTCCTATATTGGGTTAAATATAAAAGTATTATAGTAATATAAGTTATGTTGGATATGAGTCACTAAATTTGTATTATATAGAAATGAATCAAAAACAAGTTAATTAGGTTAAAGTGGGTCGAACCATTCTCAACTCAACCTAAATCACAAAGAAAGTGTGCGTGTTTAGATGTGCAAGTGTTATACTAGTAATCTCACAATATACATCTTTTTTCGAGGCTAGGAGCAATTAAAAAGTATGCACATGACATTATGTACTCAAGACTTTGTATTCAACGAGCATTGGATTCTCTCGATACATGAAATTTCGGAAAAAAAAAAGAAAAAGTTGAATGTGTCTGTGCTCTTGATGCTCGGTCATGTAAAGATATTTCTAATAAATCCATCAGCATATGCTTCTTCTCCATCAAATGTAGCTTCCTCCATGCCTATTTGATACATCTCTATATAAGAAATCTGACTTGAGCACCAAGAGTACCTGCGATAGGAGAAGGCTTTTGAGGATCTGCCTCAACAATGGAAGCGTCCATGTCCGAGGCCCGGGGCCAACCACCTGATGGTGAGGGGTTATGAGGGCCAGAACGAAATCCAAGGTCTATGCTCCAAAAAATACCTTCCAAAGTGGGTATAAGAAGTTGTCCAAAAAAAAAAAAGAGGGTATAAGAAGCGAAAAAAAGAACAAAGAAAAAAAAAGAACAAAGAGTCATGATAATATAGGAAACTAACCTGAATAAATCCTTCCTATATGATGCCAGAAACTTTGAGAGAGGAAAGCACCACAAAGATGACCCAGAGCAACATGAAGTAAATACTGGTTAACCAAGCCCAAGGCTTTGGCCCTCCCAATTCCGCACCCAACGTGAGACGCCGAAGCACGAGAACTGATATACACCCCACAGACGTAGAAAAGAACACGAGCAATGAGAAGCTAAGTCCGGCTGCATTCTGGATTCTCAAAGGTTCCCGATACACAATGAAGTTGTATGCGGTGTCAATTAGCCATGGGACGCCTATGCCAACATATATATTCACTGAATTACTACAAAACACAGCAAGAAAAAGAAAATGGTCAGTTCAAAGATTTCAGTAAACTCGGGGTAGTGCTGGATCATTTCTTTTGAAAAACCAGATGAACTACGTGGATATGGTGCTGCAAGCTCAACAAAGAAGCCACAAAACATGGCCTTAACACATCAGACAAGGCTGACATCAGACGAAGAATATTAATTGTTCAGTGCTCCTTGTTGAATAATCTTTCATTTCATGAGTAGCTATGAGAGAGACAGTCAAAGAAAGTGTAACTAAACTTGTTTGCATATTTCCAAGTAAAATTTTCACATGGAAACTAGAGAAAAGAAGTAACGACTAAGGAGAGAAGTGCCCCTGTATTTAAAGGAAATGTTTTGTTAGCAATGATATTATGGATTTAATAATCAGATCAGGTGAGTTTCTTCCAATCAGCAGAATTACAGTTTCTACACGCACTATTGTCTCACAAATACCCCAAAATTACTGGTTGCTCACCATACAAAATGAATATTTCAGTTGCGATTGGCTACAGGAAATTTTCCAAATCCCCATCTCACAGGCAGCGGAGGGACGGCTTTCAGATAAAAGTCAAACTGACAACTATATGGTTCGAGAAAAACAACATTTATAATCGTGCACACGGGTGAATGCGAGTGAGGCAATGTTATTTAATTAAGTAAACCTGCAAGTGATGTTTGCAATGGCAGAATCAGCTGTTGTCTGCCTTTCAGCAGCAATCTTACTAGCAACTAAGTCTGGCCAAGACGTTCCACTAGCCAGTGCGGTAAATGCTATGACATAAGCATTTATCCCTGCACAAACACTAAGAATGTAAATGACTACCTTAGACAATTTGTGGCTGACCTCAAATTGCCACCCTCTTTAAATCGAAACAAAGATTGGTAACACTAACAGTAGCAAATTTTAGGTACCTGTCACACAGCTAATTAGATCTGTGAGTTTGGTCACCACATAAGCTATTCCACTGATAAAGGTTAAAGAGCAAATGAAAGCAATCCAGCCATGAGCAATTTGGCAAGGAGGAACTAAAGCAAACATGAGCCTCCAGGGTGCAAGAAGTGACTGCCACAACATTCGCAAAGCCCGCACATATATGCTGTCAGACTTCTTCGTCTCAGCGCTCTCCAACTGTTTAAAAAATGACGGAGACTCAAAAAGGAAAAACGCAGGAGATCGAAAAAGGACGAGGATATCATTGTCAGACAATGTTAATATAAATCATGAAGTTCCTCCAACACTGAATCATTTAATTTCATTGCTGATTACAACTAAATTATACAAACTGCATAAAAATTTGTGAAGTTTTAGTGCATCTTTTCATGGAGACATCAAGCCTGGCCAAGAGAAAACAAAAGAAAAATTGAAAGATAGATGACAACCAAGAACTTATGTTCGGGCCCTAGCATGTAAACGAAATAATAATGACTCCCGCTTTTTGTCACGTTTGCATGCCTAAAACAAAAAGAGAATAGGCTTCCCCGCAAAACAAAGGAACTGGGCCAATGCCCATTACAATAAGGTTCTTCTTCATTTACTTTAAATAGGAAAAACTACAGAACCATCCTCAAGTTTCCCCAGTTACACTTTGCATCCCCCAGTTTCAAAACCAATACTACACACCCTCAAGTTTCAAAATCCAACTTTTTGCACCTTGAAATTTTGAAAGGACCACACTTTGCGCCGTCCATTTTCAATGGTTTAACTCCAAGGTAAAAAGGATTCAGTTTTTCAAAACCTTAGGGAGTGAAGTGTACATTCTAATGCAAACTGTAGAACAAGAAAAAGTTGGGATAGTTTATGTTATTTTCACTGAGCATGCAACCTGTAGCATAAGAGAAATTGAGATTGTTTATGTAATTTTCCTTCAAGGACAATTTTGACTCTCTGCTAGAGTTTGAATAGTCGAACCAAAATTAAAGATGCTATCTCTACGCAGAAAAGAGGAAAGTTGTGTTCAATTCACTCATTCTATTTGGACTTGATTGTAATCCTTTGTACTACTTTCCTTCAACGAGAATGCCATCCACTGAAACCCATGTTACGCCATTTCATAAGTTCAAATAGATGTAGTTCTAACCATAAGAAAGTAGAGTATAGATCAAGTGAACCATATTAGGGAGCAAAAAAGTAAAACAACTCAAAAAAGTGTCTGCCATATCAAATGAATGATTGATCTTGCAAGTTGCAAGAACAGACACCCAATATGTACATGAAGAAGCATACATATGAAATTCGAAATGAATAAAAAAAAAGAAAGAAAAAGGAAAGATGGGTGACGTTATTAACCCTCCAAGTAATGACTTTTTCCTTGAAAGTCGGACTTTTTAAAACAAGCAGTTCCTCAACATGATCAGTGGCGTCATTCGTGCTTTAAAGAGAGACATACAAACCTGAGCATTCCATTAAAATGTTGTCATCCAAATAGATGAGCAAAATTTGAACGTTGCCCTTCATTTCTAGGTGGGTAGTCCAAAAGAACTAATGTAGATAGCATAACTTACCATCAGCGCATCAACAAACTGTTCCTTCCAAAGTGAAAGCACATGATGTTCATCAGAGGTTTCGGCTAAATCACTGCCAGGTACATGGTGATAAATTGGACCTAAAAGAATGATCCTCCTCAAATTAAAAGGTTCATGTAAAATCAGAGTAGAAGCTGAACAAGTGGAATAAAGAAGCCTACCAAAAGCATGCGGAACTACCAGAACACATATAAATAATGTTACTCTAAGCATACAAATATTTGCTTCTTGGTGTAAGAACTTATAAACATTATTTGTGGCAAGCCAGGTCATTTACCACATGCACAGTATAAATGTGACACGCACCTTTTAGATCCCATGCGCTAAATGTAAATGTAACTAAGAGCAGCTGGACAGAGAATAAAATCTAAAAGGGAAAAATATGGTATAGCAGACCAGAAAATAGATGTCAACTATTTACATGACACAACGAATCAAATTAACAATAGCTACAGCATGTCACATGTTTGCTCACATGGACATGGAAGCAGTGTCTATACGGTGGTGCCACTAGCAAAAGAACTTATCAGCCAAGCAGGGAGAAACAGTAAGTGAAGAATGTGGTTGTTTAGCATGTCATGTGCAGCATAACTACAATAAAGCAAATAAGTGCAGGAAAGATCTGCACAACAGCAACTTCAGAGATTGACCTGTTCCACTTCTAGAATGGATGGAAAAGATGTCCACAATACTCCTTTCATTATTTTCACCAATTGGAATTATCTCGGAGTGCTCATCATCAACATTGTCTGCATGTTTATTTAAAGTAGCCTCTTCTGGCACCCAGTCCTCTGGCCTCTCTCCCCTTGCTCTTTGGACAGGGAGAAAAGGCATTGTCAATATGAAACATTATGAGACGGTCAACTCAATTAACAGATATAATCTGATGAATCCTTAGTTCAAACAAAAGGTATCAGGGAGATTATTTAGACATACAAAGGAAGATATAAGTAGGGCCAGCGCTTGTCTTGAGCATATGCATGTACCAGTAGTAACCCGAACTGCAGCACAGTCAAAAGTGCCTCCCAAAGCGTGACAATGTCAGGAGTCCAAACCTGCATCGATGTCAAACATCCCTGAGTAACAGGTTTGGCAGCTAATGGCCCCTTTAACAAGTTCAAGCAATTTCTCTGATAACTGCATCAGATTACAAAGCTCGATAATCTTATTAGTCAATATAACCATCTATGGCCGGAATTTGTCACTAGTTTCTTTGAAAAAACAGAATGTCACTTGGAAACACTTTAATTTATCACATCTGTAAAAGAAAGAAGCAAGTCGAGAGAAATTCTAATGTTATCGCGTCCTGTCAGAAAGCTCAATCATTTAAGTTTTCGGCAATATTACCTTCAAAATTATGTACAGCCAAAAATAAGCCCAGAAAGACCAAAAGAGCTCCACTACCCAAACGCCAAGATCTGATATCTTCTTCAATTCACCAGCTTTAGGAACCAAGACACAGACAGCATGAATAGGAAATAGGTCAAATGCAGCAGAGCCTACAAGCGTTCCAGGACCCAAACCTAGGATAAAAAGATTCTGCAAAATGTTAGCAAAGCAAGATTTATCTGTTTGCTCGCACAAAATTTAGCATGAACCAATGTAAACTATAGATCAAGCATTGAGGCTGGGAAGATTATAGTAGGAGCTATAACAATCAGATCAGTATAATGTCCACAAGAGTTGAAGGAGATGGAAGAGTTCCTGGACCATGTTCAAAATGAGCATAAAACAGTATATCTTTGTGGAGTGTGTCATTTACTGTAAATAAATATATAATTTGACAAAGATATCACAAGGAGCAACAATTAGATTGAAATTCTAAAACAAAATCATCCACTGTCTTCAGAAAATAGGCCAAATAACAAAAAAAAGCACAACCTTTTATTACTATGACATGTTTAACATGACCTTTCAAACTTACCAAAAAAATGCACAATATCTGGTCTGTTTGACAAAAATAGCAGATGTTACCATTCCGTCCATAGCCAAATGGTATGGATCTTTATTTGAAAGGTCCTACTCTGAAGAAAATACTAGATATCTTTTTAGAGAGAGAGAGAGAGAGAGAGAGAGAGAGAGAGAGAGAGAGAATTTTTTACACTTGTTTAAAGAAAATAACGTAATTTCACTGTTGAGGAGGCACCATGAAATCGATATTAAGATGAAAGTGAACTGCATTTAGGGGGTTGCGAATGTATTGCTACTAGCCATTACTAGTTGTCAATGCAGTAATAGTTAGGTGAACTGACATGAGCACAAGATAACACCTAGAATGGATGGAATACTAGAAGATGCTATTTTTGTCACAATAGTAAAAGGTTATGTATTTTTTCGGTACATTTGAGAGGCCGTGTTAATTGTAGCGCATATGCTTTGCTTTTTATACCTTTGAGAGGTCGAGTTAAATTTATCACAGAGGTGAAAGGCTGTGTCTTTTTTGTGGTATTTGGCCCAGAAAAGATCACAGAGTCTTCTACACAATAAACAGCATTTTTGGGTCAACATTTCTTCAATAAAACTTCCCAAACCATTTTAGAGATAGATCGATTCCCTAAATCCAAAAAAACTGGAATATATTAATGCTAGCACCAGTCGGTTTTGTTTGAGCAAAGAGTATCTCGCAAAATTACAAGGAATTTAACACAAAAAGTCGCAGCCTTGAGCATAAATGATATTGGCAAAGTAAGATTTCATTACTACAGAATGACAAATCAGAGATGCTTTTGTTAATAAACTTGCTTCCATTTCCGGTGATAATGATGGAATCAGTAAATTTTAGAAGTTGTCCAGGTAAATGACATTCTTAGACAAAACAAGTACGGGAGTCCAAGACTTACCTCCAGCATAGAGGTCCCCCAGGTTTCTTAGAGCATCAATAGTAGCTAAAGATATTTGAGGGAAGCTAGTTCCAAAAGCCAATAGAGTAATGTCTGCAATAGTGTAATTCCACACCTTTTCTTGTGTAACCACCTTTGAATTCGTATGAGGATCTATCTCTACCACCTCACGTGTCTGCTTCACAACATTCTCCATAGAACGGAAAAACCTTGCGGTGATAGCTGATAATCCAATAAAGCAGTACGCAAGACCAAGGAAATAGAGGAAGGTTCGGAAGGCATCTCCAAGGGCTGTTTCACCAGGAAAAAGCAAGTAGCTCTCACATACTTCCTGGCCCAAAATGCCGGAAAAGCGGAGTGTGCTATTACTCGGTGGATTATGAACTGAGGTCATATTTATCAAGCCCAAGGCACGGTTCAACAATGCGGATGTATATGTCAAAGTTCACATTTCCTGCATCACCATTGATCAACATAAACCCAGCTGCACTAGGCATCGGAGCAAAAGAGCGCAAGCTTAAAAACCAGCTTTAACAAAGCATATCCCACTCAAATAGAAAGAGGACAATCATATATATATACATATATATATACAGCTATATATTCCTATTAAAATCTCAGCCTTACGTGCACAGTGAACAATCTAATTCCCTCGGTCTCATCGACAAATTCAATTCGCGATAACCACAGATAAAGCATAGTAATGGATTTATCAAGGGGATCCTAATATCTGTAACATGATATACTTCTAGGAACATTTAAAGACAAGGGATGCCCTCAATTCCATTAGAAAGAGGACAGTTCCACCACTGCAGTCACTTCCATCACCTCCTCTCCGTCTCATCGAAATGAGAGAGAGAGAGGGCGAGATAGATTTGAATCTCGTCATGATGCTCGCTCGCACACCTCCCAAATCCCACGGTCGACCCTACTTCTTCCGCCAACAAGCTCCCCCAAACTTAAAACTATCGCGCGCAGAGCACGAGACTAAGCTCCCAGAGAACGCAACTCCGAGCGCATGATCGATCGCTACCAGCCATTGACAGTGCACAGACAGGCCGCCCCCCACCGCAATTTGACCGCAAGGTAACTATCGTGCGTCGCCACAACAGAGAACGAAGAGCAGCGGATGTTCAAAAGCAGGAGATCGCATTGCGACGACGTCCGAATCGGAACGCCCGAAACCTCGCGGTGTCGAACACACGCACGCACAAAAGAGAGAGAAAAAACGCCGATCGACACGCGGAAAGCTCGCGTGCGACCGCGGCGGCGCGGATGCGAACCGCAAGGAGAAGAGAAGAGAGATCGATGGATGCACAGAGCGATGAGCCGAACTTACACGAGGGAAACTCTCCGCCGGGTGAACCGCCGCGAGAGGAGGCGGCGAGGAGACCCCGCGGCGGAACGTAAGACGGTGGGGGACGGGCGCACGGCGGCGGCGAGCATACATGGCTCGGGCGGGGCCTCTTGTCAACGGTGATCAGTAGATTACTGGCAACTGGCAAGGGGCGGCATTCCCCTTTTTTTTCTTTTTATTTAATTATTTTTTTTTTGCGGCCTCGATTTAATTTGAAAAACTCGACCAACAACAATAAAATTTAAAAAAGAGTGGGGTCCACACATTTGACCGAAACTCGAGCACGTTTTCCCCATTTTTTTTTTTTTTTTTTTTTCCAAGGTCGTTCGCGACCCGAACCCTCCACCGTCCCGTCCGGGGTTGACAGCTGTTACAGCCGCAGCCGAGAAGATGTTCGGTGGCGCCAGGTCAGGAGCTGACGTGTTCCTCCCGTCCATTTATAAGCTGACACGTGGCTATGGCGGGGAATAAAAATATGATGTGGAAATCGAGTGACATTAGAGCGCCGGATTTGGGACGTGAAAAAAAAGAGAGGATTTCTCTAGGTGTAATAGTATAAATGGTCAATTAATTTTGGTTCAATATACAATGTAAATCTAAATTTTTTAGTTCGATATCTGATATTCCTAAACTTTTAATACGTTCGATCGATTTTTAAACTATTGATAAATATTCAATGCAATTCCTAGACAAATTAAAAGTTCAGAGATGATATTTGCATATTGAGTTAAGATTCAAAGATTATATTGAACAAATTAAAAGTTGAGGGATGTCATTACAAATTAGATCAAAGTTCAAAAATTATTTGTCATTTTCCAATTTTCTTCCTCAGTATCTCCAAGGACAAATCATGGACGATAGGACAAAATCATATTGAAGGCAAGCTCATAAACACAATAATACAAATGATGTAATAGCCATTATGCGGGGCTCCCACATTACCGACACGAGATACCATTATAAATTTATCAAAAATGAAGAAGACAAGACACGATCATGGAACCTTACCAAAAAAAAAAAAGACACGATCATGGAAAATATACAAAAACGAAACGCCAGCCCACGCCACGAAGACAGAGACAGGAACGATGAAACAAATGGGAAGCAAGGAACATGTGGTGATGCGCTGCCTAAAGATAGGAAGTTAGGTTTACTATCTTTTTCATATGGTTTCACGTGGAGATACGGGATGCCTCTTTCTGGGCAAACAGGAGGACAACGTCCGATATTTTTTTCCAACAAGAAAAAAAGTTTAAATTCTTTTTCTATTTTAATAAACATGTTTCTATTTTTTTTCAAACCATCTTAAAAAAAATGATCTTCTTTAAATATTTATGATTTCGAATTCTCTTTATTTTTATTTTCATCTAGATAAGAAATTTTATGAACTTGGTTGTCGGTAAATTGAATTTTTTTTGGTCGAAATCGGTAAATTGAATTAAATAAGCAAATATTATCTGGATTCATTGTCGAGGAGAGTTCGATAGTAATATTGTATGATAATACAAAGTAATTACAATCATGTGATAGTATATATTGAATCAAATTAAGACGGGACTTGTATGGCATCTAGTGGAAATACCGTAGCACGAGCACGACAATTCATCAGTTTTCCTAACTTGTTGATTTGCAATACCTCTTAGTGCTCATATGTGCGGCTTTGGTTTACTAGTGCTCCATTTCCGATGGAAATTTTCTTCTACAACAATAATAGATTCCGGAATTCAAAATTTCTCCGAGGAATAAGACATGTTTATCAAGTCCTATTGGGTGCATTCCAGGAGTACAATCTTTAATGCACCAAATCGATACGGGGGAATTTTCGCTTAAGATAGCCCAAGACGTTGATTTGTCGAAGTACGCCGAAGCTAACTTGGGCACCATCTGACTACTAGATAAATTGAAAAAGAAGAAGAAGCAAGAGATAAAGCACGCATTAACCTTAGTGCATTTGCCATTGTAGATTTTTTGCTTTCGACCGTTTCCCACAGCCTGATTTGATTACGAAATAGTTTCAAGATGTGGAAGTGACGAAGATGCTATTGGCCCATTCATAATTGATCCATGACCACGAGATTAACATGCAACTACACTAGCCAGCTGGACTTGAAGAAATGACATTGTACCTTGTTGCAAGGAGAGCAACTGCTTGGAGGAGAAAAACAGCTACTATCAGTATAACATGCATTATATAATTGACGGAGCAATCGATTAAAGAGGTAATGACACTAATGATGCTTGAAGTTTTGCTCCATAATGTCCATCCCCTGATTTTTTGTTTGTTTGTTTGTTTTTTTTTTTCAATGTCGTTCCGGAACTTTATAAAGTAATTCAATGTGGTCTTTTCGTTAAAATTATTAACCAAATCTACTATGTGGGTGGAATACTTTTGTTCAATTTCGTCCCAATACTCTGCTAAGTTTGCGCCAGAACTGTTCTTTTATTCTCTCTCAATTGCATTATGTCAAATTTAGTTATTATCCCAACACAGGATATTCATTAATTATTCTATAACATTAAATCCCAAACGCAACACGTTAATAAATGGATTATACAAATAAAACCTTTAACATGAATTAAAAATTCTTATTTACATAAAACTAAAGTAAAAGCATGTCGTGTTAAGACAAGGAACATTTTAAGTTTCTTACCTAGACGAGTCCAAGCATGTCGTAAACAAGTAAAAGTATTAATTTATACTTGATATGGTTTTACTATTCTTTATGATTAAGCTTATATGAACACACTAATCCGTGTAGTCTGTATGTCTTGTCAGTGGCTTGTGTAAAAAAAAAAAAAAGGTTTTAAAGACGAAATTGAACTAATAAATGAAGTTCAATTACAAAATTGAACTAAACAAAATAACAAGTTAGTAACTCTAACCATTGCTTTAGCAAATTTCGTGAAATTTTTAACGAACCATGTTGAACAAATATAAAAGTTCAGGAATGACAGTGCACAAAAAATATTGAAAGATGGTATTGAATAATGAGGAAAAATTCAAGGACTACTAATATTATTACCCATGATTAGAAAATGTCAGAAAATTTAACAGGTACCGTCCACAACAGGAAAGTATACAAATTATAAACAGAGGCCTTCAATGGTACTGTCACCAACTATAAAGAGCCAGATGCCTTCACCAGATACCTGTTACCAACTATAAACAGCCACAGTTCAGCCAAGGGCGATGCTTCTTCTCACCTCAAGGAAGGTCTTCAAATATAACCTGCACAGAGATCCAAAGTCTAATAATTTCTGTAGTAATTACGAGTGTTAGAGCTTGGAACCATACACATCATCATCATGTCAATTCTCCGTGCAGTCATTCACTGTAATTGTGAAGGCGAATAAAATTTTCATGATAACAATATTCGGGAGAATATTATAAACTTACAATTTCCCACAGGCCTTACAGGATTTTTCAAGTCGATGTCCTCTTGGTATATGACTGTACTCCCAGGGCTCGAGGTTCAGACCACTCGATATAATGCAAAGTTCAAACTGAATCTTAACAACCCGACACCTGCCTTTTGAGGGTATTGACTGCCAGAATTTGTGTGGATGAATTATTGTTTCAGTCAATGTCATGTCCAAATTTCTGTGGCCACACGGACCTATGAAAATTGACAGGACCCTCCGAGTTTCATCAAATTAACCCAGAAAATTTTTAATCTACCAGAAATCTTTGCAAGAGCAAACTCCTTCATTGAAGTGGTGAAACCGATTGCAGTCCCTGATCACGATCTCGCGCCTGTAGACGTTGGATATCATCTTTATGGCAACGTGACAATCACCGCATATTCTAAGGTTCTTAATGATTCGCACGGGAGTACCGGCACTTGTTTTTAAAAAGCAAAATGCTATAGCCAGTCTTTCACTATGAAGGGATAGAGCAAGCTCTTTTGCTTCCTCATCCAAATCAAGCAATACTTCTTTTGTGTTTCCCACATAACCTGCCTTCTTCAGTTTCGTCATGATCTCATCAAGCATCATATAAATCTCCTTAGTTTCCGGATGGGAATCATCTCCCACAAAAAACTCATGAAGTATCCCATCAAGCTCTACTAAGCTACACCCAGGGACTTTATAAATGCCCTTTGCTTCCATTAGATTTCTGACTTGCCTCACTTCATTCCATCTACTCAATTTCGCATAAACATTTGATAGAAGCACATAGGCACCACTATTGCCAGGATCCAGCTGGATTAGCTTTCTGAGCGCAATCTCACATGTTTCAATGTCACCATGTGTCCTGGATCCACTCAGTAGAGCACCCCATATAAGCACATCAGGCTCCATAGGCATCGATTTCACCACGGTCCATGCTTCCTTTAGTAGACCTGCTCTCCCAAAAAGATCCACAAGACAACCGTAGTGTTGAATCATCGGAGTTATTCCATGCTCCTCGCTCATTTTCCTGAAAAATTCCTTCCCTTGACTCACCAAACCTCCATGAACACAAGCACAAAGAATACCCAAGTATGTCACACTATTAGGTTTCACACCTTGCTGTCTCATGTCCGAGAACAAGTCTAGACATTCCCCAGCATGACCATGCATTGCCAAGCCCGATATCATAGCACTCCAAGCCATCACATCCTTATTAGGACCCAAATTGCCGAAAACCAACCTCGCCCTCTCAATACTCCCGCATTTAGCATACATGTCTATAAGACAAGTCCCCAACACAACATCAACTTCTATCCCACATTTGTCAATATAAGCATGAGCCCACTTCCCATGTTCCAGCGCACCCAACCGCCCACACGCCGAGAGCACTCCGGACATGGTAAACTCGTTAGGCCTAACCAAATCACCTTCCGCGAGTTGCATCTCCCTGAACAAAGCAAGCGCTTCCTTAAACTCCCCACACCGAACGTACCCATTGATCATGCAACTCCAAGATATCACGTTCTTCTCGGGCATTTCGTCGAACAGCGCACGGGCAGCATCGCTCCGGCCCACTTTCAGGCACGCGTTGACGATCGAATTCCAAGACGGCAAATCCGGTTCGGCAATCTCGTCGAACACCCGGCGCGCGAGGCCCGCGTCGTGGCAAGAAGAGTACATGTTGATGAGACAAGTCCGGACGAAGGCGTCGCGGTCGAGCCCAAAGGCGAAAACTTGAGCGTGGATCTGCCGACCCGATTGGAGATGGGGAGCGGAATCGAAGCACTGGAGGAGGAAAGGGAAGGTGTGGAAGTCGGGTTCGACGCCGTGGGAGCGCATGCGGGCGAAGACCGACAGCGGAGGTCGGAGAGGGACGGCGGACTGGGCATGGGCTCGAATGATGTTGTTCCAGACGAAGGATTCGAAGGTGCGGTGAGCGAAGTTGAGGGTCGGGTGCGTTAAGGAAACGAGCTTCGTGCTTGCGGAAGGTCGCATCTGGTGAAGCTTAGCGGAACGCATGGAATGGCGCCAAGGGGCGCGTTCTCTCCATTATAGCAGAGCAGGGGAGAGCTACAGAAGCTTGTATGGCAATGACATGCACGTAGACAAGATCAGAACTGAAAAGCCATCACCATAACCTCGGGTTCTAAATAAATAAATCTTTGGCCTTTAATTTGGCCGGAAAAGAAAAATGCCAAAAACAATTTTTAATTTTTTTTTTGCTAAAATTCAAAAAATAGTTTTTTAATTTTAAAAACTAATGAAAATATGGAAACTTTTGTACGGTGCTCATTTAAGCGCGAATGATAAGTTCTATTTTTGTTCCCCAGACAGGTTTCTGAATAGAGATACGCGTTTAATTTCATAAAAACCAACCTCTATGCTCATGAGAATTCATAATTTCATACAAAATGCAAATCTAAGCTACTTCACATTTAAAAAAAGAGACTATTTCCACGTATAAATGATAAATATAATCAAGAAATTTGTAGATCGTGATAATACGTTTTTGCAGTTTGGTTTGGTTTCGAAAAATTGAAACCAAATCAGACCACATGAAATGGTTTCGTTCGATCCGTTAACCGGTTTTTCTCAAGAAAGTACTCAATCCACGGATTTAAACCTTTTTTTGGCACGCCCCTAGTTAGAATTATACATTTTTTTTCCTAGGGATGTGAAATTTTTAGGCTGTCTACTTCCATAAAAGGAAATAAGCATCACGTCAAACCAAATTGAAAATATTTAATTTGTAGTTGCTTTTGAACTCTTTGGTTAAATTCAAAGCCAACTATATTCTAATTTATACGGGTCTCAGTGGAGCCATTTTACATATAATCTCTCACGGATTTATTTGCACTGCGCAATAATAAATATCCTTTATTACGTGGTCTACTAGTCGTTGCTCAATCGATTTATGCCAGTAGCTGCAGTAATACAATATGGAGGATGCAAGTGTCATATAAATCAAACTACCGAATCAGAAAACCTCCTTGCTATCTCTGCAGCCCTATCTCCTTTATTACTGAGCGATCATTTAGGGGCTTTAACTGGTGATCCGGGCTATTTCATATTCGCCTGGAGTTTGCTCCTAGAAATATAGCCATCCCTACCCACTCACGTCAATCCCAGGAATCTCTTATCCATTCCCTTGAATTCACAAAACTTTTGTCGCCCCATCACCGCAGGTGTAGAGCATTTAGTATTTTGTCCTCTAAAATTCAATTAGGACCTCTTTTAGAAAACGAATTTAGTATGTTCAAATTTTTTGATTCAAGGCATCAACGTTATGATGCGAACATGCTACTTTTTCTCTCAATTCACTCCACATTTAGATTGTCCCTGGCAACTTCAATCTCAAACATCTTAAACAAGACTTTCCTGAGCGTTGGCTTTATTTTGCTAAGTTGGAAAGAGGGGTCAAACTCAAAAGGACTGAATTGAAGAAGAGCTTCCAATGGCCCAGAAGACCTCGACATGTTTGCGTTACTCGAGTATTCTGCATCAACCTACACACTTTGCAAAGAAGCAATGTCGCAACGGGCGAGGGCTTTCAATAGTTTTTTTTTTTTTTTTGATAACCGAGGTGTCTACGCGGCCGGCGAGCTAGGGGAGGGCTTTCAATAGTTCAACTACATACAATATAATAAACATCCTGTTATCCGTCCAATGTAACATGGCGATGCCTAAGCGCATTCACTTAAGAACCTCACAAAAGGAGGAATCCTTGAAACTTCATATGAACAATCGATGACCTTTTGATCCCATGCGCCACAGAAAGTTACTCAACATCATGCAGACATTTCCGTATCGCAGCTTGGAAATCATCGGGCTCGATGTCTGCGGGAGGGTACATACGAAAAACATACGAGATGGGCTTGGATACCTCCATCGGTTTCTTGGTGGGTATAACATCCGACAGTTCCCCGTAGCTCTGCTCGGCGAAAGGTAATGACTTGGTGAGAAAGAAGAAGCTGCTCCTTCCCAGCTTCTCCACCTGGAACAATAATCACAAAGGTGTCAAAACAACACTGGGGGCTAACGACGGATATCTACAAAAGATGTCTTGAACACACTATTATGAACTTTAGCAAAAGAGTTTAAAGATGCTACTTAAAACCAAGCTGAAGGATTCATCAGTGTAACTACCAATTAGCAAAGATACACTCTGAGAACAAAAATAAAAATCTAGTTTACTGGCCATGCACGGAAATAGCGAGCTCTCTGCCGATCACATGCAATTGCCTGATCAGTCGATCACCTATTCCTTACAGATCCCATGAGCAAGCAAACGCAGCAATGACAAAAAAAATCGCTACCATCTTTCAGATGCTGTAATTACCTGCAGTTCTGAAAACCTAAGGTTATTCATGGTAAGAACAACCGCCACTTCACATAAAGCGTCAGCAAGTAGCCGAATTGCCAGATACTCGAAGAAATTCTTCATTAACCTTCCCTGTCCCTCCAAATTTTTTCCATATCCGCAAATTTCAAAATCAGGAAACCACAAGACACATTTCACTGACATCCACAGAACTTGACTCTCCGCAGATTTCCCTATGATGGTTTGGTATGGGTGATGGAGTCCCCACATAATCTTGACATCAGTCAATGACGGGTCAGATATGGAGGATTCCAGAAGATGTGTGGTGGCAACCATTCTAAAAGGATCATAACTCCGAGCAATGTTGGACGTAAAATGGAAGTTGGTGTCATCCAAGATGAGAATCTTCCCATAATCCGCAACAGGAAATAACCGAATAAGTAGTGCCGGGTCACCATCGTCATTTTCTGGGATGCATGAACTTGGCTTAGTGACTGATGAAAATGATGTGCCCAGACCATGAGAGAAGGAACATGAATCACCGTTTCGACAACCCTGCAAGTCCAATTACCCAATCAATTAATGAATTACTTTCACTTTGGGGAATAAAGTAGCAGCAGAGATAAAAACATGACTTAAGAGCATATGAGGAAAGTGGCATGACTTGGACATAATCAGCTACAGGCTCATGTACACGAGCAATCCCAATACCACCCTTTTGAAACTCTTGCTTCAGACAAGGAGCGACCTATTTATGCTCAGAAGCCTCTAATCTCTTAGGAGGACTATGTGCAAGCAATCCCAATACCAGCTTTTGGAACTCCTGCTTGTGACAAGGAGTGACCAATTTAAGCTCAAAAGCCTCGGAGGACTATAAACGCAAAATCCAGAAGTTTATTTGCTTCTATGACCTTTTCAACATCCATGAAGCATCAACGAAATTCTTTTGTGAAGTACCTATCAAGGTTTATTTAGCTTTGCAGTAACTTCTGCTATAACCTTTAGGTCCTGTTTGGTTCAACTTTCCAATTGCTACTTGGGAGAATGCAAATACCTTTAGGTTAAAGTTCATTGGGAAAATACAAATAGCATTTGGTAAAAAATCCTTTATAAAACTATTTGGCCCAAGTAGTATTTGGCAAATTTTTTTTTTGTAAAAGGGCTTTGGGAATTGTCTTTTTTATTAAAAAAAAAACTTACCCTACCTTTCACTGGAGCCGGTGAAAGCCTATGGTTGTCGGCGAGCTAGATCTGGCGCTAATGAGCCAGATCTGCTGGCTGTAGCCATCACCTTAGGCTGGGCAGCCGGCGCTTGGGTCACGCGACCTAGGCAGCCGGCGCTTGGGTCGCGCAACCCAGGCGACGGCCACTTAAGGTCGAGCAACCTAGGTGCCGGCTGTCTGTGGCTGCGCGACCTAGGCGGCAGACGACCTCGTGCGACCCAGGCTGGCGGTGCATGGGCGGTTGCGCGACCTCAGGCGGCCATCACCTGGGTCATGCGACCTCGCCTGCCTCTCGCCGGCCCGATCCAGTGTCGGCCGCCCTTGCCAGCCTCCCTCGTCGGCCGTCTTACGAAAAAGATGAACAGTAACAAGAGGGACAAAACTAGAATGAGCCAAAATAAGTAAGAGTAGTTTGGGGACAAAAAATTTGGATTCGGCATTCCAAGTGCTAGGCCGAGAGCTAAATCAAACGGTTTAGTATTTTGGGAAGGGGCTTTCAGCCAAAAGCTGAACCAAACAAGGCCTTATTGCTGTAGCCTGTAGTTGTGTTATGGATATGGCTTCAAAATGAGCATAATGGAGCGTGTTCTAGAAGTGCTATAGACCTTCAAATATAAAGTAACAATACGAACTCTCCAGATCAGAGCAACTTCTCCAGAAGCTGCTTACCAGCTTTGGAGTGCTTGCCAAGCATCTAAGAAGAATCGGAGCACTCCGAAAAAACTAGAGCAGGTGCCAAGCAGTGCTCCTAGGCGCATGTTCCAAGGCGACTTTCAATATGAGACCTCCAAGTGACAGAATCATGAGATCTGGAATTCTTGAGAAAAAGAAAAAATTCACTCAAAAAATTCAAGAACATCAGGAGCTGGAGAAGGTGTTCGTGGTGGTCTTAGTTTGATTAAATTAAATACATAAGTAGATGCGAAGAAACTTAGTGAAGCATGTGCCACTGAGCATGAACAACAAAGGAATGAAATCTGATATGCTGACAACTAAGCACGAGCAGATCAATTTACAATTATATATGGAGGGGTTCCACTGCCCTATGGATCAACACGACCATTCCTTTAAAAATGGGGAAGAATCTCAAGTATGTGTCATGCATTCTGTGAACGGAGTCTTGTGAATTGCAGTAGTAGGCAATTTACAAAGTTAACCATAAGATATAAAGCATGCCACGAACTTGTCAATGTTATCTACTGCTTTATTTGCTTCAATCAAGCGGTGAAAGAATACTTCAATCACATTCACGATAAAGCATAACACGTCACCAAACATTCACTTGGTAAGTGGGTACAAACTCTGAGAAAGGAAATTTATATGCTGATAACACGTGCATGCATATTATGTACGGTGAAAATAAAAGTCAAAGTGAAGTATAAACCTGTAAAGAGGAGAAGAATCTGCACATAGGTCGTTTTGCTTGGAATGAATGAGAAAACGAGCAATTACTGCCCCTGTTGCAGGATCCTTTTAGAAAATGTCTACATAATTTACCACACTTGTTAACAGAGAAACGACTCTCGGAAGAACTCTGGGGCTGATCACCGGGTGCCAATCCAAAGTAATGAGCTTTTATCTATAAAAACATTACAGACGAAGGAAACTAAATTCAATAGGTATATGCAAAAGGGCACGTAAAGTATGATGAAGTACCTCTTTGACAACAGCTGTCAATTTGTCAGCCACATTTTTTGTCTGGAAGTCATTTGGGGTAACAAATGGCGTAGCAACACATTCCCTGGTGTCGGCAGATGATTCAAGTTCTTCATCATCTAGGCCAGCTGCATCTTCATCTTCATCTTCATTTGGCCGACACTCAAGGAGGCATTTGTGTTGGAAGTCACAAGGATAGTAATAAGAAGGAAAACCTTTAGATGCACCAAGGAAGTTGGGCCGAAATCGATGCAATGAACTCAGGACATCTTCATCTGAGGAAAAGCAAATTCAAAATCAAAAGTCCAACCAATTGAAGAAAGAAAAGGGGAAGAGAGGTGACAGGAGAGAACTCAAAGGATGAAGTTGCAACTGTACATATTTCAGCGACATGATTAAGTGATGGCTGTCTAAGATTATGAAAGAAGCACCATTCTTCTTCAGTCTCCAGCACCATCTCTGTAGCTTTCATGTCATCAAATTGTAGAACTTGATTTAAATGCTTAGTGCGATACTTGTCCTTCAGAAGAATACAACATACATATGAGAATGAATAACTTAAAGATCTTCAAGAATAAATCATGGGAATACCTTGAAAATGCGCTGCCAAAACTTAAAGGCACACAAGTTCGCCATTAAGATCACCTCCTTTAGAGGACCGATTGTGGGCTTGCTAGTATCTCTGCTAAAGTAGCTGTCGAGGTACTTTGCGAACTGGAAAAAAAAAAGGGGAATAGCCAATGAGAGTACTGTCTTTCACCTGTAGATGGATCTTAAAAAGAAATTGGCATTTGCTTGATAGGAGGTACCAAATCACGCTCCCCAAAAGAATGGATGATGGGTAGAGGTTGCGTATCCATCAATACAGCAAGAAGAATGCCCTCATGCAGCAATCCAACCTCTCCAAACTTAATCATGAGCAGAGATGCATCAAATGACAGAGGAAAACTGGCAAGCAGACGTCCATAGAACGTTGGCTCAAGCCTCCCTCTATGAGATATCTGGAGTAAACCCATATGAACTAACAAATCTAATGCATTTTGAACAACATCAGGATCAGGAGGGTCTAAAGCCTTCTGCAACAACACTGACATTATTTTTCAAGGATTAGCATTTCTATTAACAAAAAAGATACTGAATATATGAATGCAAAATACCAGGGAATGCTAAAAACATAATAATGGAAATGTGTGTCATGTATCTTAGAGTTCTGGAATAGATGCCAGTTCCCTTTTAAAATCATCCAATGTCAATTTTTGCTCAATCAAATAGTGATAAATGCAGAGGGGACATGTCGGTAATATGGCTTCAGAATAATTTCTGCATGAAGTTTTTCCAGTAGTTCTAGCTAAGCACAAAAAGGAAAAGATTCCAACACAATACTTCTTAATTTAGATCAGTACTGACGATCCCCCTTTCGGTATCTTCTGAGTAGGTTTAAAACAGCATGCCTTTCCATTCATTTCAAGACTTCCATAGTTTCTTCACAAACTATATTTACTAGGAAGTGTGTAAGGTATCTATTTCTTGATTAGTCAATTGAAGGGTGGGTGACAAAGGATAGTTAAATCCCATAAAGCTTTGTGAATATTGAAAATGGGATGTCTCGTGGTGTTCCTTGAGCTGAAGAATTTCTACCTTGTTGAAGAGATTTGCTTCCTTGTCACTTCCTGTTGGCTGCATCGGGTTCCAATATGGAGGGAATTGATCGAACAAGAAAAATTTTGCAAGGCAGAATGTCCTGACCAATGTACTCATTGATCTTAAAAACACAACACACAATGGGAACAGATACTCTATGGGCAAGTCCACTGGGATAAAACAGAGGTCATCAATTTTGGATTTTAGTGACAGTGGAAGGGAGGCCCTTAGTGCACTAGAAAGGTAAGGCTATGCTAAAAGAGGGAGGAAAGAAAACGACTTCTCAGTTTTGATTTTGGCACATTTGTTTGTATCCCATCCTTTTGCATGATTTTTTACGCATACGTTGGAGTCCCATTTTGCACTTCCAGTTCTAATAGAAGATTGATGCATCTGGGCAAGCTTGCGGATGACAAAGGTAAAACAGGAAGAGAGGACATTTCAACAGCACACTTACTGTTTTATAGACAGAAGGAACATACCTCTGGGATCATCAATGGCCTCTAGCTCTGCACAACAGATTAGAAGTATTTGCTGTTGCAGTAATAATCTCAGCATAGCTGGACACTCGTAATCCTCTAGATCACTGAAAAATGATCGAGTTACCAATCTATAAATCTCTCCATCACAGGTCCAACCGGTTTTTCCTCTTCGTTGCTCAGCCTACATTTAACTCTGAGTCTCATGAACAAAACACAGAAACCAAGACTAAGTTGCTGAGCTTTATATGATACCTGAGATTTGGATACCCACATGAGCCCACAGAATTCACATTTCCTATTACCGTCCCAGTAAACTTCTGATGAGCGACACGAATCAATTATAAAGGCTACTTCTGGAATTGTCACTGATGACTCGGCAGAAAATATTATCTGGTTAAAGAAACTTTTCAAATCAGAAGGAACTCAAATATGTGCTATGTTTCTCTAACTGGCTAACAAAAAGAGATCCAACTTAATCATAAATCCATATCATTAGGGGAAAAGTTGTACGTGTCTCACTTTTTTGACATTCCAACATCGCCCTTACTCTAACTACATTCATTTCATCAAGTAACCACCCATTTCATACATATCTCCACTATCACCATATCCACCCCATTAAATAATCACCCAACTCCTCTCACCCAACTCCTCTCCATTTTTTTTCTTTTTCCCGTTCATAACCTCCCACAATCATGCACAAACTTCAACACTAATAATGGCATAAGAAAAGGTACAGTCCCACAGCAAATACTATATTGGTCTCATACTAATTTCACATTGATAAGTACACATAATTTCTTAACCGTTCCTAACAAAAGCAGAGGCAAACTAATCCATAGCCTCCTTGAAGAACGCAACATGAGGAGAAGCACATGGAGAAATATGCCTACAAGATCTGCACCTATGCAGTGATATCAACAGGGTAAGTAAGATCCTCGGCTTCCCTTTTCTGCATCAGTTTATTGACATAAATGCTGCCAAAGATTCGAAGTCAGTACAAGCAAAGGTTTTTATGTAAATTCTATTGATACAGTTTTCCATTGTGATAGCATTCAGAAGAACACAATCTTCATGTTTTATTGCTTTCTCAAATACTTCTACAAGCTAAACAACATTTCATTTTCACCCCCAAAAAAAATGACAGACAAAATGATATGATGCCTTTAGATGGAGCACATTATTCTTGATTTAGTTACCGATATTCTGATCATCCAAGAAGTTAACATGCAAATTAAGAGAACTCCAATGCCGAAACATGAGAAGTTTATTTCCTTACCAAAAAAAAAAAAAACAAGAGAAGTTTATTTGAGCTTCCCAAAAGCACATCTTACCTTACGGTGGGACTTCCAGATCTTCATTTCTAACAAAGCTTGTTCTGTGCATTTACCATTATGCAAAATGACTTTGAACAACGAACTTGAGGACTTCAAAAGACACCATTGCTCCTCCCATGAACGGATTGTTGGCAGAAAAATTAATATGCTCTTTTCAATATCAGGCTCATTTTCATGTATATGCATTACCAAATCGTGAATGAGTCTGTGGACTTCAGGTTCAATATCTGCATTGGCTGTTGAAGGGCTTTCCCCATTGCAATATTTCACTGACAATGACTCTGAACTAGCTCCAAGCAATTTGGTTACCTGTTCAGCAAAATTTAATAAATAACAGTATGCCTCTCAAGCTATATTTGGAAAAACCTCAAAGATACTCATCTCTTCATGAAACATAGCAACTAACCTTTCTATAGAAAAGAGAAAAAACAACTGTCGGGAATTATCATGCTTCAACGATGGCTGTTGCTTGTGTAAAATGTTGATCTTAAAGATACAGTGTCACTCACATTATCAATTATGCCATCGCAAGAAAAAAAAAGTACCACGATTCTGCCATCTCTTTTTCCCACATTTTTTAACAAACATGAGGATTTCATCTTCTGAACCAACTCTGCTCCACTGTCAAATAAGTTTTCCCCATTATTGTATGATCGTTTTGGGTTTTACGGGATTGAGGGAATAGGGGCCTGGTATTGGATTGAACAAGACTAGACACATTTATTGACACAGGAGTACTGCATCTGGACATGAGCAGGAAAAACACTAACAGGGAACTTTATACGCCATGGTCATAAAAAGGACAGCCTTAATGTAGCATATTTAATGAATTTGTTGCAATATGTGAAAGACATATTTAGGATCATGCACATGGAGTATGATGTCAGGAGGTATTGAACGTATACTGAGATAAGACATGCCACTTGTCAAGCCAGCGGGCAAATGGATATGCAGGCCTTACTTTGTTAGTAGCCTTGGGTTATGGTGCACTTTGAAGCCCTGAATCATCCATTATCTTATACATGAACAAAATAGGTCTAAAGTACTCGAGTTCTTCCCACAAGCAGATGCGCAAATGAAGTCCAATTGCGTCTGTTTTCGTATGTTTACATAAAGTCCGTTAAGGGAGGATGTAGCTTTAACGTTTGTTGTGGGTGTTATCATTACAACATGCATTTTTGCTAGAGAGGTTCTAATGTGTAGCAGAGGTAATAGAAATTATATTATCGAATCATATAAATGAAGACATCCAAATGCAAATCTCCATTTTTTTCATTCTAGCTTAAATTCTTAGGCATCCATATTAGTGTTTTTGCTATTACAAAAAAAAAAAAAATATTAGTGTTTCTGCAAGGGGTGAGCACCGGACCAGTTCAACTTGAGAAACAAATGAAACTAGCCTTACATGACCAGATCACACAGGACTGGGTAGATTCCTGGGAAAAAAAATTGGGGAACCGGCATTGACTGATTCCTTTTAAACTAGGCTCGGTTCTCAAGTTGACCGTGGAACCGCCGGTTCGGTTCGATGCCGGTTTCTAAAGGAACCAGTTCCAACAACCGGAAACCGATTATGATAGGATACACCGGAACAATTAACCCCCATAGAAAGATCAAATTAGAGATTGTATTGTTTCTTATGATTTTTTTTTAACAATCAAAATCTGAAAAACAAGTTAAAAAGCTTAGATTCCAGAATCAAATCAAAACAAAAACAACCCAGCATCGAATCTGCCCTGCGCGGTTGTTATCGAATCTTTCTAATTTGGCTTCAGTTTAGCCCTAGATTGAATGTGTGAATCAACAAACTTATAAGGACACGGATGAGCAGTTGGGTCGTGGCTGCGTTTATGGTGTTGATCAGCGGGATCGTGGTGGTGATGACCGTGGCCATTGGTGGGAGGAATTCAAGAAGGAAGTGGAAATTCCTACCTTCTATGGAGATTCCTGAGAATCAGAGGGTAAAACTTGTGAGGCATAAATTCAAAGGGCAGAGCTTACTCTTTGGGGGAAAAACTGGAGGAGAAGCGTCGGTTAGAAGGCAAAACACTAGTTGCAACATGGTCAAAGATGCAAACGCTGTTAAAGAGGCGATTTTTGCCTAGGGATAATGAAAATTATTTATTTGATCGTCACAATCAAATAAGAGTGAACGGTTTCAGATTCCATACAGGTTACACCTAAAACTTGGAACCTACCTGTTGGAAAAGGTTCCTCGTTTTTTAGAACCTAGAACCTACCCTGCATACCTTGCAACCTACCTTATCACGGGTTTCAGGTCTACTCAGGTTCCACCTGTATTATTAATTGAATGATTATAGTGAATCACCACCTTTAATGACCGCTACTTGTTGCTACAATCCACTGACCACAACTTATATAATTAGACACACAAAGAATAAGAAGCATTAACAAAGTAGAAGTCTCAATCATAAAATGCAAGTTCAAACTAGTAATTCCAGATTATATATTCATCATCGGGGAGTTATGAAATACCATAGGATTGCACGAAGATATAAATCAAGAAAAACACAAGAACTTATTTCGTGTTCAAGTTTCACCTACCGGAACATACCCTCAAAACAGGCTCCCCAATTTTTGGAACCTGAAACCTACCCTGCATACCCTAGAACCTGGAAGTGACAAATGTCCACTCAGGTTCCACATTCTATTCTGGAACTATGCTCACCCCTACAATCAAACATTATGCAAGGCACCCAGACCTCTTCCCTACATGCTATACCAATGGCTGCAGCTCCCAAATGTTCGTTTCCCTCGAATCCCAAAGCGGCTAAATTTGTCACTTCAAAGCTAAATTAGTTGAAAGTCAAGATATTTAAGGATTTCCTTTTGGAAATGCATCTGTGATATGAGCATCAGCACTCTTGCACATCGAATCACTTCCTATTACTCATATCGGTACTGGTCTTATTGGAAATGCACCTAGCACTCTTGCACATCGAAACATTTTGGTGGTTACCCAAATAAAGAAGAGTCTTCCCTCTGTTTCTCAACTCAGGCAGGATTATGCTTCTTATTTTGAGTTTAATGGATCTAGTTTTTGTATCGGGAACTCAAGGACACATCAAGTCTGGATACCGGGCAGTACTCATCGCTGATATGTATGCCGTCAGAGATCCACAGAATTCAGCATTTTTCTCTTAGAGGCAAAAGTCAGCAAATGAGCATGTATGGGCATCAAACTTTGCGACACCCAAATAGTCAAATTTTGCAATATTTGAGAAGGAACAATTTTATTTCTGTCAGTAAACCAACTTGTGGACTTTGCACTAGTTGTCGAATTAATAAAAGTGTTAAATTGCCACTTCGTCCTTCATATTTTCGATGTTCCCATTCTTTGGACAAGATACATTTAGTTAGACCAGCCCCGTTTCTTCATTACCACAGTTTCAGTACTATGTGGTGTTTATTGATGATTTTTCACTATATTGCATATCCATTGAAGAGGAAATCTGAATTTTCTAGTCTTTGTTTACATGATCATTTTAATCAAAGCGCAATTCAACACCAAGTCAAATGTCCTCATACACCATAATAGAATGTGTTGGGAAAACTTCTATGACATTTTGAAATTGACAAAATCATCTATTTCTTATTATTATTCAGTAAAGGCAGATGTTATCTTATTTTAGGTAATGTTAATATAAAGGATACTTTATCGCCATTGATGGAATCCAAAGTATAAAGTGAAAAGATCTGGATGACCTTGATATAGGGTAAACAAGTCCGGAAGAATGGGAAATTCGTGAAGGTTTGGAAATACCGTGATAAGGTAAATAGCTGAGTAAAGTCTAAAACACTAATGTACTCAGGAAGACCAATGGATGGCACTAATGGATGGCAATATATGTAAGTCAACTACCGGCCAGAAGCTTGGATAAACTCACTAGATTGTTGAGAAAACCTCTATGATATTTTGAAATTGACAAAATCACTTATTTCTCATTATTATTCAATAAATGCATATGTTATCTTATTTCAGGTAATGTTGATATAAAGGATACGTTACCGACATTGATGGAATCCCAAGTACAAAGTGAAAAAGATTGATAAAAGCTGGATAAACCTTGATAAATGGTGAAAAAAGTGGAAGAATAGGAAATTCGTGAATGGTGAACAAATGTGGAAGATTAGGAAATTCGTGAAGGTTTGGAAATACCGAGATAAGATGAACACTGAGTAAAGTCTTCAACACTAATGTACTCAGGAAGACCAATGGATGGCAATATATGTAAGTCAACTACCCCGGGAAGCTTGGATAGACTCATTGGATTGTCGATATAAGCAAGTACCTATATCAACTATGATGATCGCATTAATCATATGATTATGTGACCTGAATATGAAGACCCATATATTCTTTTGACTAATCTTGCGGGTCAAAAGGATTTTACAGCTAACCTAAGGCTTGGATTTCCGGAAGGAATAATTTAAGTTAATCTAATTGATTGTTATCGATTTGATGGAATGGACCAAGCACGGCTAACTCTATTTGGAGAAACCTCACTATAACTGGGACTATTTGATTATATGGGCAATCAGATCTCTGGTGATTGTGTCCATCATCTCCAACGGCAAATTGAATCCTGAATATTGTCCAATGGCTAGTCTAAAGATGAAAACTATATAAGAAGATCAATGCACGCCGAAGGAATGATGACGGAAAATTGACAAAGTTACAAACACTGACATTGTCATATTCTTACTATGTTCCAAGTGCAATTTTAATCGTTGAGAGTTGTTATTACTCACTTTAGTCTATAGTTTAAGGAATGTACACATATGAGAGCAGTACTTGTTTATTGATAGTGAAATCTACCGGCTTCGGGTAGAAGGAGCTCGTGCTACATGTAACTACTCACGAGATTACTAGTATATTCCAGCTTGTTGATGATCTTTAATCTGGGAGAGTAGCGTAGACTTAGACAACATCAAGTTAGATCAAATAGATTTAAAAAGTGCATTTCTTTAAGGTTATATCAAAACAATTTTTGCCTGTTTTGTTCAAGCAACCAGAGAAACGGATTGCTGGCAAAGGCAACAGACTATTTAGAGAACCTTACTTTTGCCGGGAAAATCAGATTGTACGAGCAATCGGACTTCCAAATACTGGTGTCTCTCTCAACTACTATGGCGCTTTTGACTTTCTTGAAGACTCTCCAACGTCTAAATTAGAGACTCGAGTTCTACATAAGAGATTAAAATCAAGCTGAAAGGGTTGGCAGAAAATTAAGAAAGTTGTATCTACGATATTATCTTGTTTCTCTCTATGTTTCCAATCGTGCTATTGCTTATTTGTGATTCTCTCTATTAAGAGTTCTTGTTGCTTTTAATCTGTTGATAGAGAAGTGTACAAGGGTAATAGTAGTGCTTGTTTATTTGTTAGTAGGTTCCGCCGTGGTGATTCGAGCCACAGGCTTCAACACAGTCCTCGTCCCCGTCTCAGCTGAAGCCGTGATCTCCGTACTGACTTCCGAAATCATCTCCCAGCTCATCCCAACCCGAATTATTCCTCTAGGTAGGCCAATCATAACGATTGTGATGAACCACCAGACTCCCTCGAGCGGTTGGCCGCAAGGATTATGCATCTGTGGCACTAATTCATTAGCCCTTTCCGGGTTTTCCCCGGACCAAGCCGCTCCACTAATGGGGAAAATTGTCCAAACAATTCTAAATTTATTGAACTTTAGTCCTAAACTTTTCAATTTTACCAATCAAATCACGAACATTTTTCACTTTTTGACAATTGAGTCCTAAACTTTTTTACTTATTGCCAATTGAGTCCATCCAACTAATTTTTGCTAGAAATGCCGGCCGGCCTACGTGGCACTGACGTAGACAATTTTTAATAATATTTTAATATTTTTCAAATTTTTATTTTTCTTTTCTTTTCTTTTTCCTTTTTTTCCCTCCAAGATTGTCCATGTCAGCGCCACATAAGCCGACTGGCGTCCACATCAATAATTTCTATCCAAAATTAGTTTGATGGATTCAATTGGCAAGAAGTGAAAAGGTTTAAGACGCACTTGGCAAAAAGTGAAAAAGTTTATAACTCAATTAACAAAATTAAAATGTTTATGATTGAATTGGCTAAAATGCAATAAGTTTATAACTTTTAAGATAATTTTCCCCCACTAACGTATCTAGAGTCAATTGACAATTGAAGATTCTACTCCATGGCCCGTTGAGATGCCTTGAGACGACAAGTAGCCCTCCACAAAGCTTGAGGCCCCTGATCTTCATCAGCGGGACGGTTGCTTCCATTGCCATTGTTACTAGACATGGCTTCGCTCACCAGCGATTTTATCGGCTCCAACACAAATTGACACAGCAGAAATGGGATAAACACGGATAAATGAATCCGCAAAACACGCACAAGGCGCAACATGCTCACAGATGAGCTGCTTTACGTTAAAATAAAGCGCATATTCGTGAAAACCTAAACTAAGTAAAAGAAAATTAAAAATAAACTAGGAAAATGTGACAAATTGATAATTAGTGCCTTGTACGAATAAAATCAACTAAGATAATTAAAGTAAAATCCTATTCACATTCTAATTAAAAAATCATTAACCATTAGGGTAATAAATCCGCAACAAATCTCCACATTATCTTCATGGACCCCGCCTCATGATTTCAAGAGTAGAAACAAACTTTACGAGTGTTCTCCGGCATTTACAATTAAAAGTTTGAACGGCCACAGCTGCAAAATCAGCCCTGGATTGCTTCTCGAAAATCTGCTTTCAAAGCGTTTCAAGCAGACTTCTAAAAGCAGAAGCAAGTACTCGCAAACATTGCCCCGTAGGCAATATGCTTCGCCACTAAGAATTGCCACAAGAACTACTACTTCCTTCTAACTTTTCTAGCATTTGATAAGTGCAAAAACAGGGAAGGCTCGAATAAGTGAAAAGGCAGTGGGAGATTCCAGTCTTCTTTTACTACATGATAATTTCGAGGACAAAGTTCAGTTCAGGATCTGTTTATGACTTCTTAGACTACTTATGACTTTACCGCAAATAAGAATACATATATATGACTTTCCCACCAAATATTAGAAATAATTATTTTGAAAATTAAAAAATCAGGAAAAAAAATTACGTGTCTTTAAATGATTCAAATTGATAATAATTACATGCTTTCAAAAATTCAAGGAGTTACGTATTAAATAAAAGTCAAATCTAAATACTAAAAGCAGAAAGTAAAGTCTATTTTTAAAAGCAAAAATTACGCCAACACACCATGTGAAACAAGAATGCCAAATGATCAAAAATTGAGCGGGTACTCTTGAAAATTAATGCTGCAAATTTAGGCCTCTCTGGACTAATAACCAAGCTTTTACCTCCTCAAGATATAAAACTCTTCTTTGATAAATGGTTTGCTGGTTGGAGTTAGGAATGGCAACCACCTCTGCTCTTTCATTCCTAGCAATATCACCAAAGTAGTCCCTGAATTTTGCAATATCGGCTGTTGCAGACATTAATAGTACCACCCTGTAAATTATCAAACAAGGACTAAGTTTCTTAGGCCACAAAGCTACCACTATCCATGAAACATGAAATCAAAGATACGGTTATCTGTATATATTGCCAGCGTGATTGATTCTTTCCACTTCATTATTAAACCAACTGCATTCACATTCTATTTGCACCACTACCTGATATAAGCATGTTATTGATAAACCGCCCATTGAGATTTTCATTTTCACAAGTGATGCATATTATAAAATGCTTGAAGATAAAGAAAAAAAGATTTCACTGCATCATAACCACAGACTCCCCAAGTATCACCAGCAATGATTATCGATAAAGCTATTCGAAATTGCTTCTATGACACCATCATTTTGTGCAGACTAAGTGATAAACTTCGAATGACACCAAATACATAGAAAGATTAATAACCTGACCTGAGGTTGTTGTTCTCTAGGAGAAACTGCTTCACGTAGATAAGAAGGAGATCAAACTCTACAGATCTTTCATGCACTTCATCTACTATGATAGCCTTGTAATCAAGCGCATTCAGACCCTTCTCAAGTATTTCATCTAACAAAACTTCTGCAGTTTTGAAAGCAATCTTTGAGCTGTAAAAGAAGATAGGCAGAAAGGAATAAGGACTTTAGTTTAAAATACATACAACACAGATGCCTAAAGCACTTCCAATCAGTGAATCAACGTTAAATTAGCATGAGGCACCAAAAAAAAAATGTCTTAACCAATATATACATAGATAATAAATCAATGGAAGTGACTCTTGCATTTACATGTTTGACCATTTAAGACAGAGTGTTTTGCTTTCTGAACATGCATTAATGGCATAGATATGAATAAGAAAAACTAGACCATACGAAATCGAAGAAAAGAAAATGATTAATGAAATCTAAGATCGCATTTGTGTGAAACAAAAAAAGAAAGAAAAATCACATTTGTGTGGAAAAATTCACTTACAAGGTTGAATATGGACCTATTTGGTACAACTTATAACTTCTACGTATAACTTTCCCTCCAAAATTTTGAAAAAGAAAATAAAGATTTCAAGTTTTGGAAAATTGTGAACAAATTATATAGGATTGTACATTTCGATATTTGTATATTTTGAAGTTTCAAGTATTTTGCATTAAATAAAAATTCAGACCTTGTAACTACTTTACACATGAAAGCTCGATGAATAACATAGTACATCTCACAAGTTGTAACTATTTCATACTAATATGGTATAGTGATGACAGAAAGGTTCATCGGTTGTGTGGATGTTGAAGTCACCATGCTCATGGACATTTTTCTCAATACTTGAGATGATCATAGAATTTGGAAACTCTTCGAACATAATTTATAGATGCGAAAAGGGTTCATATTTCTGTAATGGTATGGCTGAATATGTTTGGCCAACTTAACTTAAAAGACTATCCACCTGTATTATTTATTAGTTCAGTAGAGTGGAATACAAGACCTATCTGCCAATAAGTTCACTAGAGATTAGCTCAAAGGTAATGGAGGACAGATAAAGAAGGCACAAAATCCAAACCTGCTGAACAAAATAAAGGACAGTAGATATTAAAAATAGACAGCATATCAAACATCATGGACCATCTAATTCTCGATTTAAGGAAATGGTGATAAAAGACGCATATGTTTCTTTCAACTTTTTCCTCCTATGAGAGAGAGAGAGAGAGAGAGAGAGAGAGAGAGAGAGAGAGCATGCATCGCTACCTGGACGATATATTCTTTAAATGACGAATGTGATATCCAACTTCCCCTCCCAACTCACAATTACGGGCTTTTGCAACCATTTTTGCCATGGCTACTACTGCATATCTGCTAGGTTGTGTACATATTACGGGATAGATGTTTCTCTCTAGCAGAAACTGAGGCACTTGAGAGCTCTTCCCTGACAATTAGAATAAATAATCAGATCCCAAGCAGCAAACCGTGGAGAACTAACAAAAACAGGTCAGAGCATCAATCAGACGCAGAGAAGTAGATAACACAGGTTCCAATGAAATTCGATTCCCAATCCACATTTGAAACTTCAGCTGACAAAAACTTCCAGTGATACAGATCTTGAAGGCCCCATCTTTAGTTTCTATTGAAAGCTTCCTTTAAATTGAAGGAAAATCAAATATAAAACTGGAAAAACCAAACTATTTGGAACCTGTATAATCTTTTTCACTCCTCTTAAAAGCTAGATAATGGAAGACTGTATTCAGCTTTAAAATAATGACAACAACAACAATAAACCAATTACATCCTGACATCAAGCCAAATCTCCATATTCCAGATGTGACTCATGAAGAATACAAAATCTACAATCAGCTGGCTTCCTTCTCCGATATGTTCTTAGCAATCGGAATCAGTGAATACGAAGTGCTTAGCTGAATAAAATACATGGTCCATAAAACAAAAAACTGAGATTAAGAATTCTTTAGACAGACATTTCATGCGTTGGCGCTGTTGCAGAGATTAACTAAGAAACCGAGTACGAAATTTTCATTCACTTGAATAAAACAAAAACGTTGACGCAACCACGTTGCCACAGTTTTGTGAGCATCAGCACATGCTGCACGAGACCAAACAATACAGAGCTACGCCAAAGTGACCTCTTCATCATTCATGAACACCTTACGTTCCTTCAGTATAGTTTCCGAAACCACGAAACACCATGAAATTCAATAACATAGTCGACGAACTAGCGATGAAAGGGGAGGCAACGTGCTGGATAATCGCAAACCAAAAGGCTAGCGAGAGAATAAAGGAATCTCACTCACTCGATTCGCATCACACGAGTTCGAAAGCCTCAGTAGGAGAGATGAAGGACTTCTTCACATAAAGTCTCCCAAAAAACGACCCCGATCATCCAAAATCGCGGCGCCAAATTCAGCGTCCCAAATTCATCGTTCCCACGTCAAACTTTACGGAACCTCAGTGCAATGCAGCAGAGCACTCTACACAGAGAGAGAGAGAGAGAGAGAGAGTACCGCATCCGGTTTCACCGACGATGAGGGTGACGCGATTCTCGAGGATCTTCTCGACGATCTTCTCGCGGAGGGCCATGATGGGGAGTGGAGGGGACCCGGAGGAAGAAGGCAACTGAGACGAACACGAGGAGCTACATGACGGCGTCGTCGGAGAAGAAGGCCTCGCCGCCATTGTCGAAGTCCTTCGAGCGCTTCTTCTTCTCCTTCTCTCTCTCTCTCTCTCTCTCTCTCTCCTGATCGCAACGGAATCGCTCGCTGCAGCTGCTAGCGCGAGCGAAATGGAAGTGGAAGCAAAGCGTGCTCCCAAAAGTCTCTGAAGGACGAAGGAGGAGGTTTGCTCCCGCGCAGTTCCTGATCCCCTGCTCGGCGTCGCATTTTGGGAACTACACGTGTCGGCCTGCGGATGGGCTCTGCGGGAGGACCTCTGACTTTGACTTCCACTGTCGTCGGTTGACTTGTACGGGGGGAGTGGCGTGCGCTGCGCGCGGGAGCAGGGGATCAATGGCCGGTTACCTTCTCCCCGAAGGTCGAAATGGAAGGGGGAACCGATCTTATTCTGTTCGCTTTTAGTCGGCGGACGTGGAAAGAAATCGACTATGATTAAATGCGCGGGTAATAATTATTCTGTTCTAAAAATTAATTTTTGATCAGAAATGAATTATTCTATTTTTGTTCCATAAACAAGTTTTTAAGCCAAAATATGTATTTAATAACGATACAAAATTTCTATTTTTGAAATAAAAATTCGTTTGATAACGATATCAAAATTTTTCCCTCTCAAGTAGGCAAAAGGTGGGAGGCGGTGGACAACGGGCGGCGGCGGGATGCGATCGACAACGGGAGGCGATGGGTTGTGACCAACGACGGGAGATGGCGGGGCGGCAAAAAGCAAACGGTCGGTGGGCGGCGATGGGAGGTTGCCGCCGCTGACGAGAGGCGGGCAGTGGTCGACGATGAGAGGCGGGTGGTGGCCAATAACAGGAGGCGGGCAGCGGCGAAGGACAAAGACGGAGGCGACTGGTGGCTAAGCACAAAGACGAGAGGCGGCCAAGGTGGCGAGCAATGTCGAAGGACAACAGGAGGTGGCCGGCAAGCAGTGGTAGCCGACGGCAAGAGGCAACCCGCATTGGGTGTTGGAGGAAGGTAAACGATAAGCGGTGAGGAGACAAGTGGGAGGTGGGAGGCGGCAATGGGAGGTGACCAGGGGCGGTGTAAGGCAACGGGCGGTGGCTGGGCAGCTAACTAGTAGTAAGGGCAAGCGATGAAAATAGTTTTTATTTCTCATTTCTGCTCCACAAACAAAAAAGTAGAAAATTTTTACTTCTGAATTCCGTTCCAAATCTAATTATGGAATAGAAATTTGTTTTAAAAATATAAAAATGAAATTGTGTTACTAGACGGATTTCTTTTCCAAACCTGTTTCCGGGAATAAAAAAACAGAATGGTTATCATTCGCACCCTAAAACTAGAGACAACTTGTTTATGCCGGGCTTCATTACGCGAGATCAACAATTACGGTCTCCCTAGACCAAACGGATGAGCTCACATCAACCCTGGTCGTGGACTCATGCCGGCTTTAGTATGTATTTAGGCCCATAAAAAGGGAGGTTAGATCGAAAATAATCCGATTTAATTTGACTTATTTAATACATATTAATCTATTTTCATGTTATACAATTTTAGCAACCCAATTCGGACATTAAACCATACTCGACCTAACTCAAGTTTCATTCTTGGCAATTTTTCTCTTTAAATTTTTGCCTCCAAAGAATTGGCGACTCCATGAATCAGCTCACCACGTTAGCAAGGGAGCTCACGGATCGGTTAATGGACGGAGGCATGAAGCTGGCACTGCAAATGAGGCGAAGGGTGGTGGAAGATGTTCACAATTATATAAACCTAAAGAAATGGGGAATGATTTTGATGCTCGCATTATCTGCTCACTGCGTAGCTCTTTCTCATATGAGCAAGTAAGGAGACTCGTGATTTATCTAATATGAAATCTTTTTTTTGTTCAACTTGTGCATCATACATGTTGGATTAAAAAAAAAAAAAAAACACGAGACATTGGACTTATTCCTTTTTTCAGCATTTCAAGAGGTCAGAGGTCATATAGCTCGTGGTATTTATCAAAGTAGGGAACCACATGAAGATGAGACCTCCCTTCGATGAAGATGGAGAGGACACAGTCGAATGCATTTTGCCTTTGCCTGAAAATTATCGTGACCAGCTTGTGAAAACAAGAAAAGATTTATAGGCTTTGCGAGGCCATTTAATTAGTAGAGCCTTTCGACCCAAAAAAAAATTAGTAGAGCCTAATAAATTTCGACTCCTAAATAAGACACTCAAGCCTAGTAAAAAATTGGTCAAGACCGCGTCGGAGAAATTATGCATGGAATTTTTTTTTTATCTTGTATACCACTTTAGATTTTGTTTGTTTTGCAAAAAATGAATAATTTAGAAAGCATTTTCCTAAAATTAATTATTTATATTATTTGAAATAATTAGTTAATAAAAAATATTTTCATAGTAATGAAAAAAATTATACACGAATCTCCATGCCACGTCGGTATAGATGCATTTTAAGAGTTTTGAGCATTTTGCATTAAAGTGTCAAAATGCGCCACAAGATTTAAAAAAAAAGGAAAAATGTAAGAATCACTCCCATTGAATAAATTTATGAAGAATGGCACGAAATTTCTATTGGATGGTTAAATATGCCAATAAATTTATGAGGTATGGCGTGAAATTTTTCTTGCACTTTTAATTTATGTCTCCCATTACCTAGCTGGTTGTCCAATCCTCCGGAAGCCAAATATTACATGGTTTAGTCCTAAAAGTACACAGGATCATAGGCTTAGTTGTTTGCTGGGTCAGCTTGAGCCAATAAGACCAATGCATAAATCGGATGAGCCTGTACAAGTAATTCCTTCTCAAGTGCAAACCGGCTCATGTACGTCTATTTGGCACGCTTGTGCTTACTATTTTACATAAGAATCTCTTGCTATATACACCGTGCCGAGTTTAATTGTCAAGACAAGGAATGGGATTGAAATGGAATAGGCGTGTTTGATAGCCCGATTATCCTATTTGACATTTGGCAACACATTTCGGATAGGTCAAATCCGGATATATCCGGATAAAAGACTGCATAGTTATTCGAATCTTATGGGAATATAAATTTGAACACACCCGAGCAAAAAATTAAAAAGATATAAAGAGATAGAGAGTGCGATTGTGCCACTGTCGATCACTGCTTGATGTTCGCAACTCTTAGGCAACCACCACATGGTAATTGCTCGAGAGTTTTTCTCTCTCTATTGCGCATGGCCAAATCTAGGCAAATCTAACCACTACAAACTACATCGGGTGGTCGCCGATATGCCGCAGCGATTGACTTCACCCGGGTACACCAGCGAGCCAACACATTCCATGTTGCCTTGCTAACCACCACGAGTGGCTGTCCTATGAGCATAGTAGCATAGGGTTTTTCCTTTTGTTTTAGGGTTGCTGTATTTTCACCGTCCACATGACTAAAGCCATCCCATTTACACTAAAAAGACTAAATTACCCTTAATCATTTAATTGCAATTTAGAGTGATCACGTTATTCCTTCTTTTTCCTATTTTTCCTATCTTAATTAAAGTTCTAGTTGCCATAATTACCCATTTCACATGTTTTGTTTTTTTTAGTGTATTGAAGAATTTTAATGTATTCTTAGATATTACTATAACGTTTCATGTGTTCCATGTAAAAGCCACTAGCAAAGAAAAAAAGACAAATTCTTTGATATAGTAAAAAACTTGAATGTCTCTTCTTCATCATTGCTAATATAAAAACTTATTTATTCTTTCTCCTTCCTATCTCAAAAGCTCACTTTCTTAGCGAATTTTTCATTTTTTAGTTTTACTAGTCTAAAATATATGTCAAGTTAATTTATTTACTATATTAGAGGATTTATCTTTTTCCCTTATTATTGGCGAGATGCTTTTACACAAATGTAAGACGCTATGGAATATCTAGGGACATATTGAAAACATCATGCACAATGAGACATCTTGATATTTTTACGTACACACTTTGTGAATGATATTAATTATTATCAATTCAAGAATGAGATTTCACCGGCAATTTTAACTATTTTCTTATTTTATGCAAATTTTTCATTTGATTAAATTTCATCTTTTAAAATTTTTCGTTGGAGAATGTTATTGTAATTTTATTTTTTTGGAAAATCTTCAAAGAGGGTTTTTTTTTGCTACATCTAATCATCCCATTATATATATTTATATATATGTATGTATGTATGTGTGTGTGTGTTTACATATATATATCTTAATCTTTTCTTATAAAATTTTTTATTAAAATTTTTCCAGTTTTGCACTCAAGTAAGCATCTTCCTGAGCATTTAGGTTTGGAATATTCATAAAGTTTAAAAGAGGGATCATATTGGGCACAAAAGTCTCATAATCCTTTATTATAAGTTTTTTGTTCCTTTTTTACCTGTTTTTTAAGACATATATTAGTACAAAGTTGTGTTCCAATTTTATAAACATAAGAGGTTAATTCACCATAAGAAAGATGGTTATATGAAATATGTTCTCGATATTCTTCTCTTATCTTATTACGAACTTGTTCTCCTATGAGTTTAGGTAATCCAGCAAGGAATTTTTCTTTCCAAAAAGGCTGGTTACAATATGTTCTTTGGAAAACTCTTTGCAAGAATATTTTTTTGTATTCTCTAAATTCTCCTAAAGATTTACACTTCATATTGGATAAGAGATATTGATTCTTATCACGAATATGAGATGAATCTCCTATAAAATATTGAGATATAGAAACTATAAGAGTATTAACAGTATATTGGATGGGTTGATCTTCCTCATCAACAATTCTTTGACCATAATCATCTAACTTATAAGCATTGAGAATTTGATTTCTCTGTTCATCAGTTCGGTAATCATCTCACCATTCCTTTAGTTGACCTGTGAAACCTGCTATTAAAAGATATGCCATAGAATAATATGTAGTATTTGGGATGGTTTTATAAGTATTAGCAAGCATGACCATTTGGGTAAGGACATTTATAAGATTTTATTCAGAAATGCCATCTATGTTCCATTCATTTATTGCATCAAAATAATACTTGTTATGTAGTTTTGAAGATGATTCTTCCATGATTATATCAGGAGGTGTTGCTCTAGAAAAATATAATTTTTTAGGATCTCTCCATGTAATCCTATTTATTTCAAGAACTTATTCGGTGTCAAATTTGTCTAAAACATTAATCTGATCAGGGGTATCTTTTACAACAAAATTCCCTATTTTTGGAGTATCCAAAGTTACTGAAGATTCGTCTTTAAAAATTGCTTTTCCTTTAAGAATCATTTTCCTTTCATCTAAGGCTTTAGCAAATTCTGAGCTGAGATTTTTAGGGAGTTCAAAATTGTTAAAAAGAGGTGTTTTTAAATTTTTTGATTCAGAAATGATTTTTGAGGAATTGTGTTGGACCGAAGATTTTATTCTATCCAATTGTTTTCCTATGGTATGAAGGTGTTGATTAGAATAATTATTCTATTTAACTATACTTTTTTTTATACCTATGCCTTCCATTTCTGAAGATATTTTAAAAGGGGAAGCAACAATTTCTGTTTCTAGGTTCTGTAATTTTATCTTTCTGAGTGGGGGATGATTAGATTCAATGACTTGTCCATTGTCTAATTTCTACTTATGAAATTGATCTAGAACACATAGTTGTTTTTCTTTTAAAAATTCATCTTTGAACCAATCAAAAAAGAACAATTGAATTTCATGGTTGTGCATGTACTCATCGTAGTCTTTTTTTATTTGCCTAGCCTAGTCTTTGAAGTTGGTAAAGAACCATTCTCTAATTTATTTGTTTTCGAAAGAATTAAATTCTTGATTTAAAAATGTTTTGTTTGGTACAAACTCCATTTCCAAGACGTTGATCTCAGAATCTTTCATCTTAGAGGGATTGGGTTCAAGATATTCTGGGTTATGTTGGTAAATAGGTCTAGATATACCTGATCTATTATCTATGCCACTAATATTTAGGAGTGGAGAAGCACTTGCTTGTCCTCCTTCAGGAGTGATAATGGAATGGATGTTTGGATTTGAGTCTATAGATCTTCGAGAAGAAGTTAAATGCCATGAAGGAATTGATCTAATATCACAAGACCTTTTAGGGATATCACAAGATCTTCTGGAAAATTGTATAATTACTCTCCCTTCTGGATGTTGAACAATATTGGTAAAATCAGAATTATGAACAACTTGTAGGCGAATTTGGTTTTCTAATTCCTATTGTTTAGGAAGAGTTATTTGATTAAATGGAATTGTTCTAGAAATGGTAACATTAGCTTTTGAAATATCAGTTTGTAATAGAAGAGTTTCCCTTTTGGAATGGAGTTTAAAAGTTTTGCCACCAAAGGCAGAATTCATTACCTTGTAATAAACTCTGTATACAAGTGCTATAGGAATTGATCCTTCAGCTATTGAATAATTACGAGTTTTATTTGAAGAGTTAGAGGTTTCAAGATATTTTTATCTTTAAGAGAAACAATGAATGCTGGATGGCAATCGAAATGGATTGTTCCACTGCAGAAACTGGTTTCTATAGCTCCAAAAATGGATTCATTATATTTTAAAAGTTTTGCATCTCGTAATACAAGGAGTAAAGAGATATCTAGTCCTTCTTTAGTAAGAGGCTTGGCCCCCGCTTGGACTAAACCTATATGTATATAATTCCATTTTTGGGCATGTTTTTTCATAGAATCTTTATTCAAAAGTTGTATTGAAGCAAAGGAGATAGAGAGAGGTGTATCTCTTTCCTCAGTAACTATTATATAATCATTTATCCCAAAAATTTTAAAATTAGAATGTTCATAAATCTAGTTAAATTTAACCTTTGGAATGATCCAATTTTCTATAGATTTATTAAAATCTTGTATACTAATTTCTTCTCTATTTATAGATCCTTGGTCTAAGGACATTTGTGATATAGAACTAGAAGAAGACATAGATCTTCTTGATGAGTTCATTGCAAGAGACTACTTTTCTTTTCAAATAGATCTCAAATGATGCTGACCAACAGTCTCACTACCTCACTAGATTTTATTGCCGGGACCACATTTACCACAAAGATCTATAGAAAGATTTCCACGAAGGAAATTGTCTTAACTGTACAATGAGCTTGAAAAAGAGTATCTATATCTACCCCTCTTGGCTCTAATACCATAAGGATGTCCTAGGGTCTGGGGATTATAGAGAGGATTAATGATGATAAAGGTAAGGATAAAGGTGAGGATTATTTAATAAATCGTATCTTAAAAACTCAAGATAATGTGTAAAATCAAGAATATGTTCTATGTCAAGAAGTAAACATTCAATGGTTAGAAACAATATGAAACTAAATAAAAGAAGGGTTAATACCACGAAAAACTCTAAACTGATACACCTATGATAATTTTACCTCGAACTATTTTTTTGACCTTAAAAAATCCCAAACTAATACATCTATGACAAATTTACATGAACTTTTTTTTTTTACCACCAAAATCCTAAACAGGTACACTTGTGATAATTTTACCCCGAACCATTTCTTTGACCGCCAAAAACCCTACATTGGTACACCTGTGATAATTTTACTCCCAAACTAATTTTTTGACCACTAAAAATCCCAAACTTGTACATTTGTAACAAATTTACGCTCTATTAGTGTCCGTTAAATTATATTAATATCACAAAAAATCACAAATTAATAAACTTGTGACAAACAGAGGGTAAAACCCAAAACCGGTACACATGTTAATTACCACGTGTCATTAAACTTAGCAATTTGACAGTAAAATTTAACGGAAACTAGCGGAAGGTAAATTTGTCACAAGTGTACTAGTTTGGGATTTTTGGTGGCCAAAAAATTAGTTCGGGGGTAAAATTGTCATAGGTATACCAGTGTGGGGTTTTTGATGATCAAAAAAATAGTTCGGGGTAAAATTGTCACAGGTGTACCAGTTTAGGATTTTTTGTGGTAAAAAAAATAGTTTGGGGTAAATTTGTCACAGTGTATCAGTTTGGGGTTTTTCGTGGTATTAACCCATAAAAGAATGAACGTTAAGAAAAAAAGGGTAAAATGATAAAAAAAAAAAAAGTAATGATAAATAATAAAGGCAAAAATTACGTCAAAATTAAATAATGAGCAGACTAACCACATGCGGTAAAACTTGCCGATTGTGGGGTATGTAAATTAAAATACTGTGATATAAATTGCAGTTAAGAAAAGATTAAGCAAAGATTAAGATAATCACTAACATCTAAACAATATCAAAAGGTTACAAGTGGAGATATCAAAAGTATAAGTGCAAATTACAAAAAATAAAAGCCTTTCTATCCTCAAATCATGAACAAGATTTGGAACATAAAGGTATTTCAGGGATGATATATGGATATGAAATTTATTGGATTTTGGATTCCAAGAAAAGGAGTGAAGATGTTCAAGAAGTAGGATCAGAGTATGGGATGTGGAAAGTTTTGAGAGAATTCTCTTATTTTTCCCGAGGAAATGAGAGAAATAGAAACTCTGGAGATATATGAAAATTTGATACGAAGAATGATCAATGCCCTTTCGGATGGAAGAAGTCCGTTTTTAAAGGCATCTAGGTTACTGTAAAAAAGGTTCATGGGGTCTTACTGCAGTAAAGAGTAATAGGTGAATAGTGAAATTTGTACAGTGATACAATGATCAATGCATGCTTTTATAAAAGCTAACAGACATAATTATAAAAGTTGACAGACACAAGCATCTTTTGGCTCCTTTGCTATCTTTTCAAAATTTGGACAATGATTCTGGAGAATCCTCTTCTTCGTCTTCTTCTTCGTCCTTTACATCTCCCCATTTGGATACCTGATATGCCATAACAGTCATCCTCATTAGAATTTTCGCTATGGTGAGAATAGGAAGAACTTGAATCTTCCGATTGAGAAAGGGCCTGTTTTAGTATTCCTGCCAGTTGCTGATGGGATTTAGTAGATACTAGTGTTGATAAAATGAACCCTTTATCGTGGAGGAAAGGAGTAATATTGTTTGAATTAATTAGGTAAGGGTTTTTGTTATTCAGCCAATCTGTAACCGCTTGTCCAGTAACTCTATCCCAAAATTTAAAACTATCCCACCATTTGACCTTAAATTTTTTGATGAGGACAATGGTGTTTAGATCGACAGATTTTCTATAATCAAAATCCCATGCCATGACCCATGACACTCTGAAGTATAGAAAAAAAAGCATCAGTTAAGGGAATCTAATTTCATATGAAAGTGGTGTGAATTGGCTAGAGAATATCTTGTAGCTGGGTTGCACCCATGGGTATAGAATTTCAACAATGGGACCAAAATGTTTCCACCATCTAATAAACCAGAAAGGCACTTGGCGAATATAAAAATTTTCAAAGAAAAATAGCCAGGTATGAGTGTTATTGGCATCTTTCCTTAATAAAGTATTCCATCAAGCTTGTTGGTAATCAAAATATGAATATAAAGATCTATGTGGAAGTGGTTCAATGATTTTGACATCGAATTTCACCATGGTTGTAGGATGGAGTTTCCACTGGGAATGATGAATGATTTTATGGATCCTTGCCATAGAATAATTGATGTGGATTTTATCAGAGAAATGTTTGTTGGTGGCAGATTTTGTTTATGTTAAGATTCTCTCATAAAACTCATTTGTTTTGCAAAAATCATGAGGAACATAATTAAATTTTTCAGAAAACATATTTTTTGCAAACATGTATGGGTTTTCAAGGAAAAATCCATTTTCAACTGTACTCATATTTTGAAATACAGTTTTCGGAATGAAACCAGATTTTTGTTTTTGAGGGGCTGCCTTGATTGGCTGAATGACCACCGCACTAGAAATTCTTTTCCCTATTGCCTTTTGATCGGCTAGAGGAGATGGATCTGCACTTACCACCGATTGTTTTGGTGGCCGGCTATTGAAAGCTTTCTCAAGAAGTCTTAGTGCTTCTTTGTGAGATAGTTTAGTAATATCAAAAGAAGTGTTTGTAGATGGAAATTTGTCAACCTGGTTGGAAATGGTGATAATATTCAAAGGTGGTTCAGCAAATTGAATTGCTTGAAGTCAAGTCCTAATATTAGCTAAGCCCTTGGATATTTATTTTGAGCATTTAGCAATTTCTTTGCCTTTGTCTCTTCAAGTGGGTTTATTGGGAGGCATTTTCCGTGTAAAAATTCTTTTGTGAGACAACCGGGTAAAGAATTTAAAGCACCATTTATGAATTCAATATCAAAATAAAAAACGGATAATATAGCTAGCCATCTGGCAAAAATTTGTTTTGAGGCAATATTTTGAACATCTTTTTACAAAACATCTTTGGTAGACTTACAATCAATTCTTAATAAAAAAAAATTTGGTTCAAAAGATCTCCATGAAATTTGGATATAGATAAAACAATACCAAGAATTTGCTTTTTGATGGTGGAATAATTCTTTTGACAGTCATTTTAATATTTGGAGACAAACTGAACAACTTGTTTTTTCTTATCTATTGACTACTTTAGAATTCCTACATATCCAATTTCTGAAGTATCTATTTCTACGATTTTGAAAGCAGAAAGGAGCGAGTAAGATGTAAGCAAGGAATTTCTTCGATACTAATTTGATTTTTTTCACAATACAAGTATGAGCTGAAGTCCAAGGTGGAGGATCTTTTTTAAGTCTTTGATGAAGAGGTTTGCAAATTATATTGATATAAGGAAAGAAATCTATAACATAATTCAAACTTTCAAGAAATTTCTGTAATTGATTTTTATGTCAAATTTCATCAGGAATTTTTTTGAAAATGATATTGATCTTTTAATAGGTATAATAGTTCCTAAATTGATATAATGTCCTAGGAACCTGACCTTTGTTTTAAAAAGAGATATTTTAGTAGGTGAAACTACTAAACCATTCCTTTTTACAACATTAATGAAAGGGAAAATACTACAAAAAAATCTCAAATTATGCCACTTGTGATAAATTTAGCCTAAACTTTTTTTTGTGACATAAAAAATTTAAAATCATGCCACTTATGACAAATTTACCCTGAACTTTTTTTTGTGACATGAAAATCCCAAACTATGCCACTTGTGACACATTTACCTCATAATACTTTGGCCTATGGGCATTTTTGTCTTTTTTTTTCTTTTTTTTTCTTTTTTTCTTTCTTTCCTCCGCTGGCCATGGCGGAGGAAAGCCGAGAAGGGCTGCCCTCGCCGGATCTGGTGAGGGTGACCCTCGTCAGCGTTGGGCGAGGCTACCCTCACCCGCCCTCGCCCGCCCTCGACTAGGCCGGCAAGGCAACCCTCGCCGGATCCGGCGAAGGAGCCCTCGCCGGCTTCCCTCCACCATGGCCAGCGGAGGGAAGAGAGAAAAAAAGAAACAAAAAAAGGAAAAAGATGAACATGCCCATGGGCCAAAGTATCATGGGTAAATGTGTTACATATGGTATAATTTAAGGTTTTTCATGTCACAAAAAAAATTCAAGATAAATTTATCACAAGTGACATAATTTGAGGTTTTTCATATCACAAAAAAAAGTTCATGGCAAATTTATCACAAGTAGCATAGTTTGGGGTTTTTGGTAATATTTTCCCTTAATGAAATGACCAATGTGCTTAAAATGCTTATCTATATTTGTAGATAATATTAAAACATCATCTATATAAATTATGATATAGTCAGAATACAAATTAAATATGTCATTTATAATTCTTTTTATATAAGAAAACCAATAAGATGGGGTCTGAAGGTAATATGCACAACAAAAGTGAAAATTTGTAAACAAGTGATTGTGTTAAGAAATTGTCTATATAAATTTCTTTTTCTAAATTCTACTTGACAATTTATCCTTAAATTTGCTCGACAACGTAGAATAGAACTAGGTTTCTTGGAAATTTCTTTTTTCACAAAACTAATTTTTATGGAAGTAAAATCTAAAGATGAAAAAAAAACATAGTGCCCCGGATACCTGCAATAAAGAAAACTAAACATGTGAAATTCTTAATTATGATAACTAGATCCTACATATAAATAGAAAAACTAAGAAAAAAAATGCGTTTTTGCAGTTTAGTTTGGTTTCGAATAAAGCACTCAAACCACGGATTTAAACCTTTTTTTGGCTCAGTTAGAATTATACAATTTTTTCCTAGGGATATGTAATTTTTAGGTCGTCTACTTCCATAATAGGAAAGAAGCGTCCCGTCAAACCAAATTGAAATGAAATATTTATTTTGTAGTTGCGATCCCTTTCGAACCCTTTGGTTTGGTTAAACTCAAAGACAGCTATATTCTGAATTAGAAAACAGCCATCCAAGGCATTAACGTTATGATGCAAACATGCTACTTTTTTTCTCTCAATTCACTCCACATTTAGATTGTCCAAGGCAGCTTCAATATCAAACATCTTAAACAAGACTCTCCTAAGCGTTGGGTTTATTTTTGCCAAGGTCGAAAGTGGGTCAAACTTAAAGGACTGGATTGGAGAAGAGCTTCCAATGGCCCAGAAGGACTCGACATGCCTGCATTACTCGAGTATTTTGAATCAACCAACACACTTTGCATATCAACCTACACACTTTGCAAAGAGGCAATGTCGCAACGGGCGAGGACTGTCGATAGTTCGACTACACACAATACAATAAACATCTTGTCATCTGTCCAACGTAACACGGCGATACCTAAGCGCATTCATTGAAGAACCTCACAAAAGGAGGAATCCTCGAAACTTCACGCGACCAATTAATGACCTTTTGATCCCATACGCCACTGAAAGTTACTGAACATCATGCAGACATTTTCGAATCGCAGCTTGGAAATCATCGGGCTTGACGTCTGTGGGAGGAGGGTACATGCGAAAAATATACGAGATGGGCTTGGATACCTCCATCAGTTTCTTGGTGGGCATAACATCCGACAATTCCCCAAAGCTCTGCTCGGCGAAAGGAAATGACTCGGTGAGAAAGAAGAAGCTGCTCCTTCCCAGCTTCTCCACCTGGAACAATAATCACAAAGGTGTCAAAACAACACTGGGGGCTAACAACGGATATCTATAAAAGATGCCTTGAACACATTATTATGAACTTTAGCAAAAGAGTTTAAAGATGCTACTCAATACCGAGCTGAAAGATTCATGAGTGTAACTACCGATTAGCAACGATACACTCGAGAACAAACATAAAAATCTTGTTTACTGGCCATGAATGGAAATTGCGAGCTCTCTACCAAGCCTGATCAGTCCATCACCTATTCATTACAAGATCCCAGGAGCAAGCAAACGCAGCAATGACGAAAAATTGTTACCATCTTTCAGATACAGCAATTACCTGCAGTTTTGAAAACCTAAGGTTATTCATGGTAAGAACAACCGGCACTTCACACAAAGCATCAGCAAGTAGCCGAATTGCCAGATACTCGAAGAAATTCCTCATGAAAATTCTCTGTCCCTCAAAATTTTTTTGATGTCCGCAAACTTCAAAATCAGGAAACCACAGGACGCATTTCACTGACTTCCACAGAACTTGACTCTCCGCAGATTTCCCTATGATGGTTTGGTATGGGTGATGGAGTCCCCACATAATCTTGACATCAGTCAATGACGGGTCAGATATGGAGGATTCCAGAAGACGTGTGGTGGCAACCATTCTAAAAGGATCATAACTCCGGGCAATGTTGGAGGTAAAATGGAAGGTGGTGTCATCCAAGATAAGAATATTCCCATCATCAGCAAAAGGAAATAACCGAATAAGTAGTGCCGGGTCAGCATCACCATTTTCTGGGATGCATGAACTTAGCTTAGTGACTGATGAAAATGACGCGCCCAGATCATGAGAGAAATAACATGAATCACCGTTCCGACAACCCTGCAAGTCCAATTACTCAATCAATTAATGAATTACTTTCACTTTGTACGGGGGAATAAAGTAGCAGTAGAGATAAAAACATGACTTAAGAGCATATGCGGAAAGTGGCACGACTTGGACATAATCAGCTACAGGCTCACGTACACGAACAATCCCAATACCAGCCTTTCGAAACTCTTACTTCAGACAAGGAGCGACCTATTTAAGCTCAGAAGCCTCTAATCTCTTAGGAGGACTATGTTCAAGCAATCCCAATACCAGCTTTTGGAACTCTTGCTCGTGACAAGAAGCGGCCAATTTAAGCTCAGAAGCCTCTAATTTCTAAGGAGGACTATAAACGCAAAATCCAGCAGTTTATTTGCTTCTACGACATTTTCAACATCCATGAAGCATCAATGAAATTCTTTTGTGAATTACCTATCAAGGTTTATTTAGCTTTGCAGTAACTTCTGCTATAACCTTTAGTGCTGTAGCCTGTAGTTGTGTTATAGCTGTGGCTTCAAAATGAGCATAATAGAGCGTGTTCTAGAAGTGCTATAGACCTTCAAATATAAAGTAATAATACGAACTCTCCAGATCAGAGCAACTTCTCCAGAAGCTGCTCACCAGCTTTGGAGTGCTTGCCAAGCATCTAAGAAGAATCGAAGCAATCCGAAAAAACTAGAGCAGGTGCCAAGCAGTGCTCCTAGGCGCATGTTCCAAGGCAACTTTCAATATGAGTCCCCAAGTGACAGAATCATGAGATTTGGAATTCTTGAGAAAAAGAATAAATTCTCTCAAAAAATTCAAGAACATCAGGAGCTGGAGAAGGTGTTTGTGGTGGTCTTAGTTTGATGAAATTAAATACATAACTAGATACAAATAAACTTAGTGAAGCATGTACCACTGAGCATGAACAACAGAGCAATGAAATCTGATATGCTGACAACTAAACTAAGCACGAGCAGATCAATTTACAATTATATATGGAGGGGTTCAACCGCCCTATGGATCAACACGACCCTTCCTTTAAAAATGGGGAAGAATCTCAAGTATGTGTCATGCATTCTGTGAACAGAGTCTTGTGAATTGCAGTAGTAGGCAATTTACGAAGTTAACTATAAGATATAAAGCAGGCCACGAACTTGTCAATGTTATCTACTGCTTTATTTGCTTCAATCAAGCGGTGAAAGAATACTTCAATCACATTCACGATAAAGCATAACACATCACCAAACATTCACTTGGTAAGTGGGTACAAACTCTGAGAAAGGAAATTTATATGCTGATAACACGTGCATGCGTATTATGTACGGTGAAAATAAAAGTCAAAGTGAAGTATAAACCTGTAAAGAGGAGAAGAATTTGCACAAAGGTCGTTTTGCTTGGAATGAATGAGAAAACGAGCAATTACTGCCCCTGTTGCACGATCCTTTTAGAAACTGTCTACATAATTTACCCCACTTGTCAACAGAGAAACGACTCTCAGAAGAACTCTTGGGCTGATCACCGGGTGCCAATCCAAAGTAATGAGCTTTTATCTATAAAAACATTACAGACGAAGGAAAGTAAATTCAATAGGTATCTGCAAAAGGGCACGTAAAGTATGATAAAGCACCTCTTTGACAACAGCTGTCAATTTGTCAGCCACATATTTTGTCTGGAAGTCATTTGGGGCAACAAATGGCATGGCAACACATTCCCTGGTGTCGGCAGATGATTCAAGTTCTTCGTCATCTAGGCCAGCTGCATCTTCATTTTCATCTTCATCTTCATTTGGCCGACACTCAAGGAGGCATTTGTGTTGGAAGTCACAAGGATAGTAATAAGAAGGAAAACCTTCAGATGTACCAAGGAAGTTGGGCCGAAATCGATGCAATGAACTCAGGACATCTTCATCTGAGGAAAAGCAAATTCAAAATCAAAAGTCCAACCAATTGAAGAAAGAAAAGGGGAAGAGAGGTGACGGGAGAGAACTCAAAGGACGAAGTTGCAACTGTACATATTTTAGCGACATGATTAAGTGATGACTGTCTAAGGTTATGAAAGAAGCACCATTCTTCTTCAGTCTCCAGCACCATCTCTGTAGCTTTCATGTCATCAAATTGTAGAACCTGATTTAATTGCTTAGTGCGATACTTGTCCTTCAGAAGAATACAACATGCATATGAGAATGAATAACTTAAAGATCTTCAAGAATAAATCATGGGAATACCTTGAAAATGCGCTGCCAAAACTTAAAGGCACACAAGTTCGCCATTAACATCACCTCCTTTAGAGGACCGATTCGGGGTTTGTTAGTGTCTTTGCTAAAGTAGCTGTCAAGGTACTTTTGGAACTGGAAAAAAAAGGGAAATAGCCAATGAGAGTACTGTCTTTCACCTGTTGATGGATCTTAAAAAGAAATTGGCATTTGCTAGATAGGAGGTACCAAATCACGCTCCCCAAAAAAATGGATGATGGGTAGAGGTTGCATATCCATCAATACACCAAGAAGAATGCCCTCATGCAGCAATCCAACCTCCCCAAACTTAATCATGAGCAGAGATGCATCAAAAGACAGAGAAAAACTGGCAATCAGACGTCCATAGAATGTTGGCTCAAGCCTCCCTCTATGAGATGTCTGGAGTAAACCCATATGAACTAGCAAATCTAATGCATCCTGAACAACATCAGGATCAGGAGGGTCTAAAGCCTTCTGCAACAACACTAACATTATTTTTCAAGGATTAGCATTTCTATTAATAAAAAAAATACTGAATATATGAATGCAGAATAGCAGGGAATGCCAAAAACATAATAATGGAAATGTGTGTCATGTATCTTAGAGTTCTGGAATAGATGCCAGTTCCCTTTTAAAATCAGCCAATGTCAATTTTTGCGCAATCAAATAGTGATAAATGCAGTGGGGACGTGTCGATAATATGGCTTCACAATAATTTCTGCATGAAGTTTTTCCAATAGTCCCAGCTAAGCACAAAAAGGAAAAGATTCCAACACAATACTTCTTAATTTAGATCAGTACTGACGATCCCCCTTTCGGTATCTTCTGAGTAGGTTTAAAACAGCATGCCTTTCCATTCATTTCAAGACTTCCATAGTTTCTTCACAAACTATATTTACTAGGAAGTGTGTAAGGTATCTATTTCTTGATTAGTCAATTGAAGGGTGGGTGACAAAGGATAGTTAAATCCCATAAAGCTTTGTGAATATTGAAAATGGGATGTCTCGTGGTGTTCCTTGAGCTGAAGAATTTCTACCTTGTTGAAGAGATTTGCTTCCTTGTCACTTCCTGTTGGCTGCATCGGGTTCCAATATGGAGGGAATTGATCGAACAAGAAAAAATTTTGCAAGGCAGAATGTCCTGACCAATGTACTCATTGATCTTAAAAACACAACACACAATGGGAACAGATACTCTATGGGCAAGTCCACTGGGATAAAACAGAGGTCATCAATTTTGGATTTTAGTGACAGTGGAAGGGAGGCCCTTAGTGCACTAGAAAGGTAAGGCTATGCTAAAAGAGGGAGGAAAGAAAACGACTTCTCAGTTTTGATTTTGGCACATTTGTTTGTATCCCATCCTTTTGCATGATTTTTTACGCATACGTTGGAGTCCCATTTTGCACTTCCAGTTCTAAGAGAAGATTGATGCATCTGGGCAAGCTTGCGGATGACAAAGGTAAAACAGGAAGAGAGGACATTTCAACAGCACACTTACTGTTTTATAGACAGAAGGAACATACCTCTGGGATCATCAATGGCCTCTAGCTCTGCACAACAGATTAGAAGTATTTGCTGTTGCAGTAATAATCTCAGCATAGCTGGACACTCGTAATCCTCTAGATCACTGAAAAATGATCGAGTTACCAATCTATAAATCTCTCCATCACAGGTCCAACCGGTTTTTCCTCTTCGTTGCTCAGCCTACATTTAACTCTGAGTCTCATGAACAAAACACAGAAACCAAGACTAAGTTGCTGAGCTTTATATGATACCTGAGATTTGGATACCCACATGAGCCCACAGAATTCACATTTCCTATTACCGTCCCAGTAAACTTCTGATGAGCGACACGAATCAATTATAAAGGCTACTTCCGGAATTGTCACTGATGACTCGGCAGAAAATATTATCTGGTTAAAGAAACTTTTCAAATCAGAAGGAACTCAAATATGTGATATGTTTCTCTAACTGGCTAACAAAAAGAGATCCAACTTAATCATAAATCCATATCATTAGGGGAAAAGTTGTACGTGTCTCACTTTTTTTGACATTCCAACATCGCCCTTACTCTAACTACATTCATTTCATCAAGTAACCACCCATTTCATACATATCTCCACTATCACCATATCCACCCCATGAAATAATCACCCAACTCCTCTCCATTTTTTTTCTTTTTCTCGTTCATAACCTCCCAATATCATGCACAAACTTCAACACTAATAATGGCATAAGAGAAGGTACAGTCCCACAGCATATACTATATTGGTCTCATACTAATTTCACATTGATAAGTACACATAATTTCTCAACCGTTCCTAACAAAAGCAGAGGCAAACTAATCCATAGCCTCCTTGAAGAACGCAACATGAGGAGAAGCACATGGAGAAATATGCCTACAAGATCTGCACCTATGCAATGATATCAACAGGGTAAGTAAGATCCTCGGCTTCCCTTTTCTGCATCAGTTTATTGACATAAATGCTGCCAAAGATTCCGAAGTCAGTACAAGCAAGGTTTTTATGTAAATTCTATTGATACAGTTTTCCATTGTGATAGCATTCAGAAGAACACAATCTTCATGTTTTATTGCTTTCTCAAATACTTCTACAACCTAAACAACATTTCATTTTCACCCCCAAAAAAAATGACAGACAAAATGATATGATGCCTTTAGATGGAGCACATTATTCTTGATTTAGTTACCGATATTCTGATCATCCAAGAAGCTAACATGCAAATTAAGAGAACTCCAATGCCGAAACATGAGAAGTTTATTTCCTTACCAAAAAAAAAAAACATGAGAAGTTTATTTGAGCTTCCCAAAAGCACATCTTACCTTACGGTGGGACTTCCAGATCTTCATTTCTAACAAAGCTTGTTCTGTGTATTTACCATTATGCAAAATGACTTTGAACAACGAACTTGAGGACTTCAAAAGACACCATTGCTCCTCCCATGAACGGATTGTTGGCAGAAAAATTAATATGCTCTTTTCAATATCAGGCTCATTTTCATGTATATGCATTACCAAATCGTGAATGAGTCTGTGGACTTCAGGTTCAATATCTGCATTGGCTGTTGAAGGGCTTTCCCCATTGCAATATTTCACTGACAATGACTCTGAACTAGTTCCAAGCAATTTGGTTACCTGTTCAGCAAAATTTAATAAATAACAGTATGCCTCTCAAGCTATATTTGGAAAAACCTCGAAGATACTCATCTCTTCATGAAACATAGCAACTAACCTTTCTATAGAAAAGAGAAAAAACAACTGTCGGGAATTATCATGCTTCATCGATGGCTTTTGCTTGTGTAAAATGTTGATCTTAAAGATGCAGTGTCACTCACATTATCAATTATGCCATCGCAAGAAAAAAAAAAGTACCACGATTCTGCCATCTCTTTTTCCCACATTTTTTGACAAACATGAGGATTTCATCTTCTGAACCAACTCTGCTCCACTGTCAAATAAGTTTTCCCCATTATTGTATGATCGTTTTGGGTTTTACGGGATTGAGGGAATAGGGGCCTGGTATTGGATTGAACAAGACTAGACACATTTATTGACACAGGAGTACTGCATCTGGACATGAGCAGGAAAAACACTAACAGGGAACTTTATACGCCATGGTCATAAAAAGGACAGCCTTAATGTAGCATATTTAATGAATTTGTTGCAATATGTGAAAGACATATTTAGGATCATGCACATGGAGTATGATGTCAGGAGGTATTGAACGTATACTGAGATAAGACATGCCACTTGTCAAGCCAGCGGGCAAATGGATATGCAGGCCTTACTTTGTTAGTAGCCTTGGGTTATGGTGCACTTTGAAGCCCTGAATCATCCATTATCTTATACATGAACAAAATAGGTCTAAAGTACTCGAGTTCTTCCCACAAGCAGATGCGCAAATGAAGGTCCAATTGCGTCTGTTTTCATATGTTTACATAAAGTCCGTTAAGGGAGGATGTAGCTTTAACGTTTGTTGTGGGTGTTATCATTACAACATGCATTTTTGCTAGAGAGATTCTAATGTGTAGCAGAGGTAATAGAAATTATATTATCGAATCATATAAATGGAGACATCCAAATGCAAATCTCCATTTTTTTCATTCTAGCTTAAATTCTTAGGCATCCATATTAGTGTTTTTGCTATTACCAAAAAAAAAATATTAGTGTTTCTGCAAGGGGTGAGCACCGGACCAGTTCAACTTGAGAAACAAATGAAACTAGCCTTACATGACCAGATCACACAGGACTGGGTAGATTCCTGGGAAAAAAAATTGGGGAACCGGCATTGACTGATTCCTTTTAAACTAGGCTCGGTTCTCAAGTTGACCGTGGAACCGCCGGTTCGGTTCGATGCCGGTTTCTAAAGGAACCAGTTCCAACAACCGGAAACCGATTATGATAGGATACACCGGAACAATTAACCCCCATAGAAAGATCAAATTAGAGATTGTATTGTTTCTTATGATTTTTTTTTAACAATCAAAATCTGAAAAACAAGTTAAAAAGCTTAGATTCCAGAATCAAATCAAAACAAAAACAACCCAGCATCGAATCTCCCCTGCGGTTGTTATCGAATCTTTCTAATTTGGCTTCGGTTTAGCCCTAGATTGAATGTGTGAATCAACAAACTTATAAGGACGCGGATGAGCAGTTGGGTCGTGGTTGCGTTTATGGTGTTGATCAGCGGGATCGTGGTGGTGATGACCGTGGCCATTGGTGGGAGGAGGAATTCAAGAAGGAAGTGGAAATTCCTACCTTCTATGGAGATTCCTGAGAATCAGAGGGTAAAACTTGTAAGGCATAAATTCAAAGGGCAGAGCTTACTCTTTGGGGGAAAAACTGGAGGAGAAGCGTCAGTTAGAAGGCAAAACACTAGTTACAACATGGTCAAAGATGCAAACGCTGTTAAAGAGGCGATTTTTGCCTAGGGATAATGAAAATTATTTATTTGATCGTCACGATCAAATAAAGGTGAACGGTTTCAGATTCCATACAGGTTACACCTAAAACCTGGAACCTACCTGTTGGAAAAGGTTCCTCGTTTTTTAGAACCTAGAACCTACCCTGCATACCTTGTAACCTACCTTATCATGGGTTTCAGGTCTACTCAGGTTCCATCTGTATTATTAATTGAATGATTGTAGTGAATCATCACCTTTAATGATCGCTACTTGTTGCTACAATCCACTGACCACAACTTATATAATTAGACACACAAAGAATAAGAAGCATTAACAAAATAGAAGTCTCAATCATAAAATGCAAGTTCAAACTAGTAATTCCAGATTATATATTCATCATCAGGGAGTTAGAAAATACCATAGGATTGCACGAAGATATAAACCAAGAAAAACACAAACTTATTTCGTGTTCAAGTTTCACCTACCTGGAACCTACCCGTCAAAATAGGCTCCCCAATTTTTGGAGCTGAAACCTACCCTGCATACCCTAGAACCTGGAAGTGACAAATGTCCACTCAGGTTCCACATTCTATCCTGGAACTATGCTCACCCCTACAATCAAACATTATGCAAGGCACCCAGACCTCTTCCCTACATGCTATACCAATGGCTGCAGCTCCCAAATGTTCGTTTCCCTCGAATCCCAAAGCGGCTAAATTTGTCACTTCAAAGCTAAATTAGTTGAAAGTCAAGATATTTAAGGATTTCCTTTTGGAAATGCATCTGTGATATGAGCATCAGCACTCTTGCACATCGAATCACTTCCTATTACTCATATCGGTACTGGTCTTATTGGAAATGCACCTAGCACTCTTGCACATCGAAACATTTTGGTGGTTACCCAAATAAAGAAGAGTCTTCCCTCTGTTTCTCAACTCAGGCAGGATTATGCTTCTTATTTTGAGTTTAATGGATCTAGTTTTTGTATCGGGAACTCAAGGACACATCAAGTCTGGATACCGGGCAGTACTCATCGCTGATATGTATGCCGTCAGAGATCCACAGAATTCAGCATTTTTCTCTTAGAGGCAAAAGTCAGCAAATGAGCATGTATGGGCATCAAACTTTGCGACACCCAAATAGTCAAATTTTGCAATATTTGAGAAGGAACAATTTTATTTCTGTCAGTAAACCAACTTGTGGACTTTGCACTAGTTGTCGAATTAATAAAAGTGTTAAATTGCCACTTCGTCCTTCATATTTTCGATGTTCCCATTCTTTGGACAAGATACATTTAGATAGACCAGCCCTGTTTTTCTTCATTACCACAGTTTCAGTACTATGTGGTGTTTATTGATGATTTTTCACTATATTGCATATCCATTGAAGAGGAAATCTGAATTTTCTAGTCTTTGTTTACATGATCATTTTAATCAAAGCGCAATTCAACACCAAGTCAAATGTCCTCATACACCATAATAGAATGTGTTGGGAAAACTTCTATGACATTTTGAAATTGACAAAATCATCTATTTCTTATTATTATTCAGTAAAGGCAGATGTTATCTTATTTTAGGTAATGTTAATATAAAGGATACTTTATCGCCATTGATGGAATCCAAAGTATAAAGTGAAAAGATCTGGATGGACCTTGATATAGGGTAAACAAGTCCGGAAAAATGGGAAATTCGTGAAGGTTTGGAAATACCGTGATAAGGTAAATAGCTGAGTAAAGTCTAAAACACTAATGTACTCAAGAAGACCAATGGATGGCACTAATGGATGGCAATATATGTAAGTCAACTACCGGCCGGAAGCTTGGATAAACTCACTAGATTGTTGAGAAAACCTCTATGATATTTTGAAATTGACAAAATCATCTATTTCTCATTATTATTCAATAAATGCATATGTTATCTTATTTCAGGTAATGTTGATATAAAGGATACGTTACCGACATTGATGGAATCCCAAGTACAAAGTGAAAAAGATTGATAAAAGCTGGATAAACCTTGATAAATGGTGAACAAATGTGGAAGAATAGGAAATTCGTGAAGGTTTGGAAATACCGTGATAAGATGAACACTGAGTAAAGTCTTCAACACTAATGTACTCAGGAAGACCAATGGATGGCAATATATGTAAGTCAACTACCCCGGGAAGCTTGGATAGACTCATTGGATTGTCGATATAAGCAAGTACCTATATCAACTATGATGATCGCATTAATCATATGATTATGTGACCTGAATATGAAGACCCATATATTCTTTTGACTAATCTTGCGGGTCAAAAGGATTTTACAGCTAACCTAAGGCTTGGATTTCTGGAAGGAATAATTTAAGTTAATCTAATTGATTGTTATCAATTTGATGGAATGGACCAAGCATGGCTAACTCTATTTGGAGAAACCTCACTATAACTGGGACTATTTGATTATATGGGCAATCAAATCTCTGGTGATTGTGTCCATCATCTCCAACGGCAAATTGAATCCTGAATATTGTCCAATGGCTAGTCTAAAGATGAAAACTATATAAGAAGATCAATGCACGCGGAAGGAATGATGACGGAAAATTGACAAAGTTACAAACACTGACATTGTCATATTCTTACTATGTTACAAGTGCGATTTTAATCGTTGAGAGTTGTTATTACTCACTTTAGTCTATAGTTTAAGGAATGTACACATATGAGAGCAGCACTTGTTTATTGATAGTGAAATCTACCGGCTTCGGGTAGAAGGAGCTCGTGCTACATGTAACTACTCACGAGATTACTAGTATATTCCAGCCTGTTGATGATCTTTAATCTGGGAGAGTAGCGTAGACTTAGACAACATCAAGTTAGATCAAATAGATTTAAAAAGTGCATTTCTTTAAGGTTATATCAAAACAATTTTTGCCTGTTTTGTTCAAGCAACCAGAGAAACGGATTGCTGACAGAGGCAACAGACTATTTAGAGAACCTTACTTTTGCCAGGAAAATCAGATTGTACGAGCAATCAGACTTCCAGCGCTGGTGTCTCTCTCAACTACTATGGCGCTTTTGACTTTCTTGAAGACTCTCCAACGTCTAAATTAGAGACTCGAGTTCTACATAAGAGATTAAAATCAAGCTGAAAGGGTTGGCAGAAAATTAAGAAAGTTGTATCTCTGATATTATCTTGTTCTCTCTCTGTTTCCAATCGTGCTATTGCTTATTTGTGATTCTCTCTATTAAGAGTTCTTGTTGCTTTTAATCTGTTGATAGAGAAGTGTACAAGGGTAATAGTAGTGCTTGTTTATTTGTTAGTAGGTTCCGCCGTGGTGATTCGAGCCACAGGCTTCAACACAGTCCTCGTCCCCGTCTCAGCTGAAGCCGTGATCTCCGTACTGACTTCCGAAATCATCTCCCAGCTCATCCCAACCCGAATTATTCCTCTAGGTAGGCCAATCATAACGATTGTGATGAACCACCAGACTCCCTCGAGCGGTTGGCCGCAAGGATTATGCATCTGTGGCACTAATTCATTAGCCCTTTCCGGGTTTTTCCCCGGACCAAGCCGCTCCACTAATGGGGAAAATTGTCCAAACAATTCTAAATTTATTGAACTTTAGTCCTAAACTTTTCAATTTTACCAATCAAATCACGAACATTTTTCACTTTTTGACAATTGAGTCCTAAACTTTTTTACTTATTGCCAATTGAGTCCATCCAACTAATTTTTGCTAGAAATGCCGGCCGGCCTACGTGGCGCTGACGTAGACAATTTTTAATAATATTTTAATATTTTTCAAATTTTTTATTTTTCTTTTCTTTTCTTTTTCCTTTTTTTCCCTCCAAGATTGTCCATGTCAGCGCCACATAAGCCGACCGGCGTCCACGTCAACAATCTCTGTCCAAACTTAGTTTGATGGATTCAATTGGCAAGAAGTGAAAAGGTTTAAGACGCACTTGGCAAAAAGTGAAAAAGTTTATAACTCAATTAACAAAATTAAAATGTTTATGGTTGAATTGGCAAAAATGCAATAAGTTTATAACTTTTAAGATAATTTTCCCCACTAACGTATCTAGAGTCAATTGACAATTGAAGATTCTACTCCATGGCCCGTTGAGATGCCTTGAGACGACGAGTAGCCCTCCACAAAGCTTGAGGCCCCTGATCTTCATCAGCGGGACGGTTGCTTCCATTGTCATTGTTACTAGACATGGCTTCGCTCACCAGCGATTTTATCGGCTCCAACACAAATTGACACAGCAGAAATGGGATAAACACGGATAAATGAATCCGCAAAACACGCACAAGGCACAACATGCTCACAGATGAGCTGCTGTACGTTAAAATAAAGCGCATATTCGTGAAAACCTAAACTAAGTAAAAGAAAATTAAAAAAATAAACTAGGAAAATGTGACCAATTGATAATTAGTGCCTCGTACGAATAAAATCAACTAAGATAATTAAAGTAAAATCCTATTCACATTCTAGTTAAAAAATCATTAACCATTAGGGTAATAAATCCGCAACAAATCTCCACATTATCTTCATGGACCCCGCCTCATGATTTCAAGAGTAGAAACAAACTTTACGAGTGTTCTCCGGCATTTACAATTAAAAGTTTGAACGGCCACAGCTGCAAAATCAGCCCTGGATTGCTTCTCGAAAATCTGCTTTCAAAGCGTTTCAAGCAGACTTCTAAAAGCAGAAGCAAGTACTGGCAAACATTGGTGTAGGCAATATGCTTCGCCACTAAGAATTGCCACAAGAACTACTACTTCCTTCTAACTTTTCTAGCATTTGATAAGTGCAAAAACAGGGAAGGCTCGAATAAGTGAAAAGGCAGTGGGAGATTCCAGTCTTCTTTTACTACATGATAATTTCGAGGACAAAGTTCAGTTCAGATCTGTTTATGACTTCTTAGACTACTTATGACTTTACCGCAAATAAGAATACATATATATGACTTTCCCACCAAATATTAGAAATAATTATTTTGAAAATTAAAAAATCAGGAAAAAAAATTACGTGTCTTTAAATGATTCAAATTGATAATAATTACATGCTTTCAAAAATTCAAGGAGTTACGTATTAAATAAAAGTCAAATCTAAATACTAAAAGCAGAAAGTAAAGTCTATTTTTAAAAGCAAAAATTACGCCAACACACCATGTGAAACAAGAATGCCAAATGATCAAAAATTGAGCGGGTACTCTTGAAAATTAATGCTGCAAATTTAGGCCTCTCTGGACTAATAACCAAGCTTTTACCTCCTCAAGATATAAAACTCTTCTTTGATAAATGGTTTGCTGGTTGGAGTTAGGAATGGCAACCACCTCTGCTCTTTCATTCCTAGCAATATCACCAAAGTAGTCCCTGAATTTTGCAATATCGGCTGTTGCAGACATTAATAGTACCACCCTGTAAATTATCAAACAGGAACTAAGTTTCTTAGGCCACAAGTGACCACTATCCATGAAACATCAAATCAAGTTCAAAGATACGGTTATCTGTATATATTGCCAGCGTGATTGATTCTTTCCACTTCATTATTAAACCAACTGCATTCACATTCTATTTGCACCACTACCTGATATAAGCATGTTATTGATAAACCGCCCATTGAGATTTTCATTTTCACAAGTGATGCATATTATAAAATGCTTGAAGATAAAGAAAAAAGATTTCACTGCATCGTAACCACAGACTCCCCAAGTATCACCAGCAATGATTATCGATAAAGCTATTCGAAATTGCTTCTATGACACCATCATTTTGTGCAGACTAAGTGATAAACTTGAATGACACCAAATACATAGAAAGATTAATAACCTGACCTGAGGTTGTTGTTCTCTAGGAGAAACTGCTTCACGTAGATAAGAAGGAGATCAAACTCTACAGATCTTTCATGCACTTCATCTACTATGATAGCCTTGTAATCAAGCGCATTCAGACCCTTCTCAAGTATTTCATCTAACAAAACTTCTGCAGTTTTGAAAGCAATCTTTGAGCTGTAAAAGAAGATAGGCAGAAAGGAATAAGGACTTTAGTTTAAAATACATACAACACAGATGCCTAAAGCACTTCCAATTGGTGAATCAATGTAAAATTAGCATGAGCCACCGAAAAAAAAAAAAATGTCTCAACCAATATATACATAGATAAAAAATCAATGGAAGTGACTCTTGCATTTACGTGTTTGACCATTTAAGACACAGTGTTTTACTTTCTGAACGTGCACTAATGACATAGATATGAATAAGAAAAACTTTACCACATGAAATCGAAGAAAATAAAATGATGAATGAAATCTAAGATCGCATTTGTGTGAAAGAAAAAAAGAAAGAAAAATCACATTTGTGTGGAAAAATTCACTTACAAGGTTGAATATGGACCTATTTGGTACAACTTATAACTTCTACGTATAACTTTCCCTCCAAAATTTTGAAAAAGAAAATAAAGATTTTAAGTTTTGGAAAATGTGAACAAATTATATAGGATTGTAGATTTCTATATTTGTATATTTTGAAATGTTTCAAGTGTTTCACATTAAATAAAAATTCAGACCTTGTAACTACTTTACACATGAAAGCTCGATGAATAACATAGTACATCTCACAAGTTGTAACTATTTCATACTAATATGGTATAGTGATGACAGAAAGGTTCATCGGTTGTGTGGATGTTGAAGTCACCATGCTCATGGACATTTTTCTCAATACTTGAGATGATCATAGAATTTGGAAACTCTTCGAACATAATTTATAGATGCGAAAAGGGTTCATATTTCTGTAATGGTATGGCTGAATATGTTTGGCCAACTTAACTTAAAAGACTATCCACCTGTATTATTTATTAGTTCAGTAGAGTGGAATACAAGACCTATCTGCCAATAAGTTCACTAGAGATTAGCTCAAAGGTAATGGAGGACAGATAAAGAAGGCACAAAATCCAAACCTGCTGAACAAAATAAAGGACAGTAGATATTAAAAATAGACAGCATATCAAACATCATGGACCATCTAATTCTCGATTTAAGGAAATGGTGATAAAAGACGCATATGTTTCTTTCAACTTTTTTCCTAGAGAGAGAGAGAGAGAGAGAGAGAGAGAGAGAGAGAGAGAGAGAGCATGCATCGCTACCTGGATGATATATTCTTTAAATGACGAATGTGATATCCAACTTCCCCTCCCAACTCACAATTACGGGCTTTTGCAACCATTTTGGCCATGACTACTACTGCAGATTCGCAAGGTTGCACACATAATGCGGGATAGATGTTTCTCTCAAGCAGAAACTGAGGCACTTGGGAGCTCTTCCCTGAATATTTACATACAATCAGATCCCAAGCAGCAAACTGTGGAGGACTAACAAAAACAGGTCATAGCATCAATCAGATGCAGAGAAGTTAATAACACAGGTTCCAATGAAATTCGATTCCCAATCCACATTTGCAACTTCAGGGCATGCACATATATAATCATCCCAGTATTGGATTACACAGTTTAATCGGTTTGAAGGCCCAAAAATCTTAAAAGTTTCTATTGAAAGCTTCCTTTAAATTGAAGGAAAATCAAATATAGAACTAGAAAAACCAAACTATTTGGATCCTGAATAATCTTTTTCACTCCTCTTAAAAGCTAGATAATGGAAGACTGTATTCAGCTTTAAAATAATGATGATAACAACAACAATAATGAAACCAATTACACCTGACATCAAGCCAAATCTCCATATTCCAGATGTGACTCATGAAGAATCAGCTGGCTTCCTTCTCCAATATGTTCTTAGCAATCGGAATCAGTGAATACGAAGTGCTTAGCTGAATAAAATACATGGTCCATAAAACAAAAAACTGAGATTAAGAATTCTTTAGACAGACATTTCATGCGTTGGCGCTGTTGCAGAGATTAACTAAGAAACCGAGTACGAAATTTTCATTCACTTGAATAAAACAAAAACGTTGACGCAACCACGTTGCCACAGTTTTGTGAGCATCAGCACATGCTGCACGAGACCAAACAATACAGAGCTACGCCTAAAGTGACCTCTTCATCATTCATGAACACCTTACGTTCCTTCAGTATAGTTTCCGAAACCACGAAACACCATGAAATTCAATAACATAGTCGACGAACTAGCGATGAAAGGGGAGGCAACGTGCTGGATAATCGCAAACCAAAAGGCTAGCGAGAGAATAAAGGAATCTCACGCACTCGATTCGCATCACACGAGTTCGAAAGCCTCAGTAGGAGAGATGAAGGACTTCTTCACATAAAGTCTCCCAAAAAACGACCCCGATCATCCAAAATCGCGGCGCCAAATTCAGCGTCCCAAATTCATCGTTCCCACGTCAAACTTAACGGAACCTCAGTGCAATGCAGCAGAGCACTCTACAGAGAGAGAGAGAGAGAGAGAGAGAGAGAGAGAGAGAGAGAGAGAGAGAGAGAGAGAGAGAGTACCGCATCCGGTTTCACCGACGATGAGGGTGACGCGATTCTCGAGGATCTTCTCGACGATCTTCTCGCGGAGGGCCATGATGGGGAGTGGAGGGGACCCGGAGGAAGAAGGCAACTGAGACGAACACGAGGAGCTACATGACGGCGTCGTCGGAGAAGAAGGCCTCGCCGCCATTGTCGAAGTCCTTCGAGCGCTTCTTCTCCTTCTTCTCTCTCTCTCTCTCCTGATCGCAATGGAATCGCTCGCGGTCGCTGGAATCGCTCGCGAAAGCTGCTAGCGCGAAATGGTGGAAGCAAAGCGTGCTCCCAAAAGTTTCTGAAGGACGAAGGAGGAGGCTTGCTCCCGCGCAGTCCCTGATCCCCTGCTCGGCGTCGCATTTTGGGAACTACACGTGTCGGCCTAAGGATGGGTTCTGTGGGGGGAGGACCTCTGACTTTGACTTCGACTGTCGCCGGTTGACTTGTACGGGGGAGCGGCGTGCGCTGGTCGCGGGGGCAGGGGATCAATGGCCGGTTACCTTCTCCCCGAAGGTCGAAATGGAAGGGGGAACCGATCTTATTCTGTTCGCTTTTAGTCGGCGGACGTGGAAAGAAATCGACTATGATTAAATGCGCGGGTAATAATTATTCTGTTCTAAAATTTAATTTTTGATCAGAAATGAATTCTTCCATTTTTGTTCCATAAACAAGTTTTTAAGCCAAAATATGTATTTAATAACAATACAAAATTTCTATTTTTGAAATAAAAATCCGTTTGATAACGATACAAAATTTTTCCCTCTCAAATAGGCAAAAGGTGGGAGGCGGTGGACAACGCCGAGGATGACGATCGACAACGGGGAAATGGGTTGCGACCAGCGGGGAGATGGGAATTAAAATTTTAATATTAAGCGGCGATGGGAGGTTATTTCCGCTAACAAGAGGCGGGGTGGTCGGCCTTTACGGATGGTGGCCAAAAAAAGGCGGGCGGCCGGGAAAAACAAATCTGATCTAATTTGGCTAAGCACAAACATAGAGGCCTATTTTCAGTGTAATAGGGCGGGGTGGAGGTGGCTCAAACGGGGGAGCCGGCGACAAGAGGCAACCCCATTGGGTGTTGGAGGAAGGTAAGCGATTAGCGGCGGTAGGGAGACAACAAAGGAAAAAATGAAAAAAAAAAAGAAAAGAAAAGTGGGAAAAAAAAAAAATAAATTAAAGGTTTAGGGGCGGTGTAAAGGCAATGGGCGGTGGATCAAAGCTAACTAGTTTATGGGAAAGCGATTTGAAAATAGTTTTTATTTTCTTATTTCGCCCACAAACAAAGGTTTTGAAAATTTTTACTTGAAAAAATTCCAAATCTATTGCCGGAATAGAAATTTGTTTTAGAAATATAAAAATGAAATTGTGTTACTTAACTTTCAATTTTTTAAGCCAAAATATGTATTCTCGGGAATAAAAAAACAGAATAGTTATCATTCGTACCCTAAAACTAAAGACAACTTGTTTATGCCGGGCTTCATTACGCGAGATCAACAATTACGATCTCCCTAGACCAAACGGATGAGCTCACATCAACCCTGGTCGTGGACTCATGCGGGCTTTAGTATGTATTTAGGCCCATAAAAAGGGAGGTTAGATCGAAAATAATCCAATTTAATTTGACTTATTTAATACATATTAATCTATTCTCATGTTATACAATTTTAGCAACCCAATTCGGACATTAAACCATACTCAACCTAACTCAAGTTTCATTCTTGGCAATTTTTCTCTTTAAATTTTTGCCTCCAAAGAATTGGCGACTCCATGAATCAGCTTACCACGTTAGCAAGGGAGCTCACGGATCGGTTAATGGACGGAGGCATGAAGCTGGCACTGCAAATGAGGCGAAGGGTGGTGGAAGATGTTCACAATTATATAAACATAAAGAAATGGGGAATGATTTTGATGCTCGCATTATCTGCTCACTGCGTAGCTCTTTCTCATATGAGCAAGTAAGGAGACTCGTGATTTATCTAATATGAAATCTTTTTGTTCAACTTGCGCATCATACATGTTGGATAAAAAAAAAAAACACGAGACATTGGACTTATTCCTTTTTTTCAGCATTTCAAGAGGTCAGAGGTCATATAGCTCGTGGTATTTATTGTTGGAAATATGGGATAAATTGATGGGTAAATGAATGAGAAATTGATGCTCAAATAACACCCTTGAGTTGGAAGTGGGAAGTGAAAAGCACTAGTCCCACATTAAAAACTAAAGAAGGCTTGTTTAGTGCTTTATATTCATTACACTTATTTGAAGTGGTAATTATTATAGACCAAACGGATGAGCTCACATCAACCCTGGTCGTGGACTCATGCCGGCTTTAGTATGTATTTAGGCCCATAAAAGGGAGGTTAGATCGAAAATAATCCGATTTAATTTGACTTATTTGATACATATTAATCTATTTTCATGTTATACAATTTTAGCAAGAAATTCGGACATTAAACCATACTCAACCTAACTCAAGTTTCATTCTTGGCAATTTTTCTCTTTAAATTTTTGCCTCCAAAGAATTGGCGACTCCATGAATCAGCTCACCACGTTAGCAAGGGAGCTCACGGATATTTTTAATGGACGGAGGCATGAAGCTACCATTTTGCAAATGAGGCGAAGGGTGGTGGAAGATGTTCACAATTATATAAACCTAAAGAAATGGGGAATGATTTTGATGCTCGCATTATCTGCTCACTGCGTAGCTCTTTCTCATATGAGCAAGTAAGGAGACTCGTGATTTATCTAATATGAAATCTTTTTGTTCAACTTGTGCATCATACATGTTGGATTAAAAAAAAAAACACGAGACATTGGACTTATTCCTTTTTTTCAGCATTTCAAGAGGTCAGGGGTCACATAGCTCGTGGTATTTATCAAAGTAGGGAACCACATGAAGATGAGACCTCCCTTCGATGAAGATGGAGAGGACACAGTCGAATGCATTTTGCCTTTGCCTGAAAATTATCGTGACCAGCTTGTGAAAACAAGAAAAGATTTATAGGCTTTGCGAGGCTATTTAATTAGTTAGTGGAAATTTCGACCAAAAAAAAAAAAAATTAGTAAGCCTAAAAAATTTCGACTCCTAAATAAGAGAAATCAAGCCTAGTAAAAATTTTTCAATCTTGCTTGGAGAAATTATGCATTTTTTTTTTTTTTTTGGTAAAGAACCACTTTAGATTTTGTTTGTTTTGCAAAAAATGAATAATTTAGAAAGCATTTTCCTAAAATTAATTATTTATATTATTTGAAATAATTAGTTAATAAAAAATATTTTCATAGTAATGAAAAAAATTATACACGAATCTCCATGCCACGCCGGTATAGATGCATTTTAAGAGTTTTGAGCATTTTGCATTAAAGCGTCAAAATGCACCACAAGATTTAAAAAAAAAAGGAAAAATGTAAGAATCACTCCCATTGAATAAATTTATGAAGAATGGCACGAAATTTCTATTGGATGGTTAAATATGCCAATAAATTTATGAGGTATGGCGTGAAATTTTTCTTGCACTTTTAATTTATGTCTCCCATTACCTAGCTGGTTGTCCAATCCTCCGGAAGCCAAATATTACATGGTTTAGTCCTCAAGTACACGGGATCGTAGGCTTAGTTGTTTGCCGGGTCAGCTTGAGCCAATAAGACCAATGCATAAATCGGATGAGCCTGTACAAGTAATTCCTTCTCAAGTGCAAACCGGCTCATGTACGTCTATTTGGCACGCTTGTGCTTACTATTTTACATAAGAATCTCTTGCTATATACACCGTGCCCGAGTTTAATTGTCAAGACAAGGAATGGGATTGAAATGGAATAGGCGTGTTTGATAGCCCGATTATCCTATTTGACATTTGGCAACACATGTCGGATAGGTCAAATCCGGATATATCCTAATAAAAGACTGCATAAGTTATTCGAGTCATATGGGCATATAAATTTGAACGCGCCCGAGCAAAAAATTAAAAAGGTATAAAGAGATAGAGAGTGCGATTGTGCCACTGTCGATTACTGCTCGATGTTCGCAACTCTTAGGCAACCACCACACGGTAATTGGTCGAGAGTTTTTCTCTCTCTATTGCGCATGGCCAAATCTAGGCAAATCTAACCACTACAAACTACGTCAGGTGGTCGCCGATATGCCGCAGCGATTGACTTCACCCGGGTACACCAGCGAGCCAACACATTCCATGTTGCCTTGTTAACCACCACGAGTGGCTGTCCTATAAGCATAGTAGCATAGGGTTTTTCCTTTTGTTTTAGGGTTGCTCTATTTTCACCATCCACATGACTAAATCAATCCCATTTACACTAAAAAGACTAAATTACCCTTAATCATTTAATTGAAATTTAGAGTGATCACCTTATTCCTTCTTTTTCCTATTTTTCCTATCTTAATTAAAGTTCTAGTTGCCATAATTACCCATTTCACATGTTTTTTTTTTTTTTTTTTAGTGTATTGAAGAATTTTTTTCATGTATTCTTAGATATTACTGTAACGTTTCACGTGTTCCATGAAAAAGCCACTAGCAAAGAAAAAAAAGACAAATTCTTTGATATAGTAAAAAACTTGAAAGTTTCTTCTTCATCATTGCTAATGTAAAAACTTATTTATTCTTTCTCCCTCTTATCTCAAAAGCTCACTTTCTTAGTGAATTTTCAATTTTTTAATTTTACTAGTCTAAAATATCTATCGAGTCAATTTATTTACTATATTAGAGGATTTATCTTTTTCCCTTATTATTGACGAGATGCTTTTACACAAATGTAAGGCGTTATGGAATATCCAGGGACATATTGAAAACATTATGCACAATGAGGCATCTTGATATTTTTACGTACACACTTTGTGAATGACATTAATTTTTATCAACTCAAGAATGAGATTTCACTGGCAATTTTAACAATTTTCTTATTTTATGCAAAATTTCATTTAGTTAAATTTCATCTTTTAAAATTTTTCGTTGGAGAATGTTATTGTCATTTTATTTTTTTGGAAAATCTTCAAAGAGGGTTTTTTTTTGGCTACATCTAATCATCCCATTATATATATTTATATATATGTATGTATGTATGTTTGTATGTATGTGTGTTTACATATATATAACTTAATCTTTGCTTAATCTTTTCTTATAAAAATTTTTATTAACATTTTTTCTAGTTTTGCATTTAGGTAAACATCTTCCTGAGCATTTAGGTTTGGAATATTCAGAAAGTTTAAAAGAGGGATCATATTGTGCACAAAAGTCTCCTAATCCTTTATTATAAGTTTTTTGTTCCTTTTTTACCTGTTTTTAAAGACATATATTAGTACACAATTATGTTCCAATTTTATAAACATAAGAGGTTAATTCGCCATAAGAAAGATGGTTATATGAAACATGTTCTCCATATTCTTCTTTTATCTTATTACAAACTTGTTCTCCTATGAATTTAGGTAATCCAGCAAGGAATTTTTCTTTCCAAAAAGGCTAGTTACGATCTGTTCTTTGGAAAACTCTTTGCAAAAAAAATTTTTTGTATTCTCTATATTCTCCCAAAAATTTACACTTCATATTGGATAAGAGATATTGATTCTTATCACAAATATGAGATGAATCTCCTAAAAAATATTGAGATATAGAAAATATAAGAGTGTTAACAGCATCTTGGATGGGTTGATCTTCCTCACAAACAATTCTTTGACCATAATCATCTAACTTATAAGCATTGAGAATTTGATTTCTCTATTCATCAGTTAGGTAATTATCCCAGCATCTCTTTAGTTGACCTGTGAACTTGCTATTAGAAGATATGCCACAGAATAATATATAGTATCTGGGACGGTTTTATAAGTATTAGCAAGCATGACCATTTGGGTAAGGACATTTATAAGATTTTGTGTAGAAATGCCATCTATATTCCATTCATTTGTAGTTTTGAAGATGATTCTTCCATGATTATATCATGAGGTGTTGCTCTAGAAAAATATAATTTTTGAGGATCTCTCCATGTAATCCTATTTATTTCAAGAACTTATTCAGTATCAAATTTGTCTAAAACATTAATCTAATCAGGGGTATCTTTTACAACAAAATTCCCTATTTTTGGAGTATCCAAAGTTATTGAAGATTCTTCTTTCAAAATTGCTTTTCCTTTAAGAATCCTTTTCCTTTCATCTAAGGTTTTAGCAAATTCTGTGCCAAGATTTTTAGGGAGTTCAAAATTTTTAAAAAGAGGTGTTTTAAATTTTTTGATTCAAAAATGATTTTTGAGGAATTGTGTTAGACTGAAGATTTTATTCTATCCAATTGTTTTCCTATGGTATGAAGGTGTTGATTAGAATAATTATTCTGTTTAACTATATTTTGTAAACCTATGCTTTCCATTTTTGAAGATGTTTTAAAAGGGGAAGCAACGATTTCTGTTTCTCGATGCTTAAATTTTATCTTTCTAAGTGGGGGATGATTAGATTCAATGACTTGGCCATTGTCTAATTTCTACTTATGAAATTGGTCTAGAACACATATCTGTTTTTCTTTTAAAAATTCATCTTTGAACCAATCAAAAAAGAACAATTGAATTTCATGGTTGTGCATATACTCATTGTAGTCTTTTTTTATTTGCCTAGCCCAGTCTTTAAAGTTGGTAAAGAACCGTTCTCTAATTTGTTTGTTTTCAAAAGAATTAAATTCTTGATTTAAAAATATTTTGTTTGGTACAAACTCCATTTCCAAGACGTTGATCCCAAAATCTTCCATCTTAGAGGGATTGCTTTCAAGGTATTTTGGGTTATGTTGGTAAATAGGTCTAGATATATCTGATCTATTATCTATGCCATTGATATTGGGGAGTGGAGATGCTTGTCCTCCTTCAGGAGTGATAATAGAATGGATGTTTGGATTTGAGTCTATAGATCTTCGAGAAGAAATTGAATGCCATGAAGGAATTGATCTGATATCACAAGATCTTTTAGAAATATCACAAGATCTTATGGAAAATTGTATAATTACTCTCTTCTAGATGTTGAACAATATTGGTAGGATCGGAATTATGAACAACTTGTTGACGAATTTGATTTTCTAATTCCCATTGTTCATGAAGAGTTATTTGATTCAATGGAATTGTTCTAGAAATGGTTACGTTAGCTTTTGAAATATCGGTTTGTAATAGAAGAGTTTCTCTTCTGGAATGGAGTTTAAAAGTTTTGCTACCAAAGGCGAATTCATTACCTTTTAATAAACTCTGTATACAAGTGCTATAGGAATTGACCCTTCAGCTATTGAATAATTATGAATTTTTATTTGAAGAGTTAGAGGTTTCAAGATATTTTTATCTTTAAAAGAAATTGTGAATGTTGGATGGCTATCGAAATGGATTGTTCCACTACAGAGACTGGTTTCTATAGCTCCAAAAATGGATTCATTATATTTTAAAAGTCATGCATCTCTTAATACAAGGAGTAAAGAGATATCTAATCCTTCTTTAGTAAAAGGCTTGGCTCCCACTTGGACTAAACCTATATGTATATAATTCCATTTCTGGGCATGTTTTTTTCATAGAATCTTTATTCAAAAGTTGTATTGAAGCAAAGGAGTTAGAAAGAGGTACATCTCTTTCCTCAGTAACTATTATATAATCATTTTTCCCAAAAAATTTAAAATTAGAATGTTCATAAATCTAGTTAAACTTAACCTTTGGAATGATCCAATTTTCTATAGATTTATTAAAATATGCTATACTAATTTCTTCTCTATTTATAGATCTTTGGTCTAAGGACATTTGTGATATAGAACTAGAAGAAGACATGGATCTTCTTAATGAGTTCATTGCAAGAGACTACTTTTTTTTTTTAAATAGATCTCAAATGATGCTGACCAATAGTCTCACTACCTCACTAGATTTTATTGCCAGGACCACATCTACCACAAAGTACTATAGAAAGATTTCGGCAAAAGGACATTATTGGTGCCATAACTTGTGTATAGAGATCACTTTGATACCATAACTTTTTAAGGATTCGGATCATTTTTTCTTAAAAACCAAGGATAAAAAAAAGATCACTTTAGTGACATTCAATGGTTAGAAAAATGGACTAAAAAAAGAGCCACGAAAAAATTTTAGATAATACACCTTTTTTAAATTATTTTAGTTTTTTTTGGGTGAATTGATAAATTTACATGAACTAAAGGGCATCAAAAATTAATATGTTTAAAAAAAATCTTAGGCCAGGTTAGGTTTGGGGATATATAATTGTTTTAGGGTTTCTTTTAAAGCAGGTTTTTCAAAAAGTTATTTTGATTCATAAAAATCATATTTGGACCAACGTGATCTTCTTCCTAAACTTAGCAATTTGAATTTCTTGGCACCAATTTGTCCTTTTTTGCCGAAAGATTTCCACGAAGGAAATTGTCTTAACTGCAGAATGAGCTTAAAAAAGAGTATCTATATCTACCCCCCTTGGCTCTGATACCATAAGGATGTCCTAGGGTTTGGGGATTATAGAGAGGATTAACGATGATAAAAGTAAGGATAAAGGTGAGGATTATTTAATAAATCGTATCTTAAAAACTCAAGATAATGTATAAAATCAAGAATATGTTCTATGTCAAGAAGTAAACATTCAATGGTTAGAAACAATATGAAACTAAATAAAAGAATGAACATTAAGAAAAAAAAAGGGTAAAACGATAAAAAAAGGTAGTGATATATAATAAAGGCAAAAAATTATGTCAAAATTAAATAATGAGCAGACCAACCACAGGTGGTAAAACCTGCCGATTGTGAGGTATGTAAATTAAAATACTGTGATATAAATTGCAGTTAAGAAAAGATTAAGATAATTACTAACATCTAAACAATATCAAAAGGTTACAAGTGGAGATATCAAAAGTACAAGTGCAAATTATAGAAAATAAAAGCCTTTGTATCCTCAAATCATGAACAAGATTTGGAACATAAAGGTATTTCGGAGATGATATATGGATATGAAACTTACTGGATTTTGGAATTTAGTAGATGCTGATGGAATTTAGTAGATGCTAGTTTTGATAAAATGAACCCTTTTATCATGGAGGAAAGGAGTGATATTGTTTGAACTAATTGGGTTAGGGCTTGTGTTATTCAACCAATCTATAACTGCTTGTCCAATAACTCTATTCCAAAATTTAAAACTATCCCACCATTTGACCTTAAATTTTCTGATGAGGACAATAGTGTTTAGATGGACAGATTTTCTATAATCAAAATCCCATGCCATGACCCATGATACTATGAAGTATAGAAAAAAGAGCATCAGTTGAGGGAATCTGATTTCATATGAAAGTGATGTGAATTGGCTAGAAAATATCTTGTAGCTGGGTTGCACCCATGGGCGTAGAATTTCAACAATGGGACCAAAATGTTTCCACCATCTAATAAACCAGAAAGGGACTTGGCGAATATCAAAATTTTCAAAAAAAAATAGCCAAGTATGAGTGTGATTGGCATCCTTCCTTAAGAAAGTGTTCCACCAAGCTTGCTGGTAATCAAAATATGAATATAAAGATCTGTGTGGAAGTGGTTCAGTGATTTTGACATCAAATTTCACCATGGTTATAGGATGGAGTTTCCATTGGGAATGATGAATGATTTTATGGATCCTTGCTGTAGAATAATTGATGTGGGTTTTATCAGAGAAATGTTTGATGGTGGCAGATTTTGTTTATGTCAAGATTCTCCCATAAAACTCATTTGTTTTGTAAAAATCATGAGGAACATAATTAAATTTTTCAGAAAATATATTTTTTGCAAACATGTATGGGTTTTCAAGGAAAAATCTGTTTTCAACTGTACTCATATTTTGAAATATAGTTTTTGGAATGAAAACAGATTTTTGTTTTTGAGGGGCTGCCTTGATTGATTGAATGACCACCAAATTAGAAATTCTTTTCCCTATTGCCTTTTGATTGGCTAGAGGAGATGGATCTGCACTTACCACCGATTGTTTTGGTGGACGGCTATTGAAAGCTTTTTCAAGAAGTCTTAGTGCTTCTTTGTGAGATAGTTTAGCAATATCAAAAGAAGTGTTTGTAGATGGAGAGGTGGGTTCCATTTTGTCAACCTGGTTGGAAATGGTGGTAATATTCAAAGGTGATTCAGTAGATTGAACTGCTTAAAGCCAGGTCCTAATATTGGTTAAGCCCTTGGATTTTTGTTCTGAGGATTCAGCAATTTCTTTGCCTTTGTCTCTTCGAATGGGTTTATTGGGAGGCATTTTCCATGTAAAAATTCTTTTGTGAGAAAACCAGGTAAAGAATTTAAAGCACCATTTATGAATTCGATATCAAAATCAAAAACAAATAATATAGCTAGCCATCTGGCAAATATCTATTTTGAGGCAATATTTTGAACATTTTTTTGCAAAACATTTTTGGTAGACTTACAATCAATTCTTAATAAAAAAAATTTGGTTCAAAAGATCTCCCTGAAATTTGGATATAGATAAAACAATACCAAGAATTTGCTTTTTGATGGTGGAATAATTCTTTTGACAGTCATTTTAATATTTGGAGACAAATTGAACAACTTGTTTTTGTTATCTCTTGACTGCTTTAGAATTCCTACATATCCAATTTCTGAAACATCTGTTTCTACAATTTTGAAACCAGAAGGAGCAATAAGATGTAAGCAAGGAATTTCTTTGATACTATGATTTTTTTCACAATATAAGCCTAAGCTGAAGTCCAAGGTAGAGGATCTTTTTTAAGTCTCTGATGAAAAGGTTTGCAAATTATATTGATAGAAGGAAAGAAATCTATAACATAATTCAAACCTTCAAGAAATCTCTGCAATTGATTTTTATGTCGAATTTCATCAAGAAATTTTTTGAAAATGCTATTGATCTTTTAATAGGTATAATAGTTCCTAAATTGATATAATGTCCTAGGAACCTGACCTTTGTTTTAAAAAAGAGATATTTTAGTAGGTGAAACTACTAAACCATTCCTTTTTACAACATTAATGAAAGGGAAAATACCACCAAAAATCCCAAATAATGCCACTTGTGACAAATTTATCTTGAACTTTTTTTTATGACACGAAAAATCCCAAACTATGTCACTTGCGACAAATTTACCCTAAACTTTTTTTTGTGACACGAAAAATCCCAAATCATACCACTTGTAACACATTTACCCCACAATACTTTGACCCATGAGCATTTTTTTTTTTTTCCTTTTTTTTTTTGTTTTTTTCTCTCTTCCCTCCTCCGGCCATGGCGGAGGGAAGTCGGCGAGGGCTACCCTCGCCGAATCTGGTGAGGGCGACCCTCACCGGCGTTGGGCAAGGCTGCCTCGCCTACCCTCGACTAGGCCGGCGAGGCGACCCTCACTGATCCTGGTGAAGGAGCCCTCGCCGGCTTCCCTCCGCCATGGCCAACAGAGGGAAGAGAGAAAAAAAAAAAAGGAAAAAGACGAACATGCCCATGGGCCAAAGTATTATGGGGTAAATATGTCACAGGTGGCATAATTTGAGATTTTCGTGTCACAAAAAAAAGTTCAAGATAAATTTGTCACAAGTGACATAGTTTGAGATTTTTTGTGTCACAAAAAAAATTTAGGGTAAATTTATCACAAATAGCATAATTTGGGATTTTTGGTGGTATTTTCCCTTAATGAAATGACCAATGTGCTTAAAATGTTGATCTATATTTGTAGAGAATATTAAAACATCATCTATATAAATTATGATATAGTCAGAATATGGATTAAATATGTCATTTACAATTTTTTTTATATAAGAAAACCAATAAGATGGGGTTTGAAGGTAATATGCACAACAAAAGTGAAAATTTGTAAACAAGTGATTGTGTTAAAAAAATTGTCTATATAAATTTCTTTTTCTAAATTCTACTTGACATTTTATCCTTAAATTTGCTCGACAACGTAGAAAAAAACTAGGTTTCTTGGAAATTTCTTTTTCCACAAAACTAATTTTATGGAAGTAAAATCTAAAGATGAAAAAAAACATAGTGCCCTGGATACCTACAATAAAGAAAACTAAACATGTGAAATTCTTAATTATGATAACTAGATCCTACATAGAAATAGAAAAACTAAAAAAAAAAAAAAGGAAAGTTAATAAATTTGGGATCACCACTTAAATTGCAATTGAATGATTGAGGGAAATTTTGTCTTTTTGATGAAACTTGTGTTGATTTAGTTATATAGAAGGTGGAAATAGCGCCGTCCTTGTTTTAGAGTCATTTATATAATTTTTTGTTATTTATTTAATCTTAAGTGTAGGTTATATTTTTCCATCTACCAAACAAGAAATAGAATATGACAAATTTTCCACATGTTCCATCTTATTGATCGCCTTGTCCAATTAGCCCTAAAAACCCTACAAAAACCCTAACCTGGTAAAAAGCTGCGGTCCGCTGACCGATTCTTCCCTCAAACTTGCCTGCAATCCGCTTTTTGTTCTCCTTTCATCTTTGCACTGGAGAACCAGTGTTTACACCCTCCTGCTACCATTGTCGCGTCTCTCTCACGCACACATCAAGCGCAAAGGTAACCTCTCTCTTCATGAGACATGGCTTTGTGCTCGTGCTTTTGAATCTCGGGTTCTGAATGGAGTTTTTGGCTAATATTATGGCTCGAAGGGATCATTTAATCTAGTATTTTACTAGCCTTGTTCTATACATCTTTGACATTTCTGTGTTTTGCTCGGCTTACTGGTGTGCGAAGTTGGGAACTCGAATTCTTGTGGAGCATAGATTGGGACGCCGGGTTCTTGCTGAATGATATCTGAAGGCCAGCACGTAGGTGAAGTGTATTAGTATGAAAGTGATCGATTGTCTTTTGGTTTTGTTTTTCAGCTTACCATATGCACAATGCGGGGTCTAGATTTATGGTTAGCTGGGAACTTTGCTTTGTGTTTTAAGTACGTTGTTTTGCTTATTTAGCTTCTCTCTTATAGGAACTGTCCGATGATACTTCATGACGTGCATCATGGATGCGTATCAGCTTAAGCTGGAAGCCATAACGTTACAGTATGCGCTTCGGGAAAAAAAACAGAAAAGGAAAATAAAGTAATTCAGAAGACATGATAATACTGTTGAAAAAAAATAGAAAAAGAATACGTAACACTTTTTGTTGTAACAAAAAAAAATAATAATAAATCCGAGAAAGCGATAACAAAATAGAACAGAAGGTGAGGTACAAATAACCAAATTTCCTTAAGGCAATTAGTTCCTGCCAATGGTGTTAAGCATCTTCACGAACTATATCTCCCAAGATACAACACCTTGAACATATTTGTATCAGTACTATACGAACAGGACTCTGTTGAACACTTCTCAAAACCAGCACACTTAGAGGAATATTATTGAAAAGAAAACTCAAGAGACGCTCTAGGAATACTTCGAGGAGTTCTTCTCTATGTCTCATTTGAACTAAAAAAACACATCTATTTATAGATGAGGGAAAATAATTGCAAAAAACTGAAGGGACATGAACTTGTCGATTATGCTCACATTAGTAGAGCCATTAATCCACAATTAACAGCTATATTAAATGCTCACATTAGTAGAGCTATTAATCCACAATAATTGCAACAATTAGGACATAATGGTTACATGAGCACTAATGTTGAGCCATTAATCCACAATTAACACTAACACTTATAATTACAACAATCCCCACATAATAGCTCAATAGAACTTTAACTGACTCAAGAATTCCAAGTGTGCCTATGGAGATAAATTGCATTAAGATAGGTAGCTTTTGCTTTGAACCTTCTTTAGTGAAAGTCTATCGGACATACTTAACCAATTGGTGGACTAGGCCTTGAACCATCAATTGTTGGTGTAAGCCCAGACAATAGATCTCACACAGAGTATCTCCCAATCAAGATTGTTTCTCGGTTGTATTCATTCTTTTGACCTTGAACCTCTCAAGATCCATGCATGCTTTAGAAAATCTAGCCTTTAAAGATTTTCATAGAGTTGGTCAACTCCATGCATATAAGTGCATTCCTATTAAAGGTATCCTACTATACCTTACTAAAATGTTGAATTCCTAGCTATAGGAATCATTAAATGCATAGCATATCCTTAAAACGTTATAGGAAGCACTGTTGCATCATAGGAGGGGAGACAGTGCACATACTAGAGTTTCCAAAATTTGCGTTGTCCTATTGAATCTAGTCCATGGGATCTCCAATCGCTAGGTTAGGTTTCTACCCTGGAACTTTTTTTATTGAGTTAAGGCTTTTAATCCCAATCCCCTCGATGCACAGTTTACCTGCTCTCTCGACAAACCTTTTGTCAGTGGATCCGCAATATTTTCCTTTGACTTCACAAAGTCCAAAGAAATTATTTCATTCAAAAGCAATTGCCTTATGTTATTATGTCTATGACGAATATGTTTAGACTCACTATTATATATCACATTTTGTGCTCTTGCAATCATTGCTTGATTGTCACAATGAATACATATCGGAGGCATAGGTTTTAGCTACAACGGAACATCCTCTAGAAACTGTCGAAGCTATTATGCTTCTTTAGCAGCTTTATCCAAAGTAACAAACTTTGATTTCATTGTGGAGCGTGTTGTTAGAGTTTGCTTTGAGGATTTCCACGATACTACAGCACCTCCTACCATGAACACATATCCGCTAGTCGATTTCGATCCATTAGAATTTGAAATCCAGTTAGCATCACAATAGCCTTCCAAGACAGCAGGACATTTGCCATATTGCAGAATATGGTCTTTGGTTCTTTACAAATAACCCAACACTCTCAAAAGAGCATTCCAATACTCATGACCAGGATTACTAGTATACCGGCTCAGTTTTCCTACTGAGTGCACAATATCTAGTCTAATGCAGTTCATGATGTACATGATGCTATTGATCATTTGAGAGTACTCTAGCTACCTAATACTATTTTCAATATTCTTTCTTAAAGTTAGGTGTGGAAGAAAATGTTAGGTGTGGAAGAAAATGATTATTCGCATCTTTACCAAAAAAAAAACACTTTAAACCTCTCAATTACCTTTTCAATGTAATGAAATTGTGTTAAACCTAGACCATCATAATCCCTTAGAATTTTGATGCCGAGTATAACATCCGTAACACCTAAGTCTTTCATCTCAAAGTTCTTTTTGAGAACATTCTTAGTGATTTTGATAACCTCAGCATTATCTCCAAAAATCAACAAGTCATCGACATATAGACAAATAAGTACACATCCAATGGTTGTGGATTTAGTGTATACACATTTGTCACAGTCATTGTTTCTATATCCATTTTGGATCATCACACGGTCAAACTTCTCATGCCATTGTTTAGGAGCTTGTTTAAGTCCATACAATGATTTGACAAGTTTACATACTTTGTGTTCTTGTCCTTTGACTTTGAATCCTCAAGTTGTTCTATATAAATCTCCTTGTCAAGATCACCATTCAAGAATGCAGTTTTTGAGGTGGCTAGCAAGGATCACTAAGAGAGGGAGGTGAATAGGTAATTTAAAATAATTCTTGATCAATTTAAAGCGAAAGTAAAAGATCAAGAACAAAGTTTGAACAACGTTTAGATTTTAAATAGTCTTTGATAGCAATTGTTCACGTGTTTAATGTAATAAATAAAAGGAGTTTTAAGGGATGAGAAAATCTACACATAAGGTGTATAGTGGTTCAGCTTAGATCAAGTATACATCTATTATTCTACGCTGACAGTCTACTGGTTGGATTCCACAAATCAAATCAATGAGAAGTTGCAGCAAGTTGTGTTGTTTAAACCCAAGCATTTCTCTCCAAAGCTGGTGCTGCTTATACCAAGCCGACAGATTATATTATCTTACACCTAAGCACACACTTATGACATTGTCTACACCTCTCAAATGAATATACTTTTAAGCTCACGAAAAACAAGTATAAAGATTAAAGATCGCTCAGACTTTGGAATTCTAGATTCTGGATTTTATCTCTTGCTTCTGCTCCTCAGTACGTTGGTTTCCTTTTATACTCCTCCACTTCCAATCTAGCCGTTGAACAGTCTTCAGAGGATCGTCTTCCAATTTACCCATTGGACATAACTGTATCAAGAAAATTGCTTAGCTGTTGAGAGACAAAATCTAAATCTCCGCTGAATATGGTTGCCCATACAATCAAATTCTTGGTTTCCATAAGTAGAGCTTCTTCGCTTGAAAAGTGACTTGTCTCGAGATTGATTGCCAATCAATCAAGATGTTTTGCATATTAAACCGTTACAAAACAATCTTCAAGATTGAGTTAATCAAATCTTTTTATATGTGAAATCCAATCTAGATTACTAGCCGTTGCGTACGTTCTAAACTTGTGTCACGTTCTAGACTTTACATTCTGGACTTATGTTTTGAACTTTTGTCACGCTATGGACTTCACATTCTAAACTTATATTCTGAACTTATGTCAAGTTCTGAACTTATGTTCTAAACTTGTGTCACGTTTTGGACTTACATTCTTTGAACTTGTATAAAGTTCATGAACCGGTGTAAAGTTTCATCTTTAGTATAAAGTCTCAATATTTTCATCTATAGTATAAAATCTAAACTTCTTTGTCTGTGGTATAAAGTCTAAATCTTTTTTTTTGGTAAGGATATAAAGTCTAAATCTTTTATCTCGAAGTAATTTCACAATTTGAACAAGATTGCCATATGCTTCTCTTCCAAGAATAACTTCCTTAATCAAAATACTTCAAAACATTTATCAGACCTACAAAATACTCATGAACAGTTTTGTCAACTTCAAAATATATTAAGAAGTTTTCTCAATAGTTTTCACATCCATTTGATGTACCTACAAATTGTATAGCTAAGCTATAGAAATCAACATCCTAACATATGTTATTTTCTTTACAGGTGAATAAGTATCGAAGTAGTATGGACCCCCTCTTTGTCTAAACCATTTGGCAACAAGCCTTGCTTTAGACTTATCGATGGAACCATAAGCTTTACGCTTCTTTTTGAAGATCCATTTAATCCAATTGGTTTATTTCCTAATGGAAGATCAATCAATTCCCTAGTGTGATTACTTAGGACAGAATTAATTTCAATGTCAACAGCTTCTTTCCAATAAGGAGCATCTAGAGTTGACATTGCCTCTTGAAACGTTTGAGACTCACCTTTTAACATGTATGTCAAAAATTAGGTTCGAAAGATTTTTCAATCTGCGACCTCTTGCTCCTTTGAAGTTCGGCTTCTTCGGCCTCAACTTCCTCATTCTTAGATTCTAAATTTTTAATTCTAAATTTCGTAGAATATATATTCTCAAAGAATTCAGCATCCCTTGATTTTAGGATAGCTTTGACATGGATTTTCACATTTTCAAATTTATGAACCAAAAATCCATATGCACTTCCATTTTGAGCATAACCGATGGAATATACAATCCACCATTTTAGGTCCCAACCGAGTTGGTTTAGGAGGAGGAATTGCCACCTTGACTAGGCACCCCAAACTAAAAAAAAAAAATTGTAGGATGGCAACCTTCCATTCCATAATTCATATGAAGTTTTACCTGTCATCTTATGGGGCACTTTATTTAAAATGTAATTTGCAATTAAAATTGCTTCCCCCCACAAGTTATGAGGTAAACCTGAACTTAAGAGCATGGCGTTAGCCATCTCCTTTAGAGTTATATTATTTCATTCAGTAACTCCATTTTGCTGCGGAGTATAAGGTGCAGTTGTTTGGAGAATTATCTCCAAACTAGCATACAACTCTTTTAAATTGGAAGAATTTTATTCTCATCCTCTGCCAAACCTAAGCGCTTTGATTTGTCTATCTATTTAGTTCTCGACCTCATTTTTAAACTTGATAAACATGCCCATAACCTCATCTTTGCTAGTTAATAAATAAACATAGCAGAATCCAGTACATTCTTCTATAAAAGTGATGAAGTACTTTTTTTCACATCTATTTTCTACAAACTTTAAAGTCACATAGATCATTATGGATTAATTGTATATGTTCACTTGGTTTTTTTAATCGATTTGAAAGATTTTTTAGTAAACTTAGCCTCAACATAAGTCTCACACTTGTAACGGGCATCCAACTCAAATCTTGGAATTAGCCCCAAGTTTGCTAATTTCTTCATTGTACCATAGTTTACATATCATGATTTACCATGCCATAGATAAGGAGTAATAGTGTAAACTAAAGACTTCTCTTTATTAATAGTCATTAGGTATAAGAATTTAGAGTTTACATCAATGACAGCCACATTGGCTTTCAACATGTCATTACACAAGTACATTTTCCCCACATACATCCCCCTTTGGAAAGTACAAACTTGTCAAATTCAAATACAATTTTGAAACCCTTCTTGACAAGTATGGGGCAAGAAATAAGATTCTTTCAGATCTCCAATACATGTGGCACATTTTACAAGATGATTTCCTTGCCGGAGGTGAACTTCAAGATCACCTTTCCTCTCTTGGCAACTTTTGTTGATGTAAAGTTAGCCATATAAATCATCTCATCTTCTTTATCCTTCTCGTAAGACAGAACAGGTATTTATCCACACAAATGTGATTTATGAGACCTGTGTCCAACCACCAATCGATATTGTTTGACACTAAAGATACCTCAGACACCACCACAGCAATCAGTCTCTCATTATCTTCTTGCTCTGTTAGATTCGATTGTTTGGTTGTATCACCGCATTTGCCTTTGCTCGGCCGCTTCTTGCAATCCTTAGCCCGGTGGCCAGGCTTATTGCAAATAAAACACATCCCTTGGAATTTATGGGAGTGTTCCTTCTGCTTGTCTTTCCCTTGAAAGGACTTCTTCCTCTTCCTATCTTGCTTGGAATTGGAAACTTCCACAATGTTGGCCTTCGGTTCCATAGGAGGGTTTGCATTTTTCCTATTATCCTCCTCGATTCTAAGGCGCAGAATGGGATCTTCAAGGCTCATCTCTTTCCGTTTGTGCTTCAAATAATTTTTGAAATCTAACCAGCATGGAGGCAACTTCTCAATAATAGCTGCCACTTGGAATGATTCACTAAATATCATTCCCTTAGCTAAGATGTTGTTCAGAATTATTTATAATTTCTGGACTTGATTCATGACAAATTTAGAATCTACCATCTTGAAATACAAGAATTTGGCAATCACAAATTTCTTGGTGCCCTTGCATCCTCAATTTTGTATTTCTTTTCTAAGGACTCCCATAATTATTTAGCAGTTTCAATGTTACAATAAACATTGTATAGAAAATTTACCAAATAGTTAAGGATATAGTTTTGGCATAGGAAGTCCCCATTCTTCCAAGCCTCCAACGCCCCGAGCGTGGTGACATCTTGCTCATCTAGGACTGATTATCAAGCACACCTCCGATAGGCACTTGACTAGATTCAGCATGGTCAGATAGAAGAACATCTTCCATTGCCACTGCTTAAAGCCCACACTAGTGAATTTCTCCGGTTTCTCATTCGGTGTCACTAGAGATGGTACCATCAAACTAGGCTAAAGCCTGTTGAACCATCCCTCCAGAAAATAAATCATATGCCATTTGGCCTGTACTATTTGGAAAAACAGTCTCGGGTATGTTAGTCAAACTACTTGCACCCGGTACCACCATAGATGGTTTCAACCCGAGGCTCATAGCATTTGCTGCCACAACACCATGCCATGAGGTTTGAACCTCACCAAGTCGAAACAACCATAAAAACATCTCCAAAAACATTATGGATATCATTGGATACTCCATTGTTATGGCCATCATGAATTTCTAATAGAACAACAAATAATAAGTTAATAGCCTTAAGATTGTGGAAAAAAATAGAAGAAGAATGCATAACACTGTTTGTATCAGCACTAATGAACAGGGCTCTATCGAATACTTCTCGAAATCGGCACACTTAAAGGAATATTGTTGAAGAGAAAAATCAAGAGATGCTCTAGGAGTACTTTTGAGGAGTTCTTTTCTCTATCTCTTGTTTGAACTAAGGAGACATGTCTATTTATAGACAAGAAAAAATAACTGCAGAAAACTTAAGGGACATGAACTGGTTGGTTATGCTCACAATAGCAGAGCTATTAATCCACAATTAACAGCTATATTAAATGCTCACATTAGTATAGCCATTAATCCACAATAATTGCAACAATTAGGACATAATGGTTAAACGAGCACTAATGTTGAGCCATTAATCCACAATCAACACTTATAATTACAACAAATATAATCGCCCTAAAAATGAAAATGTCAGAATTAGGGGCGAGCATGATGCTATTTGGCTCGGTTTTGTCGTCAAATCGAGCCGATCCTTGTAAATACTGTTCGAACAGAATGAGACCAAACGAAACCAATTGTAGACTAGTTTGGAATCAAACCAAACCAACTATTATTTACGATTTGGTTTGATATCGTTTTTCTTCTTTTATTTTCTTCTTCTCTTTTATTATTTGTAATTTCGTGAGTTTAAATCAACTCAAAAGTAACTTGGACAGTGTATTAATTTCATAAAAACCAAACTCTACGCTCATTACATACAAAATGAAAATCTAAGCTACTTCACATTTAAAAAAAGAGACTGTTTCCACGTATAAATGATAAATATAATCAAAAATTAGTAGGTCACATAACACGTTTTTGCAGTTTGGTTTGGTTTCGAATAAATTGAAACCAAATCAGACCACAAAAAATGGTTTTGTTCGATTTGTGAACCGGTTTTTCTCAAGAAAGCACTCAAACCACGGATTTAAACCTTTTTTTGGCTCAGTTAGAATTATACAATTTTTTCCTAGGGATATGTAATTTTTAGGCCGTCTACTTCCATAATAGGAAAGAAGCGTCCCCTCAAACCAAATTGAAATGAAATATTTATTTTGTAGTTGCGATCACTTTCGAACCCTTTGGTTTGGTTAAACTCAAAGACAGCTATATTCTGAACTAGAAAACAGCCATCCAAGGCATTAACGTTATGATGCGAACATGCTACTTTTTTCTCTCAATTCACTCCACATTTAGATTGCCCATGGCAGCTTCAATATCAAACATCTTAAACAAGACTCTCCTGAGCGCTGGGTTTATTTTGCCAAGGTCGAAAGTGGGTAAAACTCAAAGGACTGGATTGAAGAAGAGCTTCCAATGGCCCAGAAGGCCTCGACATGTCTGCATTACTAGAGTATTAATCAACCAACACACTTTGCATATCAACCTACACACTTTGCAAAGAGGCAATGTTGCAACGGGCAAGGACTGTCGATAGTTCGACTACATACAATACAATAAACATCCTGTCATTTGTCCAACGTAACACGGCGATACCTAAGCGCATTCACAGAAGAACCTCACAAAAGGGGGAATCCTCGAAACTTCACACGACCAATTAATGACCTTTTGATCCCATACGCCACTGAAAGTTACTGAACATCATGCAGACATTTTCGAATCGCAGCTTGGAAATCATCGGGCTTGACGTCTGTGGGAGGAGGGTACAAGCGAAAAACATACGAGATGGGCTTGGATACCTCCATCAGTTTCTTGGTGGGCATAACATCCGACAATTCCCCAAAGCTCTGCCCGGCAAAAGGAAATGACTCGGTGAGAAAGAAGAAGCTGCTCCTTCCCAGCTTCTCCACCTGGAACAATAATCACAAAGGTGTCAAAACAACACTGGGGGCTAACAACGGATATCTATAAAAGATGTCTTGAACACATTATTATGAACTTTAGCAAAAGAGTTTAAAGATGCTACTCAATACCGAGCTGAAAGATTCATCAGTGTAACTATCGATTAGCAAAGATACACTCGAGAACAAACATAAAAATCTAGTTTACTGGCCATGAACAGAAATTGTGAGCTCTCTACCAAGCCTGATCAGTCCATCACCTATTCCTTACAAGATCCCATGAGCAAGCAAACGTAGCAATGACGAAAAATTGTTACCATCTTTTAGATACAGCAATTACCTGCAGTTTTGAAAACCTAAGGTTATTCATGGTAAGAACAACCGGCACTTCACATAAAGCGTCAGCAAGTACCCGAATTGCCAGATACTCGAAGAAATTCTTAATGAAACTTCTCTGTCCCTCAAAATTCTTTTTATGTCCGCAAACTTCAAAATCAGGAAACCACAGGACGCATTTCACTGACTTCCACAGAACTTGACTCTCCGCAGATTTCCCTATGATGGTTTGGTATGGGTGATGGAGTCCCCACATAATCTTGACATCAGTCAATGACGGGTCAGATATGGAGGATTCCAGAAGACGTGTGGTGGCAACCATTCTAAAAGGATCATAACTCCGGGCAATGTTGGAGGTAAAATGGAAGGTGGTGTCATCCAAGATAAGAATATTCCCATCATCAGCAAAAGGAAATAACCGAATAAGTAGTGCTGGGTCAGCATCACTATTTTCTGGGATGCATGAACTGAGCTTAGTGACCGATGAAAATGACGTGCCCAGATCATGAGAGAAGGAACATGAATCACCTTTCCGACAACCCTGCAAGTCCAATTACACAATCAATTAATGAATTACTTTCACTTTGTATGTGGGAATGAAGTAGCAGCAGATATAAAAACAAGACTTTAGAGCATATGAGGAGAGTGTGGCATGACTTGGACATAATCAGCTACAGGTACACTGACAAACGAACAATCCCAATACCAGATTTTTGAAACTCTTGCTTCAGAAAAGCAGCGACCTGTTTAAGCTCAAAAGCCCATAATCTTTTAGGAGGACAATATGCAAGCAATCCCAATACCAGCTTTTGGAACTCTTGCTTGGGACAAGAAGCGGCCAATTTAAGCTCAGAAGCCTCTAATTTCTAAGGAGGACTATAAACGCAAAATCCAGCAGTTTATTTGCTTCTACGACATTTTCAACATCCATGAAGCATCAATGAAATTCTTTTGTGAATTACCTATCAAGGTTTATTTAGCTTTGCAGTAACTTCTGCTATAAACCTTTAGTGCTGTAGCCTGTAGTTGTGTTATAGCTGTGGCTTCAAAATGAGCATAACAGAGCTTGTTCTAAAAGTGCTTTAGACCTTCAAATATAAAGTAATTAATATGAACTCTCCAGATCAGAGCAACTTCTCCAGAAGAACACCATTGCTCACCAGCTTTTGAGTGCTTGCCAAGCATCTAAGAAGAATCGAAGCAATCTGAAAAAACTAGAGCAGGTGCCAAGCAGTGCTGGGCGCATGTTCCAAGGCAACTTTCAATATGAGGCCTCCAGATGACAGAATCATAAGATTTGAAATTCTTGAGAAAAAGAATAAATTCTCTCAAAAAATTCAAGAACATCAGGAGCTGGAGGAGGTGTTCGTGGTGGTCTAAGTTTGATTAACTTAAATACATAACTAGATACGAAGAAACTTAGTGAAGCATGTACTACTGAGCATGAACAACAAAGCAATGGAATCTGATATGCTGACAACTAAACACGAGCAGATCAAATTACAATTATATATGGAGGGGTTCCATCGCCCTATGTATCAACATGACCATTCCTTTAAAAATGGGGAAGAATCTCAAGTATGTGTCATATGCATTCTGTGAACAGAGTCTTGTGAATTGCAGTAGGAGGCAATTTACAAAGTTAACTATAAGCTATAAAGCATGCCACGAACTTGTCAATGGTATTTTCTGCTTTATTTGCTTCAATCTAGCGGTAAAAGAATTCTTCAATCACATTCACGATAAAGCATAACACATCACCAAACATTCACTTGGTAAGTGGGTACAAACTCTGAGAAACGAAATTTATATGCTGATAACACGTGCATGCATATTATGTACGGTGAAAATAAAAGTCAAAGTGAAGTATAAACCTTTAAAGAGGAGAAGAAATAGCACAAAGGTCGTTTTGCTTGGAATGAATGAGAAAACGAGCAATTACTGCCCCTGTTGCACGATCCTTTTAGAAAATGTCTACATAATTTACCCCACTTGTCAACAGAGAAACGACTCTCAGAAGAACTCTTGGGCTGATCACCGGGTGCCAATCCAAAGTAATGAGCTTTTATCTATAAAAACATTACAGACGAAGGAAAGTAAATTCAATAGGTATCTGCAAAAGGGCACGTAAAGTATGATAAAGCACCTCTTTGACAACAGCTGTCAATTTGTCAGCCACATATTTTGTCTGGAAGTCATTTGGGGCAACAAATGGCATGGCAACACATTCCCTGGTGTCGGCAGATGATTCAAGTTCTTCGTCATCTAGGCCAGCTGCATCTTCATCTTCATCTTCATCTTCATTTGGCCGACACTCAAGGAGGCATTTGTGTTGGAAGTCACAAGGATAGTAATAAGAAGGAAAACCTTCAGATGCACCAAGGAAGTTGGGCCGAAATCGATGCAATGAACTCAGGACATCTTCATCTGAGGAAAAGCAAAATCAAAATTAAAAGTCCAACCAATTGAAGAAAGAAAAGTGGAAGAGAGGTGACAGCAGAGAACTCAAAGGACAGTTGCAACTGTACATGTTTCAGCGACATGATTAAGTGATGACTGACGAAGATTATGAAAGAAGCACCATTCTTCTTCAGTCTCCAGCTCCATCTTCTTTGTAGCTTTCATGTCATCAAATTGTAGAACTTGATTTAAATGCTTAGTGCGATACTTGTCCTTCAGAAGAATACAACATACATATGAGAATGAATAACTTAAAGATCTTCAAGAATAAATCATGGGAATACCTTGAAAATGCGCTGCCAAAACTTAAAGGCACACGAGTTTGCCATTAAGATCACCTCCTTTAGAGGACCGATTGGGGGGTTTGTTAGTATCTCTACTAAAGTAGTTGTCAAGGTACTTTGTGAACTGGAAAGAAAAGGGGAATAGCCAATGAGAGTAATGTCTTTCATCTGTTGATGGATTTTAAAAAAAAATTGGCATTTGCTTGATAAGAAGTACCGAATCATCCTCCCCAAAAAAATGGATGATGGGTAGAGATTGCTTATCCATCAATACACCAAGAAGAATGCCCTCATGCAGCAATCCAACCTCCCCAAACTTAATTACGAGCATAGATGCCTCAAAAGACAGAGATAAACTGGCAAGCAGACGTCCATAGAATGTTGGCTCAAGCCTCCCTCTCTGAGATGTCTGGAGTGCACCCATATGAACTAGCAAATCTAATGCATCCTGAACAACATCAGGATCAGGCGGGTCTAAAGCCTTCTGCAACAACACTAACATTATTTTTCAAGGATTAGCATTTCTATTAATCAAATAAAACTGAATATATAAATGCAAAATATCAGGGAATGCTAAAAACATAGTCATGGAAATGTGTGTCAATTTATCTTAGAGTTCTGGAATAGATGAGTTCCCTTTTAAAAAATCATCCAATGTCAATTTTTGCGCAATCAAATATTGGTAAATGCAACGGGGACGTGTCAGTAATATGGCTTGAGAATAATTTCTGCGTGAAGTTTTTCCAGTAGTCCTAGCTAAGCACAAAAAGGAAACGATCCAAAGACCCATACTTCTTAATTTAGATCAGTATTGACATCCCCCTTTCGGTATCTTCTGAATAGCTTTAAAACAGCATTGCTTTCCATTCATTTCAAGACTTCCATAGTTTCTTCACAAACTATATTTACACGAAAGTGTATATGGTATTTATTTCTTGATTAGTCAATTGAAGGGTGACAAAGGACAGTTAAATCCCATAACGCTTTGTGAACATTGAAAATGGGATGTCTCGTGGTGTTCCTTGAGCTGTAGAATTTCCACCTTGTTGAAGAGATTTATTTCCTTGTCACTTCATGTTAGCTGCATCGGGTTCCAATATGGAGGGAGTTGATCGAACAAGAAAAAATTTGCAAGGCAGAATGTCCTGACCAATGTACTCATTGATCTTAAAAACACAACACATAATGGGAACAGACGCTCTATGGGCAAGTCCACCGGGATAAAACGGAGGTCATCAGTTTTGGATTTTAGTGACAGTGGAAGGGAGGCCCTTAATGCTCTAGAAAGGTAAGGCTATGCTAAAAGAGGGAGGAAAGAAAAGGACTTCTCAGTTTTGATTTTGCCACATTTGTTTGTATCCCATCCTTTTGCATGATTTTTTACGCGTAGGTTGGGAGTCCCATTTTGAACTTCCAGTTCTAAGAGAAGATTGATGCATCTGGGCAAGCTTGTAGATGACAAAGGTAAAACAGGAAGAGAGGACATTTCAACAGCACACTTATCATTTTATAGACAGAAGGAACATACCTCTGGGATCATTTATGGCCTCTAGTTCAGCGCAACAGATTAGAAGTATTTGCTGTTGCAGTAATAATCTCAGCATAGTTGGACACTCGTAATCCTCTAGATCACTGAAAAATGATCGAGTTACCAATCTATAAATCTCTCCATCACAGGTCCGACCGGTTTTTCCTCCTCGCTGCTCAGCCTACATGTAACTCTGAATCTCATGAACATAACACAGAAACTAAGACAAAGTTGCTGAGCTATATGTGATACCTGAAGTTTGGATACCCACTTGAGCCTCGAGAATTCACATTTCCTAGTACCGTCCCAGTAATCTTGTAATGATCGACACGAATCAATAATGAAAGCTACTTTCGGCATTGTCACTGATGACTCGGAAGCTAATATTATCTGGTTAAAAAAGAATTTTCAAATCAGAAGGAACTCAAATATGTGATATGTTTCTCTAACTCGCTAATGAAAAAAGATCCAACTTAATCATAAATCCATACCATTAGGGAAAAGTTCTACTTGTCTCACTTTTTGACATTCCAATATCACCCTTACTCTAACTACTTTCATTTCATCAGGTAACCACCCATTTTATACATGTCTCCACTGTCACTATATCCAACCCTTTAAATAATCACCCAATTCCTCTCGATTTTTTTTTCTTTTTGCCGTTCATAACCTCCCACAATCACGCACACTTCAACACTAATAATGGCATAAGAAAAGGTACAGTTCCACAGCAAATGCTATAATGGTCTCAAACTAATTTCACATTGATAAGTACACATAATTTCATAACCGTTCCTAACAAAAGCAGAGGCAAATTAATCCATAGCCTACTTGAAGAACACAACTTGAGGAGAAGCACATGGAGAAATATGCCCAAAAGATCTGCACCTATGCAATGATATCAATAGGGTAAGCAAGATCCTTGGCTTCCCTTTTCTGCATCAGTTTATTGACATAAATGCTGCCAAAGATTCAGAAGTCAATACAAGTAAGGTTTTTCATGTAAAATCTATTGATACAGTTTTCCATTGTGATGGCTTTTCGGAAGAACGCAATCTTCATGTTTTATTGCTTCCTCAAATACTTCTACAAACTAAACAACATTTTAACCCAAAAAAAAAAATGAGAGAATAATTGATATCATGCCTTTAGATGGAGCACATTAATCTTGATTTAGTTACCGATATTCTGATCATGCAAGAAGCTAACATGCAAATTAAGAGAACTCCAATGCCGAAACATGAAAGTTTATTTGAGCTTCCCGAAAGCACATCTTACCTTACGGTGGGACTTCCAGATCTTCATATACAACAAAGCTTCTTCTGTGTCTATGCTGTCACGCAAAATGACTTTGAACAATGAACCTAAGGACTTCAAAAGACGCCATTGCTGCTCCTTTGAGCGGCATGTTGGCAGAAAAATTAATATGCTCTTTTCAATGTCTGGCTCATTTTCATGTATATGCATTACCAAATCATGAATGAGTCTGTGGACTTCAGGTTCAATATCTGCATCAGCTGTTGAAGGGCTTTCCCCATTGCAATATTTCACTGACAATGACTCTGAACTAATTCCAAGCAATTTGGTTACCTGTTCAGCAAAATTTAATAAATAACAGTATGACTTACAAGCTATATTTGAAAAAACCCCGAAGATACTCATCTCTTCATGAGGAACATAGTAATTAACCTTTCTATAGAAAAGAGAAAAAACAACTGTCCGGAATTATCATGCTATATCGATGGTTTTTCTTGTGTAAAATGTTGATCTTAAAGATTCAGTGTCACTCACGTTATCAATTATGCCATCGCATCTGACCAAAAACAAAAAATTATGCCATAGCAAGAAAAAAAAAAAGTACCATGATTCTGCATTCTCTTTTTCCCACATTTTTTTACAAACACGAGGATTTCATCTTCTGAACGAACTCTGCTCGACTGTCAAAAAAAGTTTTCCCCATTATTGTATAATCGTTTTGGGTTTTATGGGGTTGAGGGAATAGGGCGTGGTATTGGATTGAATATGACTAGACACATATATTGACACAGGAGTACTACATCTGGACATCAGCAGGAAAAGCACTAACAGGGAACTTTATACGCCGTAGTCATAAAAAGGACAGCCTTAATGTGGAAGACATATTTAGGAAAATGCACCCATAGTATGATGTCAGGACGTATTGAACGTATACTGAGATAAGATAAGCCACTTGTCAAGCTAGGGGGCAAATGGATATGCAGGCCTTACTTTGTTAGGAATTGCCTTGGGCTATGGTGCACTTTGAAGCCCTGAATCATCTACTATGTTGTGCATGAACGAAATAGGTTTAAAGTACTCTAGTTCTTCCCACAAGCGGATGCGCAAATGAAGGTCTAATTGCATCTGTTTTCATATGTTTACATAAGGATGTAGCTTTATTGTTTGCTGTGGATGTTATCATTACAGCATGCATTTTTGCTAGAGATATTCTAATGTGTAGGAGAGGTAATAAAAATAATTTTACCGAATCATTTAAATGGAGATGATCCAAATGCAAATCTCCATTTTTTCATTCTAGCTCAAATTCTTAGGCATCCATATTAGTGTTTTTGCAATGGATAGGCACAGGACCAGTTCAACTTGAGAACCGAATCAAACTGGCCTTACATGACCGGTTCACACGGAACCAGGTAGATTCCCAATTAAAAAAAAATTGGGGAACCAGCCTAGACCGATTCATTTTTAAATAGGCTCGATTCTCAAGGCGACTGTGGTACTGGCCAGTTTCTAAAGGAACCGGTTCCAACATCTAGAAACCGACCATGATAGAATAGATTACAGGTTCCTACTCCAAAATCTACCTACACTGGAACCAAATACCCCTAATTTTTTCTGAATCAGAGGTTACTTTCATAATTTTTCCTCCATAGAAAGATCAAATTAGAGATCGTATTTTTTCTTATGATTATTTTAACAAACAAAATCTGAAAAACAAGTTAAACAACTCAGATTCTAGAATCAAATAAAAATAAAAACAACCCAGCATCAAATCTGCCATGCGCGGTTGTTATCGAAATCTTCCTAATTTGGCTTCGGTTTAGCCCTAGATTGAACGTGTGGCTCAGTAGTTATAACGACATGGATGAGCAGTGGGATTGTGGTTGCGATTATGGTGTTGATCAACGGGATTGTGGTGGCGATGACCGTGGCCATTGGTGGGAGGAGGAATTCAAGAGGGAAGTGGAAATTCCTACCTAATATCAAAGACTTCACAAATTGGCTGGATGAGGTGGATCGATCTTTCGAATACATGGAGATTCCCGAGAATCAGAGGGTGAAACTTGTGAGGTATAAATTCAAGGGCAGAGCTTACTCTTGGTGGGAAAAACTGGAGGAGGAACGTCAGTTAGAAGGCAAGACCCTAGTTACAACATGGTCAAAGATGCAAACGCTGTTAAAGAGGCGATTTTTGCCTAGCGACAATGAAAATTATTTATGTGAGTGTCACAATCAAACGTTTATGCAAGGCACCCAGACCCCTTCCCTACATGCTACAACAATGGCTGCTGCTCCCAAATATTCATTTCCCTCGAATCTCAAAGCGGCTAAATTTGTCACTTCAAAGCTAAATTAGTTGAAAGTAAAGATATTCAAGGGTTTCTCGCTGGCGAAACAGCCACTTCTCCACCAACACTTGATCGAGAAAATGGGAAGCTGATAGCAAATCCTGATTACAAATCATGGGTTGGGACAGATCTGACTCATCAAATCTTGGGTCATTGGTACCGTGAGCTCTATCGGTACCACAGGTAGGGAAGAAGCTCTTGGACTTGCAGTGGGGCTTAAAACAGCCTCACGGGTAGGGAAGAAGCTCTTGGACTTGCAGCGGGGCTTAAAACAGCCTCACAGGTATGGAACTCTCTAACAGAGCAGTATACTGAGAGCTCTGTCGTCCGGGAATTCGACCTCCTTGCACATTTGCAACATATTCAAAGAGGGACTCAACCCTTAGCTATCTATCTTAGAATTCAATGGCATCTATAATCAAGTAAATGCTACTATTGGTCTACTTGTTTCGGACGCAAATAAAATTTTCTGGTTGCTGGAAGGCCTTGGTGACAATTACGAATTTTTTTTCAAGGCCACCATGCTTCGACCCCTCCTTCCATCATATGCAGAAGTTATTCAACAACTTCAAAGCTATGAATTACCTAACAAAAGAAGCATGACTGCAGCGTCAAACACCTCAATGGCGTTTGTTTCTCAGCGTAACCCCGGTGGGAATCAAGGAGGCAGCAATAAAGGTCGTGGCGGCTCATTTAGCTTTAATTCAAGAGGTCGTGGTTTCTCGCAATCAAATCAGGGAAGACCCACAACATCTTCCCAGTCTGCTCGCTCAAACTCAAACCCTCTTACGGCATCTTTGCCTTCTTGTTGGCATCGATTTGACAACAGTTATCAAAGCAATAGCATTGCCCACAGCCTAACTGCATTGCATAATTCTGACCCGCATGATGATGAAAGGCATCCAGACACAAGTGCCGATGTTCATAACACAGATAAACCGGGTAAACTTACAAACTTGCTACCTCATCATGGCACTGATAGTGTAATGGTGGCCAGTGGCGAATCACTTCCAATTATTCATATTGGTGCTGGTCTTATTGGAAATGCGTCTAGCACTCTTGCACATCGAAACATTTTGGTGGTTACCCGAATAAAGGTAAGTCTTCTCTCTGTTTCTCAACTCAGGCAGGAATATCCTTGTTATTTTGAGTTTAATGGATCTAGTTTTTGTGTCGATGACTCACAAACACATCAACTCTGGATATCGGGCAGTAATCATCGCTGATTTGTATGCTGTCAGAGATCCACAGAATTCAGCATTTTTAGGCAAAAATCAGCAAATGAGCAAGTTTGGCATCAAAGATTGGGACACCCAGATAGTCAAATTTTGCAATATTTGAGAAGGAATAATTTGATTTCTGTCAGTATTCACGACATTGTTCGTCAAATCTGAAGAGGAAATCTGAATTTTCTAGCCTTAGTTTACATGATCATTTTAATCAAAAGCAGGATTGAACCCCAAGTCAAATGTCCCCACACACCATAACAAAATGTGTTGGGAAAACCTCTATGATATTTTAAAATTGACAAAACCATCTATTTCTTATTGTTAGAATAATTAAATATTAAACCACGCCTTCATCTAATAGTTTAAGCCTTTAGAATAGTTGGCAGTGATCCCACAAAATCTCACATGGTATCGAAGTATGAGGTCTTGAGTTCAGATTTTTCTGGGCCTTATTTGCCTCCTCAATTAAATATGTTATTGATTGTTAATATAAGCAGCTCTGTATATCGACTATGATGAATGCATTAATAATATGATTACATGATCTAAATAAGAAGACCCAATTCTGGAAGGAATGATTGAAGCTAATCTGATTGATTGTTATCCATTTGGTGGAATGGATTATTAACAAGCATGGCTAATTCTATTTGGAGAAACCTCACTATTACTAGGAATATTTGATTGCATACGTAATCAGATCTTCAGTGATTGTGTCCATCATCTCCAGGCAAATTGAATCTTGAATATTATCCGACGGCTAGTCCAAAGATTGAAACTACATAAGAAGATCAACGCATGCCGAGGGATTGATGACAGAAAATTGACAAAGCTACAAACACTAACATAGTCATATTCTTACTATATTACAAGTGTGTGTACAAGTGTGAGAGCAGTGCTTGTTTTGATAATGAAATCTATCAACTTCGGGTAGAAGGAGCTCGTGCTACATTGTAATTACTCACAATATTATTAGTAGATTACAGCCAGTTGATGATCTGTAATCTGGGAGAGTAGACATGGGCTTAAACAACATCGGTTAAATCAAATAGATGTGATGATCTGTAATTCGAGAGAGTAGACATGGGCTTAAACATCAGTTAAATCAAATAGATGTAAAAAGTGCATATCTTTATGGTTATATCAAAACAGTTTGGGAAAATACCACTAAAAACTCCAAACTATGCCACTTGTGATAAATTTACCCTAAATTTTTTTTTGTGACACGGAAATACCCAAACTATATCACTTGTGAATAATTTACCCTGAACTTTTTTTTATGACACGAAAAATCTCAAACTATAGCACTTGTGACACATATATCCTATAATACTTTGGTCCATGAGCATTTTCGTCTTTTTCCTTTGTTTTTTTCCTTTTTTTCTTTTCTTCTCCGGCAAGAGCAGCCCTCACCCACCCAGACGAGGGTCGCCCTCCCACCAAATCGGGCGTCGGGCAATGGTCGCCCCTACCCGGATCCGGCGAGGGCAGCCCTCGCTCAACACCGGTGAGATTCACCCTTGTCAGATCCGACGTCGAGCAACTTCGCCAACGTCAGGCGAGGGCAACCCTCGCCGGCGTCGGGCGAGGCTGCCCTTGCCCTCGCCCGCCCAGGCAAGAGCTGCCCTCATCGGAGAAAAAAAGAAAAAAAAGGAAAAAAATAGAAAAAGGAAAGACGAAAATGCCCATAAGCCAAAGTATTATGGGGTAAATATGTCACAAGTGACATAATTTGAGGTTTTTCGTGTCACAAAAAAAATTTAAGATAAATTTATCATAAATGACATAATTTAAAGTTTTTTGTGATATTTTCCTAGACAGTTTTTGCTTGTTTTGTTCAAGCAGCAAGAGAAACGGATTGTTGACGGAGGCAACAGATTATTTAGAGAAACCTCACTTTTGCCAGGACAATCAGACCGTACGAGCTGTCAGACTTCTAGCGATGGTGTCTCTCAACCTCTACGGCTCTTTGACTTTCTTCAAGACTCCCCAACGTCTAAATTAGAGACTCGAGTTCCACGTTAGAGATTAAAATCAAGCTGAAAGGTTAGCAAAAAGATTGAGAAAGTTGTAACTCTGATATCATCTTGTTCTCTCTATTTGCAATCGGGGTACTGCTTATTTGTGATTCTCTCTATTTAGAGTTCTTGTTGCTTGAAATCTCTTAATAGAGAAGTGTACAAGGATAATAGTAGTGCTTGTTTATTTGATAGTGGGTTCCGTCGGTTTCAAGTAAAAGCAGCAATTGCTATAGTGTAATGTCACTTAAGGTTACTAATGGATCCCGGCCTTGTTAATGGCTGCTGTTGGGTTTATTATTTATTATAGTGTTAACAAGTTGGGGGCTTTGTTTGTAATTGTGCTAGGCTTAAGGTTAAGCCTATATATATATACCTTTTTGTATCTTCTTTTAACACTAATAATATAGAAGAAAGAGAAAGCCAACTTTTTCCACATGGTATCAGAGCATTGGCTCTCTTTTCTCTCTTCTCCTCTAGCTCGTGCCCTACCCGTGCGAGCTCTTCTTCTCGCCTCCAGCTGGTGCAACTAAGCTTCTCCAGCTGGTGCGACATGCTCCAGCTCACTTGGCGGGAGAAGTGAGCCCGGTTGAACTTTTGGGTCGCGCTCATTTCTCGCCTCCAGCTTGTGCGACTGAGCCGCCTCCCTCTCCTGTTCGCCGCTTGCTCAAGGACGATCGTGGTCCTCAACTCCGTGTGGCACCTGGTCTTCGTGGTGATTGTGCTCTTGTCCACCTTCAAGGAGAGGTCGTCCACTCTTCCGAGGATTGTAAAGTTCGATTTTTTTTTTGTTTCTTTAGAGTGTTTGGATGTTGGGTGTGCCACAATTCCAAATCTTTTTTTTTGTTGATGGCGCCCGAGATGGCGTGCTAGTTGGGTAACAATTCTGTTCTTTGTATCTCAAAATTGGGTTGGGTGTGTTCTCTCTCTCCGTGGAGGACTAGTTGTTTGCGGGGCATGGTCTTGAGCTGTTGTTTTAATCATTGCAAAAACTGGAGCATTGGTTGTTCAGTTGCTTTAATTGAGACTGTGTGGTGTGGAGTTTGTGATCTCCATAAAAGATGATGAGCTCGTGGGTGTGAGCGGACTGTCGTGGCTGCCCGAGTTGCAGCAGGTGAGGCCTCTATTCATGTCCTCTCGAGGCGTTACATTGGTGTATTGCCCGTGTTGTTGCTGTTCCGAGCTGAAAATTGAAGCCTTATGGGTTGTCGGGACTCGTTTAATTGTTATTGTGGTGTCATTTTGAATCGATCGGTGACCCTTTTTTTTTATGAAGTGATCAATCTATGTTGGTGATAGTAGTAGTTGGTTAAGGGACGTGTGATCACTAGACATTGGTTTGTATTTGGAAGTGGTCTTTGAAGACAGATTTTGTTGGGGGTTTCCGATTAGTCAAACTTGTGGATATGTCTATGGATCCAGCAAACTCCCCGACTAATGTTTCAGGGGTGATCCCTCCTAATGCTACTTCCAGTTCAGGCTCTTTTGGTACCTATCAGAGTGGTACTCATGGTATGACAGGTTTACACACTACCTTGGTCAAGTTGGATGGTACCAATTATCCTACTTGGTCAATGGCTCTTTCTACTTTTATTTATGCTAATCGTCAGTCTAGATGGCTTGAAGAGGAACCACCTACAGATCCAACTAGTCAAGAAGAATGGAAGGTCACTGATGCTGCATTGCGTACTCTTTTATGGGGAGTATGGCTGAATCTATCCGCCATCTTTTCATGGATTGTACGACAGCCCGTGAGGTATGGACAAAATGTGCTCTACTCTATTCTGGACAGAATAATATGAGTCGAGTTTGTGATATGTGGGAAGCTTTATTTGAAGCTAAAATTGGTTTACCGGGTTGGGAGACTATTATGCTCGTTTTTCATTTTTGTATCAACGTCTCAAATCCTACCTTCCACCGGCTACCATGGTTACTCAAATGCAACAACGAGAAAGCGAATATGGTGGTAGTCCTCTTCCTCCGAGGTCTTGGTCCAGGTCACAATGCCCTTGGCAACAGATTACTTCTTTGGACTCTCTACCTTCCATAGAAGAAGTATACTCTCGAGCTGCTCGTTATACTTCGAGTCCCCAAACTTTAGTTATATCACACAGTAGTGCTATGGTGGCTCGTGGTGGTCAAGGAGCTCGTGGTCGCAGTCGTGGTCGTGGTGTTCAGGGCCGAGGTGCCTCTCGTGGTGGTGGTAGTAGCGGTTCTAAAGGAGCTAGTGGGGGTCGTTTTTGTACTCATTGTCAGCATACAGGACATACTGCTAATTATTGCTACGACCTCCATCCTGAGCTACGGGGTCTACATGTTTCAGCTCCTTCATCTAGACCACCGTCTGGACAGAATATGGTACATTTGACTCGTGCAGAATATGATGAGCTGACTAGGGCACGACAGCTTGATGTTCCTTCAGGTCCAGTTGCTACCTTGGCACATCGCAATGATCCTACTTGTCTCTTGTCCACTACAGCGACCCCTCGTCCTTGGGTTATTGATTCGGGTGCCACTCATCATATGATGCTGGTGATCAGCATCTTCTTACCTCAACCTCATCGGCCGTCCACGTCGGTCACTTTGGCGGATGGTTCTCGGTCAAAGTGAGAGTTTAGGTTGTGTATCATTGAGTTCGTCTTTGTCCTTACCATTTGTTTTACCATATTCCAAACTTTCCTCATAATCTACTATCCGCCGGTTCTCTTACTCGTGAACTTGTTGTGATATTATCTTTTCTTCTTCTTCATGTGTTTTTCGGGATCGGAAGACGGGACGCCAAATAGGTGGTGGGCGTTTTGGTGGATTGTATTTTTGGATCCCGAGATTTTTTTGCTGCCACTACTGTTCAAAAAGAAGGCTGTAAATGACTCCTATCGATTACATTGTTGCCTTGGTCACCCCTCGCCAGACGTACTCGACTTTTTCCTTTTATGTCTGGTTCCAGTCTTCAGTTTGATTGTGAAACATGTCGGATGGGGAAACATCATCGTTTGTCTTTTGCCCCCCATGTTTTGAGTCGTGCGTCTCAGCCATTCGAGCTAGTCCACTCCGATGTTTGGGGTCCCGATCGGGAGTCTTCTTTTGGTTTCCGCTATTTTGTAACCTTTATTGATGATTGTACTCGTATAACTTGGTTATACTTAATAAAAGATCGTCTTTGAAGTGTTCTCTTCTTTTCGCTATTTTTATAATGAAGTTCGTACTCAATATGGCTATCATGTTAAGTGCTTGCATACTGACAATGCTCGTGAATATTTTTCTTCTTCTACCTTTACTCCTTTTCTTGCGTCACATGGTATTTTACATCGAGTTCTTGTGCTCACACTCCGCAACAAAATGGGGTTCTTTGAGCAAAGAATCGTCATTTGTTGGATGTTGCTCGTTGTCTACTTCTCCATACTCTTATGCCTAAGTCATTTTGGAGCTATGCTCTTCTTCTGACATGTCATCTTATTAATCGTCTTTTCGTCCTCTTGTGTTGAAGGGAGCTATCCCTTATGCTCTTCTTCATCCCGATCGTCCTTTGTGATCTGTTCGTCCCTCGCATTTTTTGGGTGTGTTTGTTTCGTTCATTCTCTATCTCCTGGATCAGATAAATTATCACCTCGTGCTGAAAAATGTATATTTGTCGGTTATTCTCGTACTCAAAAAGGATATGTCTGTTATAGTCCTATTCGCCATCGGGAGTATGTTTCTGCTGATGTAACTTTCTTCGAGGATCAGGCATATTTTGGCAATGTTTCTCCTCAGGCGCCATTAACGATGGATCTTCTGCCACCTTCCGGACCTTATCAATCGTTGCCGCGTACTCCGATTGCTTCTCAACGAGGAGAAACATCCTATTCCTTCTCGATGCTTGCTTTGATTCGAGGATTACCTAGACCAACTCCACTTCAAGTCTATAGATGTGGTCCTCACCCTATTTGGGGTCGTGCCTCTCCACCACAAACGTCCCACCACCACCTAAGACGATCTGTTCCACCAACTCCGGCTAATTCTCCTATTGCTCACCGTACCCGATCTCGGTATCCTCTTTCTCATTATGTGTCTTACCATAATTTAACCCCTCGGATGTCTCTCTTTGTATCATCTCTTGCGTGCATATCATGCCTAGTAGTGTGCGGGAGGCTTTGGCCCATCAAGGTTGGGCTAGTGCTATGGAGGAGGAGTTGGCTGCATTGCATCATAATAAGACACAGGAGTTGGTCTCTTTGCCTCTGACAAACAATTGGTGTGTTGTCAATTGGGTCTTTGTCATCAAACACCATCCCGATGGTTCAATTGAGCGTTTGAAGGCGGCGTCTTGTTGCGAAGGGTTATACTCAAACTTATGGTATTGACTATGATGAGACCTTTCCCCGGTGGCCAAAATTTCTTCCATTCAGTATCATTATTTCTTTAGCTGCCGGTTTAAGTGGACTCTTTATCAGCTTGATGTCAAAAATGCATTTCTTCATGGTGATCTTCACGAGGAGGTTTATATGGAGCAACCACCCGGGTTTGTTGCTCAGGGGGAGAAGGTGTGCCGGCTGCGAAAAGCCCTTTATGGACTTAAGCAATCTCCTCGTGCTTGGTTTGGCCGCTTTAGTGATGCGGTTATTACTTTTGGCATGCATCGGTGCAATGTAGATCACTCTGTGTTTAGTATGTCATCTTCAAAGGGTGTGTTATTCTTGTTGTTTACGTTGATGATATTATTGTTCTTTGGGAATGGCGTGGAAGGTATCTGATTGCCTCAAGCGGTTTTTCGCAGAAAAGAGTTTCATACTAAAGACTTGGGTCATCTTGATATTTTCTTGGCATAGAGGTTGCATATACTAATGCATGTATCGCTCTCTCTCGGAAAGTATACTCTTGACATTCTTAAGGAGGTGGGCTTGCATGACGCTAGACCTAGTGACACACCTATGGACCCCGGGATGAGACTTGATAATGAACATGGAGAGCTTCTTCATGATCCCGAGAAGTATCGTCGGTTAGTAGGAAAGTTAAATTATCTCACTATTACTCGTCCAGATATTTCCTTTGCTGTTAGTGTGATGAGTCAATTCATGAGCTCTCCCCGTACCACTCACTGGCAAGCCATTCTACACATTGTTCGCTATTTGAAGGGGGCTCGGGTCAAGGACTTGTATTCCATAATCGGGGTCATCTTCATATAGCTGGTTATTCGACCCTAAATCTTTGAGGTGAGCTTACTCGATCTGCATGGGCGGTTGCCCTGTGGATCGTCGGTCTACTTCTGGATACTGTGTCTTTGTTGGTGGCAATCTTGTGTCATGGAAAAGTAAGAAACAATCTGTTGTTTCTCGATCTAGTCTTTGAGGCCGAGTATCGTGCTATGGCTAATGTTACGAGTGAACTCCAATGGGTTCGTATGTTGTTGATGAGATTGGACTACCTATGATTTGGATCATCTACTCTTCATTGTGATAATCAATCAGCTGTTCACATTGCTAGCAATCCAGGTGTTTCATGAGCGAACAAAGCATATAGAGATTGATTGTCACTTTGTTCGGGAAAAGGTGAATTGTGGTGATATACGGTTTGGTGCACACACGGTCCGAGGAACAACTAGCAGACATTTTCACCAAACCTCTTCGGGACGTGGGACGAGTTTCGTACATTTGCGACAAGTTAGGCCTTTTTGATATGTACTCCCCAACTTGAGGGGAGTGTTGGGTTTATTATTTATTATAGTGTTAACAAGTTGGGGGCTTTGTTTGTAATTGTGCTAGGCTTAAGGTTAAGCCTACATATATACCTTTTTGTATCTTCTTTTAACACTAATAATATAGAAGAAAAGAAAGCCAACTTTTTCCACAGCTGCTATATGGTAGAATGGACATAGGCTTAATATAAGTTGAACTACTACAAAATCTGTCTGCAAAAGCTTCTACCCCATTATTCCTTTAAATTCATGTAATAGAAGCATTTGCATTTGATATTATCAAATAGTTCCCGTATCTATAAAAGTTAAACTTAAAATATTCAGCAAAAATTTATTAAAGTTTTAAATCAACCTATTCATCCCCCTAAGTCGCTTTGTTAGTTTCAACAATTGGTACCAGAGCCACGTTACTTGTTATCTAAATTGCTTTTATTTCTAAGCATAAAGATCATGAATTATAGCTAAAATTATTGGCAATAGTATTGTTGAAGGTCAATCTACTACAAGACCACCTTACTTTGATGGAACTAACTATGATTATTGGAAACAGAGCATGTGCTATATATCCTGTCAACGGACTTCAGAATTTGGAAGATCATAGAGAATTGTTCATTCGCTCCTCAAGTCGTGAGAGCACCTGTACCTATTGCACCAGTAGCAGCTGCTGGAGATAATCAGGCTAATCCTCCTCCGCAGCCACCTCAACGTGCTGTCACTCTTGAAGAATTAACTAGAAGACCTTTAAATACTAAAGCACTTCATGTCTTATATTGTGCATTATCTCCATCTGGATTTAATCATGTCTCCTCTTGTACCACAGCAAAAGAAATCCGGGATACACTCCAAGGTACATTTGAAGGAACTGACCAAATAAGAGACAAAGAAGATCATCCTTCTTAGAAATTACGAGACATTCAAGATGAGGCCAGATGATATAGCGACAAATGTACACGAGACAGAGAAATCATCGATGGTCTCACCAATCAAGGAAAAGCGTAAACGAATGCAGAAAAAGTGAACAAACTTTCAGAGCTCTTCTAAAAGAGTAGAGTCATGTGATCAATTCGTGAAACATCGACAATTCAGCCCTTATCAATGGATGAGCTAATAGGAACACTAATGTCCTGTGAAGTCGAGCTACAAAATGATGAGAACAACCTTAAAGGTTAGAAGTCCAGTACTTTTAAAGCCGATACTGTTGATGTAGGTGATTCAACGTCATTCGAAGACGAAGACATGGCTCCATTAACAAGAAGACTCAAAAGCCTCATGTGAAAAGGGAGAAATTTCAAGGGCAAAATGCCAATGGAGTCGACTGAAGAAAGAAAATTCTCCAAGGACAAGGACCACAGCAAAGGTAAGGAAATCAACTCTTTTGAGTTTAGGAAACCTGGTCATTTCAAGTCAGATTGCTCTTTACTCGAGAAAGAAAAAAGGTAAGTCTGAAAAAAGAATAGAGCATTAAAGGCACAACCCTGGAGTGACACGGAATATGATTTGAGTGATGAGGCACCGCAAAAAAATTTATGTATATTAGCTGACACTCAAATCGATGAAGAAGAGGTAATTTCACCTAAACTCATTTATGATGAAATGAACGAATTTTTAAAAGAAATTTATGATGAGCATAGAAAAGCTTCAAAAAAATATTTATATAGTGAAGAAAGAAGTCTCAAAATTAACAGAACAAGATATTTCGCGAAAGCAAGAACTTTTTCCATTTGAAATTGATGACGGGGCAGGGCAGGAGCTAGCTTTGTGGAGCGAATCGAAGTTTTCATCGCCAGGCCATTATAGTAGTTGTTCAACGGTTCGGGAGGCGGGATTTGTGTCCACTTCTCCACAGCTCGGTCCCAACCAAGTTGCAGCCATTCACAATTGGCCCATTCGGCAACTACTCGAGGTCAAAAATGCCTTCCTTCACGGAGATCTTGATATTCCAGTATACATGGAGCAGCCCCTTGGATACCACAATCCATCTCGGCCAGATCACGTGTTTACTTCAACGAGCACTAAATGGCTTAAAACAAGCCCCTTGCACATGGTTAGACTAGTTCAGCAATTCTCTAATTAGCTATGGGTTTTTCTGCAGTGTCAATGACCTCTCCCGCATCGCCCGCCGTGGTGATACCAGCCATAGGCTTCAACGCAGTCCACATCCCCGTCTCAGCTGAAGCCTTGATCTCCGTACTGACTGCCCAAATCATCTCCCAGCTCGTCCCAATCCGAATTATTCTAGGTAGGCCAGTCATAGCAATTGTTCAACCACCACACTCCTTTGAGCTGTTGGCTGCGAGGATTATTCGATCCGGGTGCTAATTCATCAGCCCTTCCCGGGTTTCCCCGGACCGAGCCATTTTATTTATCTTATATACCACCTTAGATTCGGATTATTTCACAAAAAAATGAATAATTCGAAAAATATTTTCTTAAAATTAATTATTTATATTGCTTAAAATAATTAATTAATAAAAAAATATTTTTATACTACTATAAAAAAAATTATACACGAATCTCCATGCCACGTCGGTATAGATGCATTTTAAGAGTTTTGAGCATTTTGCATTAAAGCGTCAAAATGCACCACAAGATTTAGAAAAAAAAAAAAAAAGAAAGGAAAAATGTGAGAATCATCCCCATTGAATAAATTTACGAAGAATGGCACGAAATTTCTATTGGATGGTTAGATATGCCAATAAATTTATGAAGTATAGCGTGAAATTTTCTTGCGCTTTTAATTTACGTCTCCCGTTACCCAACTGGTTGTCCAATCTTCCGGAAGGCAAATCTTACATGGTTTAGTCCGAAAGTACGAGGGATCATAGGCTTAATTGTTTGCGGGGTCGGCTTGAGCCAATAAGACCGATGCATCATTCGGATGAGCTTGGACAGGTAATTCCTTCTCAAGTGCAAACCGGCTCATATCCGTCTATTTTGGCCCATTGACGCCCACTATCTTACGTGAGAATCTCTTGCTGTATACATCGTGGTGCCGCCTTTAATCGTCAAGACAAGGAATGGGATTGAAATAGAATAGGCGCGGTTGGCAGCCCGATTATCCTATTTGACGTTTGGCGACACGCGCTGAATCGGTCAAATCCGGATATATCCGGACAAAAGACTGAATAAGTTATTCGAATCTTTAGGGGGGATAAATTTGGAACACCCGAGCAAAAAATTGAAAAAGAATAAAGAGATGGAGAGCGCGATCGTGCCGTTATCGATTACTACTAAATGTTCTCAAGTGTCGGGTAACTATCACGCGGTGATTGCCCCAAGATTTCTACTCCATCTATGGCGCATGGCCAAATCTAGGCAAATCTAGCCACACTATAAACCACGTCGGGTGGTTGCCAATATGCCGCAGCGATTGACTTCACCTGCGGGTACACCAGCAAGCCAACATATTCCACGGTAGCCTTGCCAACCACCACCACGGGCGGCGGTGCTCATCCTATGGGTATAATAGCATAGGGTTTTTGCTTTTGTTTTAGAGCGACGCTACTTCTACTCTCTATATGACTAAATCCACCCTCATTTACTCTAGAAAGACTAAATTGCCTTTAATCGTTCTATTGCAATCTAAAGTGATCACCCTATTCCTTCCTTTTCTTTTTTTTTTTATATTTTAATTAAATTCTAGATGAAATAATTACGTATTTCGCGCATTTTTTTAGCATATTAAAGATTTTTTTTATTGTATTCTTAAATATTACGATAACATTTTACATGCTCCATATAAAAGCCACTACTAGTAAGGAAAAAAATACAAATTCTTTGATATAGTGAATAACTTGAAAAACCTTCTCCATCATTGCTCATGTAAAAACTCATTTATTTTTTTTTTTTTTTTGGTAAGATAAGAGAAAAAAAAAAAAAAACTCATTTATTCTTTCTCCCTCTTATCTCAAAGGCTCACTTTCAATTAAGGACCCCAAGTGGGGTCAAATTCTCAAGGGGGCCAGCAACCCAGACCTGAATATTTTCTGTCTGTCAAATAAAGGGTTTAATTAAATATAGAAAATTCATCCAAGCTAAAATGAGAGTGCAAAGTGGTGAGTCTGAAAAATAAAGTGAAATCGTTGAGTTTAATCGATTCTAAACTCGTTTTATAATATTTACAATCCATTTAACACCAATATAAGACTTTTACTTATTTATGATCTATTTATTAAATATAACTAATTCATTTATGATCTATTTATTAATATATAAATTAAAAAATGACTTTATAACCCATTTTAGCAGGTCTGCTTTCCTCTCTCCTCTATCCCCCTCTCTCGCTTCCTGTATCCCTGTATCTGTCTCTTTCCCTTTTCTTCTTTATTCTCTCTCCTCCTCTTCCCCTCACCCGACTCGCCTCCTTTGCTTCTCTTCCTCTCCCCCACGCAAAGCGAGAGAGAAAGACCAGAGACCCGTGCTGAACCATGGGGGCTCCCTCCTGCATTCTCGTCGCGGGCGACGTCGTCATCAAGCCGCCCAATGACCGACAGCTCTGTAGACTCGTCCGTCTCCACAATGTGCTATGCGCCTTGCTCGCTCACGAACCCGAGATTTACCCCCCCCGACGGTACCGCTCCCAGCCGCTCCGGGGCCACCCACGATAGCGACGGCGATGAGGATTTCTACGGAGATGACGATGAGGAAGAAGACGGTAGCCAGGGAGAAGAAGAGGACGAAGGAGACGAGGAGGAGGACGAAGAGGAGACCCCAAAACCCAAAGCCAAGCTGCGAATAAAAAAGCCCAAAAAAACCAAGAAGAAGAAGAAAAAATCGAACTCAACCGATTTTTTGGTTCAATTCATATTCGGTTCGAGCAAGGCTTGATTTGGTTCGATTCGGTTTGGTACGATTTAAGGATGCACCCCTAACAATTTGATTCGATTTTTCAAGAAAATCGAACCAAACCGAACTGTTTACACCTCATGGAAATTAAATTCTAGATGAAATAATTACGTATTTTGGCGCATTTTTTCAGCATATAAAAAGATTTTTTTTATTGTATTCTTAATTATTACGATAACATTTTACATGCTCCATATAAAAGCCACTACTAGTAAGGAAAAAAATACAAATTCTTTGATATAGTGAATAACTTGAAAAACCTTCTCCATCATTGCTCATGTAAAAACTCATTTATTCTTTCTCCCTCTTATCTCAAAGGCTCACTTTCTTGGTGAATATTTTGTTTTTAATTTCATTAATCTAAAATATATATCAAGTCAATGTATTTAATATATTAAGAACTTATCTTTTTCTCTTGCTATTGATGAGATGCTTTTCGCAGATGTAAGGCGTTATGGAATATTTAGGGATATACCAAAAACATTATGCACAATGAGGCATTTTGATATTTTTACGTAAACACTTTGCGAATGATATTAATGTCTGTCAATTCAATAATGGGATTTCACCGGCATTTTTAAAAAGTTTCTCATTTTATGCAATTTTTTATTTACTTAAATTTCATCTATTAAAGTTTTTCGTTAGAAATGTAAGTGTGATTTTATTTTTTGGAAAATCTTCAAAGTGGGTTTTTTTGGCTTCATCTGATCATCCTTATATACATACACACACACAGATATATGCATGTGTATATATGTATATAGAAGAGAATGAATAGGAAGGGGTTTGATGGTGATATGCACAATAAAAGTGAAAATTTGTAAATAAGTGATTAAGTTAAAAAATTGTCTATATAATTTATTTTTTTCTAGATTCTACTTGACAATTCATCTTTAAATTTGCTCGACAACATAGAAAAGACTAAATTTATTGGAATTTTTTTTTGACAAAACTAAGAAAAAATCCGAATCCTTGATGTTTTGATAAGATTTACCTCATTGAACGACAACGCGACGCCTTGTTTGATGACTCGGCGGCCAATTTACCTAGGGACTCCCTGTAGCAAGCAGTATCCCATCAAGAGTTTTACAACCTTAAAAATCTAAGGGAGAGTTTTTAGGGTTGAAGCCTTTTAACGACCTGCTCGGGTCCATATTAATCCTAAGTGTAGGTTATATTTTGCCATCTGCCAAACGAGAAATAGGAATATGACAAATTTTCCACAATTCCATCTCATTGATCGCCTTGTCCAATTGGACCTGAAAACCCTGCAGAAAAAGCCCTAAAACCCTAACCTGGTAAAAAGCCGGGGTCACACCGACCCGGTTCTTCCCTCAAACTTTGCCTGCAGTCCGCCTTTTATCCTCCTTTCGTCTTTCGCCGTGGAGAACCAGCGTTCACCTTCCTGCTACCATCATCGCACCTCTCTCGCACACGCGCACATCGAGCGCAAAGGTAACCCTTCTCTCTCCGCGAGACGTGGCTCTGTGTTGGCGCTTTGGAAGCTCGGGTTCTGGATGGAGTTGCGATGTTCGCTACGTAATCGTTTGGAGGGAACGTTTGATCTGGCATATAGCTGGCCTTCTATGCATCCTCGACACCGTGTTTTGTTCTGCTTACTTGTGCGTGGGGTTGAGAGCCTGAATTCTGGTGGAATATAGATTGGGACACTGGGTTCTTGCTGCATGATATCTGAAGGCTAGCGCGTTGGTGAAGTGTGTTAGTATGAAAGTGATCGGTTGTCTTTTGGGTTTCATTTGTCGGCTTATTATATGCAAATTGCTGGGTCTAGATTTATGTTTGTCAATACTCTGCAAGATTGTGGAAAAGTCGAGGCGAGGACTTCTAGGTTGAGTTAATTGGGAGTTGGGTTGCACTTGTTCAGCTGGGAACTTTGCTCTGTGTTCTAAATATGTATTGTGCTTATTTAGCTTTTCTCTCTTGTAGGGACTGCCTCACGTGCATCGTGCATGTGCATCTGCTTAAGCTGGAAGGCACAGCGGACATTGGGGTTTCCTGTTGAGATCGCGAAACGGCGCGATGGCCCGTTTTCGAAATGTATGGTTCGGTTTTGGCACGAGTGTTCTTGGTTGAGAAAAGTGGAAGAGATGTGATCAAATTATATTTGTAGTCTTTTTTTTTTCAGGAAAACATAAATTGAGCGTGGTAGTAGTAATTTTATCTTATTCTGCACTTAACGTTCTAATTTGTTGTGAATTCAATCAGAATAAGAAAAAGGCATTTGTAAAGCCAGTTATGAAAAAGCCCAAGCCCGGGAATGTTGATCACATAACAGGGGATAAGATCCCTAAGAGCTTTGTCTTCTCGAGGGGGAAGCTGCCAGGACCCCTGAAGCAACTTGAAATGGACTTGAGGAAATTAATGCTCCCGTATACTGCCCTCAAACTCAAGGTATAAGTTTCTTCATCATAATATTTTGTTAAACTTGATGAAAGTCTTTCTCCAAGCAATGTGTAGCTTATGCTTAAGGTGACCGCTATAATAAGGCGGGTGTTGCTTTGATGTGTTTTTGTCTTTCATTACTGAAGAAATGTGGAGAAATTTATTCTATCAAAGGTTGAACAATTGCATCAGTTGAACTGAGTGTGTTTGTTAAAAGAATAAAGTCGAGGTTTATTTGTCAGTACATTGCCATTGAATAGTCCAGGTAGCTTTTAGAATTTAGCATAGTATGTCGATTTTTTGTAGTAACTATAGCTCTTATTCTGGAGCTGTATTCATCTGTTGCTAATACCCAATTTGAATTGCAGATCGCTTATAACTTTATCCGTAGTAGGTGTCAATCTACATGTTTCTTTTCTTTGTTCTGTGCACCCTTTCGATAGGATTTAAGCTTTGCATTCATATTTCTTTTCCTAATTTGTTCATGCAGGAGAAGAAAAGGAATAACCTCAAAGACTTTTTGAATGTGGCTGGACCTATGGGCGTTACTCATTTTCTCATGCTGTCAAAAACTGAAACTGCACCTTACTTGAGGGTTGCAAGGACACCACAAGGTCCCACACTTACTTTTAAGATTAAGGAATACGCTCTGGCAGCTGATGTTGCACAATCTCAATTGCGTCCTAGAAGTCCAAAGGATCTCTTCAAAAACCCTCCTTTGGTAATCTCATAATTGAAGAACTGCGCCTATTTTAATGTTTCTCCTTATTATCCCCTGGTTGCTTACTTCAAAATTCATTCATTAGGCGTTTGTGTTCGACTGAGGTTGTTGCAACGGGATCCGGTAGTTATTTGCTCTGTTCATGGAAAGAGCCTCTTTGCAACATGGACGATGTTGTGTGTAGTTGATGACCATCTCGTATTGACAATACATGAGCCTTCCGGCTACTAGGATGTTTCTTGTTTCACCTGAGGTTGTTTTAAATGTTGTGTAGTTACAATTTTGAGATATTATGAATCCAATAAGAGGTGATGATATATCTTTGGTTTGTCTAGAAAATGCTTTGCCCAGAAGAATGAGACACGATGGTGCAAATAAATGGCATGTATCCATCTATTGTCAAGACATTTTTCAACCAAGTAAACAAGTTGTAGCTTGAGTTGATGAGCAGGATTTAGATATGTATAGTTCATACAAGTTGACCATATCTTTGTGTAAAACGTATCATGTTATCTTTAGATCAGTTGATCAATTATGAGGGTGTTATGAAGTCTTGTAAATACTACGTGGGACATGAATAACTCTGAGAGCTTATTGCTTGATTTGGACTCTACTCACTTGAGAATGGTCAAGCCTCATTTTCAGCCCTGAATATGTGTCCCTTAGTTGAATTGTTAGACGTAAACAAGCCAAAAATGAGCTCTACCGCATTTTATTGATGTGTTTATACCTCTAAACCTTCAGACTGAAAAGATGATGATCTGATACTCTGACTCAAATTAATTGTCTTTGTGCATCTCATCTCCTGCTCTTTTGTATATTTTATTGATTTGAAATAGAAGAGTTTTTCTGCTAAGATCTGTCTGTCCAGAGTTATGACCGAAAGTTGGACTAGGACATCCCGTGATCTCTCCATTTGGATTGGTCTCATGTCTCATGCACCGAAATCTTTATTGCACGTGCAGATTGTACTTTCTGGATTTGGGACTGGTGAACAACATTTGAAGCTCACAACTATCATGTTTCAGAATATTTTTCCAGCCATTGACATTAACACTGTGAGTGGTTAATATTTTTTTTATCGTCTTCCATTACAGACTGCACTTTTTTACTTTGTTAATGTTGGATCTTTGTTGTTATTTTCAGGTCAAGCTTGCTTCTTGTCAGAGAATTGTCCTGCTTAATTACAATAAAGAGACGAAACTTGTAGATTTTCGTCATTATTCAATTAGGCTACAGCCTGTTGGAGTATCTCGTAGAATTAGAAAGTTTGTGCAGAATCATCAAGTCCCTGATCTTAGGAATCTACAAGATGTGAGTGACTTTGTGACAAAGTAAGTATTCTTGTCTTATAATCTTTGAAAGACCCTGAAAATTAGAGGATAGGGGCCATCCCTTTCATTCCTTTTTGGTATAGTATAGAGCACGATTGGCTATTTACATTTGATCATCTTTGAACTCTAAAGATATTCAAAGTGTTCCCGTTACTTTAGAATGTGTTGGATCTGCCTGCAAGTGGCAAAGTAAATTATCCGATTCTTAAAATGGAGGTTTATTTGGTTGTCGTTTCGTTGTGAAAGTGGAGTTAATGAGATGAAATAGTATTTGAAGGTGATAAAAGTTTATGGAAAGAGAAAATTAAATCCTCCCCCCTTTTCTCTCCCTCTCTCAAATACCAAGTGTTTAGCAGCTTCATTCATTGCACTATGTTAGTCAGTTACCTCTTTAATCATATGTGGATTTCCATGTGTGTTTGAAGGGTTGGATATGGATCGGAAAGTGAAGCAGACGATGAAGCTGCGACAGTAACCTTGACTAGTGATCTTGGTAGAGTAAATCGATCTTCGTCAAAAAGCGCAGTTAAGCTCCAGGAGATTGGACCTAGGATGACCCTTCAACTTGTCAAAGTTGAGGAAGGATTGTGCTCTGGTGGAGTCATCTTCAATGAATATGGTACGCTAACTAAACATTGCAAACTTATTCCTGCATAAGCATAAAAAGGAGAACTGTAGATGCATTGAGGGACATGGCCTTTGATGTTGTGAGCTGTGAATTGCAGCTTTGTTTTCTATTTGTTTCTTGGAACCTTGCCTTCATGAGCATTCTTTCAATGGCTATGGTGTACGCATACGATAGATGCTTTCATAAAGTAGCTGCTGTGATATTGCGCAAGTAATTTATAGCTTCATAAATTGAACTCACTATCACCTATCGGTTATTTTTGCTGGTCTTTCACCCATTGTAGACATTTCCTTTGGAAACTTTTTGATTGAATAGTCTATTCTAGTCCAAGCAGTGGCTTTTCTTTTCGCCAGCAGTATCATATGTTGTGCACCTTTAAATACCTTCTTTATCCTAAAGGAAATGCTGCTGACACCAAAAAGCATGGCAAGCAAGAAGACGCTGAAGAAGATCCAGATGATGTTGAAGAAGACAGAGACGAAGATCAGGAAGATGATGAGGAAGATTAGCTGTCCACCGATGTTATAAAGTTCATATTGAACTATATTTTTGGGTCTATACACCTGATCTCTCATGGATATCACATCTCTGCTGGATAGAGTCAGAGGCTCGGATGTATATTTATCGTGTCTTCATATTTAGAAGAACCGTGAATTCCCATGCGCTTATAGGCACGGATCCTGCTTTAGTCCCAAATTTTATCAAATTCATCTCTTATCTATAGAAAAGGTTGTCTCATTAAGGCCACGACATGTCTCACAGCCCCGTGTATTTCTTAGTTTCTTTGTTAATCGTGCGACCTTCACTAACCATACGCATTTTTCTGCACGGCCATTGAGTTGCCAGGAAAGAGGGTTGTGCTTCATCGATTGGAAGGATTCTCTATATTGTTTTTTTTTTTAATCGAAAATGTAAATAATATCGATAGTCAAAGAGTTTTTAGACAAAAAGCACAAAATAAGGGCATCAAAACACAGTAAATTTCAAAAGGGTTGGAGGTGGGCCAACCAAGAAAGGGGTAAAGTATCTATAAGTTCGAACTTGGTTACCCAATCCGCTATTCTGTTAGCAGCCCTTCCACACAATGAGTACTCCCATTTACCGCGGCATGTGAGCTTCGCTTTGCATAGCTTAAGTCAGAACAAAACTATCAGTCTCGTAGCACAGCTCTTCGTCTCTTCTAGACGTAAAATACGAGACAGCCTACATCAGAGCCAGAGTTTCCGCCTGAATCGCCGGGGAAGCTGAGATTCTTTTGCGAATCCATCCAGCAGAGCTCCCTGATTCATCACGATGGGCTCCCGCAATTGCTCCTTCCGAGCTGCTGGCGACGAAGGACCCATCAATGTTGATCTAGAAAGACCGACTCTTCGGTGGATGCCAATTTTGGAGTTAATTTAGCCTCATCGATGTCAAGTTTCTAACTTTGAGGGTTCCACTTGCTATAATATCTGGCTGTGTATGGAGATACTACTGTCGCATATAAAGAAATTCCACGACAATAAAATATATGTGATGCGTTGGCATACTGTATAATCAAAGTGAAATTTCGCATGCCTGCTCTTTTGATAAGCAACAACACTCCAACTTCACTAGCTTAATGTACATAAGTAGCTTTTCCGTGACGAATGTCGTTTACAACAAGACAACACTGGGGTGTCTTTACCAGTTCCCTTACAGATGGAAATATTAAGGGTAAGTCACTCTCAAATCATGGTTGAAGAAACCCATTAAGGCTTCCAGCCAGGAAAATGAGATATTATACTTACATTGACTATTATCTCATGCATGGAGTACCTCCGACGAGGCAATTTTCCAAACCTAAACCCTGCTCCATCCAAGAGCCGGTGAACTCAAAAAAACTAACCAGTGGGCGACGGAAGAAGGCGATCACTCAAAAGAGAGATTAGCTATCTGGAAGGTTCAACCATTCTAAAGTCGTGCTTCTTCCTGCGGCATCTGTGATGAGCCTTCTGATCCGTGAATGTGTTCTCACCAACCATCTCCATTTTGGAATCTGTATATGACACAAACATACCAAAGCAAGATAAGACGAGACAAGCCACTAGAATGAAAGAATCATGCAAAAATAACTCAAGATCCTGAAGATGATTTCTCAATCTCTCTCCACCAGTTGAACATGCCCATGATGACTCTCTGGGGAAGATACTTGAGGGATAGGTTTCCATTCGAAAGCCAGTCATAATTGATGACTAATAATATATCAGTTGGGAGAGAATGGATAAGTCTAACATGCAAAATATGCAGATTCTGTCGTCACACTAAAATGCTGAAGAGACACAAACGTCTAAAACAAATGTTTCACTTAGAAAGCAACAGATGAGGGCTAAAACAACATTGGCACTTCATAGCAAGGGAAAGACTTCGTTTGTATTAAAGTATAAAAGGTTTTGCAAGAGATAGCACATAGTCATGTACCCATTGTGACGGGAAGTTATTAGCATCCAAAAAATAGATAAACAGGATATATGAGTACAAGAAGTTCAAGTGAGATATGACGAAAGCAGGTTCGCTCTCAATCTCAAACCAAATGTAAAAGCCTTCAATGAATGAGATGCCTTCCGTTTTCAACTCACTTAACATCTCAAGTTTCCTAAAACTCCAGGCCTTGTGTATGTTGCTTAAGAACCAACTCACTCCAAAATTGTCCTTATGCACAGGTGAGTATCCTTAATCTTCCGCTATCAGCATGGATTTCAGGGAAAAGAAGGGTTGAAGTTTCGTCAGAAAAAGGAACGCGTTATTATGAGCAACACCATATAAATAGATGCTGCTAAGAAGTTGACAGCACCTACAGGCTGGAAACCATCGAGAGTAAGCAAGAGAGACTTTAATTGGCTCTAACATGTGACTCCTGGAAGAAAGGATGCGTGAGCCTCATTTGATTTATTCAACTCTGAAATCATAACGGAGCACACAGAGACCATGAAAAACTGCATCATACATAATATTACTCCTTCCAGCATTCAAGACCATTCTATCATGTTATCAACCGATGAACGGCGAAATGTTGGAGTTTCAAGCAATCTACACAACTTCAGTCATAAAAGCCCAATATGATGCATCATAAGTCAATGAAACGCAATTCCAAATCCGCTCACAAACCAGCAAAAGAAATTAGCCATTTATATCCAGGCAGCCAAGAGAATCATGCTAGAGAACCATATCGAATCGTCAGGACTAGTCAAATTTCATCTTTTCCCTATAACACTGACCGAGCAACAAAATTCCACACTATCCTTAAATCTTATTTGCCTTCAACAACAGGAAAAAAGAAAAACTTCTTCTCTTCCAAATACCAATTTTGAAGCAAGGCAAAACATTAGGATTCAAGTAAACATGACAAAACTCAACAAACTCATCAAAGATCCAGAGAAATCAAATAAAAGCCAAAAGTTATATACCTCCAAATTGGTGGCCCCAAAACAATGCCCTAGCATCCTCCTCCTCCTCATCCACCTCATCCCCATAACCGAACTCGGCGTCGCCGCGATAGCCCGGCTCACTTCCGTACCCCGACTCGTTCCCCGGCACCACATCCCCAAAATTCCCAGCTTGCCCAAACCCCATGCCCAAATTCTCCCTCTCCCCACTCCCTCCTCCTCCTCCTCCACCACCATCTTTGTCCCTCCTCGGGCCGCTGTTATTGCGCACCTCGCTCACGTCCGACGCCCAATCCCCGTTCCCAAACAGCTCCCCGCTCGAGTCCGTCCCCACCGCCATCGGGATGTCCGAGGCCGCGGCGGACGCCCCGACGGAGCAGCACCGCCGCGTCCCGCTCCGATCGCTGCTCCGCCCGGACACGGACCTCGACCCCCTCCGCCTCCGCTTCCTGGCGATCAGCTGGAGGCTCCCCCTCACCTTCGGATTCCCCACGTCGGCGATCGGCCTGTCGTCGTCGAACAGGCTGAGCCTCGACATGTCGAGGGCGGCGTCGATCGAGAACGAAGTCACCCGATCGGAGAGGCAGGGCCGCTTGGAGTGGAGCCCCCCATGGCCGCCGCCGCCGCCGCCGCCATTGGAGGAGGAGTTGGGTATGTGGGGGTGATCGGGGTCGGGGGCTTTGGGGAGGAAGGGCCTCCACGAGTGGAGCTGGACGGCGCAGGAGTCGATGGAGTGACGGGAAGCTAGAGTTCTGGGCGAGGGCGACATTGGCAAAGCATGGCAAGCAATGGGTTCTGGCTCAGTCGATCGTGTGTGGAGAAGACACGTAGACGGAGGGGTTTAGCTCAGAAAGTTGCGATCTTTGCGAAGAAGAAAGGCGAAGAAGGAAAAGAAGAAGAAGAAGAAGAAGAAGCTGATTTCGCTCGCTCGCAGCGGGGAGTCGGTATCGGCAAGACTGGCGGCCGCAGCTGATTTGTATAAGATTCCGGATACCGAAACAAGGTACGGATATTTTTGAGAGAGATGGCCCCCCCAACCCCCCGAGCAATTGTAAAATCGCGCGAGGATTTAGAGACTCGGAACGTCCATCCTCACTTCGACACGTCATGGACGTTTAGATCATGCGCTTCTGCCAAAAAAAACAAAAAAGAGGGAAAAGTGGATGGTTCAGTTGTTCATAATCGCCCTAAAGTGAGCTCGGTCCGGTTTGATCCGGTTTCCATCGCAAACAAAACCAAATCTCATGTTCGAACAAAAGATGAGATCAGATCAGATGAGAGCAATCGTAGTTTGAAGTCGTACCGGACCGACCATTTTTTTACGATTCGATTTTGTTATCGGTTTTTCTTGTTTTATATATTTTTTTCTCTTTGATTATTTGTGATTCCGTGAGTTTAGATCAAGTCAAAAGCAGCTTAGATGGAGTACTGATTACGTGAAAAACTAAACCCTTCACCAATGATGCAAAACCAAAATCTAAGCCACTTCACGTTTTCTCTGTTCGGTTCGGTTCGCTTCCAGAACCTGACTTAATAAAAAAAGTCCGTTTAAACCATACATTCAGACCTCCTTTTTTGCTCCACCCCTGGTCGGAATTACCCAATGCTTTTCTGTGAAGGTAAACTTGTCTACTTCCAAACAAAAAGATAAGCGTCCCATCCAATCAAATTGTAAGTTGCTATTCCAATCGAACCCTTTCGATTAAATTTAAACACAGTTCTACTCTGAATTTGAAAACTGGGATCCAAAGCATTAACGTCATTCATCCTACTCATGGTCTCAAGTCACTTCGCATTCAAATCGTCCATGGCAGCTTCAGTATCAAACAACCTCAACATTACTCTCGTAAGAGGCGTTTGTTTTTTGCTAAAGGTCGAAAAATGGGTCAAACTGAAAAGGACGGAGCTCGAGAAGAGCTTCCAATGGCCCACGAGACCTTGACATGTTGTGATACTCAGGATAATTTGAATCCACCGATACACTGTGTGAAGAAGCAATGTCGCAACCAGCAAGGACTTTCGATAGTTCGATTGCCTAGAATAAACATCCTGTCATCTGTCTAACATAATACGGCAAAAAATAGGGGCATTCACTGAAGAACCTCGCAAGAAGGGAAATCCTCAAAAAACTACTTATGAACCATCACCAAACTGAAAATTACTGAACATCATGCAGACATTTTTGAATCGCGGCTTGGAAATCATCGGACCCAACGTCTGCGGGAGGGTACATGTAAAAAACATACGAGATGGACTTGGATACCACCATTGGTTTCTTGGTGGGTATACGATCCGACAATTCCCCAAAGCACTGCTCGTCGAAAGGAAATGACTCGCTGAGAAAGAAGAAGCTGCTCCTTCCCAGCTTCTCCACCTGGAACAATAATCACAAAGGCATCAAAACAACACTGGGGGCTAACAACGGATATCTACAAAAGATGTCTTCAACACACTATTATGAGCTTTTAAAGCTGCTACTTAAAACTTAGCTGAAAAATTCATCGGTGTGACTACTGATCAGGAAAGCTAAACTCGAGAACAAAAATGAAAATCTAGATTATTGGCCATGCATGGAACTAGTATGCTCTCTGCCGAGCATGTGCAATTGCCTGATGATCACAGATTCTTTACAAGACCCTGTGATCAAGCAAAAGCAGCAATGAGAAAACATTATACCATCTTTCAGTAGCAGTAATTACCTGCAGTTGCGAAAACCTAAGGTTATTCATGGTAAGAATAACTGGCACTTCATATAAAGCGTCAGCAAGTAGCCGAATCACCAAATACTCAAAGAAGTTCTTCACGAAACTTCTCTGTCCCTCCAAATTTTTTCCATATCCATAAATTTCAAAATCAGGAAACCACAAGACGCATTTTACTGACTTCCACAGAACCTGGCTCTCCGGAGATTTCCCTATGATGGTCTGGTATGGGTGATGGAGTCCCCACATAATCTTGACATCAGTCAATGGTGGGTCGAATATGGAGGATTCAAGAAGAGATGTGGTGGCGACCATTCTTAAAGGATCGTAATTGCGGGCAATGTTGGAGGTAAAATGAAAGTTGGTGTCATCCAAGATGAGAATTTCCCCAACATCAGCAAAAGGAAAAAACTGAATAAGAAATGCTGGGTCAGCATCACCATTTTCTGGGATGCATGAACTTGGCTTACTAACTGACGAAAATGATGTGCCCATGTCATGAGAGAAGGAACATGAATCACCGTTCCGACAACCCTGCAAGTCCAATTACACAATCAATTAATGAATTACTTGCATTTTGCATGGGGGAATAAAGTAGCAGCAGTGATAAAAACAAGACTAAAGAGCATATGTGGAGAGTGTGGCATGACTTGGACATAATCAGCTACAGGTACATTGACAAACGAGCAATCCCAATACCAGCTTTTGAATCTCTTGCTTCAGACAAGGAGCGACCAATTTATGCTCAAAAGCCTCTAATCTCTTAGGAGGAATATATGCAAGCAATCCCAATACCAGCTCTTGGAACTCTTGCTTGTGACGAGGAGCAACCAATTTAAGCTCAGAAGCCTCTAATCTCTTAGAAGGACTATACACAAAATCCACAAATTTCTTCGCTTTTTTCGTTTCAACTCCCATGAAGCATCGACAGAATCCATTTTATAAGCACCCAATCAAGGTTTGTTTATTTTTGCAATAACTTCTGTTATTACCTTTAGTGCCATAGCCTGTAGTTGTTTATAGCTGTAGCATCAAAATGAGCATTAACAGAGCCGTGTTCTTAAAGTGCTACAGATCTTCAGACATGAAGTACTCAAAAGGAATGCTCCTAATCAGAGCGACTCCTTCAGAAGCTGCTGAAGAATGATCACCATTTTAAGTTCCTAATGCACCAGGTTTAGAGTGCTTCCCAAGCATCTAAGAAGAACTGAAGCACTCTGAAAAAACTAAAGCAGGCGCCTAGCAGTGCTCCCAAGCGCGTGTAACAAGGCAGCTTTCAATATGAGGCCTCCAAATGACAGAATCATAAAATTTGAAATTTACAAGAAAAAGAATGAATTGTCTCACCAAATTCAAGAATCTCAGGAGATGGAAAAAGGTGTTATTCGTGGTCTTAGTTTGAATAAATTAATTATATAACTAGATAGGAAGAAACTTATTGAAGCATATACCACTGGCACTGAGCATGAATAACAAAGCAATGGAATCTGATATGCTGACAATTTAGCAAGAGCAATCACTTTACAATTACATATGGAGGGGTTCTATTGCGCTATGGATCAAGACAACCATGCCTTTGAAGGGAAGAATCTCATGTATTACATGCATTCTGTGAACTCTCGTGAATCACAGTAGTGCGTAAGTTCACTATAAGATATAAAGCATGCCACCAACTTGTCAATCTTTATTTGCTTCAGTCAACAGGTAAAGCATTCTTCAATCACATTCATGATAAGGCATAACATATCACCAAACATTGTGGGTACAAACTTTGAGACTGAAAATTCATATGCGGTTAACAAGTGCATACTTATTATATACGGTGAAATTAAAGTCAGAGTGAAGCATGAACCTGTAAAGAGAAGAAGAATTTGCACATCGGTTGTTTTGCTTGAAAGGAATGAGAAAATGGGCAATTACTGCCCCTGTTGCAAGATCCCCTAAGAAAATATATACATACTTCACCGTTGTTGTTAACCGAGAAACCACTCTCAGTAGAACTATTGGGCTGATCACCATGTGCCACTCCAGAGTAATGAGCTCTTATCTATCAAAAAATTGCAGACAAAGGAAACTTAATTCAATAGATATCTGCAAAAGGAGCACATAAAGTATGATATTGTACCTCTTTGACAACAGCTGTCAATTTGTCAGTCACATCTTTTGTCTGGAAGTCATTTGAAGCAACAAATGGCACAGCAACACATTTCCTGCTGTCGGCAGAAGAATTAAGTTGTTCGTCATCTAGGCCAGCTGCATCTTCATCTTCATTTGACGGACACTCAAGGAGGCAGTTGTGTTGGAACTCGTAAGGATAGTAATAAGAAGGAAAAGAATCAGATGTACGAAGGAAGTTGGGCCGAAAACGATGCAATGAACTCAGGACATCTTCATCTGAGGAAAAGCAAAATGAAAATCAAAAGGCCAATTAATGGAAAAAAGAAAGGGGAAGAGAGGTGACAAGAGAGAACTCAAAGGACAAAGTTGAAGCCGTACATATTTCAGCGACGTGATTAAGTGACGACTGCACAAGATAATGAAAGAAGCACCATTCTTCTTCAGTCTGAAGCACCATCTTCTCTGTAGCTTTCATGTCATCAAATTGAAGAACTTGATTCAAATGCTTAACGCGATACTCGTCCTTCAGAGAAAAGCAACACATAGATAAGAGAATGAATACCCGAAAGATCTTCAAGAATAAATGATGAGAATACCTTGAAAATGCGCTGCCAAAACTTAAAGGCACACAAGTTTGCCATTAACATCACCTCCTTCTGACCAACTGGGGGGTTGTTAGTATCTCCGCTAAAGTAGCAGTCAACATACTTTCTGAACTGGAAAGAAAAGGGGAATAGCCAATGAAAATAATGTATTTTTCCTGTTGATGGATCTAAAATAGAAATTCGCCATTTGCTTGATAGGAAGTACCAAAAATTCCTGCCCAAAAGGATGCACAATGGGTAGAGGTTGCGTATCCATCAATACACCAAGTAGAATGCCCTCATGCAGCAATCCAACTTCACCAAACTTGATTATGAGCAGAGATGCATCAAAAGACAGAGAGAAACAGGAAAGCAGACGTCCATAGAATGTTGGCTCAAGCCTCCCTCTAGGAGATGTCTTTAGTGCACCCATATGAACAAGCAAATCTAATGCATCTTGAACAACATCAGGATCAGGAGGGTCTAAAGCCTTCTGCAACAATACTGACATTTATTTTTCATGGATTAGCATTTTAATCAAAATTCTGAATATGTGAATGCAGAAGATCAGGGAATGCTAAAAGCGTAATCATGGAAATGTGTCTCATATACATCTTGGAGTTCCAGAATAGTTGCGAGTTCCCTTTTAAGATCATCCAATGTCAACTACAATCAGATACTGATAGATGCAACCGGACGCGTTAGTAATATAGCTTCACAATAATTTCTGCATGAAGTTCCAGTAATCCTACCTAAGCACAAAAAGTAAAAGATCCAAAGACAGTACTTCTTAATTTAGATCAGGACACACGATTCCCCTTTCTGTATCTTCCAAATAGCTTAAAAACAGCATGCCTCACCATTCCATATATATGCATGAAGGTGTGTAAGGTACCTATTTCTTTATTAGCCATTGGAAGGGTGACCAAAGGACAGATAAATTCCTTAATGCTTTGTGAATATTGAGAATGAGATTTCTTAAGGTGTTTCCTTGAGCTGCAGGTTAGTGGCAGGTTAGCTGCATAGGGTTTCAATATGGCGGGAAGTTGATCAAACAAGAAAACATTGGCAAGGAAGAATGCCATGACTAGTGTGATTGATCTTAAAAATGTAACACATATCCGGAATGGATGCTGAATGGGCAAGTCCACTGGAACAAAACGGAGGTGATCAGTTTTGGATTTAAGTCGCATCTGGAGGGAGGCCCTCAATGCTCTAGAAAGGTAAGGCTGTGCTAAAAGAGGGAGGAAAGAAAAAGACTCCTCAGTTTTGATTTTGCCCTCTTCCCTATATTTGTTTATTTCCCATCCATTTGCATGATTTTTTATGCATAGGTTGGAGAACCATTTTGCACTTCCAGTTCTAAGAGAAGATGGATGCATCTGGGCAGATATGTTGATGTTAAAGGCGAAACAGGAAAAGAGCACATTACAACAGAACACTTCTAGACATAAGGAACATACCTCTGGGATCGTTAATGGCCCTTGAATCAGCACAACAGATTAGAAGTACTTGCTGTCGCAGTGATAATCTCAGTATAGTTGGACACTCGTGATCCTCTAGATTACTGAAAAACGATCCTGTTACCAATCTATAAATCTCTCCATCACAGGTCCGACCTGTTCTTCCTCTCCGTTGTTCAGCCTGCACAAAACTTTGAATTTCATGCACTTCACATAGAAACTGAGACTAAGTTGCTGAGCTTTATATGATACCTGAGATTTGGATACCCACATGAGCTCGGAGTGTTCACTTTTCCTATTACCATCCCAGTAAACTTGTAATGACCGACATGAATCAATTATAAAAGCTACTTTTGGAATTGTCACTGATGACTCTGCAATGTTTGTAGCTAATATTATCTGGTCAAAAAGAACTTTCAAAGTCAAAAGGAACTCAAAATATATGATATTTTCTCCGACTGGCTAAAATAAAGAGATCCAACTTAATCATAAATCTATATTAAGGGAAAAGTCATATTTGTTTCCCTTATTTGGCATTCCAATATAACCCTTGCTACTAACCATACTCATTTCATCAAGTAGCCACCCACTTTATACATGTCTGATAACTATCCGCTATAACTATATTCACCCCACCAGATAATCACCCAATTCCTCTCAATAATTTTTTTTTTCTTCATTCACAACCTCCAACTGTCATGCACGCACTTCAACACTAATAATGGCATAAGAAAACATACAGTCCAACAGCAAACACTATTACGGTCTAATACTAAATTCACATTGATATGTACACATAAATTCATAACCATTCCTAACAAAAGCAGAGACAAACTAATCCATTGCCTTCATGAAAATCACAACTTGAGGAGAAGAACACAGAGAAACATGCCTAAAAGATCTGCACCTATGCAATGATATCAGTAGGGTAAGCAAGATCCTTGGCTTCCCTTTTCGGGTGTCAGTTCATTGGCATACATGCTGCTGAAGGTTCCCAAGTCAATAAAAGCAAAGTTTTCATCCAAAATCTATTGATACAGTTTTCCATTGTGATAGCTTTTCAAAGAACACAATCACCATGTTTTATTGCTCTCTCAAATACTTCTGCAGACTCAGACCAAAAAAAAATACTTCTGCAAACTAAACAACGTTTAACCCAAAAAAGAAAGAAAAAGAGACTAAATAATATGATGCCTTCGGATGGAGCACATTAATTTTGATGTAGTTACCTAAATTCTGATCGTGCAAGAAGCAAAATGCAAATTAAGAAAACTCCAACGCCAAAACATGAGAATTTAATTTGAGCTTCCCAAAAGTGTCTTACCTTACGGTGGGACTTCCAAATCTTCATAGCCAGCAAAGCTTGTTCTGTGTCTATACTACTATGCAAAATATGAACTTTGAACAATGAACTTGAGGACTTCAAAAGACGCCATTGCTCTTCTAGTGAACGGTACGTTGGCAGAAAAATTAATATGCTCTTTTCAATGTCGGGTTCATTTTCATGGATATGCATTACCAAATCGTGAATGAGTCTGTGAACTTCAGGTTTGATATTTGCATTGGCTGTTGAAGGGCTCTCCCCATTGCAATATGTCACTGGTGATGACTCTGAACTAATTCCGAGCAATTTGGTTACCTGTTCAGCAAAATCTAATGAATGAAGCATGCCTCCCAAGATACATTTGGAAAAACCTTGAAGATACTTATCTCTTTATGAAAAACATAATAATTAACCTTTCTATAGAGAAAAAACAACTGTCGGGAATTATCATGCCTCCCTAGGTCATCCTTCTATCATCACTCGGTATTTACCATCCTTATTATAATTGGCGGACATATTTGCAAAGCCCCTTGCTCATAATGTCTTTACTCATTTTAGATACAAACTCGGTTGGCCTATCCCAATGACCAGTTCGATGGGGAGTATTGATCCACACATTCAATCTCAGGCTAAACCGAAGCCAAATTAGGAAGATTTCAATTACAATCGCACATGACAGATTTGATGCTGAGTTGTTTTTATTTTTATTGGGTTCTGTAATTAATTTGTTTGACTTGTCTTTTAGATTTTATTTATTAAAAGAATCACGGGATTGTCATTTCTCTTGTATACATATGAACTCTACCAAGGAAATGATATCAAAGGGAATTTGTATATAATCTCTTGTTTTCATTTGTCTTTAATAACTCCCCCATCATTTACTATCCGCTATCACCGCTACCACGATGACCTCTCCCGCATTGCCCACCGTAGTAATTGCAGCCTACGCTTAATCACGGTCCACATCCCCATCTCAACTGAAACCGTGACATCTGTACTAACTTCCAAAATCATCTCCCTGCCTATCCCCATCCAAATTAAAATCCTCTAGGTAGGCCAGCCGACGATTGTTCCGAACCATTGGAGCAAGTCCTTGAACAGTTTGTCGCAAGCAATATAAGGCCGTAGCGCCACTCCGTCAGCCCTTTCCATATTTCCCCCATACTGAGCTGCTCTGCTCACGTGTCTAGAGTTCATTGCAGATCTTCGTTGACGGGGCAGTTGCTTCCATTGCCGTCGTTAATAGACATGGCTCCCATCTCCAGGGATTTTGTCAACTCTGACACCAACTGACGTAGTAGAAATGGCGTAAATGCGGATAAATCAATCCGCAAAAAACACCCAAGGTGCAACACTCTCACAGGCGCAAATTCAGGGAAAAGTCTCTCATAATTCTTTCATTATTTTAAAAAAATATGCTGCTTTGCATCAAAATAAAAGCACATATTTATATGCGTACTAAATTAGAAGTAAAAAGAAGAATATACACAAATAAACTAGGAAATTAATTGATAAATATTTCCTTATTTCAACTAAGATTCTAACAATGGATAACGAAGTAAAAGTAAAATCCTACTCACACTAATTAGAAAATATCAGCCAATAGGGTAATAAACGGCACCAAATATCGACGTTATCTTGATGGACTCCCACGTAACGATTTCAAGTGTAAAAGACTAACTTTATGAGTATTCTCCGACACTTACAATTAGAAGTTAGAACAGCCACAGCCGCAAAATCAGCCCAGGGTTGCTTCTTAAAAATCTGCTTTTAAATCGTTTCAACTTCCACTTGCTTCTGCTTTTAGATGTCTGCTTGTTGTGACTTTCTGAAAGCAGGAGCAAGAACTCCCATATTGCCACATAGGTATTATGCTTCGCCAGTAAGACTGCCACAGGAACTATTTACTACTAAGGCCAACATGCATTTTTGTTCTTATATCTATTTGTTCACTAATACACAATGATATCAGGCAGTAATCCATATTGCAAGTATTAAGAAATGAGATCAGAACCAGATTGAAATGCCAAAGAATTAAGGATCCCAGTCAACAACTGTTCAAGCATTTGATAAGTGCAAAAACATGGGCGGCTCAAATAAATGAAGAGGGATTATGAGATTCCAGTCTTATTTTACTACATGTTTCAAGGACTAAGTTCAGTTCAGGATCTGTTTGTTTTGACTTCTTAAGCTACTTATGACTTTATGGCAAATATAAATATATATGGCTTTCCCACAAAATATTTAACGATGTTATATTAAAAAAATCATGAAAAAAAGTTGACATGTCTTTAAATGACTCAAATTGCTAAAAATCGTATGCTTTCGAAAATTCAAGGTGTTGCATTTTAAATAAAAGTCAAATCTAAATACTAAAAGCAAAAGGTAAATTCTCTAGTTAAAAAGCAAAAATTACGCTAACACGCCCTGAAATTCCATGGAAACAAGAATGCCAAATGATCTACCATTGAGCAGGTACTCTTTAAAATTAATGCTACAAATTTAGCCTATATGGCGAATAACCGAGCTTTTACCTGCTCAAGATATAACACTCGTTTTTGATAAATAGTTTGCCCGGTCGGAGTTAGGAATGGCAAGCACCTCTACTCTTTCATCCCTAGCAATATCTCCAAAGTAGTCCCTGTATCTTGTAATATCCGCTGTTGCAGACATTAATACCACCCTGTAAAATATCAGACAGGAACTAAGTTTCTAAAGCCACAAAGCAACCCACTATATATGAAACATCAAATCAAAGATACGGTTTCTGTATACATCAAATCAAAGATATGGTTTTCTGTATACATTGCAAATTGAATTTATTCTTTCCACTTGGTCATTCAATCAAATGCATCCACATTCTATCTGAACGACTATCTGATACAAGCTTGTTACTGATAAACCGCCTGTTGACATTCTTGTTTTCACAAAAGATGCAGAATATTATAAATCCTGAAGATAAAGAAAAACGATTTCAGCGCATCATAACCGCAAACTCGCCCAAGTATCACCAGCAATGATTATTGATAAAGCTACTTGGAAAAACTTCTATCACACCATCATTTTGTGTAGACTGAGCAATGAACTTCGAATGATATCAAATACAAGGAAATGCACAGAAATCCAAAAAAAAATTGATAACCTGACCTGAGGTTCTTGTTCTTCAGGAGAAACTGCTTCACACAGACAAGAAGAAGATCAGACTCTACAGATCTCTCATGCACTTCATCTAGTATGATAGCCTTGTAATCAAGCGCACTCACACCCTTCTCACGTATCTCCTCCAACAAAACTCCCGCAGTTTTGAAAGCAATCTTTGAACTGTAAAAGAAGACAGATAGAAACGTAAAAGGACTTTAGTTTAAGATAGACACAACACAAATGCCTAAGGCACTTCATTTCTTACTTTACCCAAAAAAAAAAATGCCTAAGGCACTTCCAAATAACGAATCAATGTAAAATTAGCATGAGCCACTAAAAAAAAGAGAAGTGTCTTATCAATCATAAATCAATGGTAGTGACCCTTGCACGCGTTTGACCATTTAAGACACCATGTTTTACTTGCTTGAACATGCATTAATGACATAGATATGACAGAAAACTAATTATCATATGAAATCAAAGAAGATAAAATGATTAATGAATCCAACATTACATGTGTGTGGAAAAAAGTCAATTACAATGTGGAATGTGGACCTATTTGTCCAACTTATTACTTCAATGTGGACCTAATTTTTAATTTTTGGAAACTTGTGAACAAATTATACAGGATTCTACATATCGATATTTGTATATTTTGACATGTTTTGAGCGTTTAGCATTGGCAGCTTGACAAATAACATAGTACATTCCGCATGCTGTAACTATTTATCAGTTGTGTGGATGTTGAAGTTACCATGCTCATGGACATTCTCACTACTTAAGATGATCATAGAATTTGGAAACTCTTCACCCTATAAGATATAGATGGGTCAAGAATTCATATTTCTGTAATGGTCTGGCTGAATTCGTTGGACCAATTTAACTTAAAGGACTGTCAACCTGTATTATTAATTACTTCAGTAGAGTGGAAAACAATATACAATATCTATCTGCCAAGTTCACTGAAGATTAGCTCAAAAGTAAGGGAGGATGGATAGAATTTGCTGGACAGTAGAAATCTAAATAATACGTGACTATTGGTAGTGCCAGCCAACAGCTACAGAAGCCCAATGAAAAAGACAAATATACATATACACACATGTTTCTTTCTTTTAATTTTTTCCGCTCGTGTGCATGTGTGTGGGGGGAGGGGGTGGGGGGGGCGAGAGAGAGAGAGGCATTGCACCGCTACCTGGATGATATATTCTTTAAATGACCAATGTGATATCCAACTTCCCCTCCCAACTCACAATTACGGGGATTTTGCAACCATTTTCGCCACAGCTACTACTGCAAATCTGCGAGGTTGCGTACATACTACGGGATAGATGCTTCTCTCTATCAGAAACTGGGGCACCTGAGAGCTCTTCCCTGAATATTTAGAATACACAATCAGATCGAACCCAAGCAGCAAACTGTGGAGGACTAACAAAAGCAGCATCCATCAGATGCAGAGAAGTAGATAGCACAGGTTCCAATAAAATTCGATTGCCAATCCACTTTTGTAACCTCAGGCCAAGTACAAATATAATCATCCAATTGGATTACACAGGTAATTGGTTTACAAACAACATTCAGCCAATAAACAATTGTAATGATACAACTAGAAAAACCAAACTATTTGGATCCCGGATAATCTTTTTCAATCCTCTTAAAAGCTAGATAATAAAAGACTCTATTCAGCTTTAGTATAATAAGAAGAATAACAGTGATGATAATAATAGGAATAATAGCAGTAGCAGTTATAATATTAACAATAACAATAAACCATTCACTTCCTGGCATCAAGCCAAATTCCCAAATTCCAGGATGCGACAACAGAAGATTGCAACAAATACATTTGCCGTCTTCCCTCTCCTATAAGTTTTTAGCAATCAAAATCAGTGAATACAAAACTGAATAAAATACATGGTCCACAAGGTTACCAGCTAAAATGAGCTCATATCTTTTCCAATTTTCCGTTAGATAATCAAATTAACGAGATTAAGAATTCTGTAGACAGACATTCCATGCGTCGGCGCTATTGCGGAGATCAACTAAGAAACCGAGTACGAAATTTTCATTCATTTTAATAAAAACAAAAACGGTGACGCAATCACATTCCCACAGTTTTGTGAGCATCAGCATATGCTGCACGAGACCAAATAATACCGAGCTACACCAAAGTGACCTCTTCATCATTCATGAAAGTTTTTTAGGTTCTTCGGTTCAGCTTCCGAAGCAGCAAGACACCGTGAGATACGAGTGCAAAGTCCACGAACTAGCGATGAAAGGGGAGGCAACGCGCTGGATGATGGCAAACCAAAAGGCTAGCGAGAGGATAAAGGAATCGCACCGCGCTCGATTCGCATCGCACGAGTTCGAAAGCTTCAACAAGGGAGAAACGAAGCACTCCTTCGCCTAAAATCTCCCAACAACGACCCCGATCATCCGAAATCGCAGCGCCAAATTCAGCGTCTTAACGCATCGTTCACAGCTCAAACTCAACGCAACCACAGTGCAATGCAGCAGTGCGCTCTACAGAGAGAGAGAGAGAGAGAGAGAGAGAGAGAGAGAGAGAGTACCGCATCCGGTTTCGCCGACGATGAGGGTGACGCGATTCTCGAGGATCTTCTCGACGATCTTCTCGCGGAGGGCCATGATGGGGAGGGGCGGGAACCTGGAGGAAGAAGGGAACTGAGACGAGTACGAGGAGCTACACGACGACGGCGTCGGAGAAGAAGGCCTCGCCGCCATTGTCGAAGTCCTTCGAGCAACCGTGCGTCCCGATCGCAATGGAATCGCTCGCGGTCGCTGCTACCGCTAGCGAGAGCGAAATGAAGTGGGGAAGCAATAGCCTTGCTCGCAAAAGTTTTCTAAGGACGAAGGAGGAGGTTTGCTCCCGCGCGGTCCCTGATCCCCTGCTGGCAGTCGTATTTGGGAACCACACGTGTCGGCCTGCAGATGGGCCTCTGGGTCTGGGGGTGGAGGACCTTTGCTTCTGACCTTGACTCTCGTCGGTTGACCCGTACGGCGTGGGAGCGGCGTGCGCTGGTCGCGGGAGCAGGGGATCGAGGACCGGTTGCCTTCTCCCCGAAGGTCGAAGGGGGGAAGGTGGGTCCCGATTTTGTTCTGTGGTGGTCTTCCGCTTTAGTCGCGGACGTGGAAAGAAATCGATCGTGATTAAGAAGACTGCAGACGACTGGTTTACACCGGGCTTGATTACGCGAGATCGACGGCCGCGATGTCCCCGGGCCCAGACGGATGACTTCACGTGAATGAGCTCACGCCCTCGGCGTCGCCCACGTACGTGTGCGTCGTGGGACATCGTCTTATAAGGTTGTTCGAAATTTCGAAAATGCGAAAAGTCTTTGGGGAAAAAATCAAAATGGCGCTCTGTATAGTTATTGATGATTTTCCAAAGCCATTGAAAGAAAAATGAAGCTCGATCATGAGGTAAACTCTCCTTGAGAAAACCTCCAACTGCTACATAGAATGGAATTTCATGACAGTTCCGAAGAATAGAAATTTAAATTACGTGAAAAGGAATAAATAATTGTACCATATTGATTGCGTGCTTCATTCATTGCATCGTTTTGTTAATATTGATTTAATGTTTTCATTATTTTAAATGAGGTGATAAGCGTAAAAGCAACAGGGAGTCGAGATTGACACCCCGGCTTTTAGGATGTATCGTGTTCATCAAGATGATTTAGAAATTTTACCGGGTGAATCTGACTCGAGTTAGGCTTAATTCACGTGATTCGTCGAATATTGTGAAATTTAAGGGGATTTATGTGCCAACATATACAGTGTGTGAAAGCTTTAGGTATTTTGAATAAACAAAATGTCCAAATGAGTGTGTCCTAAAATTTAAGCTGAATAAAAATTAAAGCTCAATCCAAACTCCCCATCAAATACAAGAACCGACTGACTGCAATACTGCTGAAAGAAGATGAACATCGAAAACTTTAGTTTCAGGACATATTAAATCGAATAAAGTCCCATGGTTTAGCTTCTTAAGAGGTTCCCCGCAATGTATATAGAGCCCCTGCATACATCAGATAAGCCGATAACAAAACAAAATGAATCGAGATGACCAACGCGCATCGTTCCTCCAATTGATTAAACTACAGCCATGCACCATATAAAAAGGAAATGCCCTTCATCTTGAAACACAAAAAAGTTTCATACTTGTCTGCCCACACATTTCCATCACAGCTTAAATTGGCTCATGACAGAGCCATCAGCTGCCGGTCAGCGGTTTCAAGGAGAAGTGATCTCTCCACCTAGATATGCCAGCGTTCAATGCCTTCTGTAGAATGCTAATCCGCTCCGACATGACCAGCCCTTTAAGGTCATCGATTTCGGTGTACTCTTTCTCCATTATATGTTCGAGATGTTCAAAATACTTGATTTTGTCACGCACTTTCTTCATCTGCCGCAAGCATTGACGGAAAAATAAAGGCGATAAATAATGAATAAATCTACAAGTTGATGAAAAATCAACAGAAGAAATCACGCCCAAAAAAACAAAAGTCTGCCGTCAGTAACGTCAGATTCAGGTAGAAGCTAAGCTACCTCGCCGCTTATCATGACTCAAGAAAAATGAAGTTGCACTAGAGCATGGACCATCCATATCATATGACTACTAAATAAGCAGACACTAAGAATCACCTGTGTTTCAATAATTGAGGCCACTTTCTGTTCAATTTCTCTATCTTCCTGGTCCGCCAACAATTTGGCACGAGCAGCAACTACTCCAAGAGCGGTCGCAGTTGCAGCTCTTACCTGCAAAGGCATGTGACTTCTTGTTGGGAGTGGCCCCTGGGCATCTGTTTATGGCAATATGAGATGAATTCAGTCTAGTTCCGATATTAATTATAAATGAGCGAACCATGCACTACAGATAACAAAGCAGATGACAGTGCAGACCAAAAATGGCAATACCAACATTCTACTCCGGCATCTAAAAAAATGTGAGTTCTTTTACTTTCTTGTGGGAAGGAAATGGTGTTGACATTGGCTTCCCACTTGCCAAAGGACGCGATTGAAGTTCATACTATAGTTGAAAAAGAAAAATACCGGCTAGGGGGACCTCATCCTTCATCTCAGCATCTCCATTTTCAATGTCCCTGGAAAGCAGAAGGTATACTAGGCATCATAGTTTAGACAAGATAACCTCTTTTTCACAATCTCATAATAAATCATTCATGTTACCTTCCTAGGTGGTTCACTGCAGGAACAGATGATCCATTGCTTATGTGACCCATGGAACCATAAAAAATCTCCCTTGGACAAAAGGTTTCATTGCAAATCGCTGAAACAGCAGATTCGGTAGCAGCAGAAGTGATATCCGGCCCAACCAGTGCCGACATCAGAGACACCTAATACAGGATGATTATGGAAGCGTAAAAGACAGACCGTAATTAAAATTGCCCACATCATTTATCTATGAGCTGCTTGAAAAGGAAAGATAGCCTAATAATAATTCAGAGTAAATCTCTCTCCAAAGAGGAATGACGGCATTTATTCACTGGCTTGTTGCATAATATAGCCTTGGAAAAACATACAGGAACCTCGTAATTTTGCACCAAAAGGAACGGAGCTTACACAACTGGATTATTAAAAATCACTGACATCCCTAAACAGGGTCTATGTACAAAAGTTGGCCTACAGAAACAACATATAACAAAAAAAATACCTGTTTCATGAGAGAACTACCACCATCAGAGAGGGAATCTACACGCTTCTTTTTAAGAGGAGGACCCTCATTGAGAACATCGTTAATCTGATTCTGCACGATCTCTTCTATTTGGTCATTAGATCGTTCCTCTGGTTTGGTTTGGCCTGGTAATTCAGAAGTAGCTGACTGAGCTTGAGATGGATCGCTAGCATTTCCGTCAACATTTTGATCTCTACCATTTTTGTTGGTATAACCCAACAAGAACTCCCCAAAAGGTAATTCTATGAGCTTCAATATGCAATCAAGTTTAGTCTTTGTCTTCACGTTTTGTGCCACTAGATCCCAGTCATCCCCATGCTTTGACATGGATTCCAGAAGGAGTTGAGTTTCTGCCTCGGTCCAGATAGCTGCATGACTTGCAGAGTTTCCCTTGCCTTCCCTGAACGCAAAATCATCTAATGACTTGTTCTCTCCACAGCTTCCATTGTTGTAGCAGTACACACAAATTTTAAAATCGCCCTGCTGAAGTATGTACTTAATGGTTAAAAAAAGAGTTTTGCCAATCAAAATAGATAAAAATGCAAGTTCACAAATACAGAAACAACATAGATCTTGCCCAGAAAACTTTGCTGGAGCAAGTTATACGCAAAGGAATCTCCACCAAGAAATTTTTCCACTCGCTGCATGTCGTTGCTGTTAGGACCAAAGCTAAGAGAGAATAGGAAACGAATGAAAAGAGCATAAGGAAGAAAGGTGCGTGAGGCAGCAAATGCTGTAATCCTTTATATTGTTTTCCCAAAAGGGATTAAGAGAAGAAAATCGGCCAAAAAGAGGGATATGGATAAAAGAGTCACCATGACGTCCCTTTAAACTAACTTATTCCTTTTTTTCCGCTGAATGAGTAATTTGAACCCCGAACGAAGGGCAACTAAATAATAACTAATTGTCTCGCATTTTCTGTCTTCAATACATGTACTCACTGCGTGAGTAGCCATCCGCAATTCGATTCACGTGAATCAAAATCACAGTCCGATTGCCACTTAACTCTAAGCAGATCATTCCATCAAAGAAATTTGCAAACTACAATCACAGAACACGCCCCACCAGTGCTTCGTATTAAAATCCAAGCGGTCATGAAAAAATGCGCCGAGCATGAAAACCTGCTCCTTTCAAATCGGTGAGCTCACTCGCCTCATTAAGGTGACAAAAAAGCCAATACGACCTTGTGTCATAGAATCTTGAACCCGATCATCCACAACCACTGGAGCAAAAATCTAGCAAATTAAGTACATGTGCTCGAGGAAGTGCTTAAAAAGCCAAGCTTAAGTAATGTGACAGACGAGGAATCGAATCGGTAACCTCATAGCCAACCTAATCGTTTTGGTAATCCAAAGAAGTAATCAAAGAGAGTATACCTTAGTATATTCATAGCATCCAGACTCACAAGTTCCGCCACAGCTTCCACAAACCAACCCCTTCTGCTTCATCAATCCGGCGAAAACGTCGGAATACGAAGCCAGGGAAGGCAACCTAAACTGCCCCGCGCTCGACCCCTTCCCGCCACCATACCTGCCAACGGCCGGAGTAGGCAATATCACTGGCCTCCCCGAATTCGGTACCGCCACGACCCGGACCCCGACCGGCGCCCCGTCTTCGACCACCACCCTGCCGCGCCTCGCGCCATCACCGTCGTCATCATCGCCCCCCTCGCCGCCGCCTCCTCCTCCGGGCCCGCGGCCCTTGGGCGCGGCGAAATTGATGAGCCCCCACTTCTCGAGGAAGAGGAAGACCTTGCGGAGGAGGCAGACGTCGCCGACGAGGGCCTTCCGGACGTCGGTGAAGGTGAGCCGCCTCGACGGGTCCTCCCGGTACCGGTTGATGATGAAGTCCCGGTAGTCCTTGTAGATCTTGGGGGTCCTCGAGATGGAGCTCCCGTCGAAGAACTCCCGGAGGGCGGCCCTCTCCGTGTCGTGGATCTCGTCCCAGGAGAACCAGCCTGCGAGGGCGGAATCGCGCCATTGTCGGGGTGAGGTCGGTACGAGGAAAATCGAACTAGGGTTTTGGTCGGGAGAGAGGGAGAGAGGGAGGGACTTAACTGGAGTGGATGGGGATGGTGTAGAGGTCGAGCTCGTCGAGGTCGTGGCCTCTCGGGTCGGGCCGTGCGGCGGTCGCCATTGGGGATCCCTCCGGGAGGCTTGGGGACCGGCCGGCTCTGCGTGTGCGACGGGGACGACGGCACATGCGCTTGCGCAGTCAGGCAAACCAACGAAAAAATAAAAGAAAAGTTAATGGGGGAAAAACTCCAAATAATGGTCTGAAGTGCTTGAAGTGAAATTTGTGTCAAATAAGGACATGAAATAGGTATGTCATTCTCAAATAAGGGCCTCAAATGGTCACATGGCAATTTCAAATAAGAGCCCGATCATGCTGGTCTCGCCGGCCGGTCAAAAACATTTTCATTTAATGACGATTTCAATTTTAAATTATTCTTTTCTCATTTTTTTTCTTTCTAGAGAGGGCCCGTGACCCTCGCCAAATAGGGTGAGGGCACAGGCGAGGGCCGGCCTCACCCAACCCTCTCCGAGCATCGTTGATGGCCGCCCATCGCTTCAGACTGGCCACCGGCGAAAGAAGAAAGGAAAAACCAGAAAAGGGAAAAATTCAAAAAAGGTAAAGGACAAAAATGCTCTTATTAGCTAAAAAGTCAAGCCCTTCTTTAAAACTGTCACTTCATGAGACTCTTATTTGAAATAAAGTTTATTTCGAGCTTTTATTTGAGAAAATAATGACACTTCAAGCTTTTATTTGGAATTTTCTCTGGGTAATATGAAGACCCTATGACTCGACTTGATGCATAATTTTATTAATTGTCACCACACGTTAAGTATTTGTTGACTATAGTACATTTATTTCGTTGACGATAATTTCTGTAAAATATTTTGTAATTTTTTCCTATGTTTGGAAAAGTGAATATGATAAATTTATTTAAAAAAATTATGGTAAAAAATCAGTAAAAAAATATCCCTCTCATTAGAGAGGAAAACGTTTTCATTAGCTAAGTTTCGCGTTGGTCGATAGCGCAGCACATTAAAGTACTTAATCAAGCTTAGAGCTGATAATGTTATTTCTCTCTCACATCCTCATTAGCTTCCAGAATTCATTTTCTCTATTTCTTATTAATAAATCAACAGGTAATGTCCTCGTTTATAAATTGATGTTTTCGATACGGGATTTTTCTTTTAAAATTTATTTAATGGCGTTAAAGTGGAGAGTTTAGAGAAGGTATTTGTAAAAATGTCAAAGTATTTTGTATTTACCACTTCACTTCTTCTCAATACTGATTTGAATTAAGGGGAAAAGAATGAAGAAATTGAGTACTTTTACGTATATTTTTGTTTATAATTACTATAACTTATAGTTTCCGTACTTGCTTTCTCAAGGCATTTTATTTGAAATTTGTTGATCTTTTGTCATTTATTCTGCGTTAATTCAAATAACGGAGGACTATTTTCCTCTCGTTTTTATGCTTCCAACCAAACTGGGGAAAATCAATCACTTTCCTTAAAAGTGAATTTCGGGAAAAACAATTTTTTTCAAACATAAATTTTTTGTGTTAAACAAATGCGCTTCTAAATTTTTCCTTTTTCCTCAAAGGTTGACTTTTCTCTTTTTCTTGTCGTATCTCTCCCTTGTTGGGTTGCATATCTCTCCCCTGTTGGGTTGTGTTTAGTAGTCTATAATCGAGTCCGAATAGTATAACAAAATATCCTATTTGGTGTTTGGACGTTATAGGTCGGATAAGATATTCAAGACAGGAGGTGGGATAAACCCATCGGCTTCGCCAACTACAGTGCACGAACCACATCCACGATAGTTGATCGTATCGTGCAATTACCCCAATTATCATCATCATTCACGTATAACAAAATATCCTATTTGGTGTTTAGACGTTATAGGTCAGATAAGATATTCAAGATGAGGAGGTGGGATAAACCCGCAATTAACCACGCCCACAATAGTTGATGATTCAATACCCCAATTATCATCATCATTCAGCAGATTGTGCTCCAAAAACTAAAGGTGAAAAGGAGAAATTATACGTCACATGGCCATTACAATTGAAGAATACGAATCCCTTCACAAGTGCAATGAATCCTTTGAGATCATCATCCATAATAGAGGCGTGTTTGCCCTCCTTACTCATTATCCCAATGCCGTCCATCAATGGATCTCCATCCACCTTCTATTCATCCCTCGCTACCCTAGATCGTCACTTTGACGTCAAGTGGCACCCAAGCTTTGCGTGCGGCGTCCACCACCCCGTCACCAACCTTCACCTCTACATCGACCATTGTTGCCTCGTCTACCAGATCGTTGCGGTTGTTACCTTTCCTTGTCCCTTCACAACGCCCTTGGTGACCCAAGCTCATCTTAGACGATGCCCGGATCGCCTTTGATATAGTGAAGCCGAGCGAGGACTACGATTTAAAGTTAGAGATGGCGGTTGATATGGCGAAATTGGCGGTGAAGGAGATGAGCTAGAAGAAGCTGAAGAGAGTGGGTTTGAGATGCTAATGAAAGAGCTCAAACATGAGATCTGGATAATACAAGAAATCGCACCGGGCAAATGAGATTTTTGAAGTTTTTTAATCCTATATACAATTAGGAGGATGTTCGGATGATTTCTAATTCCATCTCATCATATAGTATACCAATTTAAATTCGGACGACAAAACTCACTGCTGTATTGATTCATCATTTCTTCTTCTACAAAATCTACCAAATTTAAAATCCACAAAATCTAACCCTCACAACAGCACAAAAATTATGATTTACATACACTCCCAACCACCAATATGGCTATCATAGCCGTAGCAAGCTCGAAGCTTTTTCAGCCATCCGTGAGCTCTACCATAGCTGCAAAAACGTACAAAATTGAAGCCATCACAACTGTGGCGAGCTTTAGATCCAGGCCATGACCCACCGGCTCAAAATTCAAGCGGCCATGATCACTGTGGTGTAAAGGTTGTGCGACCATGGCCTACGAGCTCAAATCAAGCCACTGTGGCCGCGAGCTCAAGTGGTCATGCCCAAGAGCACAAGATTTGACTGAGGTGGCCGCGAGCTTAAGCTTGAATAGTTATGGCCGTGCGAGCTTAGAATTGGAGCTCATGGACACGGTAGGCGTGATCTCTCGATTTTGTTTTCGTTTTAAATTTTTTAGTTGCATGATGTGGCACTTTTTAGTATTACATAATAGGGAAAATTACCAAAAAGTCCCTGAACTTTGGTTTAATATGCAATTTGATCTCTCAACTTTTAATTTGTTCAACGTAGTCTCTAAACTTTAGCCTGATATTGAATTTTGTCCCTGAACTTTTCATCTATTCAATGTGGTCTCTAGACTTTTAGTATATGTTCAATTTAGTCTATGAACTATTTGAAAATGTTTAATATAGTCTTTCCAGTTCAGGAACTAATTAGGTCATTATCCCTACATAAAACACATGACATGTCCATTTTGGCATTCATGTCAACAATTCAATAGCTTATCTTAGAAATTTGGCAAACAAAAAATGTAACAGCAGAGCTAACAGTGATATGTTTTTAGAAATAGAAGGCCGTTTTTAGGAAGAAGGGAAATGTGAATATTTTGAATTTCTAGGGAAAAGTATAGGGCCACAGATAATATTAATCCTATTTTAGAAAAGAGATAATTTTTTTATTAAGCATGTTTGACAATTATCACAATATTAGCTGTAATGAACTAAACGACAACGGGAGAAAAAAAGGAATGGGATAATGACATAAATAATCTCTGAATTTCGACTCAATGTATAATATGATTCTTGAACTTCTAACTTATTCAATATGATTCCTAAATTTTTAGTACATATTCAACATAGTTTTTAAACTGTATAAAAATGTTCGGCGTTATCATTTTATTAATTCTAGTTTGGGGGTAACATTAAACATTTTAATATATTTCCTAGATCAAGTTAAAAAGTTCAGGATGGCATCGTACAGTGGTCAGAAATTCAGAGACTATATTGAATAAATTTTTAAATTAAGGGAATTACTTTGCACATTGAGTTAAAATTTAGATCCATTTATGTCATTTTCCAAAAGAATTGAACGGGGCAGGATAAGGTACGAACAGCCACAGCATAACCGAGGTAGACCTCACAAGTACGAAATCATCGCGGTCGTTCGTCACCATCGAATCATCCCTTCCGGCATCCCCCTCTCTGCTCATTTGACCACAGTCGAACCCGTCGAGCAACCCCCCACTGGCGCACCGCCATCACCATCGTCGAGCTCCGGGCGTCGAGATCGAGAGCGAGCGAGCGAGCGAGAGAGAGAGGCAGAGGAGAGGGCTCGGTGACGATGGCGTCGGGCTGGGGAATCACGGGGAACAAAGGGAGGTGCTACGATTTCTGGGTCGACTTCAGCGAGTGCATGTCCCGCTGCAGAGAGCCCAAGGACTGCGCCCTCCTCCGCGAAGACTACCTCGAGTGCCTCCACCACTCCAAGGAGGTCTCCCTCTCTCTCCCTCTCCCTCTTTCTCTCCGCTTGATTGGTTCGCAGATTGAAGCCATTAGCTTTGCGGGATGCTTGTGATGAAACCCTAGTCTCGACAATTGGATTAGGACACCTCGACGATGATGCTCAGCTAGTGGTCCGTGTGCTTAATTGGACTGGGAGTCTGAGTTGTGCATTTGTGGTCGATGCCGCAGATCAGTAGGTGAGCCTGATTGATGGTGTATCGCATCGTCGGGGCAATGTCGTGCGATTTATTTGAGAGGATTTTACAATCATCAGTGGGAGGGAGTCATTTGCCTCTGACTGTTGCTTTCAGTTTATGAGCAGAAATGGAGCTTATAAGTAGATATGATTAGTGCATTCCTCTTACGTGTAAAGGAAGCCCTGAGGTGGAGTTGGTGCTATTGCTTGTATGTAGGCAACGATGAACTGCATTGTAACAGCAGAGCCGCTGCATTGGTTTGAAGTGAAATACACGGTCAAGTTTGTTCTGGGCCCTATTTTGTTATTCGAACGTTCTTGGGATAGACTGTAGTAAACATTTGCTCACAGTCCATGAAGGCGTCAACACAAGATCTCTGGTTCATTTCTAGATTATGGATTTAGAATTAGCTGGTAAATTGCCTTTAGACGCACTAGATAGTTTATGGTCGCAATGACCACAAATACTACAGTATTTTGGGTGCCTTGAGAATTCATGAGCCATATAGCCATGTCCCTTTCCAGTAACTTTAGCTGAAACTCATGGTTTCCTTCTGAGCTACTTAGCCTACTTCCAAAAGTAAAGCTGGCAGAGGTAGGCAGAATTAATAATGTGCTAAGATTGAAATCTGATTGCAGCTTAATTTGTACGTGTATTCATAAGGATAGAAGATCAACCCACCATTTGCACCTCATTGTGCATCCTATTTGAACTCCTCCTTTTACCATATCTTTTTATGTGTTTGCCAGAAGATGAACTATCTGTGAAGCAGTTTGACATAAGAAAGAGATTTTTGGGAAGCATCTTTTGGAAGAGTTTTTGTATCTGTTGGGACTTTGTAAAATGACGAAAAGTATATATTCTGCTTATTGCTGTGAGGCTCCTTGGACAAGAGTAGCATCATGCTGATGCTTTGAAACCGGCTCTTTTCCTGATGGTGGTTTGAAACCCACTGGTGACTGTATCAGTTTTACCTGTTTGGTCTGGTACTACCGGGTTTGAACTGGTTATATATTATATAAAATCATAAGTACCAATGAAAGTTCAGAAGAGAGGTGTAAGTAGGAGAAAACAATAATAACAGATGATAAATTCATGTTAACATCGTAATTATTAATTGGTTAATTTAGATGACAAATTTATCATATATCTGCTGATTGATAAAATAAAGCAATATTCTTGTCGTGCTTTGTGCGATTAAGTTGAAGAATTGCTGTATAGATTCTGTGTAGGTCTTGTTTTTTCCAATCTTCTTCAGCAATTTGGGGGATTTTAATTTTAGTCAAAATTTAGCTATTCATATCATGCTGTCAACAGATGGAATCAAACCAATTAAACCAGTCTTTTGGTTTTAAGAATAGTGCTTCACAGTTCACACACTAGACCAAGTTATGGAGTTAAATATACAAATTACCACATTCTAAGACTACTTATATTACTAGATGCTGCCTCCAACAGACTGCAAATTACTAATATTTTAGCAATCCTATCAATGAAGTCTTTAGGGCATATTATCTTGCAGTACCAGTGCCTTCTCCTTTTTCAGCCAGTAAATTCTTAGATTTTTGGTCAGGATGAATTTTCGTGGTCATGGTGCTATTTCAAAAAATTTTCTGTTGGAGCTCAAAGGTTGTTTTTTGGTAAGGTAAGGATTGGTATAACTTTTCAACGCAATTTACAAAGGGGAGTCGAACATAAAAAACCCCGCACATGAAGGGACACAAAAGGGTGTCCCGACCGGTGCCAGGTTGTATCGACTAGGCAACATAAAGCAGCAATACCAGGATTGCAAAAAAAGGCCAAACAATGGCCAATAGGAAGAAGAAAAAACCATAAAACTAAACCACCACAAAGGGGTTACACAAAAATAGAAGACGAGAGTCCCCAATTAGATTGAATCCTTCTATTGCGAGTGGAGCTCAAAGGTTGTTGACTTGTACCAATTTTTAGATTTTGTCCTCTTTTAGGAGCACTTCAATGATCCCCATGATTAGAATCAGTCTATTAGAAAAAGAATTGAGAAAGGGTGGTAGATGCACTTGCAATGATGTGCAATGAATGAAGCCTAATTAATATCTATGGATTCCAGGGGCTGGCTGGTGACATTTCTGAGAACCTTTGTAGGGAAGAGTGCAAAATTTTGGGGTTTCATCAATGCAAACTCAATTAGTGTACATATGACAATGGCTTGATTTAGTGATGATTACATCTCACAGTGGATTAATCAGCAATTACCATCACCCAATATCATTGTTTAGCTATGCCCCTTCATGTGAAATTGGAAACCCTGCTTCCAATAGCTCAATTCTCCAATGTGATTATTATGGCTCCATTGTCGTACACTTTACTCCTGTGGAGGATTGATATACACAAGTGTGGGTGCATAACTATGTTGTGACTGTCTTGGATCGACAAATGATAGTAATTCAGGGAAAAGATATGATTGGTTAGATACTTCCTTACATATGGTTTTCTTTTCTTGGTTCTGTATTGCAGTTCCAACGGAGAAACAGAATTTACAAGGAAGAGCAGCGGAAACTTCGGGCAGCCGCACAGAAGCCTGAGGGTGGAGATGGTACTCACAGCCATCACGCATGACAGAAACATGTCCTCGTTGCAAACTCTGAACTGAATAAGCACATGTATGAGGATCTCTTATCAATTGGACTTTGTCGTTCGACTTTTTTGTACTATCCTGATTCATTGGAGGGTTTTGTTGCTTTGGTCGGCTTTGCAAAGGGGGAATATCCTACTGTTTCTCGCATATTTTGAGGATTTGAAAGTTGTTTTATAGTTGATTCTGGTCTTTCAAATAAAAGGGCCTTTGTAGGTGGGATGGTATGTCTGCCTTATTAACATTTTTCACTTCCTTTGCTAGGTCTAGAGAGAGATTAGCCGTTTGGACTGAAGATAGACCATTAAGCAGTGCACATAACATGCACTAAAAGTCCTCTCAATTGTCCATTTTCCCTAAAACACCTGATCCTAGAATCGGATCATTTCACTTTCCAATGTTCTCAAGATGAATCCAACAACGCCTTTTCAAGTATGCATGGCAATTAGATATTCAATGACGAAGAGAAGCATGTAAAGAGTCGAGAAACCGAGTGAGTTGAGAATATGCACTTCCAAATCGCGCAACTGACCGGAAAAAGAACAACAAAGCTTTTGTTTCAATTCAAGTGGTAACATCCCTTGTGGAAATGATATATGGAGCGGCGTACAAAAATTTCTTTTGCTCAGACGCTCGAGTTTTGTGATTGAAGCATTAGAATTGTCACTTAGCGTTGGATGCTCATGAGGTGAGAAGTACCCTTTTCTCTCCCATCTTAGACGATTGGTTCAAATGAAACGATAATATTGTATGACGATTAAGTTTGAAAATTTGAGATGGATGTTTCTTCAACGAGTTCATGTATTATCGATTAACTTGAAAAATGGAATTCATGTATTATCAAAATAATTAGTTATCACACCGAAATGACGTGAAGGACTTTAGCTGAATGCACAAGGATAACATTTGCTTCTGTGAAATAATTTCCTTGGATGCATGAGGATTACATTCGCTCGTCTAAGGTGATTTTTACTTGTAACTTTTTACGTTTTATGACTTTGCTTGAATTCACTCTATGAACTCTGTTTAATTTGAAACACGTAAATTTATCAGAACATACGAATATTGACATGTAAAACAACATGTAATTTTTTTCATACATTTTGAAACTTAAACAATACCTTTCGATTTTTATATTTTGGAGGGAATATCATAAGGAGGAGTGAAAAGTACCTCTAGTTACAACAGACAAACGTCACTATATCTCTAAACGACTCACCACCAGAAATTGTAGGTAAACTTCACTGTGGCCATTGAATTTCAGTAGATTTTAAAATGAATCACGTAACTTTGATTTCAATTATTAAAAGTAGTAAAGTTATTATTCTTTGTAATTTGGCATTGTGACGGGAACGTAGTTAATCTCTCGGCGAAAAACACGTGGTCAATTTTCTATGATTACCAAGTGGCCACTATGTCAGCATTTAATCAAAAGTTTGACAGAGCTAGGTTGAAGTGCATCGATTACAAAAGAAAAAGAAACGATTTTTCATCTTAATTATCCATCCAACCATAAATGTATAAAAACAGTTTTCATATTCACAATGGATTTAATGCTATTTAATAATTGAAATTTACATCCAATGGTTGTGATGTGATTGCATGTGGTGACCACCACATGAAATTGAATTGACATTCGCGGATGGTTTCAAGGCCAATCGGAGAAAAAGAAACGCTTTTTTATTTTTAAGTATACATGTCATCTATGCAACGATAAACGTCTACAATATCTTTTCTATTGATAATGGGTCAAACAATGCTTAATAATTGAAATTAAAATCAAGTGACGGTTCGAATATAATGACCACCACGCGACATTAAATCGACATTCGAGAACGGTTTTAAGGCCAATCGGGGAAAAAAGAAAACTTTTCAGGGGAAAACTTGTAATTTCCAACAAGTTTAGGGGCTTCCGCTTAATTAACGGGAAAACAGCGCCCGACCAATATGTTAACGTACGCCTCGGCACACGATATCCTGCACTCCGAGTCTTTACTTTATGTTCAAGCCGCGACCCACATCTTTCAAAACCCTAGTCATCGAAGCGCCTCTCCTCCTCCTTCCTCCTCCTCCTCCTCTTCCGCGAGCGATCTTCAAGCTTTCGAAGGTAAAGCCCCCTCTCGGTCGATTTCACAGCTTCTCTTCGCTTCCCACGTGCTCTTTCGCATGTACCTCGGCGTAGCTTCTGTCGGCGAAGGTCAATGTCGTGCTGATCTAGGATTCTTGTCGCTGCTCTCTTGGTGGTGCTAGGGCAAGATGAGCAGCCGTGCGAGCAGGACTGTTTACGTTGGGAACCTACCCGGCGACATCCGCGAGAGAGAAGTGGAGGACTTGTTCCGCAAGGTTTGTCGAATTCTCGTTCAGTCCTTGTTTTTGGGTTTGCGAAATTTGGCCGATGCAGGTTTTCTTTTCGTTTCCCCTCTTTTTTTTTTAATCTTTCATGTATTTTTTTTCCTTTCCGGCGTGTTGATTTTTGATTTGAATTGGGGTTTTTGTATGTTTGAATTCTCCTTTTAAGAGAAGATGACAATTAGTGTAGTACGTGCTTCATTCTGTTGTCTCGGAGCAAACGATGGGCATGGGGATTGAGGTGATTGGTCAAAATTGTGACTTTAGGTTCGACGTTTGAAATCTCATGGCAATGGTTCTTCTTGGGCTAATGCCCATGGCTTGGTTATGTCAAACAACAACAGAAACGATGAATTATTTTTTTCTTTCCTGTTTATCTGCCTTTTGGTTATGTTGATTATGCTTCCAGTGTTCATACGTGCTATTTTTTTCAGTCTTTTCATTTATTCTGTGTAATCTTGACTCTTATTAGCTCTATCACCTTGACGGGGTGACTCGAGTCTACAAAATTGTTCCTCTTTTTCCTTGCTAAATGACAATACAGCCGGATTACCACATGCTGATGATTGAACTGGGATGACATTGGTCACGACTGTATGACAATGTGCATTACATTATCTCTTTTGTCTGAGGTGCTGAGGAGAATGTTCTCAATCCTTGAGGATTTGTTTTGTCAACAAGCTATTATATATCTTTACGCTCCTCATTCACATTTGGAATCGATGCAAATGGCAAACTGTTCCTTCTGTAAGGAAAACATGGGTAGCATCTGTCCTTTGGTGCCTCAGTTTTTCCAAGCGTACTCAATCAACTTGCAGTAGCATGTTCCCTTATAAATTGATCTACGTGGATGAATAAGAAATAAATAGTTTTGGGGATGCAAGAAAAAATCTTGATCGAAGTTCTTATCTTGGAAAAGTTCGGGTGCCTGAGCTCTGTTAATCAGTAATTTAGAGAATGTTGTTTAATCCTACTTCGTGATAAAGCATATGTGAAGTAGAGACTGTTTAGTGGTGAACTGAGATTTTTCTAGAATTATTTGTTTCCTTCAGTTTGTATTTACTTATTCAAATGATGTGGGCTGTGGAACAAGTTGCAGATGTCTTTGCTTTGATGAATATACTTTCTGTCTTCTTTCCCTTGTCTTCTCTTCTTGCAGTATGGACCGATAGCACACATTGATCTGAAGATACCACCCAGGCCTCCTGGTTATGCGTTTGTTGAGGCGAGCATAAGAAATTTAAGATTTGCTTCCCACATTTCCTGGCTGGCTACTTTTTTCTGACTAAGATTGTCACTTACAGTTTGAAGATGCTCGAGATGCTGAAGATGCCATCCATGGTCGTGATGGCTATGATTTTGATGGGCATCGTTTAAGGGTTGGCTATCTTTGGAACGTACCTTTATAAATGCTCCCTGATTAACATTGTGACCTTCCTCATGTGTAACTATTTGTTGTATAATAGGTGGAGCTTGCTCATGGTGGTCGCGGGCACTCATCATCATCTGATCGCCACAGTAGTCATGGTGGTGGTCGGGGTTCGCGTGGAGTATCGAGGCACTCTGAGTTTAGAGGTTGTAATTCTTCATATTATAAATCTAGTGGGTTCTTGTCCTTTGCATACACATATCTAATTTCCACACTCATTGTTATACAGTCCTGGTTACTGGGCTACCCTCTTCAGCTTCATGGCAAGATCTTAAGGTGAGAATGACCTGGATCTATTGATAATTGTTTCTGGTATTCTTCCCTCTCTGTGTATGTACGTTAATGTGTACATGTGAGGATGATGTATTGAATTTAGTCTTTTAGTTAGTTGATGCGTGCTTTCTTTGGTTAGGATCACATGCGTCGAGGAGGAGATGTCTGCTTCTCACAAGTTTTTCGTGATAGTAATGGTAAGTTGATAAGTTATATGGATTACATGCGGCTTCTATTGAAGTTCTTGTTAAGTTCGAGGTACTAAAAATTTAAATATTTTAATCAACGATTTTTATTGTGAAGTTGAATAGTTCAGGTTTTTTATTTTTGAGTCCATGATCCATTCTCTTATTAATGTTGGTTTTGCTGTATATATTTCTTTCAGTTTTCTTTCTCTTATTCTGATAAGGATGTTTGTGGATCTTGTCTTGAAGGCACAACAGGGGTCGTGGACTATACCAACTATGAAGACATGAAGTATGCAGTAAGTCTTTTGCCTTGTCATGCTTTTGTTGGTATGTTAGGATAGAGATTTATTTGCCCAAACTTGTTGGGTCTGTCCATCATTCTGCGGATGAGATTGTGTACATTTTCTTTGCAGATAAAGAAACTCGATGATTCAGAGTTCAGAAATGCCTTTTCCCGGTCATATATTCGGGTATGACTTTTGATGCGGCTCTTTTATCAGTTACCATCGGGTGCACACTTGTGTGTGCGTGCATTTATGTAATTTGAAGTGGTTTCTTATGTATGTTCATGTGCAGGTTAAGGAATATGATTCAAAGCGCGAGTCATCAAGAAGTCCTAGAGGCCGGAGCTATAGTCGCAGTCCTCGCAGTCCCAGCCGCAGTCGCAGCAGGAGTGTGAGGTCTGGTTTTCTCGAATAGTGATACATGTATTTGTTTGTATTTCAATTTTCTAAACTATTTTCATTTAAAATGCAGCAAGTCTCCGAAAACCAAAAGTACACGGCGTTCACCTGCAAAGTCTCGATCTCCTTCACACTCCCGCTCTAAGTCACCTTCCTTATCAGGGTATGCTTTCTCTGGCTAGTTGGCTTAACCGTGGTTTGTTCCTCCATTTCTCAGAGCTTTATGCCTTAAAAGTGGGTTATAATGCAAAAAGGGTTGCAGATGTGAAGTTTCAATCTACAATAATATCTTTCACAAAGTATGATTTTGGTGGGGATTTGCCTGACTATGCTGGGGGCCAAGTCATGGAATCTTATGTGTTCTTCTTTTTTGTCCTCTGAGTTTGATAATTAGGATCATATTTTGCTAATGAAGTACTTGCGGTGGTGCTTGTTAATTTGCTTTCTCCTATTAAGTGATCTTCTGTTCAATAATTTCTCAAGTTCAAACAAATGATGGGTCTTAGATGTCCATTTTTTTCCCAACTATTTACCTTTTTGATTCTGCAAGACTCTTGTAGCAGGCGCGTTTTGCTCGAACTATTGGATTAAATTCCTTATTGTTTGTGGGTCTTTACTATTTTGAAGGTACTATCTCCTTAAATGTTCATGTGGCTTGATATTATTTTGGAGATTATTTGATGGCTTTTATGGGTGGGCTAGCAGTCACATCATGATTAGGTGATCAATATTCAGAATTTGAAACTGTTTTTATTGCACGGTAGGGGGTGTCTTGGAATTCTTCCGAATAACTGTTCTTTTGCCTTCTGTATGAAAATCATCTGTTCTCTTTTTATAGATATGGATATGGATATGGATAAATGCGGCAAACTGGGGATTCAATATTAGGATCTTGGTGGGATATGGTTCAGTTGACTGCAACTATATGGTTGTGGAGGTATGACGTTTTCTAGATGGGCAGCTTTGGAAAGCTTCATGGTGTCTCTGTTCTAATTTAATTAGCATCACAATTCCGTGGGTGCTAGATTGGGAACAAAGGAGATCATGGAATAACAGAGCTGGATTCTGTGAACTAGTTCCATTGGGATCTACTTCAAGAAGTCTCGAGCTAATAGGATGACTATCTGGACTCCTTTGGATTGTTTTGGTACTTTAGGGTGCATTTTCCTCATTTGTCTCCTTTTCTGATCTTTCATGATGATAAACTTGTTCTTTTCCCCTTTATTTTATGCTATCTAGCTGGACTTATAATGGGTTTGATGTTTTTTTCTTAAGTCTCAAAAGAATTACGGCTTAATCTTTTCGTTCTGAAAATGGTAATCTGACGTGGGAGAGGCATCAAGGCTCTTGGATGAAAGACGTGTGGATTTTAAATTTGGTTCTTTCTGGAACTTTTGCAGATCGCGTTCAAGATCCAGATCACCATTGCCTTCTGTAAGTTTTTCTTTTGTGGGTTTAGGCAGTCTCTTTTTAACCACGTTTTCATCGCTTTTTAATATTTAACTGGTTTATATCAGCAGTTTGCTTGATATTGGCCGAACTTTTGGGATGTTACCCCTGCAGATCTTTCATGCCTGTATCAGGGAGCGTCTGCCCCCAATTATGCTCTTAACTTTTAGCTAAAAGCACCAAATAAATTGCATGATTTATCTATGAAAGCTTAAATTGAAGTTACAAGAGTTCGATTCTGCTTTGGTTTTTGATGGCGATAATTATTTTAGTAAAATGTTTAAATTGTCATTTTAGAATCTTCTTTTTTTTATCCCCCCTGAACTGGCATCTTGGTTGCATAAAGGTTGGTCTTTTTAGGTGTATTATCTGTTTTATATTCTTATTCCTATGAGGTAATGTTGGCATACTGCAGCGTGAGAAACAGCTGAGCAAAAGCCCTAGGAAGCGCAGTGCAAGCAAGAGTCCTAGCAGGAGCAGGAGCAAGAGCTTATCCCGGTCTTGTCTTTTTTCCAGCATGATAGTGTTTATTGATGTCGTGCTAACTCATAATTGTGTTAATGGAAAAAGTAATTAGTGAATTAGAATTTATATATTTTGCTCACATTTTACAGTGCTTGTTGAGATTTCTTTGTCATCATGTTGTGTGTGAGTTTATTGCGATTGTCCTGAATATGGTTTGTATTTATTGACAGGTGATAGGATTGCGGGGCTAGCTGAATGTGGACCTTGAAAGATGTGACCCAAATGGAGCATTCAACTTAGCTTTAATAAATCATCGTTATAATTGGAAAACCAGGTGTTAGCTTTCTGAAAGACTTCAATATCATGACGGTTCCTGAGTGTGTCAACTGTGCTGTTAATTACTTTATAGAACTCATTTAGTTTCCATGAATTTGAACATGATTCTTGAGTATGCTGCTTGTAAGAGATTTGAACGTTATTTATCTTTTCTGAACTGCATATATATCTAGTTTCGTGAGATTGTGGAACTTCGTGGTTCTTACATATGCCTCATGTCTCCTTCGGTCAATATTATCAATGTAGTTGATATGAAGCTGCTTGCTGATTTTATTTAGTGGACGGGGAGAAATTAGAGGAAATCCGTCCTAGTACTTCATGTATGATGGTTGAGTATCGAAAACGTTATGGATTTCTCTTTGGTATGTCCCATGGATGCTCTTGCGTGCAGTCCCTTGTTCTTTGTTGTGGAGCAAAGTCCTCACAGGGCGCCAGGAGGGCCCTCGTCCCTTGCTCCGGATTAATTTCCAGGTCGCAATGCTAGTCACAGGATTCGAACTCGCATGGCGTGGGTGGGATTGAAGCAGCAATCCATGGGGCTCCTATTTGTGGTCTTAGTTAAGATAGTTTACTCAACATCGTGTGCTTAGTCTTTAATGTTTCTTAGGACAGGAAGACAGCAATTTAGTAAGATAAAATGAAAAAAAAAGATTTTGTAAACGAGTGCCTTTTATATAACTTAATTAAGAAAGATTGTCATTTCTTCATGCGTTTTCTCGTATTATATGTAATTGTTATATTGGAAAAGATAATGTTTCTTTATTAGAAGTGGCTAACGAGTGTTTCGGCCTTTCGGGACATTGATTAATAAAAATCCATAGAAAAAAGGAGAAAAATTTGCTGGGACGGCGGCCGAGTGACGGGGTGCTCAGCGAAACCTTTTTGGAGGGTTTGCGGCTGTTAGATAATAGAAATAAAACTTCTTGCCCGGTGGTTTAATTTTTCTTTTATTCTTTTTTCAACAGTTTTTTCATGGTTTAACACTTGGTATGACGGAAAATGCACGTCATTACGATTAGCAGCCGTCATGGAACTCGTCTCTCAAGGGACCATATAATTGCCTGTCGAAGGTAGAGTGGAGAGAATGAGATTGTCATCTTCATCGCCCACCATCGCCATTGCTGTGGTCATTGGTATCTTGTCTTGGTGCCACCATAGATGCAGGGATTGTTCAATCAGTTCTGACTCTATTGTATAGATGACAATTTAGTTCTAAATTTTTCATTTTCGTCAATTTAGTCATAAATCTTTGCACAAAATTCCTATGTGGTTCTTCCGCCAATTTTTGCCGGAAACGGTTGAGTTAGAGTTACGGTATGCCACGTTGGGGGTATGCCATGTAGGACAATCGGTGGTAACTGGATCGCTAAGTTAGAGACTTCTAGAGGAAAATTACCAAAACAGTCTTAAACATATGACAATTGTGCCAATTCAGTCATTAATCTATTTTTTGAATCAATTCAGTTCTAAATCTTTTGTGTTTATGTCAATTCAGTCCATCTAATCAATTTTGGTCAATCGGCGTTGATGTGGACGCTGGCCGGATGTGGCAATTTTTAAATATTTTTTTTGCATTTTTTTCCATCTTCTTCCTAGCTAGTTGTTGCCGGGCAAGGCTTGACCTCACCCATTGACGGCAAGGGTGAGCAGATCTAGGCAGCCTCACTGTCATTGGGCGAGGTCAAGCCTCGCCATGGCTGGGCGAGCTTGACCTCGCCCACCGACGGCGAGGCTCACCCTCTCTAGTGTCGGTGAGAGCAAAGCTGCGCCTTACCCTCGACCTTTGGGGGTCCGGCGACAACTGGCTAGGGAAAAGATGGAAAAAAATTAAAAATTGGAAAAAATAATTAAAAAAAATTGTCGCGTCAGCTAGACGGCCAGCATCGGTGGGCGTCCATGTCAGCATCGGCCGGTCAAAATTGGCCGGATGGATTAAATTGGCATAAATACAAAGGTTTAGGACTGAATTGACACAAAAAAAAAGATTTAGGATTGAATTGGTACAATTGCAGTAGGTTTGGAAACAGTTTTGGTAATTTTCTTGATTTCTAGTGAAAATTGACTGGAAGAATTAAATTGGAAATTCGAGTAAAGGGTTAGAAATAAAATGATAAAATCGAAAAATTTAGTACTTAACAAGAACTTCAATGTAGTTCTCATTCAATGAAAAGTTTTTGGAAATCAATTATTATGTCTCAATCTATTCAAACTCTCTCTCTCCTTTTCTCTCATAATTATTTTGAACCCCTTCTTTTAATTCCAAATTAGTGTGGAAATTGCCAACATCATTTGATTATTTGATTTTATATGCTCTTTATATGCACATGGCCTCCCTCTATCTATCATGTTAAACTTTTCAATCGGACTTTCAAACATAGTATCAAAGTTAGGTTTTGCCTCAAATTTATTTCGGGCAAGACATAAAATATAATGATCAAAAGCAAGATCTCACGAAACTATATGGACCAAAGAAATTACTATCCGGAACCGATATATTGCACGTGTATTGATGTGCTTGCGGCTTGTGGCTCAGTTATCAGATCCCACGTTGGGTGCTTGTGCTTGTGTAGGTAAAGATAAAGTTCCAGGGTAGAAAAGCCGTTGCATTTTTGTCAACTGACGTGCTCTCTACGAGATGAAAAGACCAATCATGTTTAGAAAATTTGAGACGCCTCACTGGAATTAAGGGTGCATGTACAGTGAGCATTCAAATCAAGTGAAAAGAGGCGAGAAAATGATGCGAACCACACAAGTAAGTACCCAAGAATCGCTTGGTCTACACGAGAACCAATAATATCTGTAAAAACTGGAGTCTTCCTGGACCACATGTGACAGAATGCCAAGTCGAGAACGCAAAACTTATTGTTGTCTGTTAGTACATGAAGGATCATGAATGAGAGAAGGACCAAGATGTTCTGGTCTCTGTCTCTCTGTCTCTGTCTCTGTCTCTGTCTCTCTCTCTCTCTCTCTCACACACACACACACTCCACACACATTCATTTACAAGCTGTGGATGATGAACTAGTTTAACTCGTGTGTCTGTGTGACTGTCAGTCCACATTTAAAGAACAAGAAAATGTGCAGGCTCGGATTTTTGCTGATTCTTGCAGTGCAACCAGCTCTGACTGCTGTCTTTGGAGCTGATACATACAGTCGATACGACTTCCCACCCGGATTCGTGTTTGGTTCAGGCACATCGGCTTACCAGGTTTTAGCAACTTCCCACGTCGTTTCACTTCTGAGACAGTATCAACAAGTTTTGGGAGAACTATAGTGAATGCTATCCATGTGTTGTTATCGACTTACATGTTTTATTCATCGTATGTTTCTAATTAGAGATGTGTGCCAAAAATGGTGTGAGTATAATAGGTTGAAGGGGCAGCAAATGAAGATGGAAGGACGCCCAGTGTCTGGGACACCTTCACCCATGCAGGTGACGGTCGATCTGTTTCTTCTCTCTGTGCGAGCGCGTGTTCACTCACATGTGCACGTTTGTCGAGTCATCTTTGTTCCATTTCAATTTTATGTTTGTGTTTCATGCAAGTAGTTTGTTTTCCTTTTCTCTTGCTCGCTTGCATGAATCTATGCGGTTATATGTGGGGGAGAGATTTGCAAGGGGGGACGTTTGCCTTGCTACAAAATGAGCAGTTATTCCCTTAGGTTTTTCTTCACCGAACTCGCAAACTATGATTAGCAGATAGTACATAGAACAACCGTTGATAAAACGTCAGAAACATTCATTGTTTGTAGCATAACTGTTTTATCAGATGGAAAGGTAAGAATATCCCCGTCAAAGGATGATAACAATACCTCCTAAACAAACTTCAACTGAGTTTAGCCGCACTTTTTACAGGGTATAGCTCTCCCAATTTACGCCTACCGTTTATTAGATTTCATCTAACTACTTCTGTTGTGACTAATGGCAACATCGCTATGAAAACGAGAGTATTCTGTGACATCGCCATACTGGCAAAGTATTCATGTTATTCATGCTCAAGAGGATTCTGCGGATCTTAGAATGTCGAGCTGTCTCGCACATTACATATCACACAAGCAGTTATTCTGTTTCAAACTCTGATGAAGGCGATCGAGTGAATAGTTTTGTGGCAATTTTCGGTTGAACATTTGTTCTTTGGTTGACTCTTTAACGAAAAGAGAAGATACCCACTTGATTTTCCAGGTTTTGCAAATGGAGCAACTGGAGATGTAGCTTGTGACGGGTATCACAAATACAAGGTGCGACTCTTCAAAACCTAAATTACAGAACAAGATATCACATAGAGTTATAGAGAGCTGAATAATTTTTTTTACACTAATTTTCTCGGTCATGGCTATATTACATGACCACATAGGGATTGTAATTGTATGTTTGAGGACTACGTTATGCCTATGCATTGTGAGGTAGTTGCCTTTCTTGCAGGAAGATGTTCAACTCATGGTAGAGACAGGCTTAGATGCCTACAAGTTCTCAATTTCATGGTCAAGACTCATCCCACGTAAGAACTCGCAGTTAACTTGGAAATTTAAGCTAACACGGAGAATCAATTTGGTATCCTTTTCTGAAGCATCAGACAACATTGATCTCTCTCTTTTGCTCCTCCAGATGGCCGAGGACCAGTGAATCCAAAGGGTTTGCAGTATTACAATAACCTCATTAACGAACTTATTAAGAACGGTTAGTGCAGAATCCAGTTGAGAACTGCAAATGAAGTTGATGTAAATTTGCTTACAGTGGTTTCTTATTGTCCTGCTAAACTGTTTCTTTGATGCTATTGATGGGCAAGCAGGTATCCAACCGCACGTCACTTTATACCATTTCGACTTGCCGCAGGAGCTCGAGGACGAGTATGGAAGCTGGCTTAGTCGTAAAATCATGTATGCTTATCGAACCTTGCTGGTCTGAGTTTCAATCTTTTCTCCTCCTCCAGGGGATATAGTTAGGATTAAAACTATGAACGACTACGAAATAAGAAGCAACAATGCATAACTCAGCATGTTTTCGTGATTAGGGAAACCAAAAACCAAAAAGAAAATCATCATTAGGGTCAAAAAATAGTTTGAAACCAAGACTTTGTCATATTGAGAAGAAACTCTCCTTCTCTGGTTGCAGAGAAGATTTCACGGCCTATGCAGATGTATGCTTCAGGGAGTTTGGCGACCGTGTTCGGTATTGGTCTACTGTGAACGAGCCTAACATTTATGCCATTGGAGGATACGACCAAGGGATCGTGCCGCCTAAACGGTGCTCTCCTCCGTTCGGATTCAACTGCACCAAAGGCAACTCCTCATCCGAGCCGTATCTCGTAGTTCATAACGCCTTGTTAGCTCATGCATCGGTTGCAAAACTATATAGAGAGAAATATAAGGTATACTTACAGAACTGTCTCGTGCCCTCAGCGTGTTCATATGTTTTGTGGCCTATCAACAGATTTCTAAGGCGATGGAAGTGAATTGTTGGCCTCTTTGATTCTTCAGGGCCTGAATTTGTCCTTCCTCTTGATATGTTGAAATGAAAAGAAAGTCCATTATTTGGCTTTGGTGCATTGACATGGTGTTGCAGGTGAAGCAGCAGGGTTTTATAGGTCTCAGCGTCTATAGTTTCGGGATTTATCCCTTCACAAACTCGACGGAGGACCTTATTGCCGCAACGTCGAGCCAATGATTTCTTCATCGGCTGGTAGATTTCGAATTCTTATTGCTGCAGTTTTCTTTTTGAATCAGCCTGACTGCATTTCCTTGGTGGTTTATGAAGAAAAGTTAGTAGGATTCTACTCTACGGTAATCAGTTACTGTATCGGCTCTACCCTTAGGCCTAAGCCGATAAACACATTCGTTTCATAGAAAAGGATAATGGTTTCACACGATTATATCTAATACATTGAGACACATTCGAAGGGGAATTTCTATGCTAAGCCACTAGAATTGTGAAATTCTTCTGATTTCTGATCCATTTCATCTTGTTATTCGTCCCGAGTAATTTCTCACTCAAAGTATGGAGGATTTTCAAAGCCCTTCAACACTTGCCATTGAAACATTTTCAGGCTGTTGCATCCTCTGATATATGGAGATTACCCAAGAGTGATGAAGCAAAACGTGGGGTCTCGACTCCCGGCCTTCACTCCTCTCGAATCGAAACAAGTGAAGGGTTCGGCCGACTTTCTGGGACTGATATATTATACTTCCATTACTGTCAAGGACAAGTCCAGCAGCCCGGATGGAGAACCCAGAGACTTCAACCGAGACATGGCTGTGGAATTAATCAGTAAGTTTTCCTACATTTGCATTGCCATCTACATTGCTTGCTTCAATGGAAAAGCTTTGCTTGAAGTTAATTATGTTTCACCGAAGAGATTCTTGCAGCAGCAGAAATGTGAAATCTAGTCACAGAATTAGCTGTCACAGACAGACTTAGGAAGCATTTCATGTGCAAAATTCACAGTACATTACCCTGATGGGTGATCAAGTATGGTGATGTCCGCCTCCGTTTTGGCCTCGTGCACAATTTGGAGGCGTAATTTGCCAAAATCAGACGAGTTATCGTAATCCTTAAGACATTTTGCTGTGCTTGAACATTGCTAACACAGGGCCAGTCTGTATTGACTCTCTGATGTTTTCCTTTACGGCAGATAATGCAAACACGTCCCAAATTTACGAGGTGAGCACCGATGTCCTACGCGTGCAAAGTTGTGATCTTTCATGTTTTTATCTCCTTCACCTTTTCCATCCCATGGTTCGTTTGCAGTTTCATGTTTTTATCTACTCTGCTTCTCCTTCCCATGGTTATAGATCATGCCGGAGGGCCTTCAGCAAGTGCTCGAGTACTTCAAGCAAGTCTATGGCAACCCTCCTCTCCTCATATATGAAAATGGTCTCTCTCTCTCTCTCTCTCTCTCTCTCTCTCTAGTAAACTCTTTCTTGCCGCGAAGATCCAAGCGTTTGCTTCTCATGCATTGCATCTCTGAATGATAGCGCGAGCTAATCGACTCGTTCATAAGATTACCATGCATTGCAGGGCAGCAGACTCGGCGGAATACAACTTTGCAAGACACAGAACGGATTAGCTACATTCACGCGCATATCGGAGTGGTGCTCGACTCAGTGAGGTATGTGATTCTGGAACTCGGCCAACCCCACCAGTCTCTGAGAGATTTTTCCTGGTTAAGATGACGAGCTACCTGGATCGTGCTCTGTTTTGTTTCGTGATGTTATCCGTCAGGAATGGGTCGAACACGATAGGCTACTTCACCTGGTCCTTCCTGGACGTGCTCGAGCTACTGTCCGGCTATGAGTCGAGTTTCGGCCACTACTATGTTGATCTGGACGACCCGGAATTGAAGCGATACCCGAAGCTGTCGGCAAAATGGTATGCCCAGTTCTTGAGGGGGAAAAGCGTCGGTCCTGAACCTGGTGCTCTCATCGAAATCGGGAACAACCCATCTACTGCCGACAGCAAGTGAAAGCAAAAGCTAGTCAGTCGTCGTGGCTCAGGGAGCTTGATGTTATTTCGTCACACTGGACAGACTTGTGATCTATATTATGTTTGGTTGGACTTCTTCTCGCCTTAGTCATATCGGTGATGTATGGATATGTTCAATAATCATATATTTGAAGCAAAGTTTCGAAGAACGACTGATGGAAAGTGACAAACATTGCATCAGAGGATTTACCATTCATCGCAAATGCGACATAACTAAAGGTCAATTGAAGGCTTAATGAACAAGCTCGAGAACATAGGCCACGAAGAGACAGTAACTGGTAATAACAGTGCAAGTCTAGTCACCTTGTATGCACGAACAGAATGCAACCAAGTCTATCAGAGAGAGGAAAGCCATTTGTTGGTGTCATTATGTGTACACACTCAATCATAATCTATGATTTACACAACTGCTATTCTCGGAAGGGTTTATTAGCCTTCGATTTTTGGCCTCTTCACGATCAGCACGGTGCAATGAGCGTGATGAGAGCAGTAGTCGCTGACGCTACCCCAAACAGCCCTGCAGGGATAAGCGCATTCTCTTATTGTCAAATGACACAGAGAAAAAGAGAGAGATCTACATAATTCCGTCCAGTGGAAGCTCGCGTAAGCTAACAGCCGCTTTGCTCTCATGGTAAAAACTCAAACAATCCCATTAACATGTATTGAGGAGGGAAAAAGGAACTTAGAACATGACTTAATTTGCCATGAGATCTAAACTTTCTTTCTCTGAGCTTTGCCTTTTTGATACGAATGGAGTAAAGAGCGCATACCTTTTTATAGCTCCATGGCCGTGACTCCCAATAACTAGTACTGAAGCATGATGCTTTTCCACGGCATCGCAGAGAACGCTCCTAGCATGATACTTTTTCACTTGGAAAGTTACATCGTGAACCTGCACAAGATCACCAAACGATAGACTGTCGGACGTTAATTTCCAAATGAGTTCAGATCCGCAGAGGCCCATAATACCACAAGTATTAATCCACAGGTTTATCACATCCCCAAATTGTGCACTGGCATCAAGAAATCACAACTAATTCAGGGGCATCGCTTGCGCGTGCAACTCCATAAAAGGATTCCCTTTTCACATCTAAGTGCGTAAACTATAAGGGGAATTATCCTTTTCGATTAATCTTTCTGGCCACGAGGTATCAAAGGCCAAGCTCCGAGAGTCCACCTCAAACTGATACACCCACAATCACAAAGACACGAAAGGCCTATAGATAAGAGCACACTGTAGACATGGGTTTTTAACCAGTCATGTGCCGAGAGAGATCTGAAGCGATTTACCGATCTGCTGTTACAAATGTCCTTGGCCTTTTGAGTGACCCAAGCAGCTATTTTCCTCAAGTCGGCATCGACTATCGGCAAGACCTCTATTACTCCTGCGATATCTCCGAGTTCAATTACCGAAAATCACCACACAATAGACCGAGAGATAATAGCTCACTCTACTTGAGTCCCCTAGTAAGCACCCCAATAGAAATAATAATTGCTCAAAGTTCCAATGAACGAACAATAGCACGCCACGCGCGCCAAAAGACAGGCTGCGAATTATGCGTAGCTTATACATAGGAAATGCACCAGACTAGAGGTCCTAAAAAAACACTTTGCTTCGACCTTTTAAGTCTTAAAACGATTCATATAAGTATTGCCGTGTTTCTTCGCACGAAATTCAAATTGCATCACTTCCAATTTGCCGTTAAAAACTATTCATAACAAGTTGTAGGACTCAAAAACGGTAAGGTAATCACAAAGCTTTTCATTCACTGGTACTCTGTATTGTACTAGGACTTCCGGGACATTCGAATCTCTTTCTGTACAGAGATCAGCAGTGAGGTTACTGGGACCGGCGAGGCCAATAACAGAGGCGGGCCTGGGCTTGGCATGGACGACGACGAGCTTGAAAGGGAAGTGAGGAGCGAAACGAGCGAAGAAGCAGTCGAGGGTCCACTGGAGAGCGTACAAGCTGAGCTCGCTCTCGTCCACCCCAACCACCATCACTTCTTCTTGTTGCCTCTCTTGTTTAGTCTCCTCCTTCATGTTGAGCTCCGACCGCGTTAGCTATTCCTGGCTGGCGCCTCACTCTTTCTTCCGACTTCCGAGTCTCTTCGAGAGTAATCAGACGCTTTTCTAGTAAAATATCATTGTACGTAAACCGACAGACTAAAGCAGCTGCATCACGAGAAGAGTTGACGTGGCTTTTAACAGGTGTTGAGAGAGTGAGATGCCATGCGGAACATGGAATCAGCGAGACATGGGGAAGAAAGAAAGGAGGGGCGTGAAATGTCGCCATTTGTGACAACTAAAACCTCTTGTAGGTTCAAAGAGAAACTACAAGCAATATCGAGAAAAGCCCACGAACGAGCCCCCCCTCAAGTCCTGACAAGCAAGAAGCAAATCACGAAAAGATTTTTTCCCATGAAGACAACGCGTACAACTGGAACTGCCGTCCAAATTCTAGTATACATTGGGCCAAGAATTATATGGTCTGCGCCTTATTGAATGAACAATAGTGTGATTGACTTGTGCGATCCGGAAACATCTCCGGTATAAATCAGGCCCAGTACGTTTTTACTTATTCAAGCAGCGTCCCTTGGTTTGTGTCCTAGTGCTTGATCTTGGGCTTCTTCACAATCATCACGGTGCAGTGAGCATGGTGAGCACAGTAGTCACTCACGCTGCCCAGGACAGCCCTAGAAAAACGAGAGAAGCAATTCTGCATTAGGAATCAATAACCACAGTCGACCCGAGAGTTGAAACAATGGCTTAGGCTCGTGGCGGTAAGTCTCCACCGCAATTCGCAACAGGAATCCAATGAGCCATCGTCGGCACTGTGTTGCTGAAGAGAGTGAGTGAATATCTAGCCAGAAATCGAGGATAAGTATGCTGTACCTTTTTATAGCTCCGTATCCGTGGTTGCCCACAACCAATATGGAAGCGTGGTGCTTTTCCACAGCCTCGCAGAGGACATTTCGTGCATCTCCTTCTCCCACCTCCAGTACAACATCATTCACCTGTAGAAGAGCAAATTCATCAGAAAATTTCCAAGGTAACAGCATAACGCAACTTTCTGAAGCACTTGAATATGTTTTCCAAGAAAAGCTATGTGTACAAGCTTCGGTATGAACCAAGTAAAATGAGAACCAACTAAATTTTAGAGCAAATAATGCAGAAGCCACTCAATTAGAAATGGCAGGACAAATATGTTTCTAATATGTGCATACACAGAGGTAACTATATTATATTGGGATTTGCACAAAAATATTCAGATATCACATTAGTCACTAATTCTTGTCCCTGTTTATGCAAAATGAAACTGCTAGAGTTAAGTTCTTAAAACTTCACCTCATGTATCCAGGAGCACAAAAGTGTCGAGGATGGACACCATGTCATAATCAAACCAGCAATTTCCGAAATCTATCTAGAAATAAATAGATTGTCGAATTAATCTTTGTAGTGGCATCAAGGCATAGACCATGGACAGCATGTTGTAATCGAACCAGGGGTTTCTGACATCTGTTTGCTAGCATGAAGTTTTCTTTGGTAACAGAAAGAACAGGCGGTCGTCGTAATTGTCAGAGCCCCACGAAAATTTAATCAGTTAGTACAACAGAACCTTCTCAATCAGTCAGGTTTCGACCATTTTACTTTTGATTAAGACTCTTTGAGGTGTATCTTCTCCTCAAGTCTTCGGAAATGCTTGCATTAAAAGAATTTCAGTAGACATCATCGCAGGGCATGATATTGAATCACCAATAAAAGGAGATGTCGATTGAGTGGGCTATCCCACAGTTGAATGGGCAGCACAGAGCATCCGAGGTGGCTAGGTTCAGGTCAATAGTCACCTTGGTGCTGTGGATTTAGCATTGCCTCAAACCAGTAGGCTCGGCTATAATATATGAGGAGTCAAGCTGTAGCTCAAACTCCTGTGAAGATACTCATTATGGTATGCTCTAAATAATGCTAGCTACTGTGTAAGCTAACGAGGGTGAGGACTCCTTCAATTGCATCTACGAGGAATTGCTACAGGTCGGTTGCCCTCACCGCCTCTTTGACGACATCAAATTTGATCATGAGAGTAGTTAATAATCACCTAAGCTGTGCCAAAAAAGGCCAAAAGTCAATCCCAAAGAGCAATAAAGCTTCATAATGTGAATTGTCCAGGATCAATGCAGGTAGGCCGCATCGTTGCTGTAAGAATTATATAACCTCTTGTAAAGACAAGTGCCTCATCCATTGGCCGTGTTATTGTCAAATATTACTCAAGCATCTTGTTCTTTAGTGCTTTAGTTGCTTTGGGCCTTCGGCCAGTAAAATGAGACAATTCATCTTCCCAGAATAATAATGCATGCTTTGTAGATTCGGAAGACTCGACCTAAATACAAGGCCAGTTCATAAATGCCCACAGATGTTCATCTTAGCTTTTCCTTAAAGTGTTTGAAAAAGCCTTTATCACCAATATCTCTATCTCTTTAGAGAACAGAAAAGGTTCTTTTTTTTTTCTTTCTAGTTCTTTCTTGGCACACATTTGATGCTTGTCTCAGACCAGAAAGTTAAATTTTAGTGATGGATGGCTTATGGAACTCTCCCTTATCCAATTGTCTACTGTACGATCATCAAGTTAAAGCGCTTATAGATTGTCAATTTAGAGATAATCATCCAACTGATTCTCTATCAATCCCATGTATCTTCTATCTGCAGCTACAATCCATTCAAGAAATAAATCCAGCTAAACTACTCAACCACGACAGGACTGGGACTTGTTTCCTCGTCCCGCAGCATTTCTCTAGCAGGAACGCCAGCAAAACGCGAAATCTCAGCTTCTACGCTCCCGGGAAAAAGACAAGCCACCATCTAAGTCCAAAGTCTATCAGGCCTTACTTACGACTTACTGCAGCAGATCTCCTTGGCCTTCTCCAGAACTCTGGACGCGATCCTCTTGAGGTCCGCCTCCACGAACGGCAGAACATCAGCCGACCCTACAAGATTCCAACACCGAAACCAGGCCGAATCAGAGCCGGAACCCCTCTAAATCGCGCGTGAACGCGGAAAACCAAAGCGCGCCGAGCTCGGGAGCACCGCGAGGCGCGGCGGACGGTCGCGATTTTACCGGGGCCGGCGAGTCCGACGGCGGAGCAAGCGGAGGGCCTGGCGTGGACGACGAAGAGCTTGAAAGGGTGGTCGGGCGCGAGGGGAGCGAAGAAGCGGTCGAGAGTCCACTCCAGCGCGTACGCGCTGTGCTCGCTGTCGTCCATCCCGATCACCATCGCCGGCTTCTCCGCCATCGCCGCTGGAGCTCCGATCGGGATTCGCGCGCTCGACCGTTTCGCTCCGGTCGAGAGGACGCGAAACAGAGAGAGAGAGAGAGAGAGGGAGGGAATGGCGAATCGTGTTCTCGCGGATGATCGGGGGTGGTGAGGAGAAAGCCGAAGGGGTAGGCGGGCGATGCGACGCCGCATCCGCTCTCAGTTTTGAGGCGCTCGTGGCGGGCGAATCTGAGCCGTCGATCACCAGCGATCTGTGTCCGCGTGTTTGTCCGTATGCGGACGCGTGGGAAATTGCGGGTTTGTCGTGTCGTGTTTGTCCACGTGCGGCTACGTGAGATGCCTGGCCGGTGGCCACGACTAGATGGGATTGCGACGAGAGGCCAACGCAACTATAATTGTTGAGTCATATTTCTAACTTTAGATTAGAGAGAGGAAAGGCGTATGACTGATGGCATGAACCTATGATGGGCGCTTACGATAACTATTTTATTTCTAATTTGATCTATTTTTCTGTTACGAAAATAAATTTAAAATAAAAATTCGTTTGATAGCGTAATTTCATTTTTTTTATTTTTTCCGTAAATAGGTTTTGAACGATAAATGAGGAGTAAAAATTTTTTGCCTTTCTGATCCTAGAACAAAAAGAGAAATAGCCCTCACCCCCCCCCTCCGTTGGCCATCGGCCACCACCTCCCCCCGTCGCCCGTTGATGAATGGAAAAGAGTGTGAGAAGGATATATTTAAACGCCTGTTATTAAACGTGTATTTCGGTTTAGAAGCTCGTGATCTCGTCCATGGAATAGAAATAGAAAAATTTATTTCTAGCCAGAAATTTATTTCAAGAATAGAGTGGTTATCGTCTCGTGGCCCTAAGTGGCTTAAAACGAAATCTGGTAATTCAAAACAAATCAGTGGCTTTAGATAGGTAACTCAAAATAAAATGAGCAAGTTTGTAAAAGAGTTGATAAGATGGCAACATTGATACAAATACGATAAGAGTTATTGGGAAATTTTAATAACTTGAAATCGACCGAATAAACATTGGTAAGTGGTTCGAAAAAGGGTCGAAGACCAAAAAAAATTAGTTGGTCGATTCATCGAAGAAAATTTAACGCTTACTCCGAGTAAAGATATATGAAAATTTAACACTTAGCTCCATATGCGGACGCGTGGGAAATTGCGGGTTTGTCGTGTTTGATCACGTGCGGCCACGTGAGATGCCTGGCCGCGCAACTACAATTGTATAGTTATATTTCTAATTTTAGATAGATAGAGGCAAGACGTACGATTGATGACATGAACAAATGATAGGCGCTTACTATAACCATTTTATTTATGGTAAGATCTATTTTTTTTTAATCGCGAAAACAGATTTAGAATAGAAATTTATTTGATAACGCAATTGCATTTTTCTATTTTCGAAATAAATTTTTTTTTCCATAAATAGGTTTTGAACGTAAATGAGAAGTAAAATTTTTTCTACTTTTCTGTTTCTAGAACAAAAAGAGAAATAACCCTCGTCTACCGCCACCTTCCCCCGCCCCCCATCTATGAATGGAAAAGTGCGTAAGAGGGATATATTTAAGAAGGCTTATCAAATAAATTTCTGTTTGGAAAAGAGAAATTTTGTGTCGCTATCAAACGCATATTTCTGTTCAGGAACTCGTCCAAAAAATAAAAATAGAAAAATATGTTTCTGGCTAGAAATTTATTCCAGGAATAGAATGGTCATCATTCGTGTTTTAAGTGGCTCAAAATGAAATTTGGTAATTTAAAACAAATCGGCGGCTTTATTGAAGAAAAACATTGATAGGCAACTCAAATAAAATGCGGCAAGTTTGTACGAGAGTTGATCAGACGGTAACATGAATAAAGATGCGATGAGAGTCATTGGGAAGTTTCAATTGGTCGAAATCGATAGAATAAACATGAGTAAGTGGTTCAAACAAGGGTTGAAGACCAAAAGAAAAATTAATTGGTCGATTCATTGAAGAAAAGTTGACACTTACTCCAAGTAAGACCTATGAATATTGCGCATAAGTGACGCTAACTTGCCGAGCACTCGTAAGGTACATTGATAAACATTTGGTAATTTATTGCAACGACCTTGTATTTTTTTTTTTATCTGTCTTATCCGTAACTCTTTTCACTTGTACTTTTGTTTTATTTCTAATTTTAGGGGATTCCAGAGGCAAGACGTACGATTGATGACATGAACAAATGATAGGCGCTTACTATAACCTTTTTTTTTTTTTTTGATAATCAAATAAAGGCCGGTAATTCGATAGAAGAGTTGGCAATTTACTAACAAGATAAAGGAAAAAAAAAAAAAAAAACCAATCTGTTTCCTTTCCCAAATGGAGCGCCAGAATTATGCCTCTCTAGACTTGTTTCTCTCCGTAGTGCCGATTTGTGTATATGCTGGTGAGTTGCGTTTCGGATGTTTTAAGCCTTTCCCATTGGTAGAGCCAACACATGTTGAAGCAAATATGGTTAAATTTCGGCAATTGGCACTCGGACATCTCCGACCGAGAGTTGCACTGACATGCACCAAGTTCACTCGGAAAATTTGTCGCGTTTCCTTGATCTTGGAATACAGAGTAATTCACTTGGTCGGGCAATAACACAATGCTTACCACGGCTTCCCTTAGTTAAGGAATTAACACCCGACAAGTCATTCAATCGCATTTCGCAAAAACCGAAAGAAAAAGACATGAAATAAGCAGTTCTATGATCTATATGATTGTAAAGATCCTCTTGATTTAGTACAGAATCTAACAAGGTACTTTGCGCTTGAATTGCCCCGATATAACTGGTGTTCCTACTCTAAGGAGCTTAGCTAGAATTACAGGATTCGACATCGTTTTTCGACATCTTTTCACGACTGTTGATCGCGACAACTCGGGCCCGAGAAATCCCCGGTATTGATTTTCCCCTTTTGGACGAGTAGCGCAGCAAACTGTTGGAAACTGAGCAACGGACGGCGGTTGCACTCATAACCCGGACGAGCGGTTTGCATACTCCTGGACCAATGCTCCGAAAAGCGATGGCCTTTCGAGCAACACCGAAGGTGTATCGAATTCCTTTGCTCTTCCTGTCAAAGTACAAGAAAAGTTCTATGTCAAAAATGTCTGCAAGTGAAGCAAGTTACTGGACATCAGCAACATTAGAAAACAAAAAAGAAGAAGAGAGAAACAGACATATGATCGATCATGCTGAAATATATCCAGTGAGCCGAGTTTCAAGGAGGGAATTTCGCACCTGCATCGACGACTAGGACACGATCGCAGTCCATGACGGTGGGGATTCTGTGAGCAATGCTGATAATCGTGCAGGTCGCAAAGTCCTCCCGGATGATCCTTTGGATCACAGCGTCGGTTTGCGAATCCACGGAAGCAGTCGCCTCGTCCATGAACAAGAGGCGGCTGCGCTTTAGCATCACCCTCCCTAGGCAGAGAAGCTGCCTTTGTCCCACACTCCAATTGTCTCCATTGTCCACCACTGCAAATTCCAGGTATATTGATAAATCTTTGGCCGCTAAAGAACAAAAACAAGATTTCAACATCACAATCTTCATCAATGACAAGTTTCGTACCTAAGGAATCGAGTTTATCAGGTTTGGAAGCGATCACATCCTTAAGCTGGCACCTCTCTAGGCTCTGGCATTGACAAAGCCAAATGTGAGTTGTAAGTCCAAATGCAAGGATGCAAAAGGAAATGAGAAAAAAAATGTCACAACTTCTCTAATGTGATCCACGATGCATCAGAAGTGTAATTTGCCGTGGCGAACATGAAATATGACATTCTCATTATAGCAAAACAGAAACATACCTTCCATATCTCTTCGTCGGTGTACTGTCCGACTGGATCGACGTTGCTCCTCACAGTGCCCTCAAACAGGACGGGCTCTTGAGGGATGATCCCGAAGCGGGAGCGGAGATCATGAAGTCCTAGAGTGCAAATGTCGATGCTGTCTATGATTATCTGCCCTCCTGTCGGCTCCACCAGCCTAAAGAAGACTTGAATGAGAGTGGACTTGCCGCTCCCTGTACGACCGACGACACCAATCTTCTCGCCCCCATGAATGCTAAGAGTAATTCCCTTGAGCACCAAAGGCGTGTTTGGACGATACCTAACCTGCTTGCAGATTGCAGATGATTATTACTGTACCATTCAGAAAAGATTAAAAACAGCCATCGCCGACAAATCAGAAGATCGACAAACACGCCTAACTATATCTGTACTGACAAATCCATTTGAAGGATACTCATAAGTCAAGTTACCTGCAAGTCTTCGAGATCAATATTGCCCCGAGAAGGCCAGTTCGGAGGAGGAAGGCGATCTTTGATTTCCCACGCCGCTTCCGAAGGAATGTTCGCGAATTGCTTTATCCTCTCAACCGAGACCATCCTGTTCTCCACGAAGCAACTCATATATATGGCCCAGAAGAGGACAGCATTGAGGGACAACCCGTAGGAGAGAGATAAACCAACATTCTCTGTGGAATACAGTAAGATGTCAGGCGATTAAAACTAGAGATGCATTATGTGCCTGCTCGGAAAGCCCATAACAAATCCAACACATAAGAGACGTCCATAACTTAGTTTCGATTTCAGTTGAATCTACTGACTCAATGTATGTGCCAGAGTCATCAAGAATATCAAATTTTTTAAGCCAGATAGTACCATAACATTTAAACGATGCTCACTTAACAAATGGAGAAGTAAATCTGGTATATATAGAGTCGACATCATTTTGAGTTTTTTCATCATCATAAGAGGAACGCCTAGCAGATTTTGAGTCGCGTGGAGAGAGACTAATTGAAATACACAACACAACCGATGTTGTCATGCTAAATGTTTGGTGTTTGTGTGATCGTGTGTAACCTAAATTGTACCTGGTCTGATAATGTTGCTGGGTAACAAGACCATGAACGCAGCAGAAATGCAGAGCATGAAGCTTCCAATCAATTCCAGACGGAAACCCAGCCACTCGTTAGATCCATTGTTGTGGAAATCCATCCGCAGATTTGCATTAACACGATTCACATTCTCTTGACTGAACCTATCCTGCTTTCTGAAAGAGCGGATTGTCATGACTCCGGCAATGCTTTCCGAGAAATGATGGATGACTGGAGCTTTGGTGATCGAGTCTAGGCGCGTCAGTTCACGAGATGATGAAAGATAGTATCCCTAGGAACAAGAAGCGACTGATTCGTTAATGCAATGTTTACATAGAAGAGACCACTAAAATTATTGGCTCTCTTTTACAGTAGGCCATATTAAATTAGGCCAATCAAGTGGCAAGTTTTTTGGTAAGCAACGAATGAATTTGAATGCTTGTACTTCCCAGATCGAGTATATTCAAAGTATTCGCGAAAAATTAGCTAACTACAGAGAAAAAGCTCATACCCTATACCAGAAATTTAGCCAGCCAAGTGGAACTATCAAGAAGACTGTCGGCCAAGCATATTGGCACGTGATGATGAAGATACTGAGAACCGTGATATACATGGCAATGGCCATTCCCATGAGAAAGGGAATGAAGATGTCAACGTTTGTCTGATCAGTCGATGCCTGCAGAGCAGAAAATGACAGTCATCACTAAGACACTCTTCACATAAACCGTTATGTACAATCAAAAGACATGCACAACTTATTAGGGTCAGCCGATCCTTCCTTACCCTGGTTAAAATTCTTCCTGAAGGCGTGGTGTCGAAGAATGACATTGGGGCGTGCAAGATGCTATGGAGTATTTGGCTGAAGAAGATCTGTGCTGTCTTCAGGCCCAAAATGGTAACAGAAAAGGCTCTTAGCAGAACCATCAAAAAGGAAATACCAGCAATGATTGCATAGATGCAAATGAATAAAGAAGGGTCGAATAACGAAGCACGCTCTTCTGCAGTCTCATACGCGAGCCAATAATCTCCGGCCATTATGGACGACTGCCATAAAAGTGAAAGCAGCACCACTCCCACCACACCCCACCATCCAAAGGCTTCAGTGCAGTACAACTTATACACCCGCAAGCTGACTCGACCGGTCTCTCTCTCCTCGTCTTTGATGAGCTTCGAACTTCCCTTATCAGACTTGACTTGGTCTAGAGCCTTGTTCTCACTGTTGGCTTCCTCGCCATTAGCCTGAGGCCTTTGCTGTTTCGTCAGGGAATTCTCAACCTGCGCAGTGGTGTGTACGTCCACGAGCTCCATGGAAGTTTCATGGGCTGCCACTAATGCTTTGAAATCCATGCCAGAGTCGAGCAACTCATGGTACTTTCCTGATTGCACTATCATCCCATCTCGCATGACCTATGAAAGAACACGCCCCATTGAAGAAAAGCAAGGCATGTTTAAATGTTGTGTAGTTAGGGAAAATTAGTAAAGCGTGCTCACCTGTATGAGATCGACATTATGCAAAAAGTCGACTTGGTGAGTAACAAGTAAAATGGTCTTGTCTTTAAGAGCTCCTCTAACACATTCCTGCGTCAGGAACGAGCATCAATAGATGAGCATCCTAGCTCTAGTTATATTGGTGATATCATTACGATCAGACCGAGACAGCTGACTTAAATCATTGCGTTACCTTAAATATTTCTGTCCCAGTATGGGCATCCACAGCACTAAAGACATCATCGAGAAGATAGGTATCGCAATCCTGATAAACAGCCCTTGCTAGCTGAATACGCTGCTTCTGGCCCCCACTGAGGTTGATGCCGCGCTCTCCAATCTCAGTGTGGTCTCCATACTCCATCATGTCCAGGTCCTTCTCTAAGCAGCAGACTTTGATTACTTCCGTGTACCTGTCTTGGTTCATAGGCAAACCAAATAGGATATTCTCTTGGATAGTCCCATTTTGGATCCATGATGTTTGAGCAACATAGGCACTTGTACCACATATCCTGACCTGAAAAGCCACAGATGTTGCATTGACATTTGATTTGAGTAATTACAATAAACTTTAGTCTAGAAATTCATAAAGCAGAACCAACAAAGTTTCACTAAAAAAGGTGACCGGTTATTGCTTTATCAGAAACCATACCTCCCCCGATATCTTGTGCATCTCACCAAGAACTGATGCCAGAAGAGATGACTTCCCGGATCCAACAGTCCCGACAATAGCGGTGAGCTGACCCTTTTTAATCTTCATGCTAATATTTTTCAGGACTTCCTCTCCGTTTTCATCGTCCCAGCTAAATACTCCGTCCTTAACCTCCACCGCAACACCATCTCCACAAAGTTCCACTCTTTCCACAGAACCGTCCACTAACTCTTTACTCATCATGTACCGATCCAGCCTTCCCAAGGATACCATTGCCTGTGAGAGAGAGATCATCGATTGAGGGAAGGTCCTTATTGGCTCCTGCAAAATTTTGAAAATTGTTGTGGTGGTGAAGACTGTACCGGCATCAAGATGAACTCCCAAGAAGATTGCGGCACCAAATGTGATGGTTGATATCAGCAATGGCGTGCTCCACATCACCACAATATTGCCGGACACCGAGTACATGAACTTGCTGAGCCAACTAAACTCCGATTCACGGAAACTTTGGATCCTCTTGTTGAAGTGTTCTTCCCACGCCTGGAACTTAATCACGCGCATGTAATTGAGCATCTCGTTCGTTGCTTTCATCCTCGAGTCACGATTCTTCATCACATTACGCTGAAATCTGTTGTTTCGCCGAGTTCCAAACACAACAAACACAAAAACAGCAATGATTCCAACAACGGCAGCTATAACTGCTCCACCGAGGTAATTGTAGAGGAGCACTAGAGCAACACCGACTTGCAAAGGCATCAACCATATGGAATGTAACTGTAACATCATGTCTGAGAGTTGTTGGGCGTCGACTGCCATGTAGTTCACAATCTGCCCAACCCCATGAGATTGGCGAGCTGAGCACGATAACCTCAACCCTTTCCTGTAGAGCGAAGTAATAAGGGTCGACCTGATGAGCATTCCCAGCTTTTGCGAGTTGAAGTTGAATTGGTGGGTGGTCAAGACTTCGATGGACTTTGCGACAAGAAGGGTCAATACGAGGTAATAACCTTCATAAGGGGAATTTCCTTTACCAGCGGTGAAATTGACAAATCCTTGGATGAGAATAGGCCCTACATACATGACGCACAGCCTAACAATTGCGAGAAAGGCCGTGAAGGCAATTTCTCTCCAAAAGCACCGAACCAATGTGGTTCTAACTGGGTGCTTTGACTTTTCGTGGGGCTTAGGCCATTTCATTTTGAACAGCTCCGACATTCTTTCCGCTCTGTGCTCAGGTGATAAGGAGGGAACTTCGTCGATTTTGAGAGGCGATTTGTACCCTTTACTCAGAAGCGGATTCATCCAAAGCCAAAAGGCTTTGGACACGAACGAAGCCGATGCAAAGCTGGTCACATTAGATTTAGTCAAAAGCGGTTCATCCTCTGCATTCATCTCTCCATCAGATTCTCGAGCCACCGCTATCCCAGTGGACCCTCTGATGGCAACAAGGAGAAGGACAACAGACAGAGGGAAAGACACCATGGAGACTATGTCATCCAACCTCAAATCCTCATTGGGGGCTCCTTCTACCGAGGCGAAACGGACGATCCCGGAAATAGCAAACAAACCGATAATGACGAAACTCGCCACCCAGTAAGCTCTAAGTGACAGTGGATGAGTCTTGGCTTCGAACCTCTTCTCATGGATGATAATTACAGCAATAACTGCATGAGTAATGGCCTGAACCAACCAAAAGAGACCATTCACCAGCTTCCATGGATACTCCACATCCTTGCCGAAGGCAAGGATGCAGATGATGGTGTAAGAAAATGCTAATAGGATGGTCACAATCAGAGAGAGCTTGAACCAAACAGTAGTTCTGAGAATAGCTCTTTGGTTTCGGATCAAGGGCTTATTGAAGTCGGGGATGGAGTGACCCCTGGAAGAGAATCTGGAGAACAGCCTGAGAAGAGAGAATACAAGGAGGGCGAATAGGAAGAGAACGTCAATGGAAGAGAGCAGAGCTCTCTGGGGACATGGCGATAGGAAGATGAACTTCAGCCAATGAAGTATGAGTGAAACAGAGCCATTGTTCTCTGGGGATTCAATCTCTGAGGTTGAACAAGAGATGGAAGAAATCCAAGATCCAGAAGACATAGTCACAGCCATCAGGAAAAATAAGCCACAAATCAAGTTCTCTGCCCAGTTCTCACCAATCTCTCAATCTCACTCCCTGAAGAAAAAGCAAAACGATCCATTTGAGAAAGTTAGTAAGAATTTATGCCATGACCAATAAAAAAAAAAGCAAGAAAGACCCACTATAGAAACAGAGAAGTATATCAAAGGAAGTGAATCATCAGTCCTAGAAGGCCAAGAAACGAGGGAAAAATCAGTACCACCTTTCTATTTAACAGAAAACAAAAATTCTCGGCTCACACAAATTTTGGAATTCTGACAGACTACCGGAGAAGCCGAGAATCAGAGAAAGCTTGAGAAACTGAGATATGCTAGTGCTGCATAAGAGCTCGGCGCTAGCATGAACCTTATATACGTTCATTAGCTCGTAACAAGACGGGTAGTTTTGAAGATTAAATAGCTGCATCTTTCAGCTCCCAATCATCACATCTTGTCAAGACTTGTAAGTGAACATTACTTTAATCAGTTTATTACAGCACAATGATAAAAGGGTTGAAGCATTGACACATAATTACAAGCCCGCTGTTGGATTACGTTCTTCGGCCTGTCGGACGGTAAACCGCAACACATCAACAACAAAACAAGCAAAAGACAACGAGTAAATGAGTCGAGAGGATAAAATATTGATACCCCGCCGAACAAGAAACCAAAAAGCGAATTCCGAAAGCGGGACTTGCCATGTACATGCGATGTAACTAAAAGTCTACACACACCGTTGAATCTTGGAAAGACATCGAAAAGGGTTCAAAGTTCATGGCATATTTGTGGAGAGCAATAAGCTGATCAGAGAAAAACAAAAACGATAGAGAGCAGAGGGGTTGAAGTCGTTCGGCTTCGACGTGTATCGCACCTCGAGGAAGAGAAGGGGCCACGGCCTCCAAAACGACAAGAACGCCGTGAGGGGGTCGGCCGAAACGACGGCGCGCGGTGGAGGCGTGACGGAATTCCGCGCGCTCCAGGTCACGGGCCTGCAGCTCCTGCTCGTCCCGTACGCATCAAACTACAGAAGAAGACGCGCATTCAACGCAGACGGAGGGAGGGAGGGAAGGAGAGATTGCGTCAGGAGAATGAGTCGTGCATGGCGAGCGGACAACAATATATGAACAAGACAGACTCGATACGAACTGTTGGTTCTAGCTGAAATCAGTGAAATGAACGGTGTTGAATTTTCTTGACGGACGCCATGGTCAGGGAGAGAGAGAGAGAGAGAGAGAGAGAGAGAGAGAGGAAGGGATAGGGAGGGAGGGCAAAGATAAACTTAGTAACGGCAGAGGAGAAAGTATAGTGTGAAAAATGGGAAAAAATCGATGAGTTCCGGGCATGTAATGGCAGAGGAGAAAGTATAGCGTGAAAAATGGGAAAATAATACAGGCAAAGCTGAGCTGTCGTGATCAGAATTTATGACTTACCAAATAACATATCTTGGTGCGTATCGACCGTTTTGTAATAAATTAAATAAAATAAAACCGTAGTTCGTCACGATAAAATTTTAGGATCAAAATTTATCTTTCACCATCTTCTCCAAAGAGCGACGCGAGATAAACTAACGGGGATGCTTTGCTTCGACATCAACCGTAGGATCTTTCAATTTTTTTGGAAAGGAAATCCGCGTCATCAACATACGGAAACTTTTCCCGGACTGTACTGGTGGCAAAAAAAAAAAAAAAGGAAAGTCTACGCTGGGGCTGATCACTGGATATGTTGTGGAAAAAGGAAAAATCATTTTCATTTTTTGGTCCGCCGGTGATATAAATCGAGCGAGAAATTCGGAGAAGAAGAACAAGAAGAAGTTGAACAAGGCAATGAAGTATCGGTGTTCGATTCGCACATGAACTCACGTGCTGGCCAAGATTGGCGGGACGCCCATTAAGAAGCGAACCTAAAAATCCCACGCGCGGTGACATCGCGTGGGTGCACTTTCGGGTGGAGGCGGTGTCCGTTCTTTGCCCGCCCATGCCGACAGTTACGCTTCAGGCTTCACGAGAGTATCGCATGTAATGGTCCATTTTTTAAGGTGCAAATCGCTTACAACAACGTTCGACAAGATTTCGCGCTAATCGATATTCATAGGGCGCACACAACGCAGAGCTTGCATAGTCCGAATTTTTTCACGGCGGTTGTTAAGAGGGTGACAACGAACTGCGCAGGCCTCACCTTAACACTTTAGATTCGTTTCCCACAAAAACAGAAATTCAGATAAAAAAGAGAATTAGCCTTTCGAGGTACTGATATGATATACTTGGCAAGAACCTCACACTCTAAATGCATCTTACAGCCGCGACAAGTAATCCAAGGTCATAAAAAGGTTATAGATATCGTTCAGAATGCATCAAACCAAATGGTCAAGAAAAAAAAGCTTTCGGTTCACCGAAAAAAAAATCAACTCTAATCGCGTTCCGAGGCAAAATTCTATATTTAATCGATGGTATTTTACAGGTCCGCCAGCCCCATTGATATGATTAACTTCCCAGAGTGGAAAAAGCCAATCGATATCGAACGGTTAGGCTAATTCTGCCACTATGTGAAAATCGCAGAAAGCGTCTCGCCTTCTTTTGTTGAGCATGGTGACGTGGCGAAATCTGGACCAAGCAGCGGCCGGGGTAAGGGGCGACGTGCTCAGGCGCGCGTGGTTGTGCGTGGTCAAACCTGGGCTGCGAAATTCGCGATGTTGAAGTGGCGAAGGATGGGGGTGCGGGGCGTGGCTTTGTCTTGGCGTGCATCAATGCTTGATTCTTGACTTTGACCGTTCGGGCGGCGCTGCGAATATTCTCCTCTAGTTAGATAGAACATGACGGTTTAATTAACCCTCCGAATTTGGAATCGACAGACCTTTTAAAAACAAACTCGAAAAATAAAATAAAATTATATATTGAACAAAATGGTTTCGAAATACGTGATAGAGGCTGGCTCACGCTTATTAAATTGTAACGCCATTCTTAGGGCATGACCCGAGATCGAATCTCGACCAGAGTAGTAGGTGGCGAATTGATCATGGTAGCCTCGGCGTTGCCCGTGTGAAAAAAAACGAGGGTCGGAATCCTCTAATTTCAAGAGAAAATGAGGTGACCGGACTAACGTCTCGTTAGTGGTGATCGACGGATGAGCAGCCCCGTCTAGGATCGGATGCTAAATGGACGGGGTTGAACGAAAATCTCACATGACAAAGCCCTCGGCCCAAAAAAACCCTTCGTAAATTTTTGTGATATGGGTGGGCATGGGCAACATGTTATGTCTAAGCCTGGCTTGAACCTCTATTATGAATGATGTATTTCGACAATACCATAAAATCATAAGTTTTCGCCGTATCGATTTGAAAAACATGTCTCGATAATTAGGTTAAACACCATCGACTAAACTACAAAAGCTTTTGCTTCTATTTTTTTTTTGCCCCTTCTTTGCGATTTTCTTGTAAAAGGGCATTTGATAGTTTTTGAACATGACAAATATTCTTTATCTGGTAAAACATGGTTTAATCATGAGAATTTGGAATCGACACGCCTAGAGGCGGAGGGAGTTTTAAATTAAGAGAAAGTCACGGTATGGTAATTTGCATTTTGCAAGGCTTGCACCTCTTAATCAAGGGAGAGTGCTAATGGAATGCCCGGAATAAAAATTCTGTTCGGAATACTAAGCGTTTGTTAAAAAAAATCATAACATTTGGGATTTTTGTCGATTCCGGAATAAAAACGTTTGTTAAAAATACTTGATTCCGAAATTCTTGAAAATCGTTTTTGATTCCGTAATGAATGAGTTTTTGAAAAATCCTCTTTATTTTAAGATATTCTCCTATTTTCTTACAATTTTTTTTAAGAAAATGCATAAAAATTGAGAAATTCTAGAAAAATTCATAAAAATTTCTAGAAAAAAAAAAAAGTCAGATTTCGGGAAAATATGAAATTTGGTGACTTTTTTAAAAAATAATAAAAAAAATCAAAAATTTAAAGTTTCGAATAGCTTAAAATACATATGGACATCCACTTTGAGTGAAATTTAAATTTTTGATGTGCAAAAAAAAATAAAAATTTTAAAATTTCACAAAATGGCTTTTAAATACCCGTGGCCACCTACTTTATGAATTTAAATTTTTGAGGTGCCCAAAAAAAAAAAAAAAAATAAAAATAAAATAAAAATTTTGAAAAATTCACAAAATGACTTAAAACGGCACTTTTGAAATTTAAATTTTTGAGATGCAAAAAAAATAAAAATAAAAAAAAAAAATAAAAATTTTCAAAACTTCACAAAATGGCTTTAAAATACATTGGCCACCCACTTTGAGTGAAATTAAAATTTTTGAGATGCCCAAAAAAAATAAAAATAATAAAAATGTCAAAACTTCACAGAATGGCTTAGAATACTTATAGCCACCCACTTTGAGTAAAATTTCCCTTAACAGAGGCCACCCACTTTAATTTGAATTTAATTTTTTAGGTGTCCAAAAAAATTTAAAAAATAAAAATTTCAAAAGAGAATAAGCTTATAATGCATTTGTGGTACCCACTTTGAGTAAAATTTAAATTTTTTTAGGTGCAAAAAAAATAAAAAAATCAAAATAGATTTCTATTCCAGAAATCAATTTCTAGAGCAGAATTAGTCATGTTTTACCAAACAGATTTCTCTTCCAAAAAATTTACTGCAAGAACCCGTAAATCAATTTACAAGAATTTGATTTACGGAATAGAATGGTTACCATTCGCACCCTAAGTGCCCAATCTACTATAATTGACTTGGGGATTGCTTCTTTAACAAAGAAGAAAAGAGAATTGAAATCCTCTTTATTTTAAGATAATAAGGATGGTGTTTTTTTTTTTTGAATTTTACTACTTGGTTTTTAATTAATTTAAATTTCGTGACGCCTGCACTAGGACCAATTTTTCTTTTAAAAAAAGATGGAGTACTTGGAATTTTCACTAGGGCTGTCATAAGGAGAGCACTCATCTTGATGCGAGAGTTGTATAGCTTTCCCTTAACAATTAGAGGTGAGTTTCAAAGAAGATGAACCATCCCCTTTGCTATATAATGTTGACACGTAGATCCGCATGTAATTTTTTCGTAGTCTTACAAAGTTTGAGTGGTATTTTAAATTTTGACGACCAAGCAAATGAATGCCTTTCACATGCATTAAAGAATAAACAGACATACCCTAAATTGATTGGATAATCTTCTTAACATATCGATGGGAGGATGCATCTCGATCATTCATTTATCAATTTGACTACGTCATTCGACACCGTTCGAATATTTGACCTATTCTTGTAGAGTGCGATGTCGACACACCTCGGCAAATAAAAATACAAAATCCTCCGAGTTACTTCTAAGAGGTGAACGTCATGTGATCTAACTAGATATATCTAATTTAGCAAAAAAGAAAGAAAAAACCAATTTTGCTTTTCAAAAATCAAGAAAAGGACATATAAAAAGTGGGTGACCTGCACGTTCATATAAAAATCAGAGGACCCGGATGAGATCCTTGCCCACCACGTTTCTCCAAACATAAGTCGCCAAAAAAAAAAAAAGGTGACGACTTCGTTTAACCCTCTGAGGCTTTGACCCTACCAATAATCACAAGGAGACGACCCCAAGTCCTTCTCTTTAATTTTTAGTTTTTGTTAATCATTGCATTAAAAAACAAAAACTAGTGACAAGGGAAGGGCCCGCCGCCGCTCTTGTAATACACACATATGCACAGCTATCATATTGCAACCCATGACTCGTTTGTCCAATGAAACAAAAGAGTTGAATTGTACGCGCGTGTCTTCCACGGGGAAAATTACATAAATGCTAATTTAGTCATGAATTTTTCAATTTTTATCAATTTAATCCTAAATCTTTATTTAAAATTTCCGTGTAGTCATTCCACTGCGTGCCTCATGTGGTGGCCGGCGATGAATAGACCGTCACGTTAGCGAAAGGCTCTATTGAAATTTCGTACGAGAATTTTGAACTAAAAATTAAGGAATTTAAAATTAAATTAATATCGATACCATAAATTCAGTATCGATCGAGTAATTTTCCCCGTCGTCAATCCGACGAGTGGCTAAGGATGTTGTTTCTTTTCTCCTGGGTACGACAAACCTTCATTTCTTTTCCCCGCAGGCAAATTTCTTTCTGCCCAAGCAAATTTCCAGGTCAAAAGTAGCGAAGTTGACGTTGATTTGTCTTTTGCGAAAAGCGACTGCTAAGTCATTTCGTATGCTATCTAGAGAGACAGGGACCCCGCAAAGCCTACAGATTTTTCCTCACCCGGGTTTTTAAATCACGAGATGAATTTCTCGGAATCTTCTTGTTCGATTTATTTTACGTATTTTTCCCGGACGATACGAGGCTCTCTTCCACGGGTGTTGAACTCGCTCGCTCGTGCTTCGTGGCTTTTGTTGGTCTTCACGAAATAGAAAGAAACGTGCCATATGACAGTCTATTAAGTCTTTTGGTTGGCCAATGAAAATTTCGAATGATTTGAATATTGATTTCGGTTTCGATTAATGTTAAAGCTCGGTTTGTTTCTCAAACAATATGAAAAATATTTTCGTAAAAATGATAACTTGTATCGTTTAAAATAATTAGCCGATGAAAATATTTTCACCGTCAATAACAATTTATATTTATACATTTTCGTAGACCACGAAAATATTTTTTTGGTTTGTTCATTTTACAAGAGACACAAGTGATCAGTTTCGGGGAAATATTTTCAAAATCATTTATATTCCGACAAATACACCCTAAATTTGGTGGCAATACACTTTGATTGATTTACAGTTCAAAGTATTTCAAACATTCGCAGCATATCGATTTTGACACGTAAACTTATGTGTGTTTGTGTATATATATATATATATACACACATATATATGACTTTGAAATTTGAATAGTATTTAAAATTTTAGTGGAAAATGAAAGGATTGATTTTTGCCTTTCATTTAAAACGTGCAAACAAACAAATCTTACGTTTTAGGAAAAGCATGTCCACATTCACATTTAAGATTAAGAACAGTGAGAGCATACACCGAAATCTCTATGAAAACAAGACGTGTCTAAATACGTCTCTCTATATATATGGCTCGTCGGGTCATATCTAGATTAGCTTTCATGCATCTCAATCGGTCCGTCACGTCAAAACAATTTAAGGGCGCACTACCTCGCATCAACTTGGTGCATTCACGATTCAATTCCCAGAGTGCCGCCAATAAAGTTCGAACCCAAAATCATAGAACAATGAGCGAATTTTCTTTTTTGGGTCATTTAGGCCAACACTTTATTGATTAATTTTTATGTGATCGATACCATCCATCCTAGGTTTAATATCTATAAATAGCAAGATAGCAACACTCCAATCAACACTGAAATTTTCTTTCGAATTTCGTCAAGGCAAAAATACATTGATCTGTATGCGAAAATGGCAATCGAGGGTTGCTCCTCGGAAAGACCATAAAAGTGCTCATCGTGTCGTCGTGAACGCCAACCTCGGTCAAGAAAACTTCATTTCCCCTTTAGCTTACAATTGAGGTGTGGAGGACAAAACAAATCATTCTTTGTAGGTCCCAAAAAATTTCAAAAATCTGAATGATTGGACAAATGATTTGGATTGTATAATGCGGCCACCGTTTTGAATGCGTTTTTCCGAGGGCGGAGAAGAAGATGGGGGGCGACTTTTGTTTTTCTTTGGTTTCTCGTGGCACGTGATTGAAATTTGGCTCCTCCTGCTCAGTACGGTTAAAAAAAATTTACTTTTTTTTTTTTTTACTTTTGGTAATTATCTTTAAATCTTTTTTTTTTAAATTACTGGTGGTGGTATCTATGGCTATGCAACAGTTTCGGGTGAAGAATCTTTTGCCGTTTCGTGCGGGGGCCGCAAGCAGAGTAAGAATCGTTTGCGTGATCCAACGGTTAAAAACGCGACCCTCCTGTCTTGACTTCCATCAATCAAGCGACAGCAATGACCAGTGAAGTCACTTTTATGATTACAGTCCTGCAGGTCGCTCTTTGATTTTCTGTTTTTTCCAAAACTGTTGATCTTTTACTGTGAACGCCACCGGTGAGTATCATTAATTTTCCGCAGTAGATTGCCAAAATAATTACTCTCTACCGCTCGTTCATGAGAAAACAAACATTACACACACAGGCACGAATGGTCTTGTTGTAGTTTCTTTTTGCGACGAGGAAGTCCTCTTATCCTGGCTCTCGAAATGTCGCACTATGGTCAAGGTATCATTTATTTCGCAGAAAATATGGTATTTTTTAAAAGGTTATTTTTGAAAAATAACAATATTTTCTATCATTTAGTAACGAATGTTTTATTTGATTTTCCTAAATAAACAGACATTATTCGAGCACTAATAACTTATATATGAGTAGTCAAGAAACTCAAGCACCGGCACCGGAGTCTTAAGTCCGGATCCTCAACTTCGGGGGATGAGCACGAGCACTGGTCTTTGGTTTTCCGAAACCGAACTTGAGAATTTGGTGCTTGTGACCGGCTCCCTAATGCCTTGGCTCCGTGTCTATAGAGGTCGAGGCCAGGTCCCCAACACCTGGGCCTGGGTCCATCGAGGTCGACCCACGAATACTGAAGCCTAGGACCGGAACCCCGACCAGTGCCTGGGCCAAGGTCAATCAAGGCCAGGCATGGGACTCCAGTACCGGTGCCCACGCTAGGGACCTGGTCTCAGGTGCCAAGGGTTCGGGGCTTGACCTCGATGGACCCAGGCGTGATTGGTTGGGGTCTTGTGCATAGCTTTGATGGACTTGGGCTCAGGTGCTAGGATCGTGGCATGAGCACCGAGGTCATGGGCATGGCTTTGATGGACCAGGCATTGAGGTCTTGGACCTACACGATGGACCAGGGGCACGCATGCAAGGAATTTGGGCCTCAATGGACTCGGGCTTGGGAGTCGGGTGCCTAGGTACAAGTGTCGGGGTCCGACCTCAATGGACCCAAGTGTGGCAACTAGGGTTTCGGGCATGGCCCAAATGGAAACGAACTGTGGTTCGTCGGGGTCTCGGGCCTGGCCTCGATGGACCTGGCCCTGATGTCTAGTCTTGACCGTGTTGCCAAGGGGCTTGTGAGTGAGCGTTGGGGTTCCTGTGCCCAAGTATAGAGTTCCTTATCCATACACTAAAATCAAGTCATATTTTGAAAATTGATTTCCTGATTTTTTAAAGGAAAATCATTTTCTTGAATTTAAGCTTTGGTAGAAAAATCTTTTTCATTGATTAGGAAAATATTTTCCATTAACTCATTTTTCTAAGCAATCTATACGTCATAAAATATTTTTTTCTGAAAATATTTTTCATGAAACAAATGCGGTCCAAATATTGATTTATTTGTACATGGTGGCGTGGCTCACTGGCTCTTGATAGGAAAATTTGAGTTATTTTTTTTTCAAAAAAAAATTCAGAAAAAGGCTAATCAAGTCGAATAACTTCTAACATTTTTTTTTTATAGAGAACACCTGCGAGCAAACTCTATTATTAACGCTCAAAAAAAAAAAAAAAATCTACTAGTAAAATAGATTATCTCCACGAATTTCCATCGTTTTCTGGCCTAGAAAAACAAATCCAATGTCCATACATAACTCGAGCAATATTATTCCGAACATTTCCATCATAGAAAACCACTAGAAAATCACCGGCACGTACAGATCCGCGCAATAAACGATCTCCAGACGTCACGTGTGACGTCCGGGACTGCATTATTAGCAATCATCATTGGAAATACGACGTCATATATACTGGTCCCGGTTTGTCTTTGCCCACATAAAAGAAGTGCGAATGGCGTCCGGTACTTTTGTTGTTCAAGTCCCTTTGTTGCGTTGCTCTTTTGCTCCGAATCGTCGAATCTGGCGGGCACTTGCATGGGGTTTGGACCAGTCCGCTGTGCCCTCGCTGTCGTCGAATGAAACAACGTAGAAGAGCGAAAAGAGAGACCTTACAAAACGTCCTCTTCCACGTAAATTTTGGGTCGATTTTCCATCACGAGCTTTGCAATCACACGTTCCCTCTCGCTCTCGTTCGTTCTGGTTCTGGATGAAATATAAGTGAATCTGAATCGGTTGTGATCGAGAGGCGCCTGTCTTAGCGGGTTGGATTGCGCTTGTCTTGTCCATATGCACGTGCATGCGATGTCGCGGAGTTCATTGCGAATCTTGTTGCTTCACGCTCTTATGCCCTTTAATGCATATGATTCGGTTCACGTCGTCGACACCATCGTGCGAATATTTGTCGTTGTGCGAGATCATCGACAGTTCCATGCCTAGCGTAACATCCTAGGCTTTGCGTCGTACGTGTATGGGTATGTATCATTTCCGTGCAAGTTTGAAGGACATATGAAATTGAAAAGAAGAAAATGTCATCCGGATTTTTCCTGCCATATCAAATCAATCCGAGTGATAGAAGTTAGCCAGACTTCTATAGGTACCTAGAAGGAGTACGTAAATCCGATTTTGGCTCCCTCACTTTCATAAGATTGTTGTATCATGCGAATTATAGAGTTTGTGTAATTAAGTTTTTTCTTAAATTGGGTAGGCTGTAGTAGATAGTAGTGCTTATGGCTTTGCCATCGCCTCCTCGGTGTCATAGCCATGGTCATGCCGCCATCGCTCCCACCACAACTAGGGGTGTGTCAAAAGAACCGCCCGGACTAGGCTGAATTGGCCGGTTACGGGCAGTTCCTGAGAGCACCAATCTGGTTTTTGGTTCTACATGTGGAACTGCCCACTCGGATCGAATCGATTTTTTTTTTAAATCTCTTACAAATCTATATAGAGCTCTAAACACAAATGACTCTTACCCTTTGCTCATCTCCTGTTATGAGCCTCGCATTCCTCGCTCTTTCACAAATCCTAATCGCATTTTTCATCTTCTCACCTCTTACGCTCTCTCAACTCTCCCTCTCGCCTATGTCGCTCTCGTCCATCTCGCTTGCCGCCTCCCTCTCGCGGTCTCATCTTGAGTCTTGACTCTCACCTCCCTTTCTTGCTTTGTTTTTGGCTGATCGTGATCGTAAACGCATCTTATCAAGGTAAATATCCAATGCTCTATTTTTTTTCCCGTTCTTTGAACACCATTTTCGATGCTACGTCTAGATCTCATTTTCCAACTGATCACTGTGTGTGTTCATTGAAATGCCTAAATGAAATGCGTGTACAAATCTGAGGAAGTATCCTTATGTATAGTGTCTAGATTTATTGTTATTTAGTATAAACCGTGTAGTTGTTACCTATATGCATCATAGGAGAAGCGGGATTAATCATCAAGAAGCTCTACAAATGAAAATGCCATCGATTCCATCGGCCCATCTAAGAATTGGATCGGACCGGACTAGTCGGTTTGGTCCGGTCCGGTTCCAAATTCAGGTGGGCTAGTTCCCGATTCCTAAGTCGGAACCGAATCACCTGAAAACTGATCACCCCTAACCACAACACCTCTTCTCCTCCTCTCTCTCTCTCCCCACACGAATCCACGACGGTCGATCGCTCAAATTCGAGGCTGACCACTTGGGTCGACCACCACCGACCATCTCATATTGAGGTCGAGATCGAGAGAGAGATTGGCAAACAAGACTTCTTTCTAATTTAACGTTTTCTGATTTACTTCATCGTTCGTTTCCCATTGGTTTAACATGTCCTGATAATGAATTGGCATATTCTCACAGCATACATAGCGTGGAAATAGAATACCCAGAGCTTAAATAAGAAAAACCAAAGTTGCTCTTCTAGTCCTCGTCTCAATTAGCTAAGTAGAACATCAAGCACATAACAGCATTTGCTTGGAACTAAAATGGATAAGAACTAGATGGCAGATCCATATCTAATTCGACGTTAAATTTTGTACTCGTACATATATTTGTCCAAGCATTATTTACATCTCTTGTCGATGGGATTTTCCACACGGGCCTTATTATATACATTGTTCACGCACCGTATCATCAAATCGAGTTCAATTATCACAACAATAGAGTCTGCTTAGACCACGATTGGACAAGTTGCTGCCCAGTTCAATGAAGTATTTGGGCTTTCATGCTCTCCTTTGCCTGCCCAAAAGGCCCACCCACATCCCAATTCCTTTTCCTCCCCCAAATCTTAACGGAGCGAGCAAATCCCGGGCGCACTCGCGACAGCCCGCCGAAATGACGGGACGAATTCTCATCGGGCCGTTCATGATGGCCCGCTCCACGTACCCCCTGCTCTTGCACCTAATCGCGGCATGCCAAGCACCGTTCATCTCGAATAGCAAGCGATTTGACGGCCGTGCTTGTAGGACTAGCTAAGGGGCACATGATTATGAGCATTCGCATGCCTTTTCCATTGAGCTTATGCTAGAGCCAAGCAATTAGGGCGCGGATGACAATATTTCTTTGCCTCGGCCTTATTTCTAGCTAGAAATAGAAAAATCTATTTCTTTTCCCCGGACGAGTTTTCTAAGTAAAAATAAGTGTTTGATAACTACACAAAATTTATGTTCCTATTATAGAAATTTCATTGATAAGTTATTCTTAAATTTTTGTTCCTGGCTGTGGCGGGCGGCGAGCAGCGGTGGGCAGCAGTAAGGGTGAGCAATAAAAAAGAGTTGTTATTTCTGTTTCTTTTTCAAAAATAGAAAAATAGAAAATTTTAAATCCTTATTTCTATTATAAATCTATTTTTGGGCCAAAATTTGTCCTAGAAAAAAAAAAAAAGAAATTATTTTACCAAATGAATTTCTATTCCGAACCTATTCTCAAAAATAAAAAAAAAAAAAATAGGGAAACATAACGGTTATCATTTGTACCCTCTGAAACGAAAAAATGGTACTCAAATTAAGAGAGATATCGAGAAAGATGTGGTGCTTCGCTTTTTGGGACCCGTCTAGCTAAATCACACTCAACTTGTTTTGTCTTACGGTTCATCAATTCAAAATTTTACAAGAAAATACATATTTGACCCAATTAAAAAAAAAAAAAAAGAGCGACCAAAAATCCCAAATTTATACTCATATGGCACATTTACTCTAAACCTTTTTTTTTTTTGGGTAAGGTGCTCTAAACCTTTTTTTGTAACACTAAAAACCCTAAAATTATACATGTGTGACGCATTTACTTAAAAATATTTTTTTACGAGACAACAAACCCTAACTTGCATCCGTGCGACACGGTTACCTCAAAATTTAGGGTAAATGCATCTCATGAGACAAGTTTGGGAGGTTTTCGGTGTTAAAAAAGATAATTAGGGTGAATGTGTTGACACATTTATAAAGGTTGGGATTTTTTAGTGTCACGAAAAAAGCCGGAATAAATACGTCACATAAATATAAGTTTGGGTTTTTCGTGTCACCAAAAACTTACGAGGTAGAAAGTGCCGTGGCGGGCATAATTTACGGTTTCGGTAGCCGTTTCCCTAAAAAAAAAAAATCCATTTTGAATTTTTCAATTTTTACCTTTGCTCAGAGAAAACGGGAAAGCATCGCGATGAAAATCCCTCTCGATCCTCCCAGGCCCAGAAGCTATTGGGCCCAAACCGCCGGCGCCCACGAACGGCGACCTAAAAAGCACATCGTTGTTCCTTTCTTCTGGAGAACGGAGCCGCGACCCATTTCGGCCGTCGATTCGGGCGTGGGGGGGCGGCACGGGGACCGTCGGTTCGGCACCCAGCCAAAAAAATAAAAAATAATAAAAAAGAGAGGACCCAGTGCGTTTGAGAAAGTACTAGAAGTTTGCGTGCAGCGCATAAAAGCACTGAGCATAGAGAGAGAGAGAGAGGCAGAAGGGAAGTGACGACGCTCGCGCTGCGTTTCTGCCGCCGCTGCTGCTCGCTCCTCCTCCTAGGGTTTCTTTCCCCGGGCTTTTCCATTTCGGGCCAGCCATGAGGTGAGCTTCGTCCCTCCTCTCGCGTCCTCCCTCGGCCATTTCCTTCTCGGTATTTCCGGTTTTGGGGCGCGCCTCGTGCGTGGATCCCTTCAGCCCTAGCTCTTATTTAGCTCGGAACGCGTCGCCGATTCGGCGTCCGCCGGAGCGTCTGGTTGGACCGTCTGCGGTTTTATGATCGACGCTCGTCGGTTTCGGTTGTGGATTGGGCTTGAAGCGAGGGGAAAAATTAATTAGGGCTTTGTTTTTTTTTTTTTGTTGACTGAACGTGTCGTTTCTGGAGAACGAAAGTTTTTCTTTTTCTTTTTCTGCTTATTCTTTGCTCGTTTTCCTTTTTAAACTTGGCAATGATATGGAATTTTAGGCAGGCAGTTTGGTAAAATGGGAAAGGCGATTCATTTGCTCTGAAGCAGTAGTTTGTTTTGTGTGCAAGGTTGTGTTTTTTTTTTTTTCCTTTTTGTTTTCCTTTTTAAAGGTTAAGCAATGATGTGGGTAGGCAGTTTGTAATTGGTATAATGGGAATTGGGATTGCTTTTCTCTGAAGCAGTAGATTTTTTTTTATTTTTATTTTTCTTGTGGGAGCCATCGTGCTTCTGGATGTCTGCGCTGATTCAGGTGGAGTGCGTGAGAGGACTGGCGGAGATTTCTCTCCGTCAGGGTTTATGGGTCTAGGTCGCTTTAGTGAGCCTCTGTAGTGTTTTCCTTTAGCTTGCTTTGTATATGGACCTCTTAGGTGTAATTGAATCTCCGACTGTTGGGGAGTTGTATTTGCTTATAACACACGGCTTTGGCGATTGGGTTAACTCGGTTATATTGGGATTCGTATACTGTGCACGAGTTGTTGAAATTTGTCTGTTTTTCGTTTTCTTCGATTGACCTCTACTTATAGTTTGTTGAAACCTTGTAGTCGGCATCCAGAATTGAAGTGGGCACAGAGGAAAGACAAGGTCTTCCTTACAGTGCTTCTGCCAGACGCAAAGGATGCGAAGGTCAATCTTGAGCCAGATGGCATTTTCACCTTTACCGCCAAGGCTGGAGCTGAAAACCATCCTTATGAGCTGAAACTGGAGCTTTTTGATAAGGTCGATGTGGAGGTAAGGAGGCTGTAATTGCTTTTTATAATTCATTTTCCATTATATACCGGGCATATGTTCTTATGCATCTGTTCAGCATTTCATTCAAATGTGGCTGTGATCTGGATGCTGCTTTTAGCTCAACCTTTTAATGGTTGCCATATTAAGCTGCTTTAGTGCGCTACAATTTTCTTTGCTGTTGTTGGTTGATGGACATCACTGCATAATACCCGAGCGATTAAAACTCTCTCTCTCTCTCTCTCACTTGCTCTTGTTTGCTATATTGGAAGCTTCCTTGATTAGTTTAGAAGGCAAATTGTGCATTAACTGTCAGGTATTGGGATGCCAAGCCATGAAATAAAGTTATTATTGCTGCTTATGTGCTATTCTTTCGTTCTTTTTATCCAGGAGAGTAAAATCAATATTGGAGTTAGGAACATCTTCTGCATTTTGGAGAAGGCAGAGAAAGAATGGTGGAAAAAGCTGTTGCGAGGAGATGGCAAGCCCCCTCACTATGTCAAAGTAGACTGGGACAAGTGGGTGGATGAAGATGAAGACACTGGTGGTGGTATAAATTCATCAATGCTTTGTTTCCTCATCTTAGATAGGTTTAAGTTGGTAAATTCTGATGTTTTGACTGTTTCTGAATATAGGTATGGGTGACTTGGATCTTGGGGGCATGGACTTCTCGGTAGGATGTTTTTGACTTTTTGAATTTTGTGTGGTAAATCTTGATCAACTTTGTTAACTAATTTCTGATTGCAATTTTCAGAAATTTGGTGGAATGGGAATGGGAATGGGTGATGACATGCCTGAGGACTTTGAAGACAGTGATGATGAAGGTAATGATGTTCTCTTTTATGGACATAGAATTGCATTTCTTTTATTTTCGAATTGTCTTGATGATGAATTGTATGACCCTGTTCTTCATATGCGATTTCTGCAACGTCAATCAATGTTGTTTTCAGAGACATTTATGGTTATTTTCATGCAAAATTTACCTGTTGGCTGCTGTTTTACTCATGGATGAATGCTTGTGTGGTCTTCTCTTATCTAGAAGTTGCAAAGCCGGGCGAGTCAAGTGCTGGTGAGGCAGAAGCAGCTGGAAAACAAGAAGATGAAGCCGGGAAGAAGGAAGTCAAGTAACCCAGTACATGATTTCCATAGTAGCTAGGAATGTCATGGTGTTACAATCTTTAATGTAACAGTTTCCGGATGATTTTTCCAGTATCTACTGGTGGGTTGACGTCTGTTTTTTACCTTACATAAATCATGATGGTAAGCTATATTTGGCAGTAGCGGCACCTCATAGGTAAAATGTTTGATGAGATGTTTGACATTGTATTGGATTGTGACTTGATGGTTCATATGATTTTCGCTTCTCTGCCCTGCGGGAACATTTGGGCTTTGGTCTCTTATATTGACCATGCGTTACACTACTGCTATTACCGAAGTGCAGTGTTTAGGGTTCCTTGCAGTTTACGTTGAAAAAGGAGGAACGGGCTATATTTCATGTGGGAAGGTGACGTCAAACGACATAATGGTGGAGAATGTAGAAGTTTTGACTTCAAAAAATCGTTTCTTTCCTAGGCAAATTCTTTGGAACTTCAGTGCCCACAGCGCGGTATCGAGGCTGCTTGATTCCATTACATAATGTATGGGATCATGTTGGTTGCATTTTCGAGTTTTGCCGAGCTTATTTTGGGAGCATGGGAAAAAACAAGAATCCAGTTGACAACAAACGTCATTTAGGAATCCGTTCACTTTCTTCATTCCCGAACGAGTGCATGTTGTCTATGTAGTAATGCAGATGCCCGAAATGTCGTAACCGGGTTCTGTCTAATGCCCGTATCACTCACGAAACCTGGCGAAAAAAATGAAAAAATCATAGCATTCTTATAAATATTTCTGTTCCCAACAATGTCACAGCATACGCCTCTCAAGTTTGATAATCTGAAACATGATGGCCCGGCTCCGAATAAGCGAGTCTTGATATTTGGATAGTACGTGTAAATGAGCCTAAGACGAACGTTCCGAAACGCTAGCAAAGCAAAAAGGAAGAGGCGCCCTTAAAATTTGATAATAAGAACAGTGAGAGGGATCCAAGATCCAAGAGAGAAGTGGGTCCTCGGACCCGGCCCGTCAACCGAGAATCCGAGGACATAAATCATGCGATCGAAATCAAAATCTGTCGAAATCAAATAGCCGTTGCGAACTCAACGGCTAGTCCACGACGAGCACTCTCTCTCTCTCCCTTACGAATTGAAAATCGGTACACACACACTGCTGATCCTGATCCCAATTGATAAAAGCGAACGCCCCATCACCTGATTCTTCCCATCGCCATCAATCTCTCTCTCTCTCTCTCTCTCTCTCTCTCTCTCTCTCTGCTGGTCTCAGGTTTTTCTCCAGATCTTCTGCAAGTTGAGAAAAGGTAAGAGTTTTGCTTGTTCTCACAAATTGATTCGAAAGTTTACTCTTTTGAACTGCACCCGATTGTTTGCTTGAAGAAAATTTAGAAACAAACGAAACCCTCTTGGCTAAAGTTGGGAACAATCACACATTCGCACTCCGATTCACATAAAGCTACTTGCGAGTCGCACTTAGGCAGCATTTCTTCGCGCTTTGCTCCCAAATTCCTGAATCAGCTTCTTTTCTCTCAAAACTCAGAGGCAGAACGCGTTTATTTGGTTTTTCTCTTTCCGAAAAATGGAAGTTTGAGTATCATGAGAAAGCTAATTTCAACTGGGTTTTTGTTTTTGCAGATGAACGACTTAATGACAAAATCCTTCATGAGCTACGTTGACTTGAAGAAGGAAGCCATGAAGGACCTCGAGGCCGGCCCGGACTACGACCTCGAGATGTCGGCGTCTACAACCCAGATGGACACCAACATGGGGCTCTTCCTGGAAGAGGCGGAGAAGGTGAAGCAAGAGATGGGCCAGATCCGTGAGGTCCTGTGCCGGCTCCAGGAATTGAACGAAGAGAGCAAGACCCTCCACAAGACCGAGGCGCTCAAGTCCCTCAGGAGCCGGATCAACACGGACATTATGGCGGTCCTGAAGAAGGCGAGGGCGATACGGTCACAGCTGGAGGAGATGGACCGTGCCAACGCGGCGAACAAGAGACTCTCGGGATGCAAGGAAGGGACCACCATGTATCGGACCCGAGTGGCAGTGACCAATGGGCTGAGGAAGAAGCTGAAGGAGCTGATGATGGAGTTTCAGGGGCTGAGGCAGAGGATGATGACCGAGTATAAGGACACTGTGGGCAGGCGGTATTACACGGTGACCGGGGAGTACCCAGATGAGGAGGTCATTGAGAAGATCATTTCCAACGGTAAGTAAGTCTAGGTTTTCGGGTTTGGTCTGTGCTCATGTTTCAATCGTGTTCATTTAGGATTTATATCTTATGCAGTTAATATTGTGGAAGTCTTGTCATATGCTATATAGCTGATTCTAACAGACGGCCTAATTGGAGGGAGGAATTGATGCGATTTGGCTCAGTGAAGCAAAATCGTATCGGAACCCTCTTTCAACCGGATGATCGAACTACTACGAGTTACCTACTATGTATTAATTTTGTTTTTCGGTTATAAAGTTTATAGGGTGCAGAAGAATTTTGGCCGTTTGACTTGCTATTAGATCAAATCGAGATAAGTTCCTTTTTAGGGTTTTCAGTAAAATCTTTGTTAATAATAGGCCAAATTATAGTGGAGATTTTTTTCGACAGTAGATCATTCTTTAACAATGGATGAAGGACTTCTCATGAATGAGATTTGATTTACTGGTTCGGGCCGATACTCTGCATTAGTCTGGTTGCCGTCTTTGATCGGGCCTTTGTTCGCCTGTTTAGTTCAATTTCGTGCCACCCTATTAAGTTTTGCATTACATCTTCTCAAAATATTGCTACTTGATTGCATGTGATTAACACTTGAGTGCTTTCGCCGCATCAGGAGGTGAGGAGTATCTCAGCAGGGCAGCACAAGAGCACGGGAGGGGCAAGGTGGTGGAGACAGTGGTGGAGATCCAGGACCGATATGATGCGGCCAAGGAGGTGGAGAAGAGCCTGCTGGAGCTGCACCAGGTGTTCCTGGACATGGCAGTGATGGTGGAGGCGCAGGGCGAGAAGATGGATGACATCGAGCACCACGTGATGAACGCCGCACACTACGTCAAGGACGGCACCAAGGACCTGAAGACCGCGAAGGATTACCAGAGGAGCAACCGGAAGTGGATGTGCATCGGGCTGATACTTCTGCTGGTGATTATCCTGGTGATCATCATTCCAATCGCCACCAGCTTCAGCCATTCTTGAAGTACTGTTGTCCTTGGAGTTGGAGGATCTAATGCCCCGTGATCCATCTTCTGCCATTCTCGAGGTGTGATTTTTGTTGGAGTTGGAGGATCTAATGCCCCGTGATCCCGTCTCTTGCTTGTTTTCTTTTAATCTTCTTGTAAGATCTCTAAGATTGAAGTGATTTGATGTTGCAGAGAGAAATTAGTCCTTCCTGTTGGGACTAAATGAAGTGTCCTTTGTATTGTAATTCATTCATTCTTTGTGATATGACAACCATAGGAAACCAATGTTCCGCTCTAGGAGCTTCAGCATCATCTGCACTAATGGCTTCACTCATATTGTTCCTCACTTCCGAGCACAATTACTTGTTGTTTCGATCACCATGATACTGCGTCGGAATTCGATTTTCATGGGTCGGGGTTCTTTGCTGCATTTTCCGAACCCGACCCTTTTCTTTTCCTGCTCATTTACTTATGCTTTCATAGTCCCTGGCAGTATGTGAGGTACTTCACTTGTGGAGAAACTTTTGCTTAGGATTTGAGCTTAACAGAGAAGTCATATCTTGACATGCCCCAGTTTATTTCAAAGATACGAAGTGCTCTATATATGATATGTGTTGTGCATATATTTCAATTTCAGAAATAGGATAATAAAATAAAAATAATTTCTCTGAAGTTTATCACTCCTTTTTTGTTTGTTTACCATATCACCAATATCAATTTCAGAAATTAGAATAATAAAAACAAAATGAAATCATTTTTTACAATAAAAAAATTCTATAAAAAAAGGGAAAATATATAATCCACGGTTGGACACCAAAGTGGGAGTTTGGAGTTTCCGGTGTGGGACCAAGCACAATGTCGAATGCCTCCACCGAAACGGCAAAACCCTAAAACCCTAAATCGAGCTCCTCCGTCACGAAGGCAGCTGAAGAAGCTAAAGCTTGAACGGAGCTCGGAGAGAGCCAAAGATGGAAGAGGCCGCCATGGACATGGACGTGGAAGTGGAAGGACACTCTCCTTCCTCCAGCTGCTCAAATCCGAGCGACTCTTCCTTCCGAAGGTTCGGGCTCAGAAACTCGATCCAGACGAACTTCGGCGACGACTACGTCTTCGAAATTACTCCCAAGTGCGTAATCTTTCCCATCCGCCAGCTCAATTCCCCTGTCCGATTCTCGCTGAAACTCGGAAATGATGGGACGCGAATCGAGAAGTGTGTTAAATTTTCGAACTTGCGAGTCGAAACGAGCAGCTGGCGGTGTTGGTTTCTCGTGATCTCTAACTAGGGTTTTTGATTTACGCGCGTCGCAGGTTTGATTGGTCGCTGATGGGGGTGTCGTTGTCGTCCAATACGGTGAAGCTGTATTCCCCGACGACGGGTCAGTACTGTGGAGAGTGCAGGGGTCACTCCGATACCATCAACGGCATTTCGTTCTCGGGGCCGTCGAGCCCCCACGTCTTGCACTCTTGCTCTTCTGACGGCACCATCCGAGCTTGGGACACCAGGTCTTTTAAAGAGGTACTCATGTGTGTGGCTAGCCCGCTTGCGCGTTGTAAGGAATAAGGACATTGCTAGAAGCCGCTTGCTTAGTGCTGCATTTTGTCCTAATTGGGTAGTTTTTTGCATAATTGAACAATGCAGGTTTCTTGCATACATGCCGGGCCATCACGGGAGATCTTCAGCTTTTCATTTGGTGGTTCCAGTGACAGTCTTCTTTCTGCTGGATGTAAATCTCAGGTTTGCTTCGTTTACTGCACAAGGAGGCAATTTTATCCTGTCTTTTGAGATGACCTTTTGCAATGGGAAGTTTCTTCAGCTCATTAAAGCTTCCACTTGGGTCATGTTTATACTTGATGTATGCTTGTGATGCATTTGGCCAACACTTTTTTGCTTCTCAACCTTTCTGCACCCCTTTTTCGTGTGGGGGCGGACGACATGCAAATGACATTGGGCATCATCATGTCATGAGCTCGAGCGAACTTGGAAGACCTTTGTGTTGTGGCCCGGATAGCAAGCGCTTAGACTATGTGTTGACTATCGCGTTCAGTAGTGATCATCACAGGATGGACTGATGGTTACAAGTTTGAGATCAACGTTGAATATATTATGATTATCTTTAGTGCGTTAAATTACTAATTATGTTCCTTCTTCTTTTGTATGCGCCACCAGATACTCTTTTGGGATTGGAGAAATAAAAAGCAGGTTGCATGTTTAGAAGATTCCCATGTGGATGATGTTACCCAGGTTTGTCCTTATGCATGCTCAGTATGTTCTTATGAGCTCAGTGAAAGAAGATTTGTTTTCCGAATATATATCACAAGGCATGGGCTTGTGTCATCATTTTAGTTAGTTACATCCTTTCTACTAACTTCATGCTTCTTATTAGGTTCACTTTGTCCCTCACCATCAAAATAAGCTTATTTCAGCTTCAGTGGATGGGCTGATATGTATATTTGATACGGCTGGAGACATCAATGATGATGATCATCTGGAATCGGTAGGTGCGGCTGTTAATTTTGAGTATTTTAATAAACTTGGACGTTTGTGTGGGATTGATTTTGATGTATATATGACCAGTGTAGGGTGTTTAACATTTTTAAATCGAGTGAAGGTTGATTTGGTTGGCATTTGATGCCTGGGGTTATAGATAATGCAAAATGTACATAATACCCTCTACAAGAATATTTGGCAGTGGATGCTTGGTGATCTTGGGTTTGAATTTTATTTGGTTAATAACTTTTTGTTCAATACAATTTAATGAGTCATAAGATAGTGCTTGTTCTAACCCAAACGGAGATAAAATAATCTTAGTGAATGAAATGAGCATGTTGCTACTGACTATGATACGAAACAAGATTTGGATTTATTGCTAGTGTTTAAGGAGTTAACTACTATACTTTGATTCAAGTGCTTTTTCCTAATTACCTCTTTGGTGTTTATTCTCCTTTTGCACTGCTCTTCTGATTTTTATGTATTCTGAAGAACCCAATTCTCGGTGCCATCTACTTAAATGCTTGATCTAGAATGCTATAGCTCAGCCAACTTCTTTTACCAATTTATGTTTGTATATTTATTTAGGTGATTAATGTGGGAACTTCAATTGGGAAAGTGGGGATATTTGGACAGACATTCGAAAAGCTCTGGTGTTTGACGCATATTGAGACCTTAAGGTATCGAATTTCTTTTTGATGAACACTGGCAGCTTCCATTAGTCCTCTAGAAATGGTTTTGTTGGATGATTAATTATAATTTTTAGGATAAGCTGAATCATACCATTTTATGTTGAGTTTGCATCTATCTAAAGAGGGTCTAGGTATAGAAAAACTGATAGACTAGGCATGATTTAGGGCCAGTGAGTTAAACTAGGCACATAGAGTTCAAGTTCAAATCTGATAGACAACATAAGAGTTATTGTTATATTAATTTCTTGTAAGTAGGCATCTGAATGCAATAGCTTTAAAGGACATCTTTTATGTCAAATGCGTAAAATCTCATAGGAGACATTGTTTTGAGTCCTATAGTGATCATATATGTTTACTTGTCCATTGGATAAGCTGTTTTGCATATTAACTTTGAATTGTTGCCTCCCCATAGCGTTTGGGACTGGAAAGAGGGAACAAATGAAGCCAACTTTGAAGATGCCCGGACATTAGCATCTGATAGCTGGTCACTAGATCATGTAAGATTCTTTTTTTCTGAGCAGTCTCTCTCTTTCACTTGTTTATAACATACTCGAATGGTACCATGTTAAGAGCTGGAGCTGTAGTCTAGAAAGCAACACTTGCCAGAAATGTGGGCTATGGAGCAAAGCTCACTCTGAAAGAGAACTTACTATTGGGATGATGAGTCAAAACTATGAATTTTTTGGCTCCCGTTAGGCAAATGATGTTGCACATAAGGCTCATTTGTTTCAAGAAACCATAGCTGCGCTAATACGTGGGAACTTTCAGAAGGTGAAAGAATAGAGAGGTTAAAGTACTAGAAAATAATCTAGAGCATGAACACAGAAGATGTTATCTAGAAGAAAATCAATTCAAGCTTCCACTGATTTGTCTACAATGGAAATGCGCCTCATCATTTCACATCTAGTACCCTTGGTTCTTTTCATTTAAAAATGTTTGCAGTGTGTATCTAGATCTAGAAAAATAGTGGCACATTCCTATGGTTGAGTTTGTCACATTAGTTTTGGTTGATGTATCCCTGCTTAATTTACTTCTTCTATAGCTGGAATCATATTAGACATAATATCAAGTCTGGGCATAATTTTTGCCTGTCTGATCTGAAGCGAGGTCTATATGTTCTTATCCTGTGTTTGCAGGTTGATTATTTTGTAGACTGTCGCTCGGCTGAAGAAGGTGAAGGTTTGTGGGTTATTGGTGGCACGAATGCCGGGACTTTAGGATACTTCCCTGTAAGGTACAAGGGAGGAGCAGCAATAGGATCCCCAGAGGCCGTTCTTGGAGGTGGCCACTCAGATGTAGTTAGGAGCGTATTGCCTATGTCGGGCATGGCAGGGACAAGTCCCAAAACCCGAGGCATTTTCGGATGGACGGGTGGCGAGGATGGTCGATTGTGTTGCTGGCTTTCTGATGACTCTCCTGCTACAAGTCCATCTTGGATGTCCAGCAGTCTGGTCTTAAGGTCATCGAGAAGTCACCACAAGAAAAATAGGCACCATCCTTACTAGATTTTCGTCAGATTTTGCTTGTTTTGTTTTCGTGCATCACTCCGCATCAATGATTGTCAATGCGATCAATATGTGCGGCCGACCTGTATTTGATTTATTTTTTGTAATATATTACACAGCGACATGCGTTCTGTATATCTATATTTCCCCATCATTAAGTTCAAACACCTTTTAGCAGCACGAACGCGTCTTAGAGGCTTGAAGATGGACTCTAGCTTTAAAAGCACTGATCAAAATAAAGTCGCTGAAATGAAATGCCTTGGTGAGAAATTTTAGGATACAAGAACTAGTTTTTACCGTTAAAGTAGGTAATCTCTCTTTTTGGCCGGGTGAACCTGATAACAGTGCACCCACTGTTGAATACACTATTCTTAAGTTGAGAATAGACGATCATATCTATGTAAGTAACAACATGACTAAGCTTCATTCAACAATGGCGACATCAAAATGTCGGTTGAGAAGTACTGCAATACCGATAACTTGATCGAAGCTTTAACATGTTTCACTCAAATGCTTAATTACTTGAAAGAGAAATTTTAAAACAGAAAGGAAGGAAACGCCAAAATCTTGTACAACATCGATTGAATCTGCCACTAGACACCACCTTACTAGATCAATCCCCAAGAACGAGATATCAGAATAACTGAAGCTGAACATTTCACATAAATTTCGGGCTGATGATGCCTCCAAAAAACGCAGCAAACTTGCCCAACTTGCAACATCTCAGTCTGTTCAGCCACGGCCTCGCCCCCTCCTGTCACAGCAAAGCATAATATCCTTAGGCTATACGCTAGAATTCTTTATCTAACAGATGGGCTCCAGTGTCAGGCTCAAGTGTTGGCCTATTCAACTCATAAGTGATAATATACAGTTCAACCCCAAAATAATGATGCCATTAAGACAAATTATGTGCTGGCAAAATATAATTACGGTTCAAATTCAATAATCGCGTATAACCTTCGCAATATGCTTTTAGTCAGACGCAAGGACAAACATACAAGTCTCATTGTCATTTTATTTTGTTTCTTTTTTCCTTCCTGTACTTTTTTTACCCATCTCTGCACAAGAAAGATCTTACCTCTGTTTCCACTTCCCTTCCCACCAGGTCCGCCTTTGCCTCGGCCTCCACCAGGACCCTTGCTGCCCCCATCCTCAAGCCCACGCCCGATTCCTTTAGCTGGCCTTCCACCAGGACCATCCTCTCTGCCTCTTCCTCTTCCACGCCCGACACCAGGTGGCTTTCTATCTGTACAAAGAAATGCAGACAAAGTTAGAGCAATCTCAACTTGCTTTGAAATCAACACAAGTAAAATAGTACAAAAGTTTCTAAGCTAAGCATTCGGAAGAATCTCTAAAGCAAATTTTAGAGAAGATACAAGAAGAACATTCAGAATGGGGTTATCTCGAATACCACAGTGTTTAACATGGTCCTAAACAAGAAACTTGGAGACTTTGGACTAAAGCTTTTTGCACGCTTATGTCATATTTACAACAAAAAATTCACGCAGGAGTATTTATTCGTTTACTTGTCTAGAATTCAGTTAGGCTATGTAAACAGTTTTTCTCCTAATTAGCTGAAACATACCTGAGCGACTCTTGGTTTCTTCCTGCACTTTATCAATTACCTGAAAGGAAAATCAAACTGGGCAGGTGAAAAAAGTACATAAATCAAATGCAACAAACTAGGACAGACAAAACCAGTAGGTCTAGTCATTATCTGGTGAATCTCAAGCAATTAGTTTAGAACAAAAGAAACCAGCAAAAAGCCGCTAGAGATAGCTCAGGAAAAATTCAGATACTTTTGCATTCTGTCTGATTCTTATAGTTGAAGAGGATCTTAAAGATGAATCATTGTCCTAATAGTAACTTGCAGCTTGTACACTTTAAAAACCCTAGCAGTCATCAGGTAACTGATGAACTTCAACTAATGAGCAACCCCTAGTATCATCTATCAAGAAATTCGGATCAGCTGATAAGCCTTCGAGGCAATAGACAACTCTCCACAATAAGCTATAGATAACTAGATAAGACCAGGTGAATAATCCATGTAAAACATACCATTGTTGCAACTCCTCTAATGTAAAACCAACTTACCTTCAGGCATGATATCATGATGAATAACATGGATAAATAAAAATTACCATGGCTATTAAGAAACTCGACATCATCTAAACACATAATCTTCCAAATTATAAGAACTTTGAGGCACACTTACCTCATCCGGAACTCGGAGATACTTAATTGTATTTCCACGGATATAGCACTCAGGCATTCGCCAAAACCTATCTCCATCCTGCGGAACAAATCAGGACATCATACGCAATACAGATTTTTCCTCATTTTGTTGGAAGGGGAGATGATGAACTACATTTTATAAAAAGAAGCGAATTAACTTGATCATGCGTAAGGTAGGTTAAAGTCGTAAATTACTTTGGAGGTACAAATGACTTCACGGAGATGGATGTTCATCCAAGTATCGCAGTTGACCAGATGTCCATTGTAAGTCTCTCCATTCTTCAGTTCCACCAACTGTCAAGGTGCCAAATCCAATTTTACTTAGGTCCATCTCAAAGCATGATATGGGTCATATGAACACAAACTAAACCCAAATGCTGCACATTCCAAGCACAAACACACAATCTGCGCACGCGCGGGAGAGAGAGAGATTCATTCTTACCATGGGGTGGCCTTGCGCAGTCTTGAGTAAAGAAAGTGGAAGCTGCAAACGTCAAGCGACCAAACATGAGAATTCATACAGCATATTCTTTTAACTTCTGCGCTATCATAACTCTTCGGTGGCCAAGAGTCACCGAGCAAGAGACAAAATTTCGACCACCAAATTACTCCTCCTTAATCACTCAAAGCACCGCAGAGAGCCTCGAGCCGACAAACAGAACAAGAATTTACAAAAAAAGAGAAAAAAAAGCTACTTGGTTTTTATCAACTCAATCCACTCAGCAGCGAAACGAAGGATGAACAACAGGAAGAGCACACGTACCATCTCTTACGGGGCAAAAGATCGAACACCCAACAAGAAAAAAGACCTGCCCAAGAAAACCCATGTCAGAATAGCCACAGAACTTTCGGCCAAATCTAAGGAAAGCTCTCAAATCAGATCGCTTTCGGCACGCGACGGAGGGAGGGGAAAACCCTAACGTTCCTGTGGGAATCGCCGTAAAGCCAAGAACTTGATGGGCTTCAGCGCGAGAGAACAAGACGTACCTCCGAAACAAGCGAATTCGGACAGGTTCCCAACTTTCAGAAGGACCAAGAAAAGGGCGCTGCTCCTTCTTCGACGTTTCTCTTGCCTTTTCCCAGAGAGAGAGAGAGAGAGAGAGAGAGAGAGATCAAAGTGAAGACCTTTCTTTCCACTACTTGAACGTAGGTGGAGCTGTGAAAATGTGAGGAGAAGATATTATCCATGGGCATTTTTTGTCTTTTCCGCTTTTTTTTTTTTTAAATAATAAGCGAAACAATGCCCATGGATAACAAATCGAAAATTTATTTTCCTGTTCTGATAAAAATTTCTTTTCGCCGAATTTTTGTCCGTGAACAAATCGAAAATTTATCATTTGCCGAATGTCCGTGATTGATATTATTATTTGCTTAGGAGGGCAATTTTGCATATAACCATCGGTATATTTGTGAAAAGCGAAACAAATTTGTGTTTTCTGGCCCAAAAAAAAAAAAACAAATTAGTGTTCGTGCCTTAAAAGATATTGCCTATTTTATGTTCGGCGGCTTAAGTAATAGCTAGTCGTTGAACTTACGCATCAAGTGAGTATATATATATATAGTGTCTGTACTGAGTACATTTAGATTTTTCTACAACATATTACCTGAATTGTATTATAACCATAACAAATTAGATTTATTTTGTTTAATGGAATCAACTCGAGCAATTTATTAGCCTTTTCATCTTCTTTTATTGTGTTGTTTCCTGGCATAATAAAAGAATTCGGGTATTGAATTCGTGAACTCCATGTCAGAGAAGAGAAAAATTCTCACTATGGATTTTGTTATCTATAATATTAGGTTTTGTTTTGATTGATTTTTTTTACTTCTTATGTTTTACTTAATTTAAATCTTAAAACTCGCCTACTTTGACTTTTTATTTAGTTCTAAACTCTTGAAACTTTTACAACACATCGTTTCACAATTTTTTTTAATTCATATAATATTTTAAATTTGAAAGGGAAAAAAAAAAAAGTCATATTTTGTTTTTGCTTCAGTACATACCAATAAGCCCTTCTAAAGTAAATAAGACTTCACACTTAAAAGAAATCACAACCCTTTTTTATACTCAAAGTATCTTCAATTAGTTATTTTATAGGCATTCTATCAATGAAAGAACTTGTAAATTAATAATCTTATTTTATCCCTTTCAAATTGCCTTTTATATTCAAAGTGCACTTTCGCTAGTCTTGCTTTATCGAAACTCTCTTTTCAATCAGTCCTAGATTTTTCTATTTAGCTAATTAAAAAGGAATGGCGAAATACAATTAATTAAGGGAATTATGAAATTAAATCGCAATAACATCAGGAACGTTTGTATATATGTACACTGCTAACCACATTAATGGCAAATGTAATTGAATCAAGGTCCTCGCAAATTGTTCATTGAGGAAATCCAGAATTCTGAAGACTAGATTTATGCAACAATTGCATGAACAACCTCCGATCCATCATCATCAGGCAGCTAAAAGAGTGCTGCCGACGGTTGGATCATCGCATAAGTTACAAGGCTTAATTACCTCAGTTCATGGCATGATCAAGCATGAATCGTCAAAACTAAGCAGAGTCTTCATCTGACGTTTTGCAAATCACCGTCAAGTCGACCAAATGACGCATGGTCGGCCTTCCATGGGGGCAGTTCCAGGGAGACTTGAGACCTGCCAAATGTTCAAGTATCTGCACCAAAGATGGGTCGGACAGCAAACCAATTATATCACTGTCGTTTTGTCATCAACGGTTAGCCAACAAAAGTCCCAGGTAAGACCACGTAGGAAGTTAGCAGCACAGAGGAAGCGCATTTGCGCAAGACTTTTGCATTAAATCACGCTCAATGACTATTCCAGATAGTGGAATCATCTAGCCATCCAAGGTAAATTAGCTTCGCTAGAGGGGAAAAATATCCATAAAAGGCAAAATGACCAATCACCTTTTGCATCTCACTTTTTCCGAGAGGATCTCCAATCTTGACAGAGGATCTACATGCCCGCGATGCCAGCATCGCACGAACTCTAGATGGGCATACAGAACTGACGGTGTCCGATCTGTAAGAACCAAGTATCGAGCATTCCCCTTGGCCATCAGCGAGAGTCGAGATCAGGTCTTTGACATCTGTTTACAAAGCAAATCAGCGTTCTACATCTTGAGTAGAGTAATTTCGGCTACCACAGAAGTATCTGCAGAGGTGACTTTCCTGGACAGAATGTGGAAGTCTACAGTGTAGTTGCACAATTTATCTGCTTATCAATTGATGCTCTTGGCACCATAGAGATAAGACAAGATTCTATAAGTCGTCATTATCCAGTAAGAGATGGATTTAAATTGTTATTTTATTCCAAAGTGACGTGAATGATCCGCCCTTGTTCTTTCTCTCGAGATATTTTCTTCATAATGCTTTCCGCTTGCATTCTAGAGGCACGGTTTAAATGACCAAAAAAGGTTAAGCTGCATAATTTTGACCCTTCCAAGATCTGACACAGAAGAAACCTGGCATCCTTAAATTCATTTTCAGTTTTACCTTTCATCAAATAGCATATGATTTGTTGGCCGAAATTAAGGACACGTTTAAATTTGCTTATGAAATAATTCCATGTCCTGTATGAGTGCCTAGATAGTATAGCTTTGACTTAATAGCTCAAAAGGGTTATCAGATGGATGCTCAACACAAAAGCTTGACTGAACAGTCTGTAATGACCATTGCCTTGAAAGAGGGAATCTAAAGAGGAAGTACCTTCTACTCCGAAGGTTATGTTTTTACTGAAGGGAACGGCCGTTAGTCTAAAATGGCATCCCGGTGGAGCATGTGGATCTTCTTCCAGAACAAAACCATTCTTCCTGAAGTTTAGAAGACACAAACGTCACGTCACCACCCTTACCCAAAAAAAAAACCAAAAAAAAAAAAACGTCACGTCACCATGAAATGAAACACCGCATGTTGAATGCACAACAAAGTTGTGGCATGTAGTAGAATCACCGGACATAGAATGCTCAACACAAATGAAAATGACATTTGTATTTCCACTTGCTAGTTGTCTAAGGACTTAATTATCACCCTAGAAATTAGGATAGTGGACTGCAAGTGTAGCTATGAATAATGATAAAAGACATTGTCACAGGAATGCTGTGTTGCTAGTTGTATGTGCCAACTGCATATATGAATTATTTCAATCTTGGTTCTTTTTTCTTTTCAAATTTGCCTGCTTCAGTCCAGAGAACCATCCTCAACACCCTTAATGTCTCCAAAACTTCTCTTATTACCTGAACACCTAGCATTCTGAGTACCAAGAGATTTGCTCCAAAATCGTCAGCACCGTCAAGATGGTTATGAGAAGCCATGGAATTATGAGGGAAGAAAGATCCGTAGGAACTATTTTTGGCTGACAAGTTATTATTTTCATTCTCCTGCTTTCCTCTATCACATCCTTTGTTTATTCTATCTTGAAACTGCTGGCGATTTGGTGGCAAATATGAAAATTCTAAAAACTGTGTAAAAACCAGATCATATCAAGATTGCACCTGATTGTGTCCATATGCATTGACGCTACCACTTCTTCTTCAGGAGATAACTCCAACCTTAAAGGCCTACATATACAGTTTAGAGTAAAATCAATACTTGAATTTTTTATATTCAAATAAAATGTTTCATACAAAATCTCTGAAAATAAACTTAAGCAAGTAATTCAATCCTAAAACCAAGTCCAAACTTTGCAAGTATGGTAAATACACAACCGTTTTCTGCCCAAGTAACTTACCGCTTTAACCATGGCATATAGAAAGCACAGAGTATTATTAGCACAGACATTTGCATCTACCTGATTATCATGCAAGGTCAACACAGGTATTGCCAAATGATTCAAAGAGTGTGCAGATTCAGTAGCTCTGTTAGCTCTTTGAACATGTATACTTGCACTAGCTGAACATTTTGTTAGAACATAAAGAAGTCCTACGCGTGTTGTTCAGCCGTCTTCTCTTAATAAACAAGATAAAATCTCCAGACGTAAACCATGGAATCCTGAAGCTAGGACACTAGTAGATTATTTTAGCATGCATAGTGACCTTTAACGTCAAAGCTCTAAGCCTCGAACAATGAACGTATACTCCAAACACATCTCAAGGTTGCAGCACCTAATCTCATGATACCAGGATCTCTTAACTTATCATTTTTTGGGAAAAAAGACACATCTTGGAGGAAATCCCAGGACAACATACCCGAGCAGGTTCTTCCATGTTCTCTCAACAAGTAGAAACCGACACTCAGTATTCACAACGGGGAAATGACATGATGATATTGATAGCATGAAGTTACATTAATAACTGACTCTATTCACTAAGTAAAGTCGTCTTGGAGCAGTTCTGAGAGTCAAAACTTTAAAGATAAATTTTCAGGTATGGCAAGGGAACAACAAACTGACATATCCAGCCAAAGCCAAGAGGCTGCAGAAATTGGAAAAACTTTCCCAACAAACTCTTAAAGGATAATTTAAATGCAAGATACAGTTTGCTACTAGATCAAAGTGTTCCGCAAGAAACAGAGAGCAGTAAAACCCAAAATAGAGGACCCAAATCAGTGTCTTATCTGGCCTTGCATATAAAATCCAGGCAAATCTACATTTGAAGAAGTGTAAGGTATAGGTCAGTAACTAATAAACTCAATGAAGCAAATATTAAGCTCCTCACCTAAGTAAAGGCTGTTGGTTCAAGATGGTGGAATGACAGAGACGCTCAAAATTAAACTTCTCATCAGCAGCATGCTGCAGAGAAAAGACTTGGAATCACTCATCCATCTTAGCTTAAGCGGTCGAATGAAAATTGCAGGAAAGATGCAACAAAAGCTCATCATTTGGCAAAGAAGGGCAGAAAATTTAGAAAACTGACGCAGAATTAAGCTCTGAAACAATGTTTGAATTTACCTGATCCACTATAAATAAGTCTTCATCTAACTTGCCAATGATAAAACCAACGTTGAATTGCCCCATTACCTGCAGAATGAAATACACAGATAACAGTGTTAATGTACACGAGCTGCCAAAAAACTGACATAATTGAGCAATTGACAGTAGCTAATATACTATTCAGTACGTGCGCTCAATATGTCTCCACTGGGGGTTATTGACAAGGAAGTGGCCAGTTGCCACACATGAGAAGCAAAACCTCAGTTTAGTCAAGGTGTCATGCTTCCTTATCACACAGTAAAAGGGGATCCAGAAAAGAACGACAGCCATGTCTCCCACAACACTCTGCTATCTCAGTTTACTTAAGCAAATCTAAGGGAGACACACAAGCTGATGCTCAAACATTTCTATGTTCATGACAAATATATGATTTGTGACCTGCATTCGACGAAAATCTTCTTTCTTGAAACATATTTCCAACTCCTTTGTTGCTGCAGCTAAAGCCCTTGCTTTTCGCTCCTCATTGTCTGGCTGAGAAAGCTCCAATGTTGCAGCAGCATAGCGTCTGCGAATTAGCATTGGCACCTTTTTTTATCAGAAACAGAATGAACTTTTGACTATCAGTCTTATCACAAAAGTAAAATTGCGGACCTTTTTGACTTCACACTCCTACATATATAAGCCCCTGACTGCAATCTCGAGAGCCTCTTCTGTCGTCTTGTCTGTAGCTCTTCAAAAGAAAATTGCAAAGTAGAAAACATCCTTTCACTAGGCAAAGGCATCTGAGTATCTAATGTGGATCCAGAAGCTAGAAAAGAGGTATCTGATGCACAAAGATCTTCCGCCAAATTGTCGTTGTCCTTGCTGATTAAAACTTCCTCAGCAAGAGGCAATACTTTCTCCTGATCCACTAGTATCTATAAGAGGAAGAGACCACGAAAAAAATTCAAAAACTGACAATTGAATCACTAGAAAAATACTGTTGTTAGATGAGGTGGCTACAAATTCTGGTCATGAGAGAAGGCTACAGTAAAGTATGCTTCTAGCGATTACAAAAAATGCCAACCAGTTTGCTTTGCCCGGAGAGTATAGCAGTCAGTAAAATAAAAGGGATGCATATCACCAACAATCTCTATTTATTGAGGAGATAAAACAACTAGCTAGTTACAATTCCAGCAATTACCAACTCTCTTCAATAAAGGTTGCTTTGTGTTAACCAAATAATGAATTCTGAAGCAATCAGGAAGCAATTTATGGCCTAAATTGAGTCCAGCGGGCATGACCAATCATAGTGCTCCTGAAAATTGGGTTGAACCATACACGCAGAAACAATTCCAGACTTAAGCTAACAATACCAGTGAATAGTGTTCAACTATGAATGAGACATATGAATACTCATTGTAGCCAGCACATCACTTCTCTTCTTTCCATATGGAGGGCAATTTACATAACTCATCTGCTCATTATCGTTCTTCTTTTTCATTCGTCTTAGATCCATAGCTTGTCTAAGATTCTTTTGGCCAAACACACAAATAGGACTCAAAGCATTTCATTATAGCATCCCGGCATGCCTAAAAGTCCCAAAGACATATTTTGACAAAACATGGTACAATGCTTAATGGGATCGAGTTATAGCGTGGTTCATTTTCAACCAAGGTTGTGTGAGTTTGCACTTGCTTTCGGGTGACAGGAAAACACCTAGAGAGCTTTTGTCTGGTATTGAACACAAAAGTTTACAAACTTTACAAAGTAACACAATTATGCTTGAAACTAAGTTCAATATAACAATACACTGTCACGTACCTCCTCAAGCTCTCCCTCACTGACGCTGCCATCAGAAATATCAATTTTTGCAGAGATTTCTTTCTTATGATGCTTGGAGGGCACAAACTCAATTTCTTCATCAGAAACATCAATTTGCTGATGCTTAGCTGGAGAACTTATGCCGACAGAGTGTATTTTGGAATGGTCCTTCTCCAACGGAAGATGAAGCGTGTGATTTCTTAAGACAGGCATTTCAGATAGTGCAGAAATACTGTTCTCGTGCTTTCTCTTACTTACAGTAACAAAATTTTTAAGTGATGACTGAATACAGCTTGAGCGACATTGAGAATCTCTTTGAGCAATTGGATTCTCAACTGAACCTAATAGGTTTTGAGAATTTTGTTTAACAGCGGTGCCTTTGTGGTGGGCTTTCATTGTGCTGTCACTGAAATAATTAAATTTATCAAGACTGTGAGCTCTCAGACTGAAGCCCCCACCAACTAATTTATCATCTTTATGTTTATTCAATCCTTCCAGTACAGGGGAGGCCTGGATTTCACCTTTGACTTCTCTAGGGGAAACATCTTCATCTGCAGCATGCTCAACAGCAAGATCTCTCTCATGGTCTTCCTCCAAAGCTAATTCTTTAATCAATGGATAAGATTTATCATCGGAAGGATGCATCTTCAAGCCATCCTCTTCCACTAAAGGATTCTCGACCTTGTTAACACAAAAGCTTGCATTGTTTGAGGAATAGAGCTGCTGCAAACCCTCCCTTAGGGCATGTAATATGGAGCTTTCATCAGAAAAAAATATTTTCCTTTTGTCAGGGGTTACATTAACATCACAAGCTCTTGTTGGAACAGTGAATTTCATGACTGCAACGGGATACTGCTTTGAGTTTGCACCTTTATATAACTCATTAACAAGCTTGCTTACTTTAGGCATATCAACCGGTCTTCCATTCACGAAAAAGAATTGTCTGTCTCCCAAGTTGCGTCCACTACCCTGTCCAGGCTTAGAAAGAAAACCCTCAACCGTACAATCACCTGAAACACTAATTGTCACAGGCTCTAGGCATTTCAATGTATTCATTCCAAACACTGTTATGATGTTATCTTTGAGAGAGCCACTTCCTTGTGTTTTAAGTACGACAGACTTTGCATTTCTTCCAGTTGTGTTGGTGCAAACAATCCGAACTCCTTTGGCAATAAGAGCATAGGCCTGCAAATCAAAGTTATTGAGGGAAATGCAAATTTTATAATTAATCTCCTAGGTAATTTACAAGGATGCCGAAGCTGCACCAAAGAAACAACAAAATTCCATACTTCAAATGCTAAACCGAAGAACTTGCATAGATAATGATACAGAAGAACAACACAGTGGCAGAAGTGTGATCTACTGAATCTCCCATAGGATAATCAGAGTCTAAATGCAACTTGAACCATAATCAAAAAAAAAAAAAAGCACCTAAACTAATTATACAAAGAAAACCACTCGTCGATAAAGCCTGCGAAAATCAATACTGCAGAAAAGATGCACCTTGTTTCCCACGCAAATACCTAACAAACTACTCTGCTCCAAATCAATATGTTCAGATTTATAAACAATGGTCGAACATTTATAGATATTGAGCTTGCCAATTTAGCAACAGTGTGATACTCAGCAGACGTAAAGTATGTCGCCAAAGATAATAAGAGGCGAGATGGTATTGGAGGATATTTTACCATATCGATAATAATATAATTGAATTCGTGAAGCTAATATGAAACACTCACATTCATTAAAGATATCAATTTCCCATATTCTTTACGGATATTGCGGCTAAATTCTTTGCTTCGCACTGGCAGATTCGAGAATAGCTTTTTGACAGTAACCGTTGTCCCAACTTGACGCGCTGTCTTCTTCTCAGCAATTAGCAAACCCGAGTGGTCAAAAGTCAAGTGCGTGGCGACTGACTCATCTTTCGTCCTTGTCTCGACTGTTAAGTTCCCTAAGGCACAGAGGGAGCTCAACGCCTCGCCTCTAAAGCCAAACGTCGTCAGCGACTGAAGATCCGGAAAATCGGCTAGCTTGGAGGTGTGATGTTTAAGGGCAAGAACCTGCACTGATCAAGGACTCAGCCGACATTAAGCAAAGTCTTGATAAAAGACCAGAAAAAAAAAAAGGCTAGAATCAAGCACGAAATTAGTTGCAGGAGATCCACTACATTAGGAAATAGGATTCAACTGCGCCGTTCCCCACCAAACAAATTGTGTTTTTTTTTTTTTTTGAGTAATCAGAAACTACTGTCCTGCTTTCAATAAACCGCATTCTCTTTTCTTGTTTCCTTATTCATCATCCGTTTACCCGCCCGTCCTTCTACCGATCATGATAGTGCTTTTCTGTCAAGGTTAAATCTTTGAGCAATCACATCCACGTTCAGTTCAACAATCATTGCCCTACAGTACGATGGAGATCGAGGACCAGAATGGATGCCACTCCAGCATCGACCCAGCTCAATCAACACGCCCTAACCACTCGCTCACTACTGCACAACGCGAAGAGCCCACATCCCCGACAGGCACATATAGTCCCGCCCACCCGAGGGCGGAGCAAGACGAGCAAACACTACCTTGAAGCTGCTCGGCGGAATGCCGCAACCGTTGTCGACGACCTGGAACCACTCCTGCCCGTACTCCTTGAGGGCGATCTCGACGCTGGTGGCGCCGGCGTCGAGGCTGTTCTCGACGAGCTCCTTGACGGCGGAGGAGAGGTCGAGGATCACCTGGCCGGAGCATATCCGGTGGACGGCGCTCTTGTTGATGGGCCGGATGGCGGGAGGAGGAGAAGCCCCCGGCGCCTCCGCCTCCATCGAAGGGGGGGGGGGGGGTGAAGCCCTAATCACACGAACGCCGGAGTCGCACGTCTCGCCGCCGGAGGCCGGTTAATTAGTGCGGAGATAAGGCGACAGGCGGCGATTCCGTGGGAGTTAGCAATAGAACGAACACGGGACTGAGAACACCACGTGCCGGAGAGAGCGACGGAGTCGGTGTGTACGGCGTTCGCGGCGGGTTTTGCCGCCAAAACTGGGAGGATATCCGAGCGGTGGTGAACTCGTAAATGCCTTGGGCCGGTGAGTCCATAATTGGAAAAGCATTTTGATCAGTCTTTTTTTTTTTCCTGAAAAATTATCTAAAAAGTTATTAACCTATTGCACCTTTGACAATTAAGTAATAAATTTTTTAATTTTATCAATTGAATCATAAACATTTTCACTTTTTACGAATTGAATTCATCTAAAATCGCTTACATCAACGCCGACAAGCCACGTGGACATTTTTAAATAATATTTATATATTTTTTATGATTTTTTTTCCTTCTCCCTGTTTTTTTTGGGGGGCTTTTGGAGTTAGGGCTATCAAAAAAAAAAAAATAAAAATTCAGAATATAATTAAAATATTATTTTAAAATGTTCACATCAACACCAGATAGCTAACCAACGTTCACATCAGTAATTTCCGGTAAAAATTAGTTAAATAAACTCAATTGGCAATAAATAAGACTGTTTATGACTCAATTGATAAAATTGAAAGATTATAGTAAAAAGCCTAAGGGATGAAACATACAGACAATTGGGAGTACTAGTAGTAATTCCGGCTTTAAAACACATGAAAATTGGGTTGTTTTTATGTTTATAACTTTTTGAACAATTTTCTCTTTTTTTTTTTTTTCCGTGGGACAATTATCAAAATTCTTCCCATGACTTAAACTATGTTTGTTTGAGCGAAATTTTTTTTCGCAAATTAATTTTATGGATTTTCAAGTGTTTGGTTTACTAATCAATCAATGGAAAACCATTTATGGTCAAAAGAAATATTACATGATTAAAGTGAGGAAAATGAATCCTTAACCCGAAGCATTTGCCTTTATTGTGGAGAGTACGCTTGTTTTGCTGAAAACTTTGTGATAAAAAAATATTTTCCATATAAATCATTTTCATTTGCTTGATGGTGTAAGAAAAATGATTTCCACCAAAATAAAACGCCATTTTTCCTCAATTTAAGCTTGTTGGTTTTAATCCATGAAAGACATTTTTTTGTAGATTGATTAGTTTTCCATCACCTAAACTCCAAAAAGTTCGAAAAATAATTTCCAAAAAACACAATAGTTTTCTTCAAACAAACGGACTTGTTTTCCGAAACAAACACACCCCAGTACTGATCATGTAAACTCACTGCTTAGCAATTTTTGGGGAGGCAAAGGGAGGTCCATGCACAATCACTAGAATTAGGTTTCAAATGTGAACGATATGTGCTGATTATTTTTTTTACTAAGAGTGCATTTATTTCACTGAAAATTTCAAGATAACTTTTTTGTTTGAAAATCATTTTAAAGCCAAATATTAGTTTTCATTTGTTTGATGATTTAGGAAAATTGATTTTTTTCTTGTTAGAAAGGGAATTCGTTTCCTCCAATTTAAGCTTGTTGTTTTCCGTTCATGAAAAATGTTTTTCATTAAGAAAGTCAGCTTATCAGAAACAATTCTCCTTTAAATGGGCAAAAAGATGGTGATTTGAAAAACATTTTCTTAAAAATAATTACTTATATTGTTTAAAATAATTAGTCAATGAAAATATTTTTGTTATTCATAATAGTTTATATCTAAATATTTTTGTGAATGATAGCACTAAACGTAATTTATGTGTATATATTTTCCTAATCATTCACTGTCTACGAAACAAACATAACCTATGTCCAACACATTTGGCACGTGAGTGACTCGAGCGAAATATATGGGTCTAGACGGAAATATAGATCAATCTACTAATTGCGTTTGTAAGTGATTATTTTTAACTAAAAAGAAAAATATCAAGTTACTCAACATAAGGATGAAGTGTACAAATATAATTGACTTGTAATTCCCCTTCATCGAGATGAAAATATTTATCCATTAGTGCAATCTCCGATTTTTGAGTTATTAAGCTCGTGATCATATTATCAATGCGCATTGTGCCGTATCGTATAAAACTTCCATAACATAAATCAGAGTTTTTAAGCCCGGCGATCATATTAATAACGCGCGCGCTGCTTAGTGTCGTGTCATATAAGACCCGATAACATAAATCGGACCATCAAGTCAGAAATATGGAATAGCTTCTAATTGGGGACATCTCGTCTCATCGTAACAAGATTCTGCACCAGCAACCGAAATCCCATCTTATCATCGGCCGGAAAAGACGGGAAGAAACCGATCAAACCAAACGGAACCTCGAAAGCAAACGCGACGCATGGAAAGCGACAAAAAGCTATTGGGCCGTCGCGCAACCTCCCCGTTCGCGGCGGCGGCCGGCCCGCGCTCCGCCTCGTCGAACGCCTTCGCGATCCGATCCAGCGGGACCAGCGGCAGGTAGCCCGACACCGGGTAGCCCCTCTCCGCCGCGAAGCACACCGCCCTGTTGTACTTGTCGGCCCAGTAGGCCACGGTGGGCACGGCTATCTCCGCCACGTGCGGGAAGAGCGGCAGCCGATTCAGGCGGCGCCAGGCGGCCACCGCGTACTCCGCCGCCACCGGCTCGTACTTCTCGCGCATCTCCCTGGCCGCGGGCTCCAACCTCTTGCACCCGCTCCTCGCGGCTCCCGCGAAGCCGGCGCGCTGCACCTCCGAGGCCACGGCTCGGGCTTGGCTCGACGCTTGCTTCACCAGCGACGGCACGAGGCTGTCCAGCTCGTGCACGTACTCGTCAACCTGCCAAATCAACTCGAAATCAAAACGCCAGAGCATAATCATATCCATAGCAACGTTTCTTCATCCCAAGAAAATTGCCTGCAACGTCGTCCCAGCACACGCGGCACTAACGCTATGGAAACACGAACGTAACGGGGCCACAAAACACAACGTGCACCGCAGCCTAACAGTAGTGACCTTGGAGTCGACGAAGCGGAGGATCTCGAAGGGAACGTCTTGGAACCTGTCGCAGAGCGGCCCGACGACGGCCTTGACGGTGGCCTCGACGGTCTGGACGCCCGGCCTGAGCGGACCGGCGTTGTCCTTGGCGAATTCGTAGAGAGTGGAGAAGCAGATCACCATGTAAATCACGGCCATCTGGACGAAATCCAGGTACCTGAGCCTCCTCTCATTGTACTCAACCTATATACATAGAAAAAGGAAGGAACTCACCAAAAAATTCTGCACAAAAACCGACCCGAGACCCAGATATACAATCCCATTCCGGAGTTCTAACGGGAACCGGTTGAGGTCACTCTTTAAGACGTTCGAGTTCTTCCCTTCCTTCGCGTTCGACAACATCATCGTTCGTTTCTTCGCCTCCGTTCGACTCGAGTGATCGTTTTCGAGAGATGCGTGCGAATTTGCTTCTGTGTATGGAAATCGGGAAAACTGACTTACGCTCTGGGTTTGCGTTCTGGGCTCAGGATCCGCCATTGTCGTTTCTCTAAAACCCTAACGTCCGGGGATGCTGCGAAAGAGGCCCGCGAAGAACGGCCTTGCGAAGGACGGACTTGGTTTTTTATGAAGGGGGGGGGACGATCCCCGTCGCGTAGGCGAACGATCCGACCCCGGAAAAAAGCAACGGCTCCCCAATCCGAGCCGCGCTGCCACCTGGCGCGCGGTTATTGGGGGGGGATCAGGTCACGGGGCATTCAAAACGTTGACGGCTTCCGCGCTGGCGCTGGCGATAGCGTCACCGGGGACGGGGACGGGGACGGGGACGGTCCGTGCGGGCGGGCCCCCGCTCGGGACACGTGGACGGCGATCGGTCGGGCCGCGGTGGGGACGATGGCGACGCGTGGCGTGGTGGTGCATGGGATCGGCATTGGCTGGCACGCAGGACTAGGCGAGCAGAGGGTCGGGGGGGCACGAGGTTCGAAGGAGATGGTGGGGGGGGTGGGGATCACGTTCCTCCTGCTTGCTTTATCATGGGCCGTGGGCCCTCTTCTCTGCTGCATTTATCATCACCGTAGATCGGATCACAGAGAGTATAGGGATACCGGAATCGTTTCAGTTATTTCGTAAGGTCTGGACGTGTCAGGCTACTTGCGGTCGCTTCAGAAGCATATAAACTTCATTGCCGATGTTAACGTAGCTGCCTGGTCCCGAGCAAAACCTTAAAAGCGTTTCGTCCAGAGGAGGTACACCAAGATCCTCGCGGTCCTATGGATGTTAAGTAATCAGAGGATACCCCCACGTCCTCGGAAAGAAAAAAGATGTGGGAAAATTGAGGGGAGGCATGGTGCGCGAGCGGCGTGCTTCCCGTGAAGTGTGTCCCGATTGGAGGGGACAGGCCGCTGGGAGCCTTTGCGTGGAGCTAAAAAGCCGCCTTCTTTTGGCACTATCAATTGGGGCGAAACGGACGCACCTGCGGCCCTCCATGCCCGTCATCGTTGCATGCCGGGCCGGCCGACGGCGGCGGTGACGTTTGTGGGCCGAATCGCTTTTTCGAAAGACTAGAAGCCCGATAGTTACTTATGACCGGGCCACGACGGCCCATCAGTAGCCACTCATCGGATTGGCAAAAGGGGCCCATTTTTGGGCCCAGAAGACGTAAGTTTTTCGGCGCCATTGGATCGGGCTGGCCCAGTACATTTCCAGTTCTGGGCCGGCCCAGCACGACCCATTGCGCAACCGGGGACGGCCTAGAGGGGGTCGTTTGCCATTTCTGATAGTTATGGAGACTTGCAGAAAGAACAGAAGGAAGGGAATGTGCGCATGCACGGAAGGAAAAATAGTGAGGGGGAATCAAAATGGGAGAAGGTTAAGATTGTCTATCTTTGCCTTTGTTCGTTGTCCGATTTACTAACAAAAGAAAAGAATATAAAGACAATTCGGGTCAAATCGCTGATCATTGCTCTATAATCATATGCTATTTCACGCACCGAATCACGGCATATGAACATTTTACAATGTGTTTGGGCATATAACAAGGGACCCCGCCAAATCTTAAGACACTCTATCCCTTCCTTCCCAGAGCCCTACTTGTCCTTGCCACCACCTCGCCTCAGCGCACCGTAGTTACGACGATGGTCGACTCACAAGCACACGCTCTCTCTTGATCTTTCTCTCGCACGTGCACGCACTGGTGTATAGCTAGAGTTTGATATCGACTGCGAGCCTAAAGTTACAAAGCTTGCCTTGGGCAAGTTGCTCGTGACGAGAGAGAGAGAAGCCGGTTCCGGTATTTTTGACACCTTTAACGGCAAGGACGGCCAATTCACAATAATTTGTATCATATGGAGACCGTATATACGTGATGACTATATTTAAGCGCCGTGTGCATTTAGAACGACGCTCGGAAATAAAAAAAGGTTTTCGATCGTGACTTTTGCAGACACATAGCTGATTTTGAGTTCTTATCTACTATCTGCAACCTTCGAGGCCTGAAAGGAGGCTCTGACCACCTTCAGCTCATTCAAAGTTTCAGCCTATTGAAGGTTTCAACCTACAAGTTGCCCGTGACGAGAGAGAGAGAAGTTGGTTCGGGTATTTTTGACACCCCTAAAGGCAAGGATGGCCAATTCACAACAATTTGTATCGTATGGGGACCGTATACATGTAATGACTATATTTAAGCGCCATGTGCATTTAGAGCGACACTCGGAAATAAAAAAAAAGGTTTTCGATCGTGACTTTTGCAAACGCATAGCTGATTTTGAGTTCGTATCTACTATCTGCAACCTTCGAGCCCTAAAAGGAAGCTCTGACCACCTTCAGCTCATTGAAAGTTTCAGCCTATTGAAAGTTTCTGCCTACTTTGAAAGAAATATGAGTAAATCTTAATTTTTTTTTTATTAATTCGTGGGACAAAACGTGACCGGATAGTTCTTTTTTACCCTGGCTCGAAAGTTGCACTGATCAAAGGAAAATTTACAAGTTCCTTTTTGCGAAATTAGCACCGACGGAAGTCAAAATCGATGCTTTGAAGGCCAGGAGGTCAACATTTCACTACGCCAAGGCTTTCGTTGCACGTTATCTCGCCGAAATTTCTTTCTGTTTACCAACCATGTTCTTGTGTTCATACATCTTTTTCTTTGACAGAAGGGATGTTGCAGAAAATACGTGCTGTCCATATCTCCAGCCGACATCTCTCCTCATGGGGCTCTCCTATTCCCCAGAAGTCATGTAGGAATTGCACGATCAACATATTCATGATTCGAAATTAGCACACAAATTAGAATGGAACCTGAAAATTAATTAGATGCATGAGAACATGGAACAGGCACGTAGGTGTGTCGATCCTTAACGAGAGCGACATTACAGCATTGGCAGAACAGATAGACAGATAGAGTGAGTCGATTAAGCAGAGGGAACCGAGAAGATTTGAAGTAGTTCTAGCTAGATCGATGGTGGGTTCGTTTCGCTTAGCTGCGGCACTGCGTCACGGCGGAGCACGAGCGGCTGTAAGGGTTGGACTGCGCGCCGGGCTGGCAGTTGTAGTAGGAGGCGCCCCGCTGCGAGCACGGCACCGTGTTCCGCTGCAGCGCCCCGTAGCTTATGTACTGCGTCGTCGCCAGCACCCGCCGGTTCACCTCCGTGTCCATGTCGAACTCGCCGTTCTGCTCGGCCATGCACTCCGCGATCGACCCCTCGCACCGGCCCGCCCCGGAGGCGGCGGCGGCGGCGGACATCCAGGTGAGCCCGTCGATGCCGCCGGCCGAGGCGGCGGACGTGGAGATGGCGGCGGCGATGAGCGAGGCGAGGAAGAGGGCGTGGAAAGTGAGGAGAGAAGAAGAGGCCATTTGTGATCGTTGGGCCTGGCGTTGGTTTTGGCTTTGGTTTGATTGATGGTGATTCTTTTATATAATTCCGTTTGGTATTGGTACGCGAGACTTTTGGTGCATTGGACAAGAAACGAGATTAAAATATGGTTTTAATTAATCTCATTAAGGACACTTTTTTTTTTATCATAATCACGAAAGTGCCACTTCACATGCACCCCGTATACTGCCGTCTCATTCCATTTCGCGATAGCATTTCATTAATTTTGGATTTCGTTTGTTTCGCGAAAAATGATTGATTTAAAAAAAATTGACCGTTCGTATCGTTTGAAATAATTTAGTTAATGAAAAAAATATTTTCTTTATCGACAACAATGTTTATCTAAATATTTTCGTGGACGATGAATCTATTTTTAGTTTATTCATTTTATGAATCTATTTTTAGAAAAGTTTATTCATTTTCCGGGAAATAAATGGAGCCTTGATGATATTTGATTTTACATGAATATAAACACAGGCTTAATACGAGTTATTTAAAAAAAAAAGAATTTTCAAATTTTAAATGGGTATTCAAATGAGCGGGAAGCTCTTTATAAAAAGAAAGCCAATTTACTTCAGTAAATAATCCTTAAACCTTTTGGCATGTCGAATTAGTACATACATTAGAAATTCTTGGTAATTCTCGACATTAGTAGAAAAAGAAATACTTGTACAATATCATACACGATACACTTACCATGCCGGCATGCACTAATACGAATCTTCAAGGTAACTTGCCAAGAAGAAAACATCAATAGCGACCACAATCCTGCCTCCTTGTATTTTGGTCTTCATTTCTGCATGGCCTATTTTTTGGGAGGTAAGTATCAATTACTCAAGTGATCTGAGACTATTTGTCACGGGCCGACAGATTCTTGATTGTGAAATAACCCGTGTGGCACTTGGTGAGTAGAGAACATTGGGCCAACCTTTCTTCTATAATTGTTCCTAAAAACAGTATAATGATTACTATTCTCGTATCGAATTGTACCATATTCAATTTAGCTGGGTCATAAAGTCCCTCAAGTGAGACACGTAGAACACTTCGGCATGACGATTGGTTTCGGCCTGCCATGGCCTCATCAGGAGAGTAGGATCGACTCCTGACCAGTTTGTGAACTCGCCTTTAGAGTTCCTCAAGAGATACAATCGTTCTATCCCATAACTTTTAGCACAATCCCCCCCGATGTCACTCTAGTAGACCAATTGTATCATCCTCTCAGCCTTGCTCGCTCTTCACTCCGACGCCACAAAACTCCATTCACAAGGACACAAGAGTACAAGAGAATTCAGACCACGACACATAACCCTCTCTTCCCTAACCTCGAGCAGTGGTTTAATAAAAGACCCGGCAATTCCATCCTTTTTCCCTAATAATCTAAGTGGAAAAAACATCAATCAGGTCTGGTTACCGTTGGAATTTTTAAAATTCAGCCATGCTTTCATCTAATAATTTAAATCTTCAGGATAATTGACAATGATTTCACAAAACCTTCAAATGATACGAGAAACATGAGGCCTTAAGTCGAAAGAGATTTTATAAAATTTTGCGCTTGCTTCACATAAACCATGTATCGCTGCTGTACGCTCACATAGTGGTGGCCCAGTCGAGGACTCGACATGCTCAGGCGTCCTAAGCCGAGCTTTCAGGTTCGAATCGAAACGCTACCCATTGGCGCGCCGAAATTTTCCTCGATTGATCGAGAAGCGCGTCCCACGGAGGGCAAGCGGGGGCCTCCGGCAGCAAATTAACTTACCAAGCGAAAAAATAAATAAAGAAAAAACAAAAATAAAGACGATTAGAGGCACTTCAATATTACTACTAATTTATATAATTTCCTAAAATGCTACGCAAAGAAGGAAGAGGTGGTGGGGGTGGCAATGATGTAATTATGGGGGAGATTAATGGCTCCTTTCGCAAGAGCGCATTCAGTTGACCATTAGCCAAGGGGTGGTGGGCGACGGCGGTTCGAGGGGGTTAGTCCAACCACCGTCGTCGTCAGTTCGGCTGTCTTCATCTTTGCACTCCCTTTCACAAATCATTCACAAGGCCAGTTCCAACTTCGAAAACAAATTTTTAAAAAAAAAACATTATAAATATAAATATATATATATATATATATCTCTTTTCGTTGCGATCCAAACTATCTAACTCTTACCCTTAGGTGAGTATTTTTTATGGGTCCTCCAATCGCGATGTAGTTTAGATTTGCAAATCCTCTTGTTTTTCTCTTTTTCGGAAACCCCGAGTACTTGAATCGGTCAAGAAAACCCGGTAATCCTTTTTTTTTTTTTATTTTGGTAAGTGACGTTGAGCACCGGAAGTGATTACTCAAACAATTAGGTCATATTCAATACTCAATCGAGATCGGGCAACAACAATTTCATGGATTAAACATTATTTTCGTGCGTCTACTTTTAGGTAGGTTTTTGAACAAGTCCATCGCGTTTGTTTCTCAGCACCCAACCCACCGCGTTTGAATTGGCAACGAGTGTCCTCTAGAAGATGGGATCGGTGCATGACGATACGAGTCCATGAGAATTTAAATAAAAATGACCATTTCGAAGTCAATATTAAGAAATTAAAAGTGCATTGCTTTGGCACTGTTGATTTTACTAACTATAGTTTGCTTTTTTACGGTGGCTAAATGTTCAATGAAAAAGAACATAATCGGGCTTTTTTCGTAAAAGAAAGCACGACATGTTTTTAGCCAAAGTTTAGTTTTCGGTGCTCATAATACACCAATTTACTCCGTGTTGGGATCACATGTTATCCGTGTATAGAGTCTAACGTAATATAAAAGCAAAAAGCTTCGAAGATTATTCATCGTGGGATTTTCGAACTTAGAAATGAACACAGACATAATGTAATCATTTCTGACGGAAAAAGTACAAAAAAGTCTTAAATCTATTGCATTGGTACAAATTCAGTCATAAACCTCTCAATTAGACCAATTTACTCACAAACCTTTTCATATTAGTACTAATTCAGTCTATCCGGTCAATTTAGATCGAAAATCACTGATATGGATACCAGTTGTCCTACATGGCACGGCGGCGGACGATTGGGCCGATCATAGGAGGGTCGATATGGATACTGGGTTTCTTACATGATGTGGAATTTTTAAATGATTATTTTGAATTTTTAATATTTTTTTCTCCTTTTTTTTCTTCCTTCTCCTTTCTTGGTCCTGTGGCCAGTCGTCGGTTGTGGACCGACCATAGGCGAGGGTCGATAGGGCATCGTAGTCCTCGCCGACTCTGGCAAGGATTGGACCCTCGTGGCCTGGGTGAGGACGGCCCTCGCTAGATCTAGCGAGGGTTGGACCCTCGCGGCCGGTTGCCTATGGTCGATCACCAGCCATGGTCAAGAACCAGCCACAGGCCTAGAAAGGAAAAAATAAGAAAGAAAGAAAAAAAAGGATAAAATATTCTAAAAAATTAAAAATATTATTAAAAATTATCCACATAAATACCGGCCACATAGGACAGCCGGTGTCCACGTTAGCAATTTTTGACCTAAATTGGCCGGATGGACTGAATTGGTACCAATATGAAAAGGTTTAGGACTGAATTGGTACAAATGTAATATATTTAAGATTTTTTTGGTACTTTTTCTGATTTCTCACGTTATCACGTTATCACTTTACTTTATTTATTATATCAATCATGTCGCCTCAAGAGTTATAAATTATTTTATTTTTAAAGCAAAAAAAAAACTCACCAATATTAGCACTTGATTTTTAACTTGATTGGACCATGATAAAGCATAGGGAGTAAGTAGGAGGGAAGAAGAAAAGTACAAGCGTGTGATTTTAAATTGGGAAAAACTATAAATAAAAAAGTAAGTAAAGTGTGATGATGAAAGAAACTTTATTAAAGGATTCACTCAAGCTTTCTAACACGCTACGAAGAATAATGTATTGCCTATGGCAAAAGAAAAGAAAAGAACAAGAACAAGAAAGTCATTTACTATGTTACGTATGCGTTCAGGAAAATCATTTACGCCATTAAGCATAACTTCTATGATTTCAAATTTATTTAACTGTTATATGAAATTATCAACCTAAATTAAAGTGACTTAATAACTTTTATTTCCCTTGATTCGAGACCCTTAACAATTTCACAACTCTTTTCAGAGATTACTAACTTAACTTAATACAACTCATGAACTTTTTTTTCCATCGAGCTGCCACATAGCATTCGGTTATCAACTTTCATTTAAGTTATTTATCAATGTTAATTTAGTTTTTTTTAACGATTTGCAATTACCAATTTTTTCTATCGTTTACAAACTTTTATTCGCACATCTTAGTAATGCCTTAAATTTAGCAACTCCTTTTTATAAATTACTAACCTAAATTAGAGGAACTCATCAACTTTTCTCCGGTGAATTACCAACTAGTTTTATGTAACCAAGGAAAACAAATGGGGGATTGATTATTTTGTCGATTAGGAACCCTTTTAAGAGGCGAATTGAGGGTTCAAGAGATGCATCTCTTTCGATTGTCATAATGCTCCAATGTCCAAGAAGCATCATTGAATAACTTAGCATATACTATAAGATGGCAGGTGTACGTTTCAAGCTCATTCTTTGATGATCGATCCCCCCCTTATTGGGTCTATCAAAGTTCTTAGTATCTCGCGCCTTTTTGAGCCCTTTTTCACGTGCCAAAGCCACCTCTTCTTTTTTCCATACCGTCGATTTGCATGGAAAGCCACACTAGCATTGAATTATCGAGCTAAACTATTATGTATGTATAATTTTATACTCGGTGCAAATTTTCTCGCAGCAATATATGTTAAAATTGGCGCCGGGATGACTAAGGATACTGTACTCTCTTGATCACTCACGAACCCCAAGAATCCATCAAAAGAAATAGGGAGAACATCATAGAGAAAAAGGAAAAATTCTCTGGAAGATTAAATTAGCCAATTGTCAAAAGGTTTAGGACTAAATTGAAAAATAATCAAACGATTTATGACTAAATTGGCTTAATTAAAAAGTTTATGACTGAAATGATTGCCGTACAATAGGTTCGGGACTTTTTTTGACGATTCTTCCTTTTTTGCAACTATATCTATAAGAACTATGGTGTAACAAGTTAAGATATGAAGCTAGCAAGTAGTGCCCCCACCGTTACTCCAGAAAAAAAGAGACATATCAAGTTTTCATGCTCGATCACCTTAGATATGTTAGCCTTAGGGCCTAACGTATATCTATTCACACTTGGAACTGATCGATTATGAGTTGAATCAGGACTTGAATCCGACCTTTGTGAAACTCATGCCCAACGGTAAGGTCGACTTCAAGACTAGCAATGTTGGACTCAATCTCCATTCCTAGGAAACAGGGCAAAAATACGAACTACAGGGAAAATACCCAAGTACGACACATCGTAGGCGCTTGATTTGCATGTCGGCACGAAACGGCGTGTTTCACTATGTGCGCACCGTTTGAATTGTTAATCAAAAGTTCAAATATTTTAACGATGGCACGGACGTTAAGAGAATATGACGCATTAACACAAAATTTCGAGGCTTTAGAAAGGTCATGTCGAAGCTAAATCAGTGGCCCAGTTTGGCCTCAGGTGAGCCACTTGTCAAAATCTGTCCATTTGAAAAGTTCTAAACCGGCTGGGCTCGACTTTGACAAAATGTTGGCCGCTTGCTGGACTTGTCGAGCCCGTAGGCTCATGATGTCAATGTTTTCGAGCCCAATTGGCTAATTCAACGGGTCAAACCTCAACCTGCCGATGTCAATACATACTTTACCATCAGTTAATTCTTGTTTCAAAAACCAGTGAGCAAAACTCAGATAGATAAGTTAGTTTCCAGCACCAAAAAATTTAGCCACTTTGAGCAACGATCGATGGCCTCCTCTACGCATTATCATAGTACTGCCTGCAATCACTGTACATAAAAAAATGTTCGATTTGAGACTTTGAGCCGTAGCTACTAAGTTAAATCCCAGACATCAAGGTTAGGGGTGATCGATTCTAGGGTGGGCGGTTCCCACCCTGGAACTGGGAATCGCCCGTTTGTTCCATGGAACCGGTCGAAATGTCTCTAACAAATTCATCCAATTCATTTGTTTTACCTTCCTTTGTCGTGATCTGTTTGTGTGTGTATGTTTTTATTTCTTAGCAAGGGTGACTTTGGAAAGAGTCTATTTGAAAGGTTGGGTTCTCTAGGTCATCTAAGGCACCTTATCAATATCTAGTACTTACACTTTCCAACATCAACCTTTTACAAAAATCAAATTCAAAATGGGCCGAATGTTACTAGCAAGAGTTATAGAAAATGTCATTTGCCGTGGCCGATGTTTGGCCCTACTCTTTCATAAATATTTTTAATGGAAGAGAAGAAGGTGGAGATGATCGACTTAGCCTTAGAAACTATGTTGTGGTAGGAGTTGTCTCGATAAATTTGAGGACTCTACATGGAAACCGCGAGATGAGTGAGGCAAGAGAAGGAGAGAGACGAAGATGAAACTAGGGTTTTGATATGAAAGAAAACATAGAAATAAATAAATATATATGGATGTACCAGTCCGGTTCGGGTGGGTGGTTTCATATTTGGAACCGGATCGGTATTCACCGGTTCCAATGAATTGAAACCAGGAATTGGACTGATGCCCATGGGAACCGCTTGTTTTGGACCAGTCTGGTTTTGTTTTGAGTGGTCCAGGCAGTTTCCGATTTTTTTGTACACCCCTAATTAAGGTCTAAATTTGGCAATCTCATCATTGCAATTTTGCTCACATGTCAATAGCTCGTAACTCTATCCACACGAGGCAGCAATCTAGTGTAACTCAAACTTACAGTCTTGTAAATGATAGGTGAACTATAATCGTTGAGCCAACCATGTTCAATAGTTAGTTTTTAGTCATAACAGAGTCTTCCCGTCAATTTCTATAATTTGAACACCATAAAAAGACACCAAACGGTTTCTTCATTTACTCAATTGATACATATGATATATCAAGATAAGCCGCTCATACTATAATTAACAAGAATGACTTACCTTCGGAGGGTTTGCCCTACCGGAGTATCAATCATGTCACCTTAAAAGAAAAAAAGAAAAGAAAAACCGACAACCATCGTGAAAAAGCTTCACAAGTTTGATCTGTATCAGTACAACATGGAAAAAATTTGTTGATTTAGGTTATGAGGAAATTGGGGCGTGATCCTCTCGAAACGATCTGTACACAATAAAATCATGGGCAATTCATATAATCGTGATATCCAAAGGCATGCAACAAGTTATTGACTTCATAAAGCACATGGCTCTTCCACGAGTGTGGCTGGCTGTGCATCTCCTATTGGCGCTTTGTTTCATTTTTCAAACTCACCCCATCAATGTTCAAAAGGTTGTCCCCCTTATGCACTAAAGCCTGGATGCTCCCCACGCAAGCTTCGCCTTTTTCTGCTCGTTTTGTTCTGGTTCAATAATGTGTGTTTTTTTAGTACATATGTGGGGAAGAAATAGTGGAGAACCTTTTATGAGCTCGTTCGCTTTTCCTTCTTGAAATGATTCAAGGAAGAAATTAAGGAAAGGTCACAAAAAGGCGAAAATATTCGGTGGTTCACGTGATAGGCTGACGAGGTGTGCATACATGTATTGAGATCCAATAGAAAAATTAACACGTGTTCCTGACGTGGTAATCAATGGAAAAAAAAATTAAAAATCAACTTTTCCTTTTTATTTTTTCGTCTCTCTGGTCCCTCCACCATCCTCAGCCACCTCTTCCATCCATAGTCACTGGTGGTGTCGCCGGCGCTGCGCCCAATCCGTCCACTGCTACGCGTCCATGGCTGAGCCAACCCTTCGACCGCTCGCAGTCGCTGTCGTCCATGGCCAAGCCACCCAATTCGTTGCAGATAGTCCGTTCGCTTCACCAGGAACAGGGACGAAAAGGAAAAGAAAAGATGCCAGCAACGACAGGAGCTCGTCCCATTCACTGACGGCAACGAATGCGACCAACGAAGTCCAGATTTGGTCAGCCACATGTATTTGGCGGAATTCGATACGCGACAACGAAGGCCGAGGGAGGGAACATGCTGCTGGGTGTAGCGGCCACGGCGGCTGTGCTCAAGGAAGGGGATGGTGGCGAGTTGGGCGATGGACACGGATTTTAGATCTGGTGATGGATGATCCCTGCCGTGAGCGACAATGATGAAGGGGGTTGGCTTGACCATGGGTCATGGCTTTAGATTTGGCGACGGACAAGCATGGCCACGAGCGAGAGCAGAGAAGGTGGCTCTGTTTGTTTGTGAGTTGCGGCGACGGCGGAGGGATGGCTCGGCCGTGGACCTCTGGACGACTGCAGATGGTGGAGGAAGGAGAGAGAGAGAAAAAAAATAGGAAGGTTGATTTTTAATTTTTTTATTCGATTGCCAAGTCAGGGACACGTGTTAATTTTTTATTAGATTTTGGTACATATATGAATATCGTGTCAATCTATGACACGGTACTTTGCAACCCTTCAAATATTTTCTCGAAAGGCTCCTATCGTGCATAGATAAGAACCATTTGAATTTTCCTTTGTGTTTTTATTTTTTTTCGGTTTCTTGTTTCTGTGGGCTTCTCTTCAGACCCTTTTGCTTCTCTTCCCAAATTGGTAAAAGAAAAAACAAGTCAATATAAAAAACTTTGAAAAAAATTGTAAAAGACACCACTATATGTGGACGTTTGTGTATCTTAAAGGACTCTGTGGATACGACATGAAATGAAGTCTTAAGTTTGCATCTCATCAAGAAAGAAACAAACGAGGGGTAATGATATCCCAAGGCCCATGTACGATCACTCATCATGCAATCGAGCACCTGAGATTTTTTTCATCAATTGAAGTATGTCTACTTTTCACACATGTACAGCGGACTTACATGTTTAAAATTTTTTTTTTTTTCCTTAAGGTTTTATTTTCATTTTTCTAATTTTTTGTGAATTTTTTTTTTCTTAGAGTTTAGTTTACATTTTATTACTTTTTTTTAAAGAAAAAATAACAAAAATATATATCAAATAGTCGTCCACAATAGTTATCATCCACCGACTGGCCGTCGGTTCCACTTTTATCGTCTTTATCGTCAATGTTGGCCCCAAACTTCGGGCCACTATCCTCCACCCCTAGTAATGATATCCCAAGGGCCCGTGTACGATCACTCATCATGCAATCGAGCACCTGAGATTTTTTTTTTTCATCAATTGAAGGTCTACTTTTCACATGTACACATGATAAAATTTTTCCTTTTTATTTTCCTTTTCTTTTTGTCTTTTTTTTTTCCTTACACTTCTTTCTTGATCCGTATATGATGATATCACGTCCACAACAGTTATCATCCACCTCTGGCCGTCACCACTGTTATCGTCTTTATCGTCAATGTTGGCCCCCGACTTGGCCACTATCCTCCATTAGGCTCTCTCTCTCGCTCTCTCTCTCTCTCTCTAACCCTAGGCAGTGGTTGCAATTGGGATTCAGGGTCACGCAAACTTAAATGCGATATGCGACCTCTAGATATGAGGAGAGAGAAAGGTTGTGCAGAGAGAGAGAGAGTAGAGATCTCCATTAGAGAGAGAGAGAGAGAGGGGGGAGGTGGGTTTGCAATGATGAGGCTACATCCGTTTTCATTGATAATGAATTATATAGTTGGCGAGTTTCGACTAGCCTTACTGGAGAGACACATACAGATAGGGCTTATGGCACAAAGCATAGCTCATGGCAAGGTTGATCCTTGCTATATGCATCTCCAAAGGAGCACGTTGAGGGTGGGGGAAGGCTATTGAAAAGGGCAACATGCGACGACGCCCTCAGCTGAGTATGGCAAGTCATTGGACACCACCTATACTTGGAAGGGGTCGTCGAACCCTCTTCAAGGACACGTCCAACACTTCTTGGCCCTTTCTCTCTCACTATATTTCTTCCTTATATTATCTTTCTTTCAAAATATTTCGGTTGAAAGCAATCATCTAAAAAAATTAGATTTATTAAATAACGGAGCCTACATTATCAAAGCACGACCAATGAGTCTTATAATAACTGTCTTAACCATTCTCTACTTAATAACATTATTTCGACGCCGAGGAAAACCCAAATAGAGGATAAGCATGATGGAATAGAAGCCCTTCTCCAAAGTACGTTCCGGTCCGGACATGATCATTGTACGGCCTGTGAGCATGGATTAAGCACATAGTGAAATACGACATTTCATGTGGGTAAGAAACACATCATGACTCGAGCATTCTTTTCCACACACACACTCTCTCTCTGCTCCCCCAACTTTCTTTTGCCCTCTGAAAATCCAAGGCCTGCCATGAAAAAAGCTCTCTCCTTTTGTCTCCCATTACCCCAAAGCTTCCCAAGAATGGGAAAAAGACAATCGAAGCAGTATTTGGTTTGTCTTGCTACTATGGTCCCGCGTGGAAATAATGAGCATGAAGGACCTGTCTGAAAGGTGAGCTAGGGTTTTGACTCATGTGCCAAGAGAGCCAGAGTATCCTAACCCAGAAACTTCGTTGCAATCAACAAGTAGATTCACTTTAGGCCCCCACAAGGGTGAAGTCATGCCATTGCATTTTGTCGTGGGATTCTTGTTTTGTTTCTCGAGCAAGTGACCTCGAGACGGATGAAGCTAGGATATAGAAATGTGTATACTTAATGGAACATGTTTTGGATGAGGACATGTGCATTGAATGTTAACACGAGCAACTTTGTACGTTGGTTGATATAAGTGCCCCGAGTAATGGAGTATCTACATGTCATCGGTACTTATGTTAGTAAATCAAGTTTTTTGGGTATATTTAGAGGGCGGTGAAAGAAAAGGGTTTCCCTAACGATGTAGGAGGACTAAAATGTATGTAAAGGTGTTGTCTGGGGCAAAATAAAACATACATGGCGTTGAGAAGATGCTCGTACTCGTCTATGTTGGCCATTGTCCTCGTGACACATACTCGAACACGATAAAATGATGAGTCGATTGTGGTATAGAATGGCAAATTGTACATTCTCAGGTACGATTTTAGTGCTTGTCCATAGAGTGTAAGGTTATGTCACCAAAGGAGAGAAGATCAGGAAAGGAAGAAAAGAGGACAAAGCATGCATGCATCATCACGAATCTGAAAGAAAAAGCAAAGTAAAAAGGAAGGATTGCAAATGGATGCGGCGATCGACCACCAACCTTCCCTTAAAAGATGTGTTAAAGATTTGATTTTTATTCTAGTTTCATGTGCCTGATCTCATTCCGGATAAGGTACGGCTTTTATTCTTTTGTTGTTTAAATGTATGTCATTGCAGTTCCATCCAGCATCTTGAATCCGATCCGAAGGCCAAAATCATTTCTCTTTCTCCACTACCACCCCTTTTGATCAAAAGTAATCCTAGGAATAAATAAATTAATTCATAAAATTACCTTATAAAGTGACATAATACATTACAATTAATGGATAAAATTTAGACAAGAAAGCGTCACCATTACTTTGCCAACCAATCATCTTCCGCTAATATGGTTCCTTACAAATATACCTCCATGCAAAATGCTGTCGCTTGAATGACCTCTTGATACCTCCAACTAGGTTTTAAATTTGACATTGAAATGAAGGATTTAGGGTTTCTCTGTACTTTTAGTTTAAATTTAAAATATGCTTCAATTACAAATCGAGGATGTACTTAGGACTCGCTTGGTTCGACTTTGGGGGAATGCAAATACCTTTGGGTTAAAGGGGTTTTACGAAATGCAAGTAGTGTTTGGTAAGTGTTTTTTAAAATCAACTTGGGCTAAAGGATTTTTGTTAATATTTTTTTTTTTAAAAAAAGCTCCAGTGGAGTTTAACATCCGGCCACCGCCGTTGGCCAGATTGGGTTGCCGGCCAACCACTGACGGCTAGATCTAGTCGCCGGCCACCGCCACCTGGGGTCGCGTGATCCCGACGACCGATGCCTAGGGTATGGGTCTCGCGACCCAGGCCAAGCGTCGCTTGGGTCGTGTGACCCAAGCGATGCTCGAGGTCTGGCAACCCTAGGCAGTGGTCGCCAGAATCGCGTGACCCCTAGGCGGTGGTCACCGGGGTCGGGCTAGCCCTCAGGCGGCGTCGTTGGCCGCCGGACCTGCCTCTGGGGAAGATGAGCAGTCGTGATGAACAGTGCAAGTTGCATTCCGAAAATGCAACTTTCCAAAGCACCTCCACTCTTGCATTGGCCAAAAGTCCCTTAGAGAGCATTCCAAATGCAATTACATCTCCCCAAAGTGAGTAAAAAAAGTTGTCAAACACCATTTGCATTTGGCCAAGGGACTTTAGAGCCCAAATGAGCATTCCAAATGCTGAATCAAATGGGGCCATTCCACTTATGTTATGTATCTCAGTACAAGAAACTGCATAAAGCAAAAGTTTAAGGGAAAGAAGGGACAATGACATAAATGATCCATGCATTTTTGGTTTAATGTGCAATATGGTCCCTAAATTTTTAATTTGTTCAATATGATCATTAACCTTTTGGTATATGTTTAAACTAGTCCCTGCACTATATAAAAATGTTCAATGTTGTCCCTAAACTTAAATTAATGGAATGGCAAAATTGAACATTTTCATATAGTTTATGGACTAGTTTGAATATATACAAAAATTTCAGAGACCATATTAAATAAATTAAAAGTTCATGAATCACATTGAACATTTTCGTATAGTCCAGTGACATGGACTACATTGAACAAATAAAAAATTTATGGACCACATTATACATTAGATTAAAGTTCATGAATTGTTTATATCATATTCCAGGGAAAGAAAGTACATGGAATATATTTTGTTAATGTTGAGACCGAGAATGATATTCTACCACCCAAGATCTTGTACATACTATTGGTATTTTAGCATTACCCTTAGTTTTAACAAACATACATACTCATTTTTAGGGAAAATTTTCTTTTGTAGATTCCTCCTCCACACGATAGATTTGATCTGATATTCGACAATATTATTGCATCCAAAGCAAATTTTAGCAATCTCTAGTTGCAAGAAGCATGTGTGTTTCCGACAAGTTTTATAGTCTAGGCTTCCCAGTGAGGAAGTGATATCAGCAACAACATATTGCTCCAACTTGGTGACTGTGATGTGCAGGAGGTGACAAACAGAGAGACAAGAAAATCCAACCCAAGATTCATAATGAAAAGACTAATGAGCATACTAAAAATTATCCACAAGATTAACGTACGTACTAAGCAACGCGACAGATCATGAGTGAGCGTTTGAATATGCGGGTCGTATTCAATACCCAGCGAGAGCCTGTCATATTCATTTTATATGCCGACTTCGTGGATCAGTTTCTGTATAATCTAGTATTATTCGAATGTATATGAATCTTTTTCTCACTATATATAGTGCTGCTCTCCGCAACTATTCATGTAGAGTGATCTACCTCATTGGGTTTTCTCCTCTACATATCACCGCTTGTTTTGCTCTCCATATCTTCTCTGTTACGCAAGAAAATGGATGGCAAGAAATTGGAATACAAAGGAGAGGCTGCACTGAAAGAGATAGAGAGGCTCACATCTGAGGCTGACATTGTCCAGCAAAACATTCTGAAGGAGATCTTATTGCAAAACCAGAAAACTGAGTACTTGAGCAAGTACTTGAGAGGGTCAGCACTGGACACTCGTGAATTCAAGAAGTCGGTCCCTGTGATCACTTACAGGGCCATTCAACCTTACATTACAAGAATTGCTCATGGTGAAGGTTCCTCTCTAATTACAGGAAAACCCATCACTGAAATGTTATGCAGGTCTCTCTCTACTATTTGTCTCAGCTCTAGTTACTTATTTTTCTCTGATTTAAATTGTTTTTTAGCTAATCAATGATTAAAAGAATGTCCTTGTGTAATTTTGTAGCTCAGGGACTTCTGCTGGAGAGCCCAAGATGATGCCATCAATTGAGGAGGACATTGACCGAAGAACCTTTCTTTATAATCTCATCATGCCCATTATGAGCCAGTTAATTAATATGATTTTCCTTTTCCCTCCTCTTTTTGCATTCTTCAAGTTGAAGTATAGGAATAACGACCCTAATTACCATAGTTGTCGAGCATGTGTAAGTATGCTTTATATTTTTGCCTTGCATACATGACATGGAAATTCAAATGTTAGGTATCTCACGGGGCTCGACGAGGGCAAGGCCATGTACTTCTACTTCGTCAAGGCGGAGAGGTCCACCCCGTGCGGCTTGCCCGCCCGGACCGTGCTCACAAGCTACTACAAGAGCAAGCACTTCAAGTTCCGGGCCCCCGACGCGTACCATGACTTCACGAGCCTATATGCGGCCATCCTGTGTGATGACGGCGACCAGAGCATGTACTGCCAGCTCCTGTCAGGTCTTGTCCACCGGCGCCAGGTCCTGCGCCTCGGCGCGGTCTTCGCATCCGCGTTCCTTCGCGACCGTATCGTTCCTTGAGAGCAACTGGGGCCACATGTGCGACGACATAGCCACCGGCCGCCTAGACCCCTTTATCACTGACCCCGAGTGCCGATCCTCCATGTTGAGCATACTGCAGTCACCGAACCCTACCCTCGCAGCAGAGATTCAGGAAATTTGCGGCTGCCCATCGTGGAAGGGGATATTGTGCCGGCTTTGGCCTAGGGCGAAGTACATAGAGGCTGTCGTGACGGGGTCGATGGCGCAATACATACCGGCCCTCGAGTACTACAGCGAGGGGAAGCTGCCGTTGGTGTGCACGATGTACGCCTCGTCGGAGTGCTACTTCGGGGTCAACTTGCAGCCGCTGTGCGATCCGCGCGACGTCGCGTTTACGCTCCTCCCCAACATGGGCTACTTCGAGTTCATCCCCTTGGGAGGGAATGGGACGCTGGTGATGGACATTGACGAGGACGAGGAAGTGTCCGGTCGCAAGCTCGTGGACTTGGTTAATGTCCGGGTCGGGTGCTATTATGAGCTCGTGGTCACTACATTTGCTGGTGAGCATAATCTTTTAACTTTAGTCCCATGTTTGTGGGATCATATCATGTTTATCTTCTAGGAATGTGAATCACTTCGTCCTGATGCTGACTCATTATCCTTTTGTCGAAGAGTAGTGCACTCTTGTCTTGCGAAAGGATATAGTGTTATCAATCACTTCTGTGAATCCATCTTTATCCTCTAGCATTACTTCACAGATAATCTCGATAATCACGCTAATCTCGTATTAACGCAAATTCCTTTGTTTTATGTGAGTTCCTTGTCGATAATGCTGAGGTGGGAATGAGAGAGAATTTCCTTTGGTTTCAGAAGCTGGTCCATATTCGAATGCTATCTTTAAAATGGGTTATGGAACGGCATTTAGTTTTTTTTTTAGAAAAATCATATACACGGGATAAGTACACCGAGAAAATATCACAATGTTTTCTCATATTTTATTTTCATATCAATTTGTATCTTGAGTTTTGAAAGCCTACAATTAGCATCCCAAGTCGTATCGAATAGTCCTATTACAAATTTACCGTTTTCCTTCCAATTTTGTCTCTCCCACCATTTCAAATCCCCCGCGATGAAAAACACATTTACCCAAAACTCGGCCAACCACCCGCTGCTCAGCCCTTCTCCTCCAAGTGCTGCCAACCGCCACCCTGGCTAAGCCGCAAGCCATCATCAACTAGGCTAGCGTTGATCTTGACCCAGATCCGATTGAGCTCCGTTGGCATCCAGCTTGACTCAAATCTATTGGGTTGGTCCCAGATTTGTCAAGCTCGATGTTGGCGAAGCTCGTGTGGAGCTCGACCCTTGGTCGGTGAGGGCGAGGCGTAGGTTGGGATTGAGCCGGGGTGGGAGAGAGCAAAGGCGAGAGAAAGAGGGGAAGGGCAAATGACATAAAGTTTGGATGAATTTGTGAATTTTTAAAAATTCAGGATGAAAATTAATATATGAACCTTACCAAAAAAAAAAAATTAATATATGAATGAAAAGTGGGAGATAATTTGAAATATACTTTAGTCCTTTTATTCGGAATAAAATTGGTTCTTAATAAATTAGTAAAGACTGCACCTTAATTAATAGAATAAAAAATTTATACGATTCAAAACAATACCCTTCTTTCTTTAATCTCAATCCAGGAAATGCTATTTTTCTTTCTCTGGTTTTTAATGTTTGCTTGAAGTGAGTGGAAGGAGGAGGATCAATATGGATGTATTTTTTTTTTTTTTTTCACTCCATAGCTCAATGAAGGTACAATTGATCAATCTAATGATTTGAAAATTGATTTGGCTTGTTCGTATTTCTATAAAAATTTTCCAATTAATTATTATCTTAATTCCTCTCCTCGTGTTTCCTGTAATTAATTATCCAAAACACTAAAAACCACTCCATCAAGGATTCAATATTATGATGATGGCGCTTTTGCCTATGTGTTGTAAATGTCAATTTCAGGGCTCAATCGGTATCGAATCGGGGATGTGCTCCAGGTGACAGGTTTCCACAACCGCGCCCCGCAGTTCCGATTCATTTGCCGGAGGAATGTCGTCCTCAGCATTGACAACGACAAGACAAATGAGGAAGATCTCCACAAGAGCATCACAGCGGCCAAGAAACTGCTGGAGCCTCATGACGCCCTCCTCGTGGAATACACTAGTCGCGTGGACACTTCATCTGTCCCGGGGCACTATGTCCTCTACTGGGAAATCAAGCATCATCCCAACAATTTGGTGGCCAACAAGCTGGTGCTCGATGACCGCGTGCTTGAGGAATGTTGCATTGCTGTGGAAGAAGAGTTGGACTATGTCTACAGGCGGTGCCGCTCCAACGACAGATCGGTTGGGCCGCTCGAGATTAGGGTCGTGAATCCCGGACGTTCGACTTATTGATGGACTTTTTCATAAGCCAAGGAGGGTCCATTAATCAGTACAAGACTCCTAGGTGCATAAAGTCCAGTGCCGCCATTGAATTGCTTGATGGTAATGTGAAGGCCTCTTTTTTCAGCCCTAGAGATCCAACATGGAGACCTTGAAATTGAGTTGGAACTTGAGAGTATGTGACTTAGTGATGCAGTTAGTCCAAATGCTCAATGTATCAATAATTTAATATTCATGAAGTAATGTAGGACCTCAATGCTCTCATGTTGATGTCAAAATGGATCATCCTGATGTCAAAGTGGAGTTAATTAAGTTTGCTTTGCCATAGGAAACTCTCTCTTTCTCTTAAAGATTGCCCTACTTGAGACAAGGACGTACATGTTTGATCAGGGTGTACATGTATCCATTGCAGTCAATCTCATGAAGGGTTTTGGTCTTTAGGCAGATCGGTGGTGTTCGTATTTAGCTACAACAAATTCTGACGCGAAAATGTTGCCTCTAGATAGGCTCTGAATCTCTACTGAAAGTTCTGGGTCTTTCCTCATTGACGGTACTAGGAGTCGAGAAACTATTGGGCCTGTAAAAAACATCAAATGTCAATACTCCCGTGCTATCGACGAGATGTCCATTAGCATGAAATGAGCAGTAAATTATCGATGGAGCGTGAAAAGTGCGACGACCACGTCTATTCAAGCATACATAATAAAGGATCTGCTCTAGTAACGGTGAGTCCAAAAGACATTGGGCAAACCATTGGAAGGAACAGAGCTTTATGCTTACTGAAGAAAACTTGGTTGGACGGAAGATCGAAAACATTTTGGAGAGAAAATAGGCTCAGTTTCGCATCACAGATGGGACATCTTTGTGCTTTAAGTGAAAATTTGACAGACACCGTCCATTTTTATAATCTCCTCTAGACCTGACAGAGATGAGGTCTTGTCTCAAGGGGGTGGAACAATTTGCGGACAGTTCAGAAATGGACCTCTTTTAAGGTTCTACGAGTGCAGGGGCCAACCCCCTTCTGCACGGTCAATCAAGTAGACATAAAATGCAACATCAAGACAATCTCTTATTCATCACTTCTGAAATAGCACATTTTAGCAAGCTTTAGTCCTGCTATTTTTTTTTTGATACAGATACATCTTTACACAGTATAAGATATCAAATCCATATGGTGTCATAGGACTCAAATTCCATATCCTCCTAATGTGTGCACTCCATTCTAATACAGGGGACAGCCAGTTTCTTGCGTCGAAACAGTAACTGTTGGAGATACAATTTGATTATGATTCATTCTAATCACGGACTAGGGGACAGTCCAGATTTTCAGACAGTAGAATAGGAAAGGTTATATTGAATATTCTTTCCAAAACAGTAACAGTAATACATGTACAAAAACACAGTTGACAATATTTTCAAACAAATGTGACGATTTCAATGGCGGAAAGAAGCTTGTCATAGCCGACCAGTTTGGACCACTATGGGGGTAAAAGAACCTCGATTACCATCAAATCTCTCTGCTCAGGAGGTTGTTTACCTTAGGACTATAGCATCGAGTGTCTAATATTGTCATTTCTTGCCAGAGCTATTTCTTGAGCAAGGAGTAGCTAAATATAGAAGCTAAAGGTGATCATATGCTGTGTACTCAAGCAGGAAGAAAGCGCTGTACCATAAGAGTACCTTGGCCATCTTTAAGTGTGGTGTTGGATTGGGGAATGGGAAAGTGCCAGCTAGTCCAAAACTTTTCAGCAAGATGAATGGGGAGAGATTGCGCCAGATATCTAATACAATATGCAAATGCTGTTTATGGTTTTTCAAAGTACTCTTACTAAAATATTGGAAAGGTATTCGCCTTCGGGGTAGGACGGGTCAATAGGGTGATCACATCCTGCTCCGCTCTGTCTCAGAACTGTGGCTCTTCTCCCAGCTGCTGATGCAGCGCCCTGAACATCATAGAAACCAGTCAAAAAAATAAACTTAACATCTTAGGCAGTGATCTAATAACAAACTTCAAGAATGTTAGGCTGCTTAACAGGAAAAGCTTCTGAACCATGCGGTGTATGTGTTGACATAACATGTTGGCAAGCAAAATGCAGCTTGCCAGGGCCTGATCAGCAAGAAATGCAGTTGATCTCATGCCCTATTAAGATAGCCAACAAATTTCTCAAAGCTGTACAAAAAAGGGTGCATCTAAGCACCCATTTTCTCTGGCTCTATGTTTCCAGCTCAACTTGGTTCAGTCAACATCATTCTGGTTAAAAGCTTCCTTATCTTCTGGTTTAGTTGGGTTTTTATTTCAATCCTGAACACCTCGTACGGCTGCCTCTTACTAGTAGAGGGCTGTGCAACTGGATCGGTTCTACCTGGGAACCAGATTGGACCGCCCTAAAAACCAGTCCGGTTCCTGGTTCTGAGTGAAGAACCAGCTAGGAACCGGACCGACCGGACCAAAGTTGGAACCAGTTTCATAAAACCAAAAAGCCCTAGTTTTTCTCTTGGCATCTTTTTCTCTATTAGTTTCTTTTTCTCTATTCTCTCCAACATCACTTAGGACTTCACGACTCTCTTGCTCGCTAGCGACTCACTTTCCTCCTTGCGCTCACTTGCAGCTTGCCCTCACTCGTTCCTGACTCGCCTTTGCTCACTTGCCCTCGTTCATCTTTACTTTGAACACTTTTGTTGCTCATATTATTTTGCTGTAAAAAATGAAACCTACAAAAGGAACAAAAGAAAAACAGGTTCTCGGGTAGACTTTGGAACCGGATTGGAAAAACCAGGATAGGTTCCAAGGTCAATTCCAGTGCAAATAGGGTAAATTCTGGGTTTCAAAAACTAGAACCAATTCTAACACAGTAGGTTATAGACCTCCACGTCTAGAACCTATGCACCCTGGAACCGATCACCCCTACCCCTAATTACTAGAGTAGTGTCCTTTATCATAAGAGCTCTGCACTTGCTGGGTGAGATCCTATCATGACTAGCTACATCTCTAATGGTCTACAGTTTTACCGATGCTTTAGATCACCACATTCACCACACAAATTTTGAACAATCAACAGGGACACAATTACATATTAGATATGACATGAACTGGTGATATGCTTGCCTGAAGTGTCTTTATGAACATCCCACTCTGTGTCATAGCTCCGGAACATGAACAAGTCATAAGTAGTCCGCCTTTCTTCGTCAATCTCATTGCCAGTGAGTTCAAATTTCTATACATGCCCAATGCACTTTTTAGAGCCTGAAAAATGACACTAAGAAATGAGTCACTCAGCTCACAATACCAAAGGATGGGAGCTGACATAACTTTTCACAAGCAAAAGTTCGCAACCCTCTCAAAGCGAATTTTCGTGGCAGCAATGATAAAATTGCCACATTAATAGTTCGCAGAACACAGATTTATTGGCATCTGTAACTTGTCGATGAATGATTATATCGGAAGCATTGAAAATATAAAACCACCATTAATAAGTACAAACTCGAAGAGTAGTGTAATGTTTGTGAAAGTTATTGGTAAGGGAAAATACTATAAAAAATGTCACTTGTGACAAATTTACCCTGAACTTTGTTTTGTGATACGAAAAACCTCAAATTATACCACCCGTGATAAATTTACTCTGAACTTTTTTTTGTGACATGAAAAATCCAAACTATGCCACTTGTGACACATTTACCCCACAATACTTTGACCCATGGGCATTTTTGTCTTTTTCTGTTTTTTTCCTCTTTTTTTTTTCTTTTCTTCTCCGATGAGGGCAGCCTTGCTTGACGCCGGATTTGGCGAGAGCGACCCTCGCCGGCATTAGGCGAGGGCTGCCCTCACCGGATCTGGCTAGGGCGACCCTCGCCAGCATGGGGCGACCCTCGCCGGAGAAGAAAAGAAAAAAAAAAGGAAAAAAAACAGAAAAAGGAAAAAGATGAAAATGCCCATGAGCCAAAGTATTGTAGGATAAATTTGTCACAAATGATATCGTTTGGGGTTTTTCGCGTCGTAAAAAAAGTTCAGAGTAAATTTGTCACAAGTAACATAATTTGGGGTTTTTGGTGGTATTTTCCCTATTGGTAAAGAAGACACAGAACCAAGATGGAACAAGATCAGGTTGACCAAAGTCCTTCAACTCAATTTTTCTTCTGACAAGTCATTACCTCAGTGAAAGAGTAAGTTGCTTCTGCTAGCTGAAAAAAGCATGCAATCGACATCTACGATTACTAGAACTGTTTCACATTTAAATATGAACAGTAACTTGGTACCTTCCTCTTTGGAGCTAACTTTGGAGGGTCAAGTATGACTATATCCCATGACTCATTTCTTAATAAAGCACTCTTCATGAATACAGTTGCGTCTTCTTTTAAAAAAGAAATCCTGGCTGGATGCAATCCATTAAGAGCAATATTTTCTTGAGCAAGCTCCAAAGCAGGCAACGACGTATCAATACCTGAAATGATATGGATAATATTAAACAAGCTGTAAAAGTTCATCGGCCCCAGGGTATCCTCATTGTAATTTTAATTAACCTTGGAAATACTTAAGTCACCGTCACATCTTTACAGTTAGAAAGAAACATGATAGAACTTCAATGGAATCTCTATATCCTCTTTTATTGTCCACGAGGATTCCAAATGAAGTCCTTTGCTAAAAACCGAGCCGAAACTAAGAGTACAAATTAAGATTGACAAAAGAAAGAGATACACAGACTACTTCAACTACACTTACATCTTATTTATGATTCAACAAGGGGAAAATTGCATGCACTGATGTAAAAGGCTGCTACTACTTGCAGGTGTGATAATTCTTCTCCTGAGTACTCAGCACAGACGACAAGCAACTTGTCCTCCTTTGTTAGGTAGGAACAAGGGACTCCCCAGCCATGTACTCCATCTCACATTGCATTGACTACCCCCAAGTCGGGGTTGGAGGATGGATCCTAGGCTTCCGTTGAGCTTTATTAGATCCACCTTCCCTACGAAGACTGACTTTAATAAAGTCTGCTCTTCATTCCCACCGGACTATTCACCCCCTTATGAGTAGCAATCCCAGACGTTATTCCTTACTAATGAAGAATCTGTTAGTAGCACCATGAGTTGATCTCCTACCACTTGATCTATCAGATGTTTGCCCAAGGGCACTAGCAATGGAGGATGTGAGACCAATAACTTCTTCTGATAGCTACCACTACTAGTCCACAAAGTGTGCCCTCAGTCTTGACCCTGACAAGACTAGTTCTCTCTCTCACACCAGCTAAGCCTCTAAATGACTCGATGCGAAGTTCTCACAAAAAGAATACAAGGGTTTATATTGTTCCAGCCGACGTGCTTTGACAAAGGTCCAAACTCACAGATTGTGGAAGCATTTGGATGTAGTAAACTATAACGCAAATGTTGCTAGTTAATAAAGTGAATTTTCATCACTCGTACAGCTATGTGAACAACAAAATTCTTGATGACTCTGGATCACTTATATTTGTTCCCAGGACAGCAAGCAAATTGCACACAATTTTCACACAGACGCAATATATTAGGGGTAGGGTGGCATTGTCAGGAACAAAGAGTAAAAGAATGCACAGCTAAGCCATACCCAAAACATCAACAGCACCTCCCCCTAACTGCATTTAGGGAAAATCCACCACTGTAGCAGCATAGGTCAAGAACTCTCTGACCATCACATACTGTGGATATAAACTGACGGTTTTCACGTTGATCAGCATAAAATCCTGTCTTCTGGCCATCAAGTGAGACGACATAAGCAATCCCATTCTCAAGAACCTGGGATGAGCCATCAAAAAGGAAAACATCGGATGACTATACGCAAAGAGAACTTCTTGTTAAAGTGCGCAAGGAAATATACCCAGCAGGTCACTTTCGGCCACTAGTCATCATTCCTCTAGAGCACTTTCCAAGACACACCTCCTACAGCTATGACGAAAGGAGCAAGAAAAGGTCCATTCTTCATTTCTTCCACCCTAAGAGCATTTGCAGGCCCAACAAGTTTTTAGGCAGCCTCCCAAATTTTTAACCGTCTCTAAGAAATTGCACCCTATTGGAAGAGGCATAGTCCTAGATCCTCCAGTGACATAGAGGATAGATAGCACGCGGTTCTAAGAACTTATCGATAACAAGATATATAGGTACATAAAAGTTTCACTTAAGCAAATCTTAGTATACATAAACAGAAAGTCCGTCAACTGTTCTGTACCTTGGTTCTTTTAGGACAAGTAGAAGGCTGCATCTCCTGCAATTTGGATACATCCAGTCCTTCCTCTTTTAACATTTCAACGGATGGTCTCCAGCTTATGTGATTTATGCCAGCGATTTTACAAATGCAAGCCTCTATTTCTGTCCTGTACTTCTCAACCCAAGCAGCAGATGATGCTACCACGGCTAAATCTCCAAAGACATCAACAATCAAACCCGACAACCTAGATGCAGACAATACTACTCCCATTAAGGAAGAAAAATACAGAAACAAGTATATGTCCAAGTAAAAATTAGGATAAATGTGAAAAGGGATGCTCCCAAGTCAAAATTAGGACAGAAAGGGAGGGTATTTGATGATTTAAAGAACACTAAGTTTATTCACAATATTTAACGGTAGTGTTTACAAATGCTCAACTAGCTGCGCATCTGTATGCCTAATATGAGTTATCACGGATACCGCTTGGAGACTGCAATAAATTCCCGTGAGATTATGCTAGCATAAAACTCCCTCTGGCCATAGTGCCGACGGGCAATGTTCCACATGAACACGATCAGTTTCTTCGTCTTAACCAATTTATTGCCAATCGATTTCTCAGCGCACGACTTAATCACAGTAATGATAATGGCAAACTACTCTTTTCATAAAAAAATTCATCCAGACTATACCTATCCCCTTCGCTGTTGATCAGACGATATGCATTCGTATTGACAGAAGGCAACCCCAAACTCTCGCGCAGCTCTATGGCTGCCTCGATTCTTTTCTCGAGCAACTTCTCCATGTTCAATGCACATGACGGATTCCTGTCACACGGATTAAACACTTACAAGAAATTGCCAACCTGGGAAGATGCCAATGCAAAGTGAAAAGAACTCATCGGTAGAGTTCAGTCGTAACCACACCCTGTCGCTTCCTCTTCTAGCTGCATCAGCCTAACACAGAACATGGAAACCGAATTGTACAAGCCCCACCCAATCGGTTTCTCCGTCCCATCAGCCACCATCACGACATCCCCGGTCCTTGGCGGCGGCCTACCGATTATCCGGTCGACGGCGCCGCTGTACACCATGGGACTGCCGTCCTTGAACAACTGGGTCTTCCCCTTTTTAAGCACCACCCTCGCAACACCTGCCTAACAAAACCAAGATGAGGGGACAGCGGCACTACAGCTCGGAGAACTTCGCAAAGCAAAGCAAGCGTTTCGCTCGGCTCGATGCCGACACCCAACATGTGTATTGCACGGACAGATGCAGCAGAAAGCCAGACACGACAGAGGGATGACAAAAGTCACAAGCAAAGACGGAAAGGGAGAGGAAAAGGGAGACCGGAGGAGTGAGCAAAGGCGAGCTCTTGGAGCGCGGCGGTGGCCGGAGCTGTAGAGAGAGAAAGAGACTTCATCAGGCGGGAGGTAAGATGAAGCATCTCTCTCCTCTCTCTCTCTCTCTCTCTCTCTGTCGCGGGTCTTGGTGGAGCTCCGAGATAAAGAGGCGCACGTGCGCAAAAAATGATGGAAATTGGGAATTATTTTCTAATACGAAATTAAATTTAGGTGAAATTTCAAGTAGATGCACGAAGTGGATTTTGTTATAAATAAGGATCTGAAGTGGGTAAGACCCGACTTTACCCGCTAGTTAAGGCCATTTTTGCCGTTTATTTTTTTCTTTCCTTTTTTCCCATTTCTTTTTCTCGGCGACCCTCGCCGGTCACTCGGTGAGGGCTTGGCGGCCTGGGAGGGCCTTGGCGAGGCAACCCTCGCCGCCCCTTGCCGGTTGGCGATAGAGAAAAAAAAAAGAAACGGGAAAAAAGAATAGAAAAAAGAAAGAAATTTAAAAATAAAATAAAATGATAAAAATGCCTTTGATTAGCTAATGAGATTAAGCCCTTCTTTTGAAATTGATATGGTTACTTCGTACTCTTATTTATAACAAGATCTATTTTAGACTCATTTTTTTAGAAAATGAGGGCATTTCCAGCCCTTATTTGAAATTTTTCCTTAAATTTATACTTCGTCTTCGTCTTCACATCATTGATCATCATAATTCTAAAAATTTTCCAACAAATGTCATGTTTTATTTTTTTTTTTTGGTACTGCAAGTTTATGAACTTAAAATGTTGATTAGTTGCCGGTCGTGTACTTGTCTTTGAATATTTAAACATCTATAGCATTGCAAATCTCGGTCAAAATCGGTTAAATATCCTTTCGACAACATCGGTACATATCGAGATAACTTTCCAAAGTCCCTCTTGTTAAGATATTTGATTTTTGAAATAGTGACGTGCGAAATTAATTCTTCACGCATCAGAAACCGTTCGAAATTAATTCTCCGTAACAATATTATTGGCGAATGTTCTATATGCACAAAGAGAATTTGGACTATTTAAAATGGGGTTCCTTAAGACTATGTAAATTCCACTTTGATTTTGATATAGAATACACACGCTCGCCGAATAATCCTTCATTTATAGGATAGGTGCATCGTTTTGAAAGGCAAATAAGCACGAGATTAGAAGTGACAATGACAAGATTATCACAAATAAATAGACTTGGTAAAATATGATGAGGTAATTATTTCCCATTGTCTGACGTAATGAGCATAGCAAAGACAATGTTACATTATTCTTTATTAGCATTCCTTATATCCTCCCTAACCATTCTTCAAGTAACTCCGAGCTATACGCCCGTTTCCTCCATCCGGGTAGAACCCACCGGGCTTGTATTCGCTGCCGCTGCCATAGACTATCCTCAGTATCTCCGGCGGGGTCCGCGAGTACGACAGCGAGTACGTGTCCGCCGACAACACGTTGCTAGTGGTCCGGTTCTCGGCCCCGAGCTCCTTGGGCACCATGATGCCCTCGTCCTTCAGCCCGCACATGGCGAGCGCGTTCCTGAGCATCGACAGACCGCTGGTGAATTCGGCCACGGTCATGTCGTAAGGCTCGACCTTCTCGTCCGCGCGCTCGTACAGCAGCGTCCTCAGCACCGCGTCCTGGCCCGACTCCACGCCCAACAGCGACGCGACCAACTGTGTACATGCGTCGAAACGAAAAGTAAATTAGTTGACATGACACTACAGTCCTGCAATAGCTTTTAGCTATATGACGACACGTCATTTAGGGTACACAACTCATTGCAATCGGTCGAAAATTGAAGAGAGAGTCGAAGAGTTATTGTCTTACGCTTTTGGAATTGTAGCTTTCAAGGAACGGGATGGTGCCCACATAACCTACGAGCCCCACGTAGGGGATAAGATAGGATGCTAAGAGAAAGTTTACAGTATTTCTGTAAGGATCGAATGGCGGTTGCAGTTTGTGACCCACGGCTAGATCAAATATCGTTTCGAAATTCTGGGCACTTAAATTCAACAGAGGCCTTTGGATTCCACCAACCCTCGTGTAGATAGCCCTGCACAAATCGATCGACGTTCATCACAATCATCATACATACCGATGTCAAAAATTAGTTGTGTTACCTGAGATGGCCGACTTCTTGATACCCGAACTCTTCGATAATGCGACGGGTGATGGGTTCGAGTTTGGCCTTTTCCCCCCCGACCGGCGGCGGACCGCCCTGGGCCAAGTATGGGGCGATGCTATCGAGCCCTTGGCCGAGCGAGCCACGCAAGAAGAACTCGGCCTCCAAGAACTCCAAGTTCATGGCGAACTGGACTCGGTCGACATCGCTGGCTACAATGGGCTCGCAACGGGAATCACACGAGACCTTGTGAGAAAGAAGCAGAAGGAAGAAGAAGGAGGAGAAAGCAAATGGGTTTCTCATTTTGGTGAGATGTCTTTATTATACCGTGTGGAAAGTCGAAATAATGCGTGCAGGGAATTAGATCACATAAGCTATTTATATAGTGAAGTGGTGAGAGAGCACAATAGGGGCAAGCATACTTAGATTGGGCTAACCCAACCGGTCCTGATCCAATTATGAGAAGGATTGGGTCGGTCTTGTTCCTAGGACCACCGGACCCTTCACTGTGCAATTGGTTCTTAGTCTTGAAAGTTTAGGGTTAATTCAATCCGAACCAATCTTATATATATTATATATTTATTAGCTATTATATAGTATATGTTTTTATCTACTCTAAACCCTACAACCTCCTCCTTTGTTTTCTTCTTTTTTACCCAATTTAGTTTTCCCGTGTTAGTTAAAAAGTAGAAAGAAACCCAGCCTAATTCGACCAAAAAAAATAGAAACCCTCTTTGCTCGCCTCGCTCTGTTCGCTCGCCTTGGCCTTGCTCGCCCACCTCGGCCTCTCGCCTCGCTCGCGTTGCTGCTCGACTAGCCACTTGCCTCATGAGCACAGCTCTGCTAAACAAACATACCTTGTTAAGTATTAGTTATGCGTGTTGTTTGTTTTCAAGTGTTTGAAAGTTGAAGTGATCATTTAAGAATTGACAAAATATGAAGTTGTATAATTCATTGTTTTTTTTTGGCAAGGAAGTTGTATAATTCATTGTTTATATTACGTATTTTGAACTTTTTATGGTTTAATTGCATTTCACGTGTTCGTTTTCATGGTTTGTTGCTTTTAACAAGTATGAAATTTATGTTGTTGCCTCATCTTATACTTATATTTGATATGTACTGATGTTCATAGTTTGTTGCTCAATGTCGTATTGTCGATAGGTATATAATATGAAATAGTATGTCCGTCCTTACAAGGAATACAAAAATGAGATAGAAAGATAATCGGTTGGTTTTGGCCATAGGGTCGATCCGGTTCTCAGTCTTAGGCTCAATAAAGTCGATCCTCGGTACCAAAAATTAGAGATCAACACTATATGGCTTGCTCCTTAGGTTAGGCGTTGGACGAGTCAATTCGGACCAAGATGTAAACGCTTGGAAAGTCAATTTGATAGAGTTGCATGAGGGACGTTCTAGATTCTTTGAAAAAAGTCGTTAGTAATTAAGAGCTCGTTTAGTCTTGATCTTTCTCTTTCTTTTTTTTTTCTTTATCTTTTCTAGCTTTTATGTCTGAAGATTGGAAGGACCAAACAAATAAAATCTTGAATTAAGTTGCTAACTGAATGCACATTCGGGTATTCGTTTTTTACTCTTTTGAAGGAAAAAATAAATTTCTCTCTTCAAGACAGGGTTCAAGAAAGAATAAAAAGAAAAACTTTGAATTAAACTGAGATAAGAAAGTAATAACTCATGGATCATTCATTTGCTTAGAAATAGTGTCAGTAAATTATTAATACATGCTTAATAAAGCTGGAAGGAAGCTAATTTGATCGATTAACAAAAAAAGACCGTGTGTTTTAGCCCAAAAAGAGCGAGGAAATGGCGCCTACTAGTACATAAAACCTTTTTGTCATAATTGACAAATTGGAGAAAAAAATTGACAAATTGGATATTTACCACACGCGTTCTAAAATTTGTGCATGACATCCAATTTGGTCGTTAACTGTGCAGATTGGTCCTTGGGTTAAGTGTTGGACTGGCCAATCCGGACCAAGATGTAAACGCTTCGAAAGTCAATTTGATATTTGCATGAGGGACGTTCTAGATTCTTTGAAAAAAGTTGTTAAGACATTGAGAGCTCGTTGAAATTAAGGTACTTATCCACACGGACGCTCATTCAATCATGAACTGAACAAGGACTCAAAATAAACTTCTTGGCCTTGACCTTTGCTTGCGGTTGCGTTTTCAAAGTATAATTGCAACTCATTCCTTTCTCTCGAAGTTACATTTATTATGTATAAAGATCCAAATTAAATGAGTTTTGGTGAAAATTAGATGAGTCCTCACGAACTGTTACAAATCGAAATAATCAGGTAAGACGAACTAATGAAAAATTCATAAATTCTCTCTCTCTCCATTTCTTTCTTCTTCTGTTAAAGGAGATGCTATTTTTTGCACCTTTTGGACTGAAACACATCGTTTACATGTGAACTAATTAAATTACCCTTGAATAACAAGATTTGGTTCGATATTCATAATCATTTACAGTGTCCTTTTGATTCGGTAAAGATAAAAAAGATGTATTTAACTTTCGGTAAAACCATGTCTCCAAGTTGAAACACAAGTTTTCCTTTTGGCAATCAAGAGTTTATTAATTTGTCAAAGATAATAATGTTGTTAATTTGAGTTGTTAGAAAATCGTTCATTTATTCTTTTTTAGGTTGTCTCGATGGAAGTTCAAATCTAATGATAATTTCTTTGCATTCAAATTTATATTTATTCATAAAAAAATAATATTGACAACATATTTCACAAGCAACATTGATGATTTTCTTCGTAATTAAACAATAAAATAAAAAAGTATAGTCTTGATCTTTCTCTTTCTCTTTCTCTTTCTTTTTTATTTTCTTTATCTTTTCTAGTTTTTATGTCTAAATATTGGAAGGACCAAACAAATAAAATCTTGAATTAAGTTGCTAACTGAATGCACATTCGGGTATTCGTTTTTTACTCTTTTGAAGGAAAAAATAAATTTCTCTCTTCAAGACAGGGTTCAAGAAAGAATAAAAAGAAAAACTTTGAATTAAACTGAGATAAGAAAGTAATAACTCATGGATCATTCATTTGCTTAGATATAGTGTCAGTAAATTATTAATACATGCTTAATAAAGTTGGAAGGAAGCTAATTTGATCGATTAACAAAAAAAGACCGTATGTTTTAGCCCAAAAAGAGCGAGGAAATGGCGCCTACTAGTACATAAAACCTTTTTGTCATAATTGACAAATTGGAGAAAAAAGTTGACAAATTGGATATTTACCACATGCGTTGTGCATGACATCCAATTTGGTCGTTAACTGTGCGGATTGGTCTTTGGGTTAAGTGTTGGAGCCAGCCAACCCGGACCAAGATGTAAACGCTTCAAAAGTCAATTTGATATTTACATGAGGGACGTTCTAGATTCTTTGAAAAAAGTTGTTAGACATTGAGAGCTTGTTGAAATTAAGGTACTTATCGATGTGGACGCTCATTCAATCACGAACTGAACAAGAACTCAAAATAAACTTCTTGGCCTTGACCTTTCCTTGTGGTTGCGTTTTCAAAGTATAATTGCAACTCATTCCTTTCTCTCGAAGTTACATTTATTATGTATAAAGATCCAAATTAGATGAGCTTTGGTAAAAATTAGATGAGCCCTCACGAACTGTTGCAAATCGAAATAATCAGGCAAGACGAACTAATGAAAAATTCATAAATTCTCTCTCTGCATTTCTTTCTTCTTCTGTTAAAGGAGATGCTATTTTTCGCACCTTTTGGACTGAAACACATCGTTTTTATGTGAACTAATTAAATTACCCTTGGATAACAAGATTTGGTTCGATATTCATAATCATTTACAGTGTCCTTTTGATTCGGTAAAGATAAAAAGATGTCTTTAACTTTTGGTAAAACCATGTATCCAAGTTGAAACGCAAGTTTTCCTTTTGGCAATCGAAGTTCATTAATTTGTCGAAGATAATATTGATGTTAATTTGAGTTGTTAGAAAATCGTTCATTTATTCTTTTTTAGGTTGTTTCGATGGAAGTTCAAATCTAATGATAATTTCTTTGCATTCAAACTTATATTTATTCATAAAAAATAATATTGACAACATATTTCACAAGCAACATTGATAATTTTCTTCGTAATTGAACGATAAAATGAAAAAGTTTAGTCTTGATCTTTCTCTTTCTCTTTTTTTTTTCTTTATCTTTTCTAGTTTTATGTCTAAAGATTGGAAGGACCAAACAAACAAAATCTTGAGTTAAGCTGCTAACTGAATGCACATTCGGGTATTAGTTTTTTACTCTTTTGAAGGAAAAAAGAAATTGCTCTCTTCAAGACAGGGTTCAAGAAAGCATAAAAAGAAAGACTGTGAATTAAACTGAGATAAGAAAGTAATAACTCACGGATCATTCATTTGCTTAGAAATAGTGTCAGTAAATTATTAATACATGCTTAGTAAAGCTGGAAGGAAGCTAATTTGATCGATTAACAAAAAAAGGCCGTGTGTTTTAGCCCAAAAAGAGCAAGGAAATAGCGCCTACTAGTACATAAAACCTTTTTGTCATAATTGACAAATTGGAGAAAAAGGTTGACAAATTGGATATTTACCACATGCATTCTAAAATTTGTGCATGACATAAATTTGGTCCTTAATTTTCTTTTGTTTGCACAATGGAATCTTAAAAGTTTTAGAAAACATGTCCAAATCAGGTTTATCTTGTCAACTTGATCCGTTCAACTTGAAAGGAATCCTCCAACATAGTGTCATCAAGCGGTTTGGACAGACAGTACATATAGCAATCTATCGAACTTTTAATGGGAGGGCCTAACTGGACATTTTATGAAAGTTTGAAGACTTAGGGCATGCATGATAACCATCTGTTTATCTATTTTTCTATTTTCCTGTTCCCAGGAACAAGTTTGGAATAGAAATCTGTTTGGTAACGTAATTTCATTTTTCTATTTTTGGAACAAATTTCTAATTCAGAAATAGGTTTGAAACAAAAATCAGAAGCACAATTTTTTTATTTTTCTATTTACGGAAGAGAATTGAGAAATAAAAATTTTTCTTATCATTTGCCTCACTACTAACCGGCCACCCACCCACACCCCACAGTTGCCGCCGGTCGCCTCCTATTGTCTTGACCATTGTCCTCCCCCCGCTTGCCGGCCGTTGTTCGTCGTCGTTTGCCGCCATCCTCCGCTGTTGGCCACCTCACACCGTCTGCCTTCCTTCGTCGTCCAATGCTGGCTGCCTCCCATCGTTGGTCGCTGCCTCTCGCCGTCCTCCATCGTCTCCCTCCACCGCTCAACACTGGCCACCTCCCACTGCCGCCAGCCTCCTATCACTGCCCAACATCGCCCACCTCCCATTGCCGCCCACCCGTCAACTACCTCCGATCGTCATCCTCCATCACCGGGGTCTCCTCCATTGCCGCCCCTCCCTCCGTTGCCCGCCGCCCAATGTCGGCCACCTCCAACCACTCGCCTCCTGTCGTTGTCCTTTGCTACCGACCGCCTCCCATCGTCGTCTGCTGTTGTCATCCACCGCCCAACGCCAGCTACCTCCCGTCGCCGCCGGCCTCTTGTTGCCAGTCGCCTCCCGCCACTGCCCACCATCCGCCGCCTCTTGCTTGCCGGCTACTCAGGAGGGAGAAAATTTTTTTTATTTTAGTTTTTTCTCCAAATAACGTGACAATCCTTACTGACGCATTCAAATGTCATGCTCACGTATACATCACACAACGCCCGCTCCACAAGTTGATCTTCATAAAAGACGTTCAGATTGGACTTAGAGATCTACCCGATTCGAATCAAGCACTTAGCCGTTTAGCTAATTCGATGAGGGTTGAAAGGGCATTTGCTCATTACATGTATTTGATAAGGTTGTCCTTTTACACATTCACCAAAAGTACTCTCTCTCTCTCTCTCTCTCTCTCTCTCTCTCTCTCTCTCTCTCTCTCTCTCTCTCTGTCTCTCGTGGGCGCGACACGGAGCGGGCTCCAGTCGGAATGTGTTTCATTAAAGTAGGTGAACCCCGTCTTAACAAAAATAAGAATGGTAAAACATTTTTGACAGATGTTGAATAGTAGATGCATCTGACGATGGTCCCAAACCATCTAAGTTCTAACCACAAATAGCAACTAAAAAGGAGGGTAAGATTATAGCATGACAACTTAAGGATGAAGCAATAGCCAAATTCTTTTAAGAAACTTCACAATGAAGAAGAAGCAGCATAACTAAACGGTGAGACAAATTGACGATGCATACAGTTAGGTAAAGAGATGAAATCTTCCCTGTCATTCCAAGGAATACATATGCTTCGCAAGTAACAATAAACTGACAACAGATTTTCCCTATAACTCGAGGGTTACAATGCTTCGATTGATGAAAGCAATGCTTGAGCAAACTACGATGCCTTCTCATGATTGATTGTGAAGAATTTGTTGAGTACCTAACGAAGCAAGGCCATTAGAGGACAATAATCGATCGGAGCAAGTGCTGCAATCTTGTGCTGTCAATTCTCCCTACTTAATAAAAGATGGGGGGTTATACTGTTCGCACAAACTAGGTTTATAGCATTATTAGTCGCTCTTTAAGGACCACCAATATGAAGATTGGGTTTATGATGTTACTGGGGAAAACAATGTACAGCATGATTTTTGTGGCAACAAACAAAAATCTACTAGTTTGGAAACAGCATTACACAAAATTTATAGATCTGCCCAGTGTCGTACCATTTTGAGTGCTAGATCTTCATTTCTCAATCACGCGCTTAGCACCCTCGAGGGTATTCTTCAATAGCATTGCGACAGTCATTGGGCCCACACCACCTGGAACGGGCGTTATGTATCCTGCTACCTTGCTAGCTTCCCCGAAATGCACATCTCCAACTAACCTGTAGCCTGTTTTCTTACTGGGATCATCAACAGCGTTAGTTCCTACATCAATGACTGCAGCACCCGGTTTGATCCAGCTACCCTTGATCTGAATTTTGAATGCACAAAAAGAGTGTCACATTTGTGCAGGGAGATATAGGTCACAGAAATAATCAATTACCAGTGAAAGGTTTATCAACTCAGGATAAAGAGAAAGAGCTAAGATCATTTAGCCTTCAACAGAGATCAAAGCAAAAGTCTCTGTTCTATTCAAGAGGTATAATCAGGTTGCAAAACAAGGTCCTTAATTCATAGAGACAGGACCATAAAATGTCTGGAGAGTCTGCATACCATCATTGCTTGTCCAGCTGCAGCAATAATTATGTCTGCTTCACGAATAATAGATTCCGGATCATGAGTGTGCGAATGGACTACAGTAACAGTGGCATCCGCCTTCAGAAGCAACAAGGATACTGGTAACCCAACTATGTTACTTCGTCCAACCACAACGGCCTTCTTTCCCTTCGTACTTATTCCACTACGTGAGAGGAGTTCGAGGCATCCCTAGAGAAATTACACTTGAGCAATTAGCGTAGTAGTTCTTGAATATCCTGCTTCCTTCGTGAAGGAAGTACATAAGATAGACTGGAGGTATGAACATCATAATTAAGAAGCATGAACATCATTGCCTTGGGTGTGCACGGAAGAAACAAAGGTTCTCTGCCTTTCATGGCCAACTTTCCAATGTTTAGAGGATGAAAGCCATCAACATCTTTCTCAATGCTGATCGCACTCAAGACTTTCTCTTCATTTATATGCTTTGGCAAAGGAAGCTGAACCAGTATACCTGCCAAAGCAGCAGATTAGACACAAGGTGAGGAGACGATCAGAGCCGTAGGAACTTGAGCCTTTGCAATCAGTAGGCTTAGAAAGGATAGTCTATGCAACAAGGTCCACTTTTTCATGTTTCCAATGCAGCACCGTTAACCTTTAACACAACTCATGCTACAGGTTTGAAAAAATCAGGCCATAGCTGGAGACAGCACACATATCTTTTCCGAGATGTGACTCCAAAAATTGGAACTTTTCATATCAGGGGCCTTTTGCCATCTTTGAAGCCTACAAATTACATGTTATTCTCCAAAAGAAAATTTTCCTTTGCAGGCATATGAACGTATATCTAACCCAGTCTAAAAGTTGACTTTCTAAACTTTGCACAGGTAAAGCAGCGCTATCATAAGAAAGGTTAATAATGTGAACTGGGCATCTAAACCAGTGTTTTCGAACTGATGATAGAATAAACACAGCGATAACAATAGGTAACAAATTTAAAAACAATCAACTGACCAACCATGTACATCAGGGTTTGCATTTAACTCGTAGACCTTGTCAATCAATTCAGCCTCGGATACTTGCTCAGGCAAATCTACATCGAATGACGTGATACCAACTTCAGCACAAGCCTTTCTTCATGCTTACATAGCTTTGCGAATCCTTCCTGGTACCAACTATCACTACAGCAAGTCCAGGAACCTATGTTCATTGCAAGGTGGTGATCAGAAGCCAAATGTCTAATCAATTGAAAGTGAAAAATTGACCAAGAGAATAAGCCAAATGGAAGCTCTCGAAGATGTACAATATATATAGTCCAATGTAACCAGTAGTGATAGATCACAAATTGGACAATCACAAAACATGGAGCTGCAGAGATTCCTAACATCTACTTCAGCAGCACGTTAAACCCCAATGCTGAGTAATACTATGACAGGCTGCATTAGATGTGGTTCCTAAATTTCAGTATTGGTACTTTGATGAGAATGCAATCATCGCATTCTGTCAAATCCAGAAATTTACAGGAGGCCTCTTTCATTAACAATGTACAGATCATATGAGTTTCTGCATAGGCATGCTGTAATAGGAACGCATTTGCAGCAACTAGTAGATGGGACAAATAAATCATGCGAACCCTTCTCACTTTCAGAACTGCATGCAGACAGAGCACCAAAGGAGTACACTTGTACGGCCTGGTGCAATAAAGTATTAGGTGTGGCCAGCTGAGTTGTAAATAAACATTCCTTCTGACTAAACTGCTTTTCTCAAGGAAGAAGGAACTTTGCTCTCCATATTAATCAAGCACAAATGCATCTGGCCTTTATTTATGCATTGTTGTCCACCAGAAATATGAGAGGAAAGCTCTGAACTTTAGCATACCATCAAAAACAGTAACAAACAGTTCCATATCAACTTAACATAAACGAGACATAACAAGATTCAAATTAGCAACGTCAACCTTGCCATACTGGAACAACTTTTCCAGATAATATAAGAGCAGCTAATCACACACATCCATGCCACCAGGCTCGCCCACGCGCACACATGCCTGACTCATACACGCAGAGAGAGAGGGAGAGAGAGACCTTGCCATACTTCTGAGAAAGGTGGCTAACTTCAGAGGCAATTTCTGATCGAATGGTCTGAGCAATGGCTTTTCCATCGATGATTTTGGCTTTGTGATCAGAGGGAAGCGACGAAGCCATCACTGTTGTCCAATCTCCTAACAACAAGCAGGAGATAAACCTAGTGAGCAGTGAGTAATTCCGATTTTGGAGCTCAAATCCCACGAATCATAACCGAAACCCACGAATTCAAAGTTTTGATCTTGCAATATGAAACTTCCACGATTCACCAATCGGAAAAAAAACCCATCAAGCATCACGATAAACCAATCCCAATCCCCAATATATAGCTCAACCAATCGTGACTCCCGTTGTGTCGCCACAACTTCGAAAGATCTCGCGCCAAAAGCTCGGATAAACAATCAATCAACAGACACGAAAGAGCAGGAGCGTAAACACAGCGATCACCTCGATGCGAATCGAAAAGGGTTGCAATCGGATAAGCGAATGATTGGATTTGGAGGAGGCATTACCTCTGCTTCACTCCCCTAGTTCGCCAAGAAGATGATGCTTCGACGGAGCGGGTGCAGTTTCTGAGTCCAAGGCGAGATTAGATCGGAGTCGCCCGGTTCGGTTCGACCGGATTCACCAAACGCCGGTTCGTTTATGGGTTTTTTTTTTTTGGGTGAAGAATTCGTTTATGGGTTTGTCTCCTCTTTAACAAAAAAAGTTAATACTACGAAAAATCTTAAACCGGAATACTCATAACAAATTTATCACAAACTAATCTTTTGATCATCAAAATTCTCAAATTGGTACATCTATAATAAATTTACCTACAATTAATTTTCCGTTAAATTGTAGCCGATGAATATACCAGTCTGGATTTATTGGACGGACGAAATAAATTTCATAGGACTTATATGGAGTAGGCTACGCAGTTTCGTGACAGAGCCATTTTTCTTTGTACTTTATCTACTGGACGCTCTTAGACAATGGGCCAATTGGATATGTGAAAACCGTAACATCTGATCACGGCTTTCTTCGATAACCACTATGGCTTCCCACTTAGCCGATACGAGCTCGCTAGTGCGCTCATTCAGATCAAACCAATCCGACTCAACAAGAAAGCTCTCTCGCTGTGAAGTGTAGTACTTTAGGGTTTTCAGAAAAGCGAGGGTTTCAACTTTGAGCGGATGAGCTACCCGGATAAATACATGATGTGGCTCCTCAAAATCTCAATTTCTTGATAAACATGAACGACATTGATCTAAAAATTTCACGAAAAAATTTAATTTGACGATTTCCTTATTTGGACGAAAAAGTGGAATTCCTTTATGGGAGGGCTTCAAGCCCCTATCTATTTTTGCATCTTTTTTTCTTCGTTTTCGAAGTAAAGCATCAATTTTTTTACATTCAGAGCTAAGTGGGTAACCAGACATAGAATATGGATTCGGGTAAAGCCCGTCGGACCACCCACCTCCTGAGCTTCTTGGAAAACCGAGTCCACGATCAAGATCACCAAGAACCACGAAAAGATAACAGAGGAAATGACATTGCTTTCAACTTAGTTCGACAGATCAATTACATAACGAAAGATTACTACAAATGCTTTACGACAACATCTGACTTCATCAGTCAGTTGGATACACGGTTATCATCTTCGACCATTGAAGATCAATGTAGCTACAACAATCTCCTGGTCATGCCGTATATTTCTAGGATATATTCATGAAACTCTAGCCCCACCTCCCATTCTTTCACACCTCCCCATCACTTCAGGCCCTTCTTCTTCGCAAGCAAAGATACAAGCTCCTTTTTCTCAAGTGTGGTTCCAAGATCCCAGGAACATCATGGTCCTGATCGGGTCCTCGACACAATACCCCGACTTCCGTCTCTCCACATCTCTCGGGATCGCGAACCGGCCCCATACCGGGGCTTCGCCCCTCGAGGGAGCGGCGGCGGCGGCCACGACGGCAGCCTCGTACACTCGCCTGAGCCTCTCTCCGATCGTCGCCGCCCTCTTGCTCTCGTGGCCGAGAGAGCAATCCCCAGGTGGGTGCTGAGGTTTCATCCTTTTTAATGGAGTTTTTGCCTGTGTGGTGTGCGTGTGTGGAGGATAAGATAATAGCATTGAGGAGAGGACATGAAGGGTGTATATATAGAGAGAGGAAATCACATGGTTGAGCATTGAGCAAGACATGGTGGTGAGGGTCCAGTTGTCACTTTCAGATAAGGGTATCTTGCTATTTGGTACTATTCTTGACTTAGTGGATGACACACTGAATTTCACAATCGATTCGATTGGTTAATTCGTCCACTTTTCACAAGCAGACTGCCCTGATTTGATTTTTTTCAAAAAAGTTAATGATTTTCTTTCAAAAAGGTTAATGATTTTCGCACTTAACTAATCAAACAACATGAGATGACATTGCTACTATAGTTCTCACCATTTTAAGTCAATTTTCATCTCATTTTCTAGAATTAAATACTAGGAAAACAATCGGCCAGAGTGAGTGGTTTCTAATAATCCAAAATTTAACTACTTTGATATTGATAATTCATAGAATTCACAAAAAAAAGAAGAAGAGAAAATTATCCACGTTAGGCATCTAATGATTCCAATCCGATCTTTAGTTCCATGCAACACGGACTTAATATTCTTGCTGCATTAAAAGAACATCATGGAATGGAATAAAAAGCTTTTATCTGTCGAAGAATCTTTAATGCATCGATGAGGAATAAATTCCATGTGGCAATTGCAAATGAGAAAAGGCAAATCAAGAAAAGCCTCTAAATATAATCACTTTTGATGAGTTGACCGGAAGTGACTGTTGCGATAGAGAGATGAACAGATGCTGAGTCTTGATATATTGCTTTTGGGGGATTTTTTAGATGATTTTGTTTATTTGATGATGTATGTGTATAAAAGTATAGGTTGCATATTTGCAATTGAACGAATACCTCTATATTGATGGGCCTTTGACAGGCCCAATAAGTTTGCTCAGAGCGTGAACTGGGCTAGTCACTTCAAGGCCCATTATACCCGTCATTCATGGCCCATTTCCTTATATGACCCGACCCGTCTAGATTAGTTGGGTATCATACGGAGTCCGCTTCATTCAACGGTTCATGTGAGTTAGGTTCCTGTCTAAAACTCTTCTTAGGGCATGTTTGGCTTTATTTGTTTAGCCATTGCCAATCCATATAGGCGAATCCCTTGGTAAACGAATTTCCTAACTTTCTTGAGTTTGTAAATATGATTTGATTAGGGTTGATCATCATTATTATCTGTTAAGTTCCGCCAAACTCTGTCTAATTTCCTTTATTCCACCCAATCCATCAATGTCATCACCATCATCATTTATTCACGAAAAAAACTAGGTAATCAAAATTATCACAACATCTTCGTGGATCGAAATATGAGATAACCGATTTGATCATTGGTGCGCACCACACCATTAACTGGATTGAGACTTTGGTAGAGTATTAGAAAGTCTAGTCCATGTAAAATAACTTAAATAGGGTATGGGGATTAAATACTCGATTCGAATACCATATCAAAAAGTCCAATCTAAACGCTTAAATTACTACTTGCCACTCCTCTCTCCTTGCTCTAAGTGACTTGACCACTTTCATGCTTCGAATGAGGAGTTGTGCTTTGGATCCTGTTCTCAACTACGGGGCTTTAGATCTTGTTCTCGACATCGAGTTTGGTCCTTTAGGCGAGGCTCTTTACTTTAAAGGGATGTATCGAGAACCAAAACAGAACGATCACGCAGAAAACAGAAAAAATAGACGATGCACGAATTTACCCATGTTCACCCTCGATTAGGCCTATGTCCTGCAAAAAGATTTCACTATGTTTTTGGTTTACAGCTACTCAATTCGTTACAATGATGAGAAAAATGAGCAAAATATATATATGCCCCAAATAGGCCCAAAACCTAAACCTATATGAAATCTCTTAATTTCGCACCATAGGGAACCCCCGTAGGGGGCGCTGCCCCCAAAACCCCCGCCCGTTGACCAGGCAGCGGGGCACCCGTGTTAGGGGCGCTGCCCCCGAACCCCCGCATTCCGCACGCATAGATCACATGTTGTCGGACAACACTTCAGTTTTCCTAAGCTCACATGAGCGTATCCGGTGTGAGAAACAAGGGTCCCCGAAGTATTTGCCAACTCCAACATTCTCCCACTTGGTGGATACTTCGCGCAAACGATGGCCTTTCCAATATCATTCTTCTTCAATCCAATCGCAGTAGAGCACCATTCAAACTTTGCACCTGTGACGGCTTTAGTAAGAAAGTCAGAACTATTTTCTACCGTGTCGACCTTTACAAGCCGAACCTCTTTCTTCTCTATCTTTTCTCGGATGAAATGATATTGTATATCAATGTGCTTTGTGCGTGAGTGAAATGTTGGATTCTTAGCTAAATAAATAGCCCCTTGATTATCACATCTCACCTCTATGACACCTTGCTCAAAACCGAGCTCCAAGCACAACCGTCGTAACCATACGACCTCTTTTCTAGCATGAGTAAGAGCCATATACTCAACCTCAGTAGAAGAAAGTGCTACTACGCTTTGCCTCCTGCTCATCCAACTCAATACAACACCGAACAATGTGAAAATATATCCGCTAGTGGATCGTCTACTATCAATATCTCCACCCCAATCAGCATTTACATGACCTACGATATCAAGCATGTTTCCATTCCCTGTACCTTCAAAACATAAAGAAAAATTCAAAGTTCCACGAAGATACCTGACAGCTCTTTTGATCGCATTCCAATGTTCTCTACCTGGGTTAGACATGTATTGACTCAAGACTCCCACTGCTTGGGCTATATCAGGACGCGTGCACACCATAGCATACATCAAGCTACCCACTGAATTCGCGTATGGAATTCGGGCCATCTCTTCAACTTCTTCATCCGTTTTTGGACATTGTTCCGCAGATAGCTTGGTCCCTAAAGGTATAAGGATACCAACAAGCTTGCAATCTATCATATTGAATTTCTTCAATATTTCTTTTATGTATTTCTCCTGCCCTAGCCATAGCTTCCGTTTCTCACGGTCTCTCCTAATCTGCATGCCCAAAATAAAATTTGCAGGTCCCAAGTCTTTCATTTCGAACTTTTTGGCCAACAAACTCTTCACGGAATTCATCATCTTCACACTATTCCCGATCAACAACATATCATCCACATATAGCGTGAGAATGACAAACTGATCACCCGTTCTCTTCACATAAATGCAATGGTCAAAATTTGAACGCCCAAAATTAAGCTGGAGCATGTACGTGTCAAACTTCTAGTACCACATCCTCGGTGACTGCTTCAGCCCATATAAAGACTTTTTCAATTTATACACCCAATTCTTCTTTCCTCTTACTTCAAAGCCTTCTGGTTGCCTCGTATATATTTCCTCCTCCAAGTCCCCATGAAGGAATGTCGTCTTTACATCAATCTGTTCTACCTCAAGATCATACTCAGCTACTATAGACAAAACAAACTGTATCGAGGTCAACTTCGCCACGGGAGAGAAAATCTTGTCATAGTCAACTCCCTCAATCCGAGAGTACCCCTTGGCTACAAGCCTAGCCTTGTATTTCTCTATAATCCCATCCTGTTTCAGCTTTCGCTTGAACACTCATTTACACCCAATTGCCTTTTTATCCTTAGGCAATTTACACAAACTCCATGTTTCATTTTTATCAAACGATTGCATCTTATCTATCATGGCGAGCTCCCACTGATTCGCATCATCCATAGATCTCGCCTCTTTTACAGAACTAGGATCATCTCCGGTAATGCTCAAAGTATGAAACGTACTCAAAGCACTAAGTGAATATCGAAGTGGTACCTTTCTTTCCCGCGTTGATCTCCTGAGAGCCGGCATGCTATCTATATCTGAGTTTTCATCTGAATCTACATCCTCAACTTCATTAACCGAGTCCCCTTGCTCCGATTCAAAATCAGACTCTACTAGCGTGCCTTGTGGAACCATCTCCACAATTTCAGTTTTAGGACTTTCTTCAAGCACTACCACTTTCTTGGGCTCATCACCTTTCTGTGTGCTAGCCTAGGGTTGTGATTCACGAAAGATAACATCCCTGCTGTATACAATGGTCTTTAATTCTGGATTCCACAGCTTATAGCCTTTGACCTCTTCTTTGTATCCGACAAATATGTTCTTCTCAGACTTGTTGTCAAGCTTACCCCGCTTCTCCTTGGGTACATGAACATATGCGTCACACCCGAACACCCAAACATGCGACAGATTTGGCTTCTTCCCAAACACTACCTCATATGGTGTACGATCCTTCACTGATGAGGTTAGTGACCGGTTCTTCAAATAACTGACTGTGGCTATAGCTTCTGCCTAAAATTTTGTCCCCAAACTTGCCCAACTCAACATGCATCTTGCCTTTTCTATGAGCTACCGATTTAATCTTTCGACTACCCCATTCTGTTGAGGCGTATATGGAGTCGTCTTCTGCCTTGCAATACCATTATCCACATAAAATTGCTCGAACTTATCCAATCAGAATTTACCTCTGTTATCTGTACGAAGGATCTTGATTTTCCTGCCCAATTGGTTTTCAACCAAAACCTTAAATTCTCGAAATTTCTCGAATACATCTTACTTACTTTTAATAAAAAAAATCCAACTATATCTCGAAAAATCATCTATGAACGATACATAGTACCTAGATCCTCCAATAGATGGAGTCGGAGTAGGTCCAAAGACATCGCTGTGAATTAGCTCGAGAACCTCAGTTGCTTTTGTACCAATGTGTTGGAAGCTAACTCGGTTCTGTTTTCCATGGAGACAGTGTTCACAGAACCCGAAACCCATAGAGCATTTTGGAATTCCTTCTACTATCTGACTTGAAGCTAAGGTAGACAATCCCTTTTCACCAATATGCCCTAACCTCTGATGCCACAACATGGACGTATCATGTCCATATTCCTTGGCCTCTTCAGAAATGAACCCGTTACCAACAGTCATTATTTCCCCAAGCAACTTGTATAATGTCCCGTAACGAACTCCTCGTGCAATCACAATAGAACCTCGAGTCATCTTGCAAGAATCCTTATCACAGCTAAAAATAACCCCTAAATCAGCCATCGTACCGAATGATAACAAATTTCTACTCATCAAGGGTATGTGCATTACGTCTGGAATAGTCTTCACCGTGCCATTACTCATCCTCAGCTTCACCCTGTCACGCCCGATAATTTGAACTGCAGCATCATCTCCGAGCATGACATCCCCACCATTATATTGCTTATATTCACAAAACTAGTGTTAATCATGTGGTATGAAGCACCGGTATCGATCAACCATATATCCTTGTCTGACTGCGCCATACATGCAGCAGCCAAATACATATCTCTCGCATCGACCTCCTTTTTACCCGAGGATGATTCAACTTCTTTCTTAGAAACTGGCTTGTTTTTATAGTCCCGCTTCACATGACCCCACTCTTGACATTTCCAACTCTTTGATCGCCCCGAGATTTGGATCTAGACCTCTACAATTTTCTTGGCCTTCCCTAACCCGGGCATCCATCGTCGCGCGACGCCCAGTGTCAGGCACGTACAACGGTCCTAGAAAGAAAATCCCAATCCGAAATAAAAGGCAAAGGGGGGGGGATTTGAAAGAAAAGGGGGGAAGAACAGAGAGGGGGTTCGGGAGAAGTTTTTGGGAGAAGAGAGAAAGGGAGGGGTCTAAGAGGAGAGCGCTCCGGTTCCTCTTTAGGAGGGTCGCCGGCAAATCTCTTCCCCCTCCCAGTAAGCCGTCACCGTCGCCGGGAGTCCATCGCCCCGGCCATCGAGTTTGGGGCCAGTAAGTTGGAAATAAAGAGTAGGTTCGAGGGAGGAAAAGAAGAGATCGAGAGAGAGTCCGAGGCGAATCCAAGGGGGTTCAAGCCTTACCTGCCCGCCTAAGGTCCACCCTAAGACGCCGTGAAACCCCCCAACCGTCGCACCTCGCTCTGGTCAGCCTCGAAATAAGTGGGTTTTCATTCCCTTTTTTCCCCTGTTTTTACCGCCATTCCCCTGCCTCTCGGGTGCCGGGCACACCGAGCCCATTCGGTGGTTGCCCGGCCCCGTCGACGGAGGTAAATATTTTTCTGGCACTTAGCAAAGATGGTTTAAATGTTATATGTCGAAGATCGACAGTAATCTTTGTTTAAACCAGATCTGCGAATCCGCTTTTTGGTTGCACCTCACCTGTTCGATCAAATCCTTTAGTGAGATTGCGTGTTTTGAAACACCAGTTCTGGTCGTGTTGGGTTTTTCTGGCATACCATCACAAACCAAGACGAATCTGCTCATAATATAGTCGTTTAGGTCTCTGTACTTCATAACCGAGTCGCAAGTCGCATTGAATCTCACTCTAGAGCCTCTTTATGAACTTGCACATTACGTGTTCGACGAAATGTCTAAGTGGAGGCCCGAGATATTTTTTGTAGAATCGGTACTTGAAAATCGATTTTTATGTTTGATTAGTTCCCATAATGGTCGAATGGTGTCTGCGTTCCCGTTTTCTCTGTGATTTCTTTCGGTTTCGTGGAATATCTTGCATCGCCCGAGTGAACCGCCGATGAAGCCTTCGCCGGAGATGCCGTTCCTGTCGTCAGAACGACACCCGTCGTTTAGAGCCGCTCCCGTTAATCCATTATCTCTGCTGCTTAGTGTATGTTTGTTTGCTGAGATTTAGTGCATTTCTTTGGGGGCGGAAAAGTGGTGATCGGATGTCGAGTTCTGTTCGTCAATGTAGTGTCGTGGCCGGAGTTAGCCGACGGTCCGGTAGCCACGTTGGCCGTCGGCGAAGGTGGAGCTGGTGGTGGTCGTCGGTGTCACCGGCATGGGCCGAGCCGTCGGGTGGCGAGGGCGCGCCTCCGGCGATGGGGGGATGAAGAGCTCTCGGTGAAGAATGATATGAAGGAGAAGGGGTGTTCTGGGCGAGGGGCACACGAAGGGATGAAGAATAAAGAAACAAAAAAAAAAAAAAAAAAAAAAAAAAAAAAAAGAAAAAGAAACAAAAAAAAAAAAAACGGGCGGGAGAAATGAATCAATTTTGAAAGGGTCAGGGGACCCGGGTCAGAAACCCGGATCGAGGACCTGGTCCGGAAAATTTAAATATTTATTAATAAAAATTTTCAAAAATCTAAAAATTAAAAAAAAAAAAAAAAAATTCCAAAAATTCCAAAAAATAAAAACTCGAAAATGTTTAAAAATCCCAAAAAATGTATTAATTAAATAAAAATATTAAAAAATTCCGAAAATTTAAAAAAAACATTTAAAAACTCAGAAAATTCAAAAATTCAAAAAAGTTGGAAAAACTCAAAAAAAAAAAAAACCAGAAAATTAGAAAATGTTTAGAAATTAGTTTTGGGCTTAATTTCACTAGATTTTAGGTTAAAAAAAATGAGAAAAACCTCTAAAAATTTTCAAAAAATCGGATAAACCATTAGGGCTTTACCTTAGAGCCTTTGATTGCATTTTCTTTTAGAGAATATGCTAGGTTCTTTGGTTGTTTATTTTCTTCGTGATTATTTGATTGTGCATCTTTAATTTATTGATTGTTATTTTCTATTCTTTAGAATGGTTAGGTGGAAAGTTAGCTTTTTCGATATAGGCTGCCCGACACGTTAGTTTGCAAACATTTAAGTTTAGGTACCGAAAAAGCACTAATTAAATTGCTAGTGTAATCAAGTCCCCGAATTTTGGAATTTCTGATTTTTCAGACTTATCAAGACGCTACTCCCGCGTCTCGATTAGAGTTTCTAGCCGACCCTTAATCATGGCTAGTGGCGACTCCATTCAAATGCGTAAATTAAAAAATTCTCGTCGCACGAGGTATGAGGTTTGGGAGAGCCTCGGTCTTTGGATTAATGAACCATTTGGTTTGTCTTTCAAACAAATCAATCGTTGTTCGTATCCATCGACAAATACCTCTTGGCCTAAACCCAAACCCAATCACTCGATCGGGCGGCGGGTAGGTCGCAACACTTTCTTCGTGTCTCCTCCGATAACAAGGCAAGAACACACACTTTCATACGATAATTCCTTATCCCCACCACCGATCACCACAATCAGACTATTTCATGAATCCGGCAATGAAGAGCAATGTTATTGCCTTATCATCATCTCGGAACTTAACACCGATTGATACGAGTTGACTAATCAATGTGTTAAAGTTATACGAGATATCGTAAACCGAGTCGCCCTCATGCATCCGAAGATTATACAGCTTTTTCTCAAGAACGACTTATTAACCAACGACTTACTTTGATCTGGCGACTCTAATTTCGCCACAAACCGGGTGTAGGTTCGCTCATCACATTCGTTAGAATTGAGTCCAAAAGACAAAGCCGAATCAACCCCTTTGCTCTTCGATCAATCCGATTCCAGTCTTCAATCTCTTTCGAATCTGCCGGTTTAGAAGTTGAATCGCTTCCTTGCCTATCACGACACGGTTGTGCGAAAGGCGAGCCTTCCGTTTCGATTGCCCGACCGGAGATCTCGAAAGAGAAGATCCTCCATCTTCATCTTTCACGGATCAAATCGCATCTCATCGAATTTTTCTATCTCAATTAGTGATCCTCCTAACATCTCAAATAAACCCTAATTCCTTGAACAACTCCAGCTCTGATACCAATTGAAGGGATGTATTGAGAACCGAAACAAAACGATCACGCAGAAAACAGAGAAAATAGACGATGCACGAATTTACCCAGGTTCACACTTGATTAGGGCTACATCTTGCAAAGAGATTTCACTATGTTTTCGGTTTACAGCCACTCAACTCGTTACAATGATCAGAAAAATGAGCAAAATATATATATGCCCCAAAAGGGCCCAAAACCTAAATTTATATGAAATCTCTTAATTTGCACCATCGGACAATCCCAAACCCATTGAGGTTTTGGCGCTCGGCTCCCGAACAAGATCCCACTCATTGGCAAGCGTGGCGGCGTCCACCGACCAGGCGGGGCACGTCGTGGGCGCCGCCCGAACCCCCGCATTCCAACGTATGGGTCACATATGTCGGAAACAACATTTCGGTTTCCCTAAACTCACGTGGACGTACCCGGTGTGAGAAACAAGGATCCTCAAAGTATTCGCCAACTCCAACATACTTTACAAGGTGGTTCCCTTCGTAGTTTAGGAATTCATGCTTGGCTTACTTTTGTTTGTTTGGTTATAGTTCATGCTCACTCCTTTAGCTTATTCAAGTAGTTCAATCAGTAGGCAAGTCAAATGCATCTCCTACATTAAACGGATTATTACAAGCCAGATTCAAACACTATGATGGTTATTTTAATACTTGCGTTGAACACGGGGGACCTGAGAGCCTTAATCATTTGACGATCAAATCGATCATGTCCCACCTAGATATTCTAAGGAAAAGGAAGCCTGATATTTAGAGTTTTATTCTATATATGGCACAAGTGCAATTAGGGAAGAATTCTCTAGAAGATGCTGGAAAGAAATGGTTGCAAAATTAAAATATATATATGAATCGGAAAAGAAATTAAGCACTTAAGTCGAAGAATTGCCCCAATACTTTTATGAGGTTCGCGTGCTTTCCACTGGATCCCATGCTCTCCCCCCAAGCCCGTGAGCTATATGAATAGTGTCTACTTAGCGTCTCCATTCATCTATCCAAACGTACACAATGTTTTCTTGATGTACTTGAACCCTATTTGGACTATGTTCGACAAAGTTCGGAGGTGCCGTCGACGAGGACCACCTTCACATGCACAATTGATACTATTGACCACCGTCGAATCATTCTAAAAATTTTAAACTATTAAATTAATACACATTTTTATATTTAAATATTCCAACACTCCCTATAAAGCATAAAATGGAGTTTTTGAGAGATATATAATTGATGAAGCGAATAGGGATTCGGAATATTCGAACTCAATATCTCATGCTCTAATAAAGCGTCATATTGCTTTAGACCCTCCGTCAACTGTTCAAAAAATTCGATTAAGCTATTAAATGAAAGTCCGATGTACTATTAAACACTTAATATTCATGAAAAGTTTAGGTGGGAAAATAAAGGCATAAGTGCCCTTTTCTATTTCTTTTCCTTTTTGCCTCTCACTCGTAAACGACCGTTAATATGTCCATGTTTTCATAAATAAGTTTTTCATGAAGATTTTGTGATTGATGTCCTCTTAATCTTGACCAAGGGTCTCCGGTGGATGATTGGTGTTCGGATTACGAGGTAATCTCACTATAAAAGAGAAGTCGAAACTCTTAAAAGGACCTCGGCGGCCTGTTCGTTTAATGTACAGGGACAACGGGCTCTATGGATACATTTTTTATTTTAACGTGTCGATATTTGCACGTTTTATGTCCCTCATTCTCCCCATTTCATATCTTTGTCTTTCTTGAGAGGAGGGAATACCCTCTATCTGCATTGCATCCGAACAAGGCCCCGGATGAAGTCTTTTAACGCCGTGATCAGGTCGTGTATATTAAATTTATATGACCACCTTTTTTTTTCTCTCATTGCTACATGTACTTGTCCAAGAAAAAAATGACCTGATTTTTCCTAAAATTGCAATTGCTTCAGCAGCATATGTGTTGCCAAAGATAATGCGCCCTTTTGGAAATTCCAGTCAAAAGACAAATGGACGAAGAATATCTGACGGGATAAGAATATACACACGCTCTTTCGGTAAATTGGAAAATAAAATGAAACGGGGGGTTTAAATAATGGACGGTGAATATTCTGCAAATTACTCTCCGGATAAAGCGTACGCGAAAAGGTGGTCGCGTGGTCCTTGTGGATATTTCATACAGATTTGTCTACTTTTTCTCTTGGGATGATAAATTCCCACTTTTATTTTCTACGCAATCCAACAATGCACAGGTTCAATCTCCACAAGCAATAGTTTAAAAAGTGACAGCTACAAATTCACATTATAAATAGATCACTATTTTCATTGCACGGCTGTTCGTATAAACATGTACGTATAGACCGGCATCGGAAGTGTATGGCATAATTCCTAATCATTTTTATCGGACGATTTGTTTGGTAATCAGTCCAATTGCATACGATCGATTACATAACTCATTAGAGATTCTCGTTGGAAATAAGCTAGAGAATGATTTCTCGCTGGTCCCGACTTTTAGGGTTTCCTCGTGTAAAGGTGGCAGACTTGAAACAAAAGGTGAAATCGGGAACAAATATATCAGTCTCGAAGAATTTTGGCGTAGCTTTCGAAAGCCAATTCAGTGGGCACCAACGAAGATTTCTTTGCCTTTTGGGGCCAAAGGGAAAAAAGGCAGGTACAGCATGTCCTGGCCAATGGAATCAGCTCTTTTTTTTTTTTTTTTTTGTGTGTGAGGGTCACTTTTAGCAATCTATTATCCCTCCCTTTCTCTTTTTATTTTATTTTTCAAAACACGATAGATAATAAAGAGAGGGAAAAAATAAATTTTCTACAAAATTCCCAAGAAAATAATGTTGCAGCTGCTAAAGTACTTGAGTTCGATGCATTTTTAGAGCATTTCGTTTGTCCCGAAAATTTTTATAAAATGCTTTCGGAGTATCACGCGGCAGTCTACCCAATCATTTGCGATTAAGTTCATAGCTCTTGATGCTCCATGACTTGCATTAGGTGGACGGCCACCCGAGAGCATCTAATAATCTTCCGATTTGCTCAGTTCGAAGGGTAAGTTTTGGGAAGTACTCGGGAAAAAATTGAAAGAGACGAAAAGAAAACCCCAGCACGGTGTTCCTGCAAAACATGCATGCATTACATTACATAACATTGACCTCCCTAAGCAAACCTTAATTTATTTTTGTTCGGAACTAAGCAAAACCTTAATTAAAAAGAGAAGAAAGTAAGACTTTTGAACTGAAGAGTTCCTACCTTAAAATGCAAAGCACATCCATAAAACCCTTAATTTCTCTCTCCATATTTCGTTATTCTTCAAGCAACCCCCTACTATACGTATTATAAACTAGCTTCCACAACGCTCGTTTCCCTCGAACAAAACCTAGCAAATTCACATGTTAATCACTTCACATGATTGAGCACCCGCCGTCGTCGTCGTAATCATGATCATCGTCGGCATAGCTTCTGATCGGAGCAGATGCTGGAGGGAAAGCGTACGCCTGCCCTGGATGAGAGTACAAATATGCATGCATCGGAGAGGCGCCGTAGTAGGAGGTGCTGGGGCTAGGGTACGCCGCATTGTAGCTCATAACTTGCGGTGAATAGGAGATCGGCGGATACGGGTTCATGCTCATCGAGCCCGTAATCGGTGGACTGAATCCCGAGCTCGTCCCTGGAGTGTTGCCCGGGCCTGCCCCATCGCCGGTGCCGCTGTCGTTCTTCTTTTTCCCTTTCTTCTTTTTCTTCTTCTTCTTGCCGCCGGTTCCGGCAGCGCCGGCCTCCTTGGTCGCACCGCCCGTGTCCTTGTTTTCCGATCCATGGTTCTCTCCCCCTTCGTCGTCGTCGCCGTCGTCATCGCTCTCAACTCCATTTGCATCTTTGGAAGCCTCTTCACCGGCGTCTTCGGAATCTTTGGGGTTTTCTTGCTTGTTGTCCTTGTTCTTGGACTTCCCGGATTTTTTCTCCTTCTGATCGGGCCAGAGCTCAGCCTGTTTTCCTGATTTGGTCAGCTTCTTGATCAGTGTCTCGGAATCGACATCACCAGTCACCTCGACCTTGTGCAGTTGTGAATCAATGTTTGTCGTAAATACACCTGAGGGGAAGGAAATTCATATGTTTAACGATCATCAATTCACGGAAAATCTCAAACTAAAGCTGTGTCAAGACATTTTCTTCAGATAGTCTTTTCATAAGTGAAAGTGAGGAAGTCGATCGAAATCTGAGAATCAGATGGAAGAACTATAGTGATTTGGGATTGATATACAGATTTACGAATGAAGAAGTTCGGGATTTACAATCAAAACTTAGATCCATAGGACGCCGCAGGAATCGATTATGAACATCGCCAGGTGCTTAATCGCGTGACTTGCTTGATTAGTGATAAAAGAGGGAAATAGATCACTATATGTACTCATCAACATTATGAGGAGCTTGATATATGCATGGTCAGGCAAAAAAGAACTACATGGTGCGAGCTCTTTGTGCAAGTGGTTGATGAAGCAAATGGAAGCAGAAACTAGAAACAGTAAGCAACACACTATACCATCGATGCTGTGAAGAACTCTCTTGACTTTTCTACTGCAGCCTTCACAGTGGATTGGGACCTTCAACGTCCATGTCTGTATCAAACCGATAGACATAGAGAGGTCCAAGCTAAGAAGTTTCGTCGAAAATATGCTTCAAAAATAAATTAACAAACGGATTGGAGCATGTAGGAGAGATACAGTACCTGGTATTTTAAGGCTCCTGGCATGCCATCTCCTCCTTTTGCTGCCATCTCCTGTACTTGTGCTATGGATTTGCACGCGTGAAGAGAGAGAGAGAGAGAGAGAGAGAGAGAGAGAGGAGTGAGTTCTACAAGCTTAAGAAGAAAACTGTGAGGAGGTAATTAAAAAGAGAAGGGGGAGAGAGGCTACCTGAGAAACACTACTTAAATATCCAGAAAAAGGTTGAAGAAAAAGATGTATAATATGGCATATACCACAAGAGCAACTGACGACATTCTGTACATACCACTTCGTTTGTTTGGTCTCGGAGAAAAAAAAAACAGAGAGAGCGAGAAAAAGTTTGTGGGTGAACCTGTCTCCTTGAATAGTATAAATTCAGATCCATTTGAGCCAAAATCTCTTATCAATATCAATTACTCCTGTATCACATCAATTCTCCGATACAAAACTTTTCTGACACGATTTGCATATGCATCTCGACAACTCATGTGGGCACACATTAAGATATCATGCAATACAATTTCACGTGTCAGCCTCTTGTTTGTAATTTCTTTTGATAAAGCGGTTGTATATGGTCCGCATCGAGCTAAACTAGATGAATTTTGTCCCTTGACCTGACCTGCTTTCTGGTAATTTTCTTCCTGGACTTGTTTTGAATGTCAATTTTTTTTTTCAATAAAAAGGAGTGGAGATGCCAATTCTATGAATGGGAAGAGAGTTTATTTGATTTGTATCTTTCTGTGGTTCTCTCGACCTCTGTGAGATAATTGTAACATCGTTTAACAGTGATTCCATACTGAAGTCGAGCTAATAACAGTTTGATTAAGTACACAACATTGCAATGAGTTAGACCGACTCTATTGACATAGACCAACATGATCATAATCATCGAATGTCTGGACGTTAATCCACATAATTAAACGACTGTAATGATGCTGATCTATATAGACTGAAATCTAGGTAAGAACTTTCGAACAATTGCTTGTGAAATTGACAAGTGGACTCGGATCGAAACAATTTTTTTTGGGGGGAGGCATTGACATCGATATGACTTTTCTTTCGAAGTAGAAAGAGAAGATATACATATCATACTCTGCATTATGGTATTTTGATAGAATATTCTCGCATACTTCTTGAATAGTCCAGAGCAGTCATTCCTTACCGTGAGTCTTAGAACTTGCAGAATTCTTATGATTCTTAATCGTACCTGTCAAATTAACGGAGATGGTCTCAAGAACTAGAAGGTTCTGAGAGCAAAATGATTGGTCAAGACTGGGTGCACTCAGTTAAAACATAGCCAAAAGATCTTTGCTTTACAGCTTTAGAAATATATGTCAGCCAGTATTGATCTCTCACATAATTCGATTGAAATAGCCTGGTGAGTGCTGTTGCAGGTCTTTTCTTCTGTATTTTTTCAGTCATTGAGCATAAAAATGATGACTTTACGTGAGTGCCCCATTTACTTTGGCTTCACTTTCTTGATGAGATCTGGCACCAGAAATCTTAAGTACAATTATCACATGAAGCCAAAATAATCAGTACGTGCATGAAATGAAAAGAGGAAATGAAAGTATGTAATAATGATCTTTTGCCTCCCACTTTCAAAGATAAAAGGACATCAACTTGTTAGCAAATCCAAAGCCACTCACGGGTCTTTTTCTTATGCATTAAGGAACTTTTTTCAAGGACTGAGTATTGACACATGATGACAATGTAACCACATGTCTCTGTTCTTGAATCTTGATAAGACCATGCTTTTTAGTTCCTTAGAAAGCAAAATATCATCCAACCAAGCAAGTAATTGCACAATCGGAATGCTGCATGACCTACTGAAAAATAGGGTTTTCTTTGTTAGGTTTACTAATGACGTAAACAGCAGCATACAATAGACGGCGCAATTGAACGAATAGCCGATGTGGTTGGAGCAAACGATTTCTCCGTGTAAATAGCCTTTTATACTTTCACTTATCAATGGACCTAATGAAAAGCGCAAGAGATAGAAGATTACGACTGCGCTAAGAGAATAAAGTTTCGTCTCCTTCAATTTCACTCTCTCTATTGTCATCACTCGTGTGATCCTTCTGCTCTGGACGGAGGAGAGAGTCCAAGAAGTAACAAATGAACAAGTACAATGTATCCAAAATCATGAAAAAGGTAGAACTTAGGAAATGAGATAATTTTGGCAAGGGTAATTAGTTCTTAACATTTCAGAAACAAATTACCATTGAGGCAACCGATAGTGTTTCGGGGGGAAAAGTGCTAATTGAAATTAAATCCCACACCTAACGTACTGGAAAATAACTGATTTGACTTAAATGACGGGGTTAAAATTATATGCGGAATCATACAAGTGTAATTAATCTATGTTACTTTATAAGACCAAGTTTATTTTACACTATTATAATAAACAAGAATGCTTTCTTCTAACAAAGAACAAAACTCTGGTTGTGGTTGCCAGGACAAGCTATCCTGGAAAGAAAACTAAAAGCACGAACACAGACAAAGAAGACAACGAACGCATTTGAGAATGGAAAAGACAGAGACTGTCAATGATTCAAAATAATTAAACTACTCTGTTTTTCACTTTTAGTGGCACTAACAAAGCAATATAATATGGTAACTACTATAAAAAGGAGATATTGCAGTTGAACTTATCTAAAGCAAACTTTTAATATTAAAATAATGGGTTAATTTTACTTTTTCACTGAATAGAGATAGACATTAGTCATCTTGATCAAATGAAAAGATATAGGGATATTAGTGCAATCCACATACTCACTGATGTGGACTTGATTCTAATTGTGGGGATGAACCATTCCTAAATAATTTCCTCAGTCAAGAAAAAGCTTCAAATAAACAATGAACGCATATACATCTTTTTGACAATCAACAAAGACTCAAGGAAACAATAACACCTACTTCAAACAGACTATTTTACTTTTAAAGCGGCAGATAAGTTTATTTCCAGGAGTTGATCAAGTTCTTACACAAAATTCTAGTTTCATGAAACGCCTAGTAGATAAAGCCATCAATCTGAGAGAGGTTTGGAGCCGCAACATTCATGGTGACTTAATCAGTACCTCCGACAGAACACAAATCAAGTAATGATATGCCCACTCAAGGGATTGACACAAATCTATGAGTTCAGTAATAGGATCCAGCAACAAGTGAAACTTGTGAACAAAATGGAGATGTAAATTTGAGTAGATTGATCAGAGGTAACAGTGTTTATATTTATGAGCTATGTCTGTGATTATTTCCGGACAAGAAACTCACTGGACAATAAAAAGCAAGTCGCGAGAACTATCAGATATTAGTCCACTATATCTGCGTATTAATGTGTGTATGCTGATGTACTCACAGATAACATGTGCATCCTGTTCATAATGAAGATGAGATATCATCAAACATAAGGAGAAGCAATACTGATGGGAACTCCTGAAAAAGTTTTAACTGTAAATGCTTCATTTTATTATTGAGTTATTTGCTTTAGCACCAAAAACATTTGCAACAAATTTCTGATATTAAATAGCGATTGACGAATTGGACATTGTATTGTAGCTTGAACAGCAATCACCCTTACAAGGATGATTTTCTGAATGCCAGAACACCAATGGTGATCGAGAAAAGAGCCAACAAAGCTCCTTGTCTAGAAAGTGCAAATTCTGTCCATGTCAAGGGCCTTGTGACTTGGAACAGAGCCTTCCGGAACTGCTCATTTAAGTCCTCTAATGATCCAGTGTTGTCAATTACTATGTCTGCCTTAGACCTTTTCAAATCCAACAGCATCTGAGCATTTATCCTGTTCCTAGCATCTTCCTCGTTTGTTCTGTCTCTTGCCATAAGCCGTCGAAGCTGAGTTTCTGGATCGACCCAGACAACAACAATGGGCTTTGTCCACTTATCCATCTTTGCCTCAAACAATAAAGGGATGTCAAGGACAATAACCTTATGTCCTTTCAACCAAAGTTTCAAAATTTCTCGGAAGATGCCAGATGATATGTAAGGAGACAGCAGCCTAAACATAAGTAAGCACAGAAAGCTTCAGGAAATTAGAAGATTGGAAGATTTCTTATCTTGAAGATCTATGCAACTATTAATGCATCATTCAAAAAAACATGAGAAAATCCAAGGTGCATCAGTAAAAGCACATGGCTACTGGCTTCAGAATGAATAACTCAGCTATGACCAAGACAATTCAGAACTCAAAGGTGAGAAAATTTCAGACTGATATCACAAATTACAGACAGCATCTACATCCATGACGGGTGTAAACGAACTAAAAATTAGAATTTGTACCCTGTTTAATCAGAGCAAGAAATCTTCCTAGTCAAGCAGAAACTTATGCATCTGTACTTATGAAAGGCAAAATTTGCTGTTGTCTCCAGTATGCTTTGATCGCCATTTTGAAGCTAGAACTAGTACTGCAAGTTTAGTTCAGATTTACCATTACCTATTCAAAACTTGACGCTTTGCAGGATCAGAAAAGACAATTTGGCCCAACTTTGGCCTATCAACTTCTCCATTAGCTTGTAGAATCTCCTCCCCAAATGCAGCAACAACTTTTTTCCATCCACCAGTCCCTTTCTTTAATACATCCTGCAAGCACAACAAGGAATTTAAGAATTCCAAGAAGGAAAATATACTCTTCAAGTCCTGTCAAGTGGCAAGATGCCATCCTCACTACATGGAGCCACACAATCATTGAAGCTTGCTAGAACAAGAACAACTCCCTGCAATATTTCACATGTACTCTTAAGTGAAACTATCTGCGCGTTTTTACATGACAAAGTTTAAGGTTGCCATACTCTATCATCTCATAAATCATCAGTATACAGATATTTATGGAAGCTTAAAGTAGGAGAGACACTGAAAAACAAAATGCAAAGCTCCTTTACACGGAAACTGTTTAGCCAACAACAAAAGAATCATTTAACCAGTCAAACGAGAAAGTGAGAAAGTGAGATCTTTCAAAGAATAGCATTCTCAAAATTTGCAAAATGTTTCTCCTTGTTGGAGATTCCAACTTCTAGAACGTCCCCTTGTTATTCATATATCTCTTAAAAGAGGAAAGAAATTGATAGGAAACATACCCGATGAATATAAAATAAAACATCTACCATCCCGTTGCTGTCATATTTCTAGACAGAATTTGATGTACATATCATGATTGATTTACAGTCCTCAACTTCAGGAAAACTCTCAAAACATCCTTTTCAAAGATCATTGATTGTAACAGACCAGAATAAGGGAACATTCTTGAGGAATATAAAGTGAATCATAACTAGGCAAAAAAATCAATAGGACCAATAATCATAACTTCAGCAATATCAAGGAAAACATACACGAGCAACAATGTCGGCATCAACGACAGGGATACCATGGGCCTTGAAATGGTTGGAGACTGTACTCTTCCCTGATGCAATTCCACCAGTCAGACCAACTATCCTCATTCTTCTTGTTTTACTTCTAGTTATCAGGTCAAACACTCTAAAAAGTTCGGACGCGATCTGTCTACTATAAACCAGAAAAAAAAGGTATATCCGTCATTCTCACTTCATTACCAAAATCAACATCTACATGTAAACCTTAAATGGTACAATCTCTACATACAATTAATCTAAGAAAAAACAAGTCAGTTAGGTCGGCAAAGATAAACATTGAATATGACTTTTGATAAGAATCATCAACACAGCATTTTTTTGCACATTCATCTAAACCAAAAAGCTTTGATTTTCCGTATATTTCTTGGCAATCAGCAGACCAATATAACGCAGACACACAGACTTAAATGTGGGATAATAGCAGAAATAGGAGCTGCCATGATGTGGTAGCAAGAACACGGACATAGCTCATTTCACCACACTCGCGCTATGTTATAACGGGTGAAAAAAAAAAAAAAAACAAACAAGGATGTTATCAGCGCTAACTTGAGCTGCTTCAATTACAGCTTCAAAACTCATATTTGAGCAGCATCTGGAGTCTAAATTACTCATTGCTCTCTAAATTTCCACGGAAGATTCTCGCGATATCTTCGATTTCTTCAGTATATTCACCAATTACTTCAAAGTCCCAAAATCAAAGCAAAATCAGAAAAATTTTTGGCTCTCTGAACGTGATCTGAACTTGGTCATCGAATTTCTGTCAAAAGAGCAGGACATTTATCTCCAACTTATGTGTCAAATTCCAACCAAGAAAACAACAAGTCATCGTTAACCGAGAACGCATCAACAAAGTTTTCGCATTCTAAACAGAATTTTGCAAAACCAACATCAAGTCTTCGAGGGTTTCGCCCCCCACAGTATCTCAAACTATCAAAGGCACGATCTTTTTTCCTAATGTTAAGCTGGAAACTGCAAGGTATGAGGGATTACAAAGCGTATCTGAATCGGATACAACCAAACCAGGAAAAAAAGGGGAAAACAAAGCAAAAGGAATCAGAATCACCCGTAAGTTCACAGGTCTCGAAGGAGAAGACTCGGGCCACGCATTCAAATTCGCCGACAGCGACGGCGGTGGACGCGCCGGCGCGGCCGAGGTAGACGGGTAGGCACGAAACTGGTGGCGGCCGGTGGCGTCGCGGGGAGACGACGAAACTGGTCGCGAGGGCTCGCCGGCGCCGTCGCTGGGTGGGGGGTTTTCTCCGTTGCTCTGCTCTGCTCTGGCCGGCTGAGGTCGTTTGGTGAAGAGAGTGAGAGATTGGAAATGGGCCGGGCCGTACTTGGGCCCTTCGGGTACAGATATAAGCAGTAATGGGCCTAGCGGCCTCCCCTCCACCTCACACCGCCGTCCGACGTCGCCGCCCGCCGTCCGCCGCGCCACGGCCTTCGCTCCAATCTAACTCGCCTCTCCACCGCCGCCGTCCACCGCTCCCCTCACCGTGAGTCGCCGGGATTCGGGCCGTGGCCGCGAGCTCGGATCTAGGCGCGGCGCCGGCGATGGCCACGAGACGGCCAGATTCGATCCGGCTGTGGCGTGAATGATTACATTATTTTATTTTTTTTGGTCGAAAAATGATTAAAATAAATTACATTATTCTAAGGCAAACTTTTTTCTCTTATTTTCATGCGATAGTCGACAATCACTTTCTAAATTGTGGGAAACAAACAGGTTCCAAAAGGGTACCCCACATCACGTGTCTTTCCCTCCATATGCATCTGTCGGATTATAAAAAAGAAATGGACCGTCACGTGATTTTTGCAGAAAAGGATTATAAAATTCTCTTTTCCATTTTCCCATAAGCAATTGTAAAAATAACTCTGCGGATCAATTGAAAAGAGAAAAACTAGTTCTTAGTCGGAAAAATGACTCAAATGATCTATGAACTTCGGTTTAATGTGTAATATCGCCTTGTAACTTTTAATTTATTTAATATAATCAATGAAATATTGATAAACGTCCAATCTGATCCCTAAAATATATAACAGTATTAAATGTCATCTTGTCATTAATTCAAGTTTAACGAAATCTACTGATGTGACCTCCAATATATAGAGTTTGAACGGTGGGCAAAAGAAAAGTTACACGCGAATTATTCACATTAGATATTCATCGTAGTCTAGGATATAAAGATCCATTAACGGTTGACGTGTTAGCGACTTAATTTTTTTAGAAAAAGATTTATAAAGCTAATGGATGAAAAAATGGATATGTTGACTCGCGGTTTTCAAAAACCGAACTCTTGATATAATAATTCACCTCATCAAATAACGTCTGATTAGTTGATTGAACAACTGAAAGGATTATATCGGATATTTATCAATTATTCAATAATCATATTAAATAAATTAAAAATTCAGGTATCACATTATAAGTCGGGCCAAAATTCATGTATCATTTATCATATTTTCCCTGTTTAGTTCTTTTCAACGTGTGAAAATTGATCTTCAAGTCAAATGATCAGACGATTTTCAATTGCTGTTCTGCAGCTTTGACTGGCAAGCAGTATAACACGTGCAGCGCAAAGTTTGCTGCTGCACATACATATTTTTTTCCTTTTTTACCTGTTCTTCTTTTTCCCTGTCTTTCATTAGTACGGTCAACTGAACTGTTGCTTTCTGTGACTTTGCAAGTATAAAGCTTTGCAGCTGATGATGCGGCCATGGCACCTAACAGAGACAAAAAGAAGGACAGAGACAGAGAGAGAGAGAGAGAGAGAGAGAGAGCGCGACCGAGAGAGATGATGACTTGAGAGATGACTTGGGGCGGAACGGAAGGGTTGTGTGGATTTTTTCAGACTGGGGGATTTGTCGGCATGGTCTTATTTACTCTCGTTGAGAGAATGACATATCAACGCAACGCATTTGATTTCGACAGCCGCTATGATGTACACTCTTCTTCTTCCCTTTCCTCTTTTGCTCTTTTCGCCGCCGTCTTCTTTCCGATAACACCGCTGCGAAGTGCTGCTGCTGCGGCTAACCCTCATCGACGCGCCTACAACTGCCGCCACCGACGTCGCCCTTTCATCGCGGTTCTCAATGTCTTTGTGCGCATGTGCATGTCGTGTCCGTGGCATCTCTGATCAGGTGGCCTTCTATGCGAGCGAGCAGTGGGAGTTTGCGACCCACAAATCGTAACAGAAACAAGAAAAATGGTCTCTAGATCGCGAGAAGTCGATGTGGAGTTGCTACATCTTCTGGCCACCAAAGTTTTGGCCGTGAGAAGTTCTAGCGACCAAATTTTCATGTTCTTGTTGCCGAAAGGGATTGAGATTTGAGAGGGTTGCCCTAGGTCAGTTTTGGCGACCGACGTCTGCAAAGCTTGATCGTGGTAGTTAAGAGATAAACTTCGCTAGAAAATGGATTTCGCTATAGTTCAGCAGACAAAACACCTTCTTACTAGCCTATGAACCCCCATCACAATTCACGCAGAACGCGCACTACACTAACACTGAATCAAAAGCAAAACATTCGCACGACATTCATTTTTCTTTTGGTCTTCTCCGCTTCGCTTCACTCACTTCTTATCCTCACCAAACTTCATGCCCTCTTCCACCTTCTTGAACGCCGCCCGCCCGGACATCTCCTCCCACCACGCCTTCACGCGGGGGCGGTCGGTGACCGCCGCAGCCCACGGCGTCTTCATGAAGTAGTACATGTAGGGGAAGTGGTGGAGGTCGGCGAGGGAGAAGAAGTCGCCGGCGAGGAACTTGGTCTTGGCCAGCCTCGCCTCGTACACGTCGAGGACCCCGGCGAGCTTCGCGAGGTGGTCGTCAATGAGGGCCTGGTCCGGCGCCTTGCCCTGGAGCGGGACCACGAAGTGCTGGAAGATGATCGGCGACATCACCGGCTGGAAGTGGTGGGACTCCACCTCGACCCAGACGCGGACGGTGATGGACTCTTCGGGGCTGTCGGAGCGGAGGAGGTCTTCGGTGCCGGGGGATTTGTACTTCTTGGATATGTACTCCGTGATCGCTCTTGATTCTGATACCATCATTTCATATTCCAGAAAACAAGAGAAATGAGAGAGGGTTGTCAAAGCATTCTATACAATGAACATGAGCATGAAAAACTGACCGAAAATGGTAAGACCGCCATCTTCTAGGACCGGAACCTTCCCGAAAGGCTGCAATCAAAGTAGAAGGAGAGCAATGATTAACAGAAACAACCCAGAAAAGAGGACATACACACTGAACAACAGCACAGTAAGAGAGTCGATAGGAATGGCCAGGTCTTTTTCTGTACATTCTTGGCGAGGAAATCCGGTATCTTCTGCTCGCCGGCGAACATGTTGACCGGGACGAGCTCGAAATCGACCCCTTTCTCGTAGAGGCACGCCATCACCCTCACCGTGCACGACGACATCGGGTGTCCATACAGCTTCACACCCATTTCTCACACTTCGAGAGAGAGAGAGAGAGAGAGAGAGAGAGGTGATTTCAGAGCGAAGAGTATGAAGGGTGAAGAGCGAAGAGGGCGAGGAGCATTTTTATACACGTGAAAAAGTCTTTGGGGGGAGTGGTTGGATTCTGAGTGCCTCATAGACGCCAACTACACGGACATGGTGCATGTGAAGAGCTGGACTTTTCACAGTGCACACATGCAGTATTGTATTTCGTACCGAAAACTTTCTGACTGTGACAAGGATTGGACCGATCGTCGTCCTTCCTTTTTACATAATGTATGCGTCGTCGAAACTCAACTTACAGATGTTTCTTCTGGGTTTATCGGATGAATGGCACGCATATGGGTACACACCAAAGTTTCCATATAAACGGATATTAGCTTTTTTCGCTCGGCAATAAATAAAAATAGCAAACGGAAGGACTGCATTAAATATTTTACTAAGGATTCAAGGATTGCATCAAGTAAATTAAAATGTTCGGTATACATTTGTATTATTGATCACGAAAATAGTTTACTTGTTTGCTGTTCTCATTGGTGGGCAGACCGAAAGCGGGCCCGAAAGCGAGTACGGCCTTTGCCTTGTCTTTAGCTTTATTTTCTAGACTAGAAGTGATTGACAAACCACATGATATTTAGTAGGTTCATTGAGTTAGATGGAAGATAAGTGGGCAGAGAGAGAGGGCTTGGTTACTGGTAGATAGGAGTTGCGTGTTGCTTTTAAACCTACCACTCATTGCGATGATGATGAAAGTGATGGCTTCACAAATTACTCTTGGTCTCTCTAATGGAGATTAATAGAGGTAAGCATGGATCGAATGAGCGGTTCCCACCATGAACTTGAGATCTGTCCACTAAGGATCTGCTATGAAAAATTGAACCTGAAACTGCCCGAGCTTAATCAATTTTTGGCACTTCCCCAAATTAGAGTTCAAATTTACAACCTGAAACCCCCATTTTGTAGTTTGTGCCATGTAAATATTTTTGGGGCTAATTTAAAAAAAAAGAAGCACAAATTTTAGGTCGAGAGATAATTTTGGCTCCAACTTTTTTTGTCTCATAAAAAAACACCAACTTTAAGTCGAGTGACAATTCTAGACTCAACTTTTTTTGTCTTATAAAAAATCACCAACTTTCACTCTTATCCCAAATTTAGCCCCTCGATTGACTCTTTGCTTGAAGTAACCCTTGTTTGAGAAAAAAAGATTATGGTGGTGAGCTTAGCAGATCTCGTCCATGGTGTCTGTCGACGGATTGTGGTCTACAGCTTCAAATTACAACAAAATGATGAAGTATGGTTAGAGAGATTCAATCCGGAGATGTTTTTACTTGCGGTAAAGTAAAGGATGCGAACATTTTCACCGTTATTTTTCAAGTTATAGCTCAGAGAATAAGACAATTAATATTGCTTTAAATCTAGTCAGCAAGCCACGTGAAATTATTGCTGATGTGGAATAGTCAAGTTGAATAATCAGTGATTCTAAGTCAATGGGGGTCAGATTTGGAATTTAAGTGAAAATTTGTGCTTTTTTTACGAGACAAAAAAAAGTTGGGATCAAAATTTTCATTCGACTTAAAGTTTGTGTTTTTTTTGGGAATTAGGCCGACGTTCTTGATGAATTATCTTTATTCGAAACTGAAGTACCCATTTTTGTCCTTTTTCACGAAAGAGTCCCACTTCTTTTCTTATTTTTGAAAAACAGCCAACTAGGGATCCTTCTGCATAACTGTCAAGAGGTGTGAAAGAGTTCATGAGAGTGAGTAGATTAGCACAAGATGTTTACGAAGGGGTGGTTACCCAATCAGTCACAATCTTATTTCCAAATACTATTTCAATCCTAAACTTTTCATGGACTTAGAAAGTACTATCGATTAAACATAGAATTTTGCATCTCGGAATGCAATTAGAGCTGATTTTTATTGTGAATCGAAAGCGTCTTTCTCAACGTGGCTTCTTATCATAGACGACCCTCCTCTGTGGCAAGCTGACGTTGACAATTTGTGGATCAACGTGTTATCCGGAAGGGCTATATTGGAGTTTCATATAAAGATTTATGACTATATTGAAAAAATTAAAAAGTTTAGAACTGGATTGATATCACAATAGTAAGTTTAGGACTAAATCGTCAATTTTTCTATATTTACGAAAGCATGCGTTGCTTTCTAAGCAATCTTTAGTTTCATTTTTCTTGTCCTTTTTTTTTCTCTTTCTTTTTTTTAACAACATGTTTAGCTTCTACTGCAGCAACTATAATGTTTGGTCAATTACACGAAAGCCACATAGCGAAACAAAGTAAAAAAAGAAGGCGCGAAAAGGGATACGGTGGAATTTTTTCCTTAGAAAAAGACGAGAGATTAAATAGTGAATTATTGGACTCGTGGTCAGCAAGTTCTGGTGCTTCAACCGGTTCCATTGGGTTAATCAAAACTTGGAGGTCCAAGTTTCTGAATAATCCTCTTTCTTTATGCCTGCGCCGTTCGCTAATTACGAAGCATTAATTTAAAATGCAAAACTTTTTGGAGGACCGCTTATATCATATGGTACAGTCTTTTTCTTTAGTATTTGTTTGGCAAGCTTATAATATATATGTAGCTTTTGAATTTCACAGATATGGAAATTATTAAAGTATACAGCGCAGTTTCAATTTCAGTCCATCACATGCTTCGCTCTGAATCCCAATGCTCGGATGGAACTTCGGAATTCATAATCTATCTTGGATTAAGAGCACAATCCCAATATAAAAAAGGCCTTCATGCAGCCCTTGATCTCTATAGCTGGTGAATGGGGTCGATTTGCTTGTGGAACGGTCAAAGGCCGCGAAAGTTAATGACTGTCAGACCCAGAGAACTAACGGCACTACCAATGCAGCGATGGACAAAAAGTATAACTAGAAATAATCACGATTGGCTCCTTTTCTTTTCTAGGGTTTAAGCTAGTTAACTTGTGGTTTCGTCTAAGCCTGGTCTTTAATGGAGCGGTTAAATGTAGATTAGCCTCCCATCGCCATATGCATCGACTCGAAGAGATTGTTCCTGACCTGTCAAACCGGCGAATGGAGTCGAAAATGATCTAACCTAAATGGACCAATTGAATCCATTTTGACTCATTTTCATGTAATACAAATCTAATGACTCGTATCCGACCCGCCCCATATTACTAACACACTTATATATTTAACCTAATTTAGGAAAACTCATACCCAAATTAAAGTGAAAGCACAGAGTGAGCGAGTTTGAAATCGAATGAGGGTGAGAGAGAGTTATAAAGATGGATTGGGTCTAAATAAGTTGTTAATCTATTTAATACCCATTTATGACCCATTGAGTTGGGTCTAAATCCATTTATTGCATATAACTAATCCATATAACAACGTAGCCTATAACGGGTCTAGATTGTTCCATTAATTTGATTATGCTCTTTTTGTTTATTTCTTACTAGAGAAACTGTCCCTCGTCACAAGATTAAAATTTAACCATGTAAGTATATATATGTAGTCGAAATTACTTCACAAATTGAGCTTGCTCACTAAGTTATTTACCCTAGCTCCCCGTTGGTGTTCGTGCTTGTTGCGCTCCTTGAAAGACACCATCAAGGTGTCTTCGAAGACCCATAAAGGGGGACTCCACATCGCTCGCATTAGAGTGACCTAACCAACCTGAACCAGCGAATGCCTCATGTCAATCTTTATAGCTAAAAAATAAGAGCTCATATGAGTAACCGCTTTATCAAATTATACGTATCAAGAAAAATTTCATGTTACTTATTTCAACCATGAAATATTGGAGGGTATAGAATTTCCGAGGCCGCGAGTGCAAAGTTTTACATGTGAAACTCTTATGATTGTATTAATAGTAATTAAGTTCTGGGGATTAACTTCAACTAGGTTGCTAATGAAGCCTTTGGCTTGTCGATGCAGTTACTGACGTCAACCTATCATGTGGGCCGGCGTCCGTCCTAAGTTAGATAGACCGCTCATTGTTTAATAGGAAAATAAAGATGTTGGACCACTCTTTTTTGGTAAATAATTTCCTCCATTTTTCTTTTTTTTTTTGGCACATCAATTTTTCTCGGGCAAGGAGATAATTTTCAGAGTCTCGATTGATGGAGGGAGCCGAGGCTGTCCGCTGCATAATTTAATCGGAACTATTTTTTTTTTCCTCGTTTTGTGCTTTTCTACAGAAGGGCGAGTGAAAAACAATCGGTCAAATCAAACCACAAATTTCAGTGCAGCGATCTGATGTTTTTAGAGACTTTCACGAATCGTCTTTGAGATCCGACATCGCCTTTGCCTCAGAATGCGTACACGACACCCACGTCTGCGATATGTAACGTCACGTAATACAGCTGCAGGGTATTTGTGCATGGCATGGGACGTGTCTGAATGAACCCTCGGATTTTTTTTTTTATAGTTTGCCCTCTTCTTCGGCTGAATTTCCTAAAAAATCTCAACTTTAGGTCAAGTTTTAAATTTATCCAAACTTTTTTTTGTCTAGAAAAAAATCTCAAATTTTGAACTAGTCCCAAATCTGAACATTTTTTTTTATGTAAAAAAAAACCCAAACTTTAAGTTTAGTTTCAAATTTGTCCCAAGTTTTGTTTTGTGTAAAAAAGATCAACCAATTTCAATTTATTTTCAAAAAATATACTCCAGTGATCCAGTCTCAACTTGGCGTGACACTTTTACGTCGATAACAAATCCACATTAACAAAGTAATGTGGTGATAGGTACAGACTGATGTCGCATTTTCACTTTGATAACAAATCAAACCTAATAAAAATTGTTGAAATTTTCCAAAATAAAACTGTTCTAGGATATGAAAGTTAGAGACGATAACAAATTCACCCTAATTTTTTTAATTTAAAAAAAAATCCAATTTTTAGGTTCAATTGAAATTTTTCCCGAACTTTTCTTTGTCTAAAAAAAGCCACATTATTTTGTTGATATGGATTTGTTATCGATGTTGAAGTGCCACGTTAAGTTAAGACTGGATCACAGTAGTATATTTTTGAAAATAAATTGAATTTTGGTAATTTTTTTTTTACAAAAAGTAAAATTTGAGGCAGATTTAGGATTGAACTTAAAGTTTGGAGTTTTTTTTTAAAAAAAAAATTTAGGACAGATTTAGGATTGAACCTAAATTTTTGAATTTTTTTTTTAAAATAAAAAGAAGTTCGGGATAGATTTAGAACTTAACCTAAAGTTGGGGGATTTTTAAAGGAATCAGGCCCTTCTTTTTAAAAATATATATATACATTGAAAGGGTACCTTTTCTTGGGCCAAAAAAAAAATTGGAGTAAGAAAAATGAAACGGGGCTTTGAAATGTGGAGTAAAAAGAAAAGAAGAGTAGTTTTAGTCTAGTGAAGAAGGAGATCTCGATAGAGTCGTTTTGTCGGCAGCAACACCGATTCTCCGATTGCTCGCGAGGTTGGCGACGAAGATGGCAATTTTAACCATAGTCAAAACGAACTGTGCTCATCAATGTAAAGATTGGGGAAAGATTGAATTCACTCGTTCTTAGTTACCCCGGGCGACAGGTAGGAGGGATGGTCCCCTGAGTCCCTTGTAGATGTAGCAAGCCTAGGGGCTCGATTCCAACACGAAATCGTTCCTAGACTAGACCCGTAGACCCTCAATAACATATGTCCGCACGATTCGATTCGCGGGGATCCTAGATTGAAAGCTGGTCTAAAAGTCGTGTAGATATTTAAATGAAATCGAAGAAAATGCTCGAGGAGGAGAGACATTCTGAATCTCCCTATCTTTCAAATTGCTAAAGCTTTGGACCACATGTGCTCAGGACGACAAAAGATGTCGGCGGGCATTTTTCTGAATAACTCAAAAGCAAATCCACAATTCAAAGCCCAGTACGCATCTGTCCCCTGCATGTGTCCATCTTTCGCACGTCAAAAGGGGAGGATGCAGATTTCGCAAATCCTGCTCTTCCTTTTGTTCGCGAGCACTTCAAAGAATCAACTTCGACACAAGCCCCAGGAACTAATGTTCTTCGGAATTGGGCGACGATGTTGCGGATGATTACGCTATTGTTTCGTATTGTTCAGCCAGAATCACTTGAGTAGGGAAGAAATCGAGGATGCGTCGCACTTTTTTTTTTTTTCTTTTTTTCGGTCTTTACATTGTTTCTCTCCGGACAATGGGAGATCACATGCCAACTTTACACAATACTATGGAATCTACATAAGGTACAAGAAAGTTCTATATAGGGACACATTAAAAAACTTACGCGATATAGAGCAGAGAAAAAGTACGGGAAGGAGCCATCACGAGGCTTGGGATTCCAGAAAGTTGTGGTACTCCAGCTGGGTCATCTCTCCACCAGTTACTTGATCAAATTGACATCGATAAAAGCTGCAAACAAATTCAGCCCAAGGTTGATTAAGAGCCAATTCCATATATGGCCTTACACATAAAGTTCAAAGAGAGAGTGAGAGAGAGATGATGATGATGATGATGATGATGGATGAAAGAAAGTGGGTAGTCGTATGCTAAATGTCATCTAGCAGCGCTTTGCCACTTTTCAATAGAAAGCGGCGCCAGAGAGAGGAAAAGCTACAAACTGGGGTACGAACATGGAGATCAAAACCAAACGCGCAGACTTTTTCATCAATATATGACATCTCTTCATGCAAGGCTGTAGATTATACAGTAATATGGAAATACCTTCCATCCATTCCAAGAATGACAACCGTGTTCTTCTCGTGACCGAAAGCAACAATATATGGAGACCCTTCACGCAAGTGATACTGAGCCACAGACCACTCTGAGCTGAAATATTTAGGCAAAACTCCTGCACAAGAAAATTCACATTTAAAACTAATTCGGTTGAAATGCAGTAAGAAGCAAAGTTATTATTAGTAGACGAACAAAGACATGACACTAATCCGATTGCCTAATACACTATACCTACGGCTCTCAAAACTACACATTGCTGTTTACTGAAGACTCTCAGGATATACAGAAATGATGGGTTGAGACCATATATGGTATATCTCATAGTTCCATTCTATTTGGTCAGAGTCCTCCAGATGACAACTAGATTTAAGCCTGAAGGTGAATTGAGTATCTAAAATGCTTTTATGCTTTCCAGCACAAGCTGAGCCTGAGAGAATCTTCATTATGCTGTAAATGAGGAGCATCTTTTTGCTCCATGTCATGACACATGGGATGTATCGATTGAATTTCATTTTTACATAAACCTTAGCAAGAAACATCAGCAGCGAAAACATATCCTAAAATAGCATCAAAGTTAAGCCAACTTATTGCAAGTAATTCTCTGGCAATATCAAAGTTTCTATGACATCCATGACCCTAGAAAGGTGATAGAATGTCAATTATTTCTGCATCAGAAGACATTCAACAACAATCTATGTTGAAGCAAGAGCAAAGCAGAATGCAAGTATGATGATCATCGATAAATGGAGTCGGCTTCTTCTGGAGGACAAGTTTCACTAGCTCGGCTCAAACATATTTATCAAGAATGCTATATGAACATCCAAAACCATCAGAAATGAAAAAGTAGCAATTTGCTTGATTATTCACCATGAAATTAAAACTTAGTGATAGCACACAGGTTGGTCGTCAACAGGAGGCATTTTACCTCTGATAAACGAGAGAGATGAATTTGACGATATAACAGCAGAACTAGAATTGGATGCACTTCCAGAAGCATCATTGCCTGTGGATCTTGAGTTGACTTTAAGGCCAAAAACATGGACAGTACCCTTGTCACTTGAAACTGCTAGCCACTGTGCAGTTGATGAGAAAGCCAAGCTATAGATTTCCGCTCTATCTGCACCTCTTCTCATCTGCATATGTTTTTGTTGATTGGAATCATCAATATGTTTCAGAATCATGACACAAATTAATTACAATGGTATTCATTCAAATCTTTCAGAAGAATAATCAAACTAACTCAGAAAAATGTAAAAGAAGCCCGACAGAACATGCTATATGAATATAAGTTTATATCTCGATATAATGAATTGTCAGCATTATGAAAATTTTGATGCTGGATGGAAACCATACTAGGACGACTTAGACAACTTACGCCGTCATACACAAAGCATCAAAATCCAGAAGCTAACTCAAAGAAAATTAAAATTAGCAGTCACAACATCAACCCAGTTTCTATCTGTGAAATGCCAACAAGTGATGGCCAAAATGAAATTGCCAACAAGTGCAATTGTGTCAAAAATGCTCCTTTTTTCTACAAAGCAAAAAGCTTTGAAAAGGAGTCCAGAGGCTTCACACACTAAACTTCCGTATGGACTGGTCCATGATTCAAAAAATTGAGCCAACGGAAACTTTCTAAATGGAACTGAACATTCTTTAATTTGACCAATGCGATATACGACATAACGAGGACTGAACCTAGAGCCAACTGCCCGTAAGGGAAAAAAATGAAGATCAACTACAGTACATGACTGTCAATGGTAGGAACAGCACATATGTAACACTACATCTTACCAGAAACAACTGATTTGCCTCAATACTCAAGGTGTCTTAACATGGTGGACTCAAAACTGATGTAACTTTCCAGTCAGCATCGTAAAACCAAATGTTCCAACCTAACTATCAAATAAAAAGGTCCAGGATAATATCATCCACACGGAACAGGATTGACGATAATAAACTATAATTGGCATTAGCAACAGTATGAGACTAATGGAACTATGAGTTACATAACGTAGTCCAACCAAATCAAGCAAATACAACTAGAAATAAACGTTTACACAATATGGTAGATGTTATTTACAAGTAACCAGCTCCTACAAAACAAAACACTACTCACCGCATAACCCTGATACAATTGGTCATGACACCCTCTAATGGTTTTATTCATCAAAGTCATTTTCCAGATTTCAAACCCATCTTTTGCTGTAATATTTTCTCCTAACAGGAGTAGGTCATCTGACAATTCAAATGTTCTTCCAACTCACTCGTTTCCCAGCTCAACAAAGGGCATTGTACACCTAAATTCAGCCGAAATTAAATGCACAAGCCACCTTCCAGTTCCAAATAGACTAATTCCTCAATCAAGACAACTTACCTCCTTCAACAGAGTGCCATCAACCGCATTAAAGACCCTGATGAGAGTCCCTTTCGTGCTTGCCGTAGCCAGGAACTTGCCGTCCTGAGAGAGCGCGAAGCACGCGATCCGTGAATCGTGCGCCATGATGAATTTGGTCCTCTTCGAGGCGTAATGCTCGATCCTGACCTGCCCCTTCTGGAGCCCCGGGCAGACCAGCACGAGCGACCCTGCGGTCTGTGACACGACGCAGAGCCCCTTGGGGTTGGCGATCGTCTCAATCTGGTGCAACGGCTTCATGTCCGCGAAGTTGTACACGAACACCGTCTGCTCCAGGACCACCACAATCCGGTCCCGCCGCAGCCGCACCGACCGCACCTCGGCCCGGAACGTGAGGTCGCCTATGCACCGCGACTGGTGGTCGTCCCAGATCATGACCTTGGTGGGCGCGTACTGAGGGGCCGGCCCGCCACCGACGAGGGCGAGGATGTTGCAGCGGAAGAGCATCTCCGCCACTCCGATGCCGCCGCCCGCACCGAAGTCGCGGCGGAAGATCTCGCGGAACGGCTCGCAGTTGTAGATGCGGAAGCCGTGGCTGGTGCCGGCGGCGAAGCAGGTGTGGTCCTGGTTGAAGGACAGGTGGAGGAGCTTGGGACGAGGGGCGGGCGGGGCGGCCGGAGAGGGGGTGGGATTGGCCGGGGCGGAGGCGGGGTCGGGGATAGGGTTCCGGCGGTGGGGGTCGTCGTCGTCGGGGATCAAAGAGAGGGAATCTACGGTCTGGGAGAGATCGGAGGGGGTCGGGTTGGGGGATGAAGTCGTCGGAATTGGGGGCCGGCCGGGGGTGATTCGGCCACGGCGGGGAGGAGACGGCGGAGAGAGTGGCCATGGAGGCGGCGGCGACGGCGACGGCGACGGCGGCGGCGGTGGTGGTCTGAGTTTTAAAGAATTACATGGGGGATGGGGGGGGTCTTGGCAATTTTTTCAAAAGGAACAATTTAGATTTCCTTTTTAAAATTCGCTCGGCGGATTGACGGTCTTGTCCCGGCCGACGTTCGGGGCGGAAGGGGCGGGTGGCGGGGGAGAGTTTGGGGATTTCGCTGGAAAATGGCGGGATGAATTTGTGAATTTTGATTGGATGGAAGATTCGTTGATTAGGGGAGACACCCGCGTCGCGGGGAAGGAAGCGAGGCAGCGCGTGTCGTTCGCTTCCACACCAAGCAAGTTTGTCGTCGTCACCCGCACTTCCACGACTCGCCGTTTAGCGTGATTTAATCCATTCCGTGAAAGTTTGTCGACAAGCCAGTTTGCCGTCTAACCATCTTATGGTTTTTCTTGATTTAATCCAATTTCATGGAGAATAAATTTATCGTTAATATATTAATTTTGGCCTTTTGATGGTCAAAAGGTTAATTTAGGGTAAATCCGTCGTAGATATACCAGTTTGAAATTTTTTATGGTCAAAAAATTAGTTTGAGATAAATTTGTCACGACTGATATCAATTTGGGATTTTTCGTGATATTAACTATTTTTTCTATTGCATTTATTATTGTGGGTCTTTGACCTAAGTAAGTCCTTAAATTACTTCGTCTGAACTCTAGGGCGTTAAATTTAAGGGTATTTGTTGGAGAGCGGGAAAAATATCCTCGCCGATTGGGGGGTTGAGTGTGGGGGTACTAGCACATTAAAATAAGGAATGCAGTTCTATCAGCATGCTTGAGTGGGCGGTTCTCACCATGGAACCAAAAACCGCTCAATAAAGACCGGTTCTAAAAAATTGGAATCGGGAACCACCTATTGGTTCTATGGATCCACCCAAGAACTCAATTACTAGTTAGTTTGATTCTTGAGTGGGTCTATGGAACCAATCCCATCAATTTTCATGCAAATGAAGGTGACCGAGAGTGAAAGAGGGAGGCAATGAATGGCCAGAGGCGTGGCCGTGAGTTAATAGGAGTTGAGAGTCGAGGCCATAAGTCAATGGGCGATGAGCTTAGGAGTCGAGATCACGAATAGGAGATAAAAAAAACGACTTAGACAAAGTGAGAGTAAGACGAGACGAGCACTTAATAATAGACGTTAAACTTTAGATTAGGGATTTGAGGGATTTCATTTTTCTTAAAATATTTTCTTCTTTTTTTGTTGGAAATTTTTCTTAAAAATTATATATATTACTGGTTCGATTTGGTGGGCGGATGGGCAGTTCTACGCCTAAAACTAGGAATCATATCAGTACTCACCGATTCTAGTAAATTGAAATCGAGAACCGCCAATTTCGGTTTGGTCTCTGCGGTTCCCGGTTCCTTTGCACATCCTTAATTGGCACTTAGACAAGTGGGGCGACCCCGGTTGAAAGCTTAGATTTCCTCTGCTTTGGCGAGATACCCTCGGTAACCACCACCAAGGATTCAAGGCAGACCCATGAAAGATTTCTTGTTTTATTGTTCTCACTCATTTTTCAGTTGGAAATGTTTTTTTCTTCTTTTTAAATTTTATTTTTGGCTCTATTTTCAGCTAGAAGTTAGTGGTCAAATCGCGAGTGAGTACATATAGATTAATGGCACCATTATGTATTTTCGCGACATCGAGTCAAATAAAAGTATTAAGAGCAATGATTCGGAATCAAACATGCATAATCACAAAATCCCTTATGGCCCCCCAATGAGAAATATAAAAAAGAAACTCACTTGGAAACAATCATTTAGAATAAAGGTTGTCCTTAGCTAGAACGAGTTTTTGTTCACACCTTTCTAGCAAACATTGTAGTCACGAATTTCGTACCAACCGAGGGGGTTGGGATTGGAAAGAAACGTTGCCCCGCAGATCCAAGGGAAATTTATTGCCTGAATTCGGATCATTTGACTCAATTTACAACCGCCGTTGGTTGGATGGAGTGAGCCTCGCATGGAATTCACATGATTTAATGGTTTATATGAGATGAGCCCCCATGATTCGAGCATATACAACATGATACATTCGTTCCATGTCAGTTGAGACTAAATATTAGTGGTTTAAATAATCATAAAAATGGAAGGAGATGATTTGTTCCGAGAGCATAGTCTCTAAAGATCGTACCAAGCCCACGTAAAAGTATACCTAATAAGAAATATTCGATCTCGACAAAGCGACGGATGATGTTTGGGTGAAAAGGGAATGCATTATGAAAAGGAAAATTTAGCAGGAGCTTGTTTGGGCTGGCAAGTATCTCGATGAGATCCTTATTCTGATAAGAAAACACATGGGAGAACGACCTTAAGGCATTGAATGACGACGAAAACCGATGAACGACACATGCCAAGAAAGTGCGGTATAGCCCAATCAACCCTCCTCACTCTGATCCATAGAAAGAAACATGTTCCCGCTCGGTCAGTCCGGAGACGTGAGAAGGTGTCCCAACTTAATGCCCCACTCGAGATCTTAGCTTCTAAGCGTACTCCGTTGTGTACTGCCTTCGTCTCCAATGTCAACCCCAGGTATCGCATTCGCATTCGCATTCGCATTCACATTCACATTCGAATTTATGAAGATTCCGCCCCTTTTTCACGTCGAAACAGACACGGGACGGCATTGGTGGGGACAGCGAGACACGGCATCGGATCCTGCACCATGGACGCACGAACCAGAAGAGGCAACTTCCATGGCGAATGTAGAAGTGAAGCGCAAGGGGTCACAGATCTTGTTTGGATAAATTACCAAAAAAGTTGTGATCCTATTATACTTGTGCTAATTCAGTTTTAAACTTTTCAATTTGGCCAATTCAGTCCTAAATCTGTTGATTTGACGAGGCAAATTAGCAAAAGGTTTAGGATTACGCTGGCAAATAGTCAAATATTTAGGATTAAATTAGCACAATTAAGAGGTTTATGACTTATCGGCACAAATGTAATATGTTTAGGATCTTTTTTGGTAAGTATCCTGATCTTGTTTTTCCTTGGTCGTTTTGATGAAAGATACAATTGATCGATCAAGTAAGAGTGAAGTACAAGACGTCACTCAAAGGGAAGCAGAGAAAATGGATAGAGCAACGACCAGAGAATACCAGGGCATGCTAATTCCAAAGTTCAAGGAGGGAACTCATTCCGACGGGGCAATCCATTGCTTGCAAGGTGGGGTCGCTGGATGAACAAGGAAACGAGGGATTAGCACATTGAACCAATTCTGCAGCGATCGTTGCACATGTTTTAGCCACACAAGTAGAAAAAGCCCACTCATAGAGGGCATTCCGCTAGTAATTTGTCCATAATACGTGATCTGCAAACAATGCCACCTATAAATATGGGTTGAAATTATAAAAAATCCTAAACCTATTACACTTGAGTTAATTTAGTCGTAATTGATCAATTTAGTCATAAACATTTTGACAATTTATTAATGTAGTCCATCGGCCAATTTTGGTTGGAAATCACTAACGTAGACGCGACCGTCTTACGTGGCATGACCGGCATTGGCGTGAATAATTTTTTATAATTTTTTATTTTCTATTGTTAATCCTTTCTTTTTCCTTTTTCCTTCTTCCTCTATTGATTGCTGGACCTCCTCAATGGCCGGTGATGCTCGACGACCAGCCACGGGCGAGGGCCGGCGAGGCTCACCCCCTCATAGGAGCAAAGTCAAGTCTCACTCAAAGTTGGCGACACCGACCCTTGTCGGGGCAAGGTTGCTCGAGGTTGGCGAAGGATGACCTCTTGTTAGATTTGACTAGGGCGAGCCTTACCGGCCCTCACCTGTGGCTGGTCATTGCTAAGACCTGCAACCGGTGAAGGAAGAAAAAAAAAAAAAGAAAAAAAATTCAAAATAATATATTGAAAAATTGCAAAAATTGTCCACATTAACACAGGCACGCCCAGCGTCCACGTCAGTGATTTCCAGCTAAAATTGACTGGATGAACAACATTGACAAATTGTCAACACATTTATGACTAAATTAATCAAACTTGAAAGATTGAGAACTTAATTGACACAAGTGCAATGAATTTAGGAATTTTTGGTAATTTTTCCTATAAATCTATATAGGTTTCATTGCCATTCGCCCATTGTTCAATTGATCAAAGATAAGAACACCGCAAGTGCCTAATGGTTTGCAGTCCAGTACTCGAATTTTATTTTTTGTTAAATCAAGTATCTCAACCTTATAAATTTGAGTCAATAAGAGGCACTAGTTAAAATCGCGGATGGAAGCTTCCCACTTGACTGATAACACCGTTAAATAGTCATCAACCGTTAAATTAATGTCCAATGTGTCTTCCCGAGATGATGATACTAAAATCTCTCTCTCTCCTGATCACCCAGTGCTTAGATGGAGACAACACAATTTGTGCTAAGTAACCGAGCCATGTCATCAACTATGCTTGAATTTTGCTAAGTAGGCGAGGTCACGTTAACAAAATCACATGATATGACAATTATTTGATAGAGGCAGAATTTAACAAATTGATGCACTGCAGCAAAACCCAAAAAAGCATATAAATTTCCAACACACATAGAATGCAATTTCTAAGCACTAGCAAATAAATTGAGTCAAACAGAGCATAATCACCCTATTTGAAAAAGAAATCCAAAAAGTACATGTAAACTACTCGTCCTAGTGAGAATTCTTCAGTCCAGAGACCAATCTCTTCAAACGAACACAATTTTCATTTATGTTAGATGTAAATTATAGACCCCATGTAAGACTCTACTCCAGATCTATTGCATTATCTAATACTTATCTGGTAGTTGCCACCACATCATGTGACAAACTTGACTTAACAAAAAAAAATAGAAAACGGGAAAAAAAAGAGGATGTGGAAAAAAAAAAAAAACTAATACAAGGGATTACGCAACCACAGATTTCGCATTTGATTGTGCCTTAACTTCTTAAAGATGAACAGAAAGTGTTGACTGATAAATCAAATGAACTACCCGGGGAAGGTATGCTGTCACCTCCTTGGTGGAACTTGAATTCAAACTGAGACATGAGAAAAGTGCGTGGACAAAATTATGCTCTTCTCATAGCCCATGACTTGAACCTCCTTCCTGCAATGTACTTGTGGTCAGTTTCTAACTTTCAGCAACACAGACGGACGCTTACTGCTGTCACAGATCATGCCCACATCGAACTTCAAATGAAAACAGCATTTGAATGTGATTTTCCATCCAAAATTTCAAGAAACAAAGATATATTTACAGGATACGAGGTAACTGAATAACCATAAATCCGTGTAATCTGGCAACTTGTGAGGGAAATTGTGGTTCAAAACTACAATAACTGATAAAGTTTCCAGATGTAAAGAAATCTCGGCGAGCAATATTTTTCTGTGAATTTTGGCGAACAGTCGTTAGAAGAACAGTACTTCAAACCAACTATACCTACCAAGGGGAATAAATGCGAATCAGGTTTCCAATTTCGAGATCAACATTGTTGCAAATTCTTGGGTTAAAAATCACAGTCCTCATTCTTCCTGTTAAATCTGCCTGACTACAATGTGAGGATGGGGTTCCCTGCAGACACAGAAATGAACATTCACATCCTGCTGTGCACACATTCTTACATACACGAATGTATACGCAAAAAAGAAAAAAATAGCGTCACTATCATTAGTTACACAAAAAAGGAAGAGCAAGACGGTATCAAGTAAATAAGCAATTACAGTTCAGTAATTCATATTCTTCCAACCTGAAAGGATTCAAATTTTCAGAGTAACAAACGAAAACTTCCCTTGTAATCTATTTATGATTTTCCAAGTCAGAGCAAAAATATACATGTCGACAACAGCTCTTGCACTTAAAATTAGTATACACAAGACAGCATAAAATCTGAATAATTACTATTAGAAAGGAGAAACTTAATAGCCTGGCTTTTCAGTTAAGCATGCATGTAGGTTCCTTCTAAATCTCTTAGACTGACGTGCAAGTTATGAGAATGATAAATATATTCCTTAAAATTGATTTTAATCAAAATTTGACCTCTTGGTTCTGTTCCAGAGAGCAAAGACAAACAGTGAGCTTTGCATCCAAGTTTCTCGAAAGGATCATTACATCAATGAAGCCTGATCTACCTGAGGAAAAATGAAAAATAATCAAAATTAGGCAATGGAAATAAAAAAGCAACTTTTCTTAGACAGGAAAAATCCATTTTAGCAATGCCTTTTTCCATTGGTAATTTTACCAATCTTTCTGTTCAATTAAGCCTAATTTTTTTATTCTATTTCAGAGGAGATGCTGTTTTCAGGAAAAACAAAGTGACAAGATCACAACTTGCGCTGGCACCAGCCTGCAGGTTCTTCAAGAATTCCTGCTCGCTCTCCTTTTCAATCTGCATGACCTGTTGCAATCTTCCAAATAGTCCAAAGCTGCAGGATGATAGGCAAGTGCGGTCAGGACTACCACCTCCTTTTACCACCATAATTGTGTGAACAAAAATTTAGTCCCCAAACACTACCCCAATGACTTTGGAACTGTGATAAGAGCACTTCCACTGTCCAAAGGAGTATAATCTAAAACTTGCTGAATGCAATCTGCCATGCTTTGTTGTTTAAAGTATACTGCAGGAAGCTTCAGCTCATCAAAGTTGTTCTGGATGGAAAAATACAAACAGTTTCAAGTGTACGCAAGTAAAAAGCACAAAAAGAAGGAAAGAGTCAAAGTCAATGAATACCTCATCTTCACTAGGTGATCTACTATCCACTGCCTCAAGCTCCCCTTCATCGTCCGGCATTCCTTGTACCGTAGTAAATGTACTTCTCCTGTTTGCAAAGCCCATCCTAGGCCATCTTTTTCTACCAGACTTCATCATAAAGTAAATCAAAAAGTGAATCCCATGTCCTGACTTGTAAAAAAATTTCAACAAAGGAAAGGGCAAACCGTTACATTTGGAAGGCTACTGCTGTCATGGAGTCCATCTAGAAGGTCAGCCATAGAATGCGAAGCATATCCATGTCCAAGAACTAGAGCATTGGACGGCATGACTTCTGAATCTTCATTTTCTTCTTGATCGAAATCATCAGGGGCATCTATAGCTTGATGGCCCGGATCTATTCCCTTTACATCTTCATGTGTTTCCAGCCGTTCAGATACCTTTTGTGACCCCCCAATTTCATCCCTCGCAATACAGGACCAGTGTTCATCCTTTTGGTGAAAACCAAATGAAAATTTTGCCTTGGCTTTGCCTTTGGAAGCTGTTGCAGTTAGTTGACATATTCAACCGCAGATCGTACCATGCAGAACCATGGACAAAAATACATCAGAGTTCAGAGAGGTGATAATGGGTGAGAAGTAGAAATCATGCTATAGGATGCAACAGAACCAAGCAAGAAATTCAAGAAGGAAAGAATCAATCAAAAGTACGAAACCAGTCATCATAGGCAATCCCCTAGACAAGTCAATGTGAAGTTTCAAAAGTAATTAAACCCAAGTGCTGAAATTAGGCTTGGATTATCAATAGATACACAACCAATCCAAACGAAGTTTAGTCTCCGCGAAATAAAGCTAGCTACCTAATGTCACTGAAAAAATCAATGGCCAAATCCAATATTGCTGATTCTCAGTTTTCAAGGAAAAAATTTGGTGATTAGAGGAAGGAAAACAAGGAACTTACAGAGAAATATAAATCATGAGATAGGCAAGCTGTAAATTATTATATTGCAAGGTTCAATTTAAATATTTCAGTGAAAAGTAAGAAATTCGGTTTAATCACCACAAACTCTCGGATAGAGACATAGACTAGGTATAAAATCTACATCAACTTTATTGTAAGGTCAAAGTCACAGAAGAGTACAGGAAAAAGCGCATGATCCCAACTAAAATATGACGCATAATTATGTACTCAGTCAATTTCAACCTCAGAATAAATCACCAAGATGGTTTTCTTGAATCAGCATACCATTTGTTTCATCAGGAATTGAACTCTCTATAACAAACTACACAATTATTGTGACATCAAATCTACCTTAGCTCCATAAGCATAGAAAACTCTCCGTCTCCAAGTCGAAACTTTAAAGAACTGAGATGTTATAAGCTGCTTTCCATCGGATATAGAAATTCTAAACTCTAATGAAGAAATTTTGTAGTTGCCTGATGGCAACATACAGCTATGGAAGGAAATGTCAGGGAGGCACAAAAAAAGAGAAAAAAAAATATACAATTAAAACCTTCGAAGTTATGTTACCTTTAGAACAGCGGTTTGCTCTAGAGTGGGCAGCATGTCTCAATGAACATGAAGCACTTTGAATAGACTGGACTGATTCCCCAGCATCTTTGACTACCGCAGAGAGTGTTGGCAATTCCTTCTCTTTCGTTTCAGAGGCATGGAAGCCAACTTCCTGAATCTTTCTATGACTCGACAGAGTGGAGAGTTTAGCAAGCGAGCTACTTTCCTGAGCAAGGTATAATAAAGCAAATGCGGCTTAGATAATGAATGACAATATCCAAGGATGGGTATGCCATAGCCAAGTAAAGGGCTGACCTATTTCTCGATGTACCTCATCATCAGATATCATTTCGTCGTCATCAGCAGCGCAGCGCGTGAATTCACTCTTCGGGGAGCAGCTGAAGCGACGGTCATTGCCAAAATCAGGAACTTCAACCTCATCCTCCAGAGGGAACTCAGCTCGCTCCTAATCGAACAAGTTTCACAATTAACAAAAAAAAAAAATCATTATACTAACCAAAACAAGCTGAAAACATTATCTAGGAAAACCTTAAACACCTGCCTCGAATGGTTTAACAGAGCTCCAAACAGCAGAAGTTTCTCCTGCATCTGATCAAATTGCAGATATTTGAACATTCCGCGATAAAAAAAAAAACAGTCACGACGAACGCTAGGGTCGCAGTAGCGGCGCCACTTGCTAGGACATATCGACATCGATATTCTTCGCACCGAATTGCAAATTCACAATGATCATCCGACAAACATGTCGATCCAAAAGAGAAAAAGAGAATTTCAAGAACAAGAAACAGAAATACAGGTACCTCTGAGTTTTTCCAGCTGAGACAGAATCTGCAGTCCGTCCTGTGCAAGCACAAAAATATACAGTCAGAACAGACGATCCATGCGCATTCCGATGCTTCAGTCGGCTCTCAATATCTACAAAAACCGAGTTGAATTTGAGAAGCACGAACGCTCGTTCGGTAGTTTCCAGACGGAGCAACCAGAAGCGGTCGAGCACAAGAATCACGGCGAACGCAATCCGTCAAAAAAAAAAAAACGGCGATCCAACACGGAGCGGAGCGCTAACCTCTCTCCCGGCGCGCGCGCCCAGCGAGACGCAGTCATCCTCGAGGTCGCCGTCGATGTCTTCCTCGTCGGCTGCAAAATCGTTCCGGTTCAACGCAACAATGTCACACACAGAGAGGGCGAGAGAGAGAGAGAGAGAGTTGCGGAGGCGAAGAGCGACGCGAGGGCACCTGAGAGGCTCCGGCCGGCGCCCGGATTTCCCGGGAAAATGTTCCGCCGCCGCCGCATTTCTTTCGGCTCAGGTCGCCGCAGCTTCGCCGGAATTTGAAGTCGGACGACCGAGTCGCGCGGTGCTCGAGAGCCGAGTTGCTTGGAAGAGAGGGAGTCGGAGGAGTTTATGAATCTAATTATTAAAAGGGATGTGTTCATTAGAACTCCTAAAATTTATTATCAAAGTGTAATTATGTTATACAACTTATAAAAGATATAATTGATTTTAAAATTTATTAAATTAATTTAAATAAGTCCTAAAGTCAATATCGTTAAATTTACTAACGGAAAATATTGATGTGGCTATGACATGATTTTTTTTTAACATTTTTCCTTTCCTATAGGGCGATAACGTAGCCAAAATAACGTCGTTTTGACTAAAATTTGATTTTAATACTACTTTTATTTAAATTTTAAAAAAAATAGGAGAAAAATAGGCAAGGAAGGAAGGCTTGCCCTCCCCTCCCGTCGCCGTTGCCCCCATTGCTAGGAGGGGCCAGCAAGGGTGGGAGGAAAGCAGGCAAGGGTCATCGGTGATCGTCATCGACAATAGGCAAGGGGTCATAACCCTCCCCCAGATTGGACGAGGGGTCGCCATTGGCGGTCGAGGTCGCCATTGGGTGGCCCCATACCCTCCCCCAGATTTGGCAAGGGTTGGCCGCCACTAGCGACTGGTTTGGCGAGGGCCGGCGACCCTCGCCCGATCTAGGGGAGGGCCCACAAGCCCTAGCCTAACGTCAATGAGGTCCCCATCCCTTGGTTGGGGCACGGCGAACCCCGCCTGTCGTACCCCCACCCTTGCGACCCCTCCCGGCGATGGTGGGGCGGCGGCGGCGGCGAGGGCAAGCCTGCCCTCCTACTCCTTTTTTAATTTTTTTTTAAAATTTAGCTTATTTTTAAATTTAATTTAAATAAAAATTAATATTAAAATAATGATTAAAAAACCATGTCATTGCCACGTGGGATATAAAAAATAATAAAAAAAGTCACATTAACATTTTTCGTTATTCAAATTGGATGATGTTAACTTTAGGACTCGATTGAATCAATTTGACAAGTTTTAAGACTCGAGCAAGTTTTATGACTCGATTGCATTTTAGTGATAAATTTAACTACTTCCGGTGAACATATCCCTTTTTAAAATGAAATAAGTGGCACAACACGTGCATCTAGTTTTGTCTACTACTTTTGTTTACTTTTTTTTTTATTTAGAGGTTTTCTTTTATTTTTACCATTTTAATTTTTTTGAAAAGTAAAATTTAATACTCAAGAATATTTTTTAATGTATTTTTATATTTATCTATTTTTTTTTCAATTTTAGACTCGAACAATAACATTTGGAATATAAATGAAAAGGACCAAAATTTTATTGAAAAAAGTAAAGTTCATGAACTTTATTCTCATCCATATTCTTAAGATAATAAATTAACATTGTAATTCTTTTGGTGCAATGTATTTAATTATTTGGAAAAAAATAATTTGCATATAGTTTATTAATTAAGAGCATAGGTATTTAATTTGTTCCGCTTTTGTTTTATTTTTTTGTTAAGAGGATTTCTTCGCAGATTAATATGTCCGTAGATATGCGCATGTGAAGTACGGGCCAAGTAACGATTAAAAGTTTGAACTCAAAACTTATTTATGGGAACTTATGATTGGAAAATTATAAAGGAATACTTTTCAATGGGATTGTTTTCGATTGGGTAAATGGTACAAATAGTTCATAAGTTTTGGCCAAATGTGCAATGTCATCCATAAATTTTTAATTCGTTCGATGCGACTCTTGAATTATTCATAAATGTTCAATTAGATCCCTAAACTTTCAATATGTTCAATTAGTCCCTTAATTCTGTATAAAAAAAATCGAAAGTTCTCATTATTACTTTCCGAATTTTGGAAAATCTTTTCCTTTCAATCAATTTCCTAAATCAGCAAAAAAATATGACCATCTTTTTATTATTATTTTTTGACCTTTTTAGTCTTTGTAAACATTATGATAGTTCCCCTTTTAAGTATATTTTGAGTTATGATATCTATAATGGTAAAAGTACAATATCACTTAGAGTTGTATGCGGTTGACATTTCTGCTATTTTAATTTCTTAATTTATAGATTTAACTAAATTTAATTAAGAGAACACAAAACACAAAACCTTCAAAACTTTATCTATCTAAATAATCAGGAACAAGATTTAGATTAATATAAGTACGGGAAATCTATAGATAAATTATTAGTCTAGTTAAATACTTTTATGGAAACACTCATTTTTAATAAGTCTATATATACTTAAATTTAACTATAGTAATATTTCAAAGGACAAAAAATGTAAAATGTAATAAAAAGATAACATAGTTTTTTGTTGATTTAAGGAATGGATTGAAATGAAAAGGTATTCAAAAATCCGGGCAATACTTTAATTATGAAAATTTGTAAACGCTACCGAAGAAAAGATTTGACTTTGTTATGGAAAGTCGAGGAGCTAGATTCAATAACTTAAAAGTTGAAGAACTAGATTAAACATATAAAAAGAATTGTAAGAACCACATTGAATGAGTTAAAAGTTTAGAGATGACATTCCGTATTGAGCCAAAGTTTAGGAGCTATTTATGCCATTCTCCCTTATCAACTTTATGTTCAATTAAATGGATTTTCTTGAATTACTTAGAATATGTGGATTTCAAAGAAATTAACTTGAATGAAGTTTAAACAGAAAGTCTTTTGAACAAGTTGTAATTTGTAATAAATCGCCTTTTTCAAATAATTTACAAGTTTAAGAAAAATGAATTTCAATAGTACATAATTTACAAAATAACAACTGTCATTTAACCACTGGAACCTACATCAAACCAAATTGCATCAATAGTTTGCCAAAGTTTCTTCAAGATACTGGCAAGATTCCATAGAGCCAAGTTCTGCTGCCCTAATCAACCTTCACATTTTGATATGCAGACATCGCTCCATGCTTCCTAGGTTCCCTTAGCTCGAGCTCGAGAAAATTAACCGATCAATATTAAATCTATAGTATAAATGTCAATTAATTCATAGGCTTTTAATTTTGTCAATTTAGTCTTTAAACCTCTTTGGCCATTTTCATCAAAAATCGCTGACATGGTGGTCCAGTTATCGTTGGCCGTCCAACGTTGAGAACCACAACGTGGGCGATTTTTGGCGAAAATTAGCCGGCTACATTGAAATTTCACTTAAAGGTTTGAGACTAACTTAACAAAATTAAAAAAATTAGGATTGAAGTTTCAGATTAAATTGGCATCCGTATAATAAATTTAGGACTCATTGGACCATTTTCCTGCTCGAGCTCACCTCTCTTTCCAAAGAAAGCAGCACAGCACATTTCCACAACCTTCATTATTTTCTTCAGGAAAACAGAACACTTGAGACTAAAATTGTCAAGCTGTAATATGCCAGATATTATCAGTTGGGAGTCTTCCAGCATCTTCAAATGCTCAACTGTCCTAGTATCAATTCTTAAGGTGATTGTATCATTCATGGTTTGGATTCCCTGTCAGTAAGTCTACCAGAAACAAGGGGCACACCAAGATTCTAAGGGTTCGTTTTACTGACATTGGGGAAATGTGCGCAGAAAATTATAAAGGCTTTTTGGGTTAAAGGGGCTTTTTCAAAATATAAGTAATATTTGGTAAAATGTATTTTTAAAATACATAAGAAAATAATTTTGATATAAAGGCCATTTAGTAAAAACTATACTTTATGAAGGATTTTTGCTAATTTTTTATACAAAATTTCAAACTAGTGGTCGGTGAAACTCAGCCACTCCTAGTAAGGGTGGCAATGGCACGCCGGCTGCTCGCCGATTGCACACCAGACACTTGCTAGGCACGCTGATTGCAGATGCAATTGCATCTCCCCAATGCACCTAAAAATTTTGCCGAAAGGCATTTGCTTGCTTAAGGAGCTCCAAGGCCCCAAAGGGTTTTGCAAATGTTGAACCAAACGCATCTTACTCTCTTTTCGGAAAGCCACTAATGGTGATAAGCTTTGAACCACAATAAAAATAAAATTGCAGGGCATTTATAATGAGAGGATTAAAACGACTAATGGACACGATGTTATTGCATAGCCTAGTTTAGTAAGATCGATGGTTGATAGGCTGTAACCCTTTATAAGAACGCTGGCCAATAATAAGTCGTCACGTGTCCTATGCATACGGACCGCTAAAGGGTCACTACGGCCCCATAAAGACGTGAACTATTATCTGGCCTTCTAAAAGAGTAAGGGAGTTGGTAAGGTCTTTTCGGGCAAGTCTCATCTTTTATGACGTTCCATTCTAACGAGAATAACTCGAGATTCTATGACTACTTTTGACTTATTCCCTAACTGGGCAATGTCTCGTGAGGCGCCCGTGAAAAAGAACACCTAGACGTGAAAAATGTGTTTGTTCATAATAAACTTAGGAAATTACGAAAAGAAAAAAATCATGTAAAAGCTAAAGCCAAATTATGCACTTATAGACTGTCGAGGTTTAGTTTGCCGTCCAAAACAAATGTCATCGCACCGTGATCACTCCGAGGCTTGAACTCATGAAACGCGAGTGGCATCGCACTCAGGTAAATCAAACCGGACAGCACCCCTTTCTCTCTCTCTCTCTCTCTCTCTGAATCTTACAACTTCGTTCTGCCAATTCTACATTCTCTCTCTTTGGCAAAGTCCTAAAGAATTTGACTTCCCTCGACCTTCAGTATATATATCTCCTCTGTCTCTCTCTTTCTCCCTCTCTCCAACATGACTATTTGTCTTATTCCCTCTGTTTCCTGTTTGCTTTGCCTCCTGCTTCCTCCTTGATTTTTCACGACCGAAAGGTGGCGATCAAGTATCAGCGCAAAGACCCACCTGCTCTGTTGTTCATTTAAGGGCGTGGCTTGTTGACGTGTGAGTTCTTTCTCCAATGGTTACATCACTGTTTTTTCTTCGATCATTCTTTGCATGCTTAGCTTTGTTAGTTATATCCATTTGGATGTGTCTCCTCGTTCTTTCGTTGTTTTATCAGTTAAATGTGTTTTGGAATTATATGGGTTTATGCATAGCTTTAACTGATTGCGGTTGACATGGTGATTCTACGATTCCTTCACTCGAATGCTATTCGTTTTAACTTTGATGTCTATTTATTTAATGTGACGTTGTAGGTTGGGGGCATCTTCTGAATTTGGAGATGTCTCAACGATTGCTGCTTCTAGCTCGATAGGTTTATTTTCGTGGTAGCTTTATTCGTATATTGCTTTTGGGTTCTAACGCAGATCATATAATGTGTTCATGTTATTCGTGATCGGGAACTTTAAATGCGGTTTTGTTTGCTTGGTGATCGATTCAGGAATGACATTCTTCTGCTCAGAAAGCATTTGCTTGGCAATTCATCAATGCTGGGCTTTAATACGATTTATTCGCTTATGATGTCTGCTGATTTACTTATTAGCAAGTCATTTTGTGATCTTATCGCGATTGTTCGTTGCTCATTTTCTAATTTCAAAAGCACCCATCTTCCTTTTTGGGCTGGAATGCAGGATTTAATATCCTAGGTAGGCAAATGACTGAGCACTTGTGGAAGATAGATATGTTAGTAAAAGTCTCAACTTTAGCACTTTCTTCATGTCATTGGGTGATTATGATACAATGGGAGAACCGGGTGGTATTCCAATTGGCTCGGAGGTGCCATATCACTCTGATGCAGTCTCATGTATGGTATTAATATCGAACCAGAAGTCATAGATTGTGGGGTTTGCTAGTGGGTTGATGTGAAAACTGAGGCATCTAGTAATAGGTTTATATCCCCTTTTTCAGTGTAGAATATTTATAGTTTGATCATATACTTGAAAAGGCTGATGACATTTATTATAATAAGATTGATTATTCAAAAATAACTTTGTAACTGGTCCTAAACGAAGGCATCAGTCCATGCTTTTCATGACACGGGTCGCACGAGATGGGAACAAATTGACTCTCTGTTAAAATGAATGGCTAAACATGGTCACTGTCAACTTACTTTAGTCTGAGTCCCAGAACAAGTCCATTCTCAGATGTTATATAAGCTTATTCTTTGACTAGCAAGATCTTTATGCTTTGATATTTCTGAAATGTATTGATTTAAATTATCTTAGTGACGGACTTTCTTTATCGTTCACAGCAAGATGGAAGGCACTGAAGAGAAATCTGCAGACCAGGTACTTTCTAGTTGTTTATCCAGGACAAATGATGGTTTTGGAGATCCAAAGGTCCTTCCACGGGTCGGAGATCAGTACCAAGCTGAAATTCCTTCGATAGTTGTGGAGAATGATCCTATGCGGAACTCAAATAAATTAATCGGTGCCCAATTTGTTGGCAAAGGAGAGAATTTGATGACTCCAAATACAATGTTTGCTAATGGAGAAGACGTGAAAGATCTTGAACAACTTGGTGAAGCAGATGGAGCTGATAAGATGGATGTGCATTCTTTAGTGGAGGAACCGAAAACTAAGATGGATCTAGATGTTGGCATCTACAATCTGCCTGACTCATCCGGCGAAGCTTGGACTAAGTCTGAATGCGACGGCTTTACCCTCGGTCTGTATATCTTTGGGAAGAATCTTATCCTTGTTAAGAGGTTGGTTGAAAGTAAACCGATGGGGGATATACTGCGCTTTTACTACGGGAAGTTTTATGGTTCGTCAGGATATCACAGATGGTTGGACTGTAAGAAGTTACGGAGGAGGCGTGTTTCTGGGAAGAAGATATTCACTGGATGGAGGCACCAGGAATTACTATCTCGATTAGTTTCTCGTATCTCAGAGGATTGCCAAAAGCTTATTACTGAGGTTTGTTCATACTTATTCATCCCAGTCGGACAGATAAATAATTGAACATGCATTACAACCCTCATATTTTGATGTTTTGACTTGAATGTCACAGACTCACTGCCCTTTTTTCCCCTGAACAATGTGCCAGCACATGATCAGCATACTAGTAACTCTGGTTTGGCAGCTGATGTTTCCGGTGTTCGCTAAGATTACTTTCAGCATTATGTTTGGCCTTTATGATCACTATTCTCATAAATATATTACGGTCTGTTCTATTTTCTGGTGATATTTGCTCAAACACTTAAAGAACATTGACATTCCCATGATAAACATCTTATAAGATAAACATCTTATTTTAAATGCTATGAAACTACAAGAAACTTCAACTCTATAGACGATGAATGGTAAAGTAAACAAGTTCAATACTGGACTCTGTTGTAATGCCATGGCACTTTAGACCAATGGAAAGTTGATATTTGACCATTTAGATCTGTAGATTTAAACATCCCTGTCGCATCAGTGAGAAGTGTGTTTCTTTCCACGCTGTCAGTGTTAAACACTATTTGGGCAATGTAACATGGCCAGTGAGGCCATGGCTTGGAAGTTGAGTGAAGTGGGTTATATCTTGGGATTTATGGTTTTTCCTTTGAGCAAGCACCGGTTATTTTTTATATTTGAGTATTTTTTGGTTTCTCTCCTCATTGAGCTATGTAATTTATTTCACTATGCATGCTAGGAGTAAGTTCCCACAATTATCGGCTCACAGCTGCTAGATTAATATCCATAGCAGCTTGATAAGGTTGAAAGGAATCTAGGGAATTAAATCATCCCTTCATCCCCTTTAAATTTCACAATATTGAAAATTGTTAAGTCACTGAATTTACCTAATCTTTCTTCTGTGTTAAACTGTGAAGGCCCTAAGGCTGAGGATCTGTTCTGTTTCTCTAATAATTTGGCTGCAACATCCGAGAGGAGCATCTAAAAATGTTACCTTAAATTCGCCTCGTTATTTTTGCTTCTTGTCTTAGGACTAATACTCTGAATTCGCAAACTATTTTCATGTCAGCCAATTCATTCCAATCTTTAGAACACATCAGTTTCTGTGAATGCTATATCTGCTGGCGCAACGCGTTATATTTGTTACTCAATCTGTATCCTTCTATTATCAGTTGCATCTGTTTTAGTGAGAAAGCATCACATCATGCTGATCTAGATATTTTGGCTGCAGGTTTCTCAGCAAATGGAAGAGGGAAGAACTTCATTTGAAGAGTATGTATTCACTGTAAAGGATGTGGTCGGTCTTGGCCATCTAGTCGAAGCAGTAGGAATCGGCAAAGGAAAGAGAGATCTCACCCGTGCGGTCGATGAGTCAACAAAAAAGAAAAGCAAGGTTCCAGCGATTCCAACTGGCAAATCTTGCTCTTTACTTCCGCCCACTGAAATAATCAAGCTTCTAACAGGAGACTTTAGGTTAAGTAAAGCTAGGTCGAGGGATATTTTCTGGGAAGCTATTTGGCCCCGCCTTTTAGCTAGAGGATGGCACTCTGAGCAGCCTGAGGATTACCGTCATTCTGGGTCAAAGCATTCTTTGGTTTTCCTCACACCAGGCATCAAAAAGTTTACAAAAGGGCATCTTGTGAAAGGAAACCACTACTTCGACTCTATTAGTGATATCTTGAGTAAAGTTAAATTGGAGCCCGAGCTTATCGAGCTCGAACTTGGAGCAGTAAAAGAAATTAGTCTTAAGGAAGAAAGCTGGCAGCAAACATCTTCAAAGTGTGACTCGGATGGCGTTGTAAATAGGAAATGCCACCAGAGTTATATGCAGCCCCAGAATTCAAAACCCAGTCCAGCTTCAGCCAGCTTCATGATAGTGGATACTAGTTCGGTTTGTAAAGGACAGGCTAAGACGAGAGAGGTGAGACTTTTACCAAGTGAGACAACCTGTGCATCTACTCATTCTGGGCAAATTGAAAAAGATACTTCTGAAGTGTCTGAAGACAAAGATGATGCAACTGATGATAGAGCAGCCTCTCATAAATCAGGTGATGCAACAAGAGCTATTGATAATATACAGCCAAACTTGCTTAAGAAATGTCGATTTGACTTGGGAATGAAGGCTGGCCACCTAGATTGCAAGGGTTCGACCACACAACAGCGAGATTTAAGTCCTCTTGCTTGTGGAGAGTCGAACAGTTGCATCGGAAATCTCTCTGCACAGAGAAAATTATACAAGAATGGGTTTCATTTTCTTTCGCCTGTTAAGAACAAGAGCATAGTCTTGCAGGGAGGTTCATCTCAAGAATTTTCGGTTGCATGTTCCTTTGTTGAAATCAGTCCGGACGAGCACAAGTCCGAAAGTTGTAAGAATGGATTTCCATCATTGGACAAGAAAAATTCCCATGCATCGATCAACTTGAATCTCCAGCAAGTATCAACCAATACTAAAACTCATGAATCCTTGACCGAGAAAGTAGTGCAAAGTCATGATCAAACAAGTTCTGCCAAATCATCACATCCGTCCTCTGGGTCGGATCAGCAGACAGAGCTGTCAAATCCATCCTATGGTGCTCCCAACATAGAGCAACAGCATAATAGGAACAGCTGCAGGCAAAGTACTAGGAACCGGCCATTGACGAGAAAAGCATTGGAATCTATGGAATGTGGGTTTTTCAACACAAAGAGGAAGAGGAAAGGTGCAAAGGCTTCAAAAGATGTTTCAGCACAGAATTTTCCCCGTCAAATGCCCGTGACAGCGAGTGTGAGTCCAACATTCAACGACGGTCCAGGACATAGTGTTGCACACCCTATAAATCAAGCAGGGAGGACCCAAAATGGACATCAATGGTAAATGCGATGTGGTTGGTTAGTCTTGCGCTTGTTTCTTGAATCGATAGGTGGTCGTACTGCTCAGAGCTCATTGTTCATCTTATCTTAGATAGCTTTGGTTCCTTTTTAATGGGTTGTCCGAATATAGAGGGAGTTGTGCATTTGATGTTTGTACTATCATATACATGAGTAGTCTGAATTCACAAACTCGGGACGAGACAATGACTGGTCAAGTGAATGATTTATGGGAGAAATGTCAAAAACTTGGATGAACTGGATCTTCTTCCTGAAAAGCTGAGGAAGGTGAGATGGGTTTGGATTTTTAAAGTACAGAGGATTTATCATAAGTTGTTGGATAGCTTTCATTCTTTATGGTTTAGGCTTCGCATCATCTTTTATACATTCTTGGATGGCAATAGAAACTGGCATGTTTCATTCGTGGTCACTGTACTTTACTGCAATCCGTAATCGTTTGGTCGCGAAATCAACCAAATAATAAATCCCTCCTCAAAAAACTTTAGTTGCCCGTAACATATTGTTATTTCCTGAGGGTCTAGATATTGTAATATACAGTAGATTCGTACATTTCACGAAGTAACTTTCACAGATCAGAAATTTGCAGCCACTTGAATTGGTTAGTAACTTCTCTACATGATAGAATAATAAGAAATTGTGCAGAGTAACCTTTGCACTGGAGTTGATGGTTTCTTCTTTTATATCCGAAGGTACGCGATTCTTAGTGATTAGTTGTGTGATAAGTAACTCTGAACTCCGAAAAGCAATTTTCGACCGCCTTATAGTTAGTAAATTCTCGATGTAAATAGTGACTTTCATAGAACAAAAGAAGCTCGACAATTTTAGCTTCTATTGATTTTCAATATGGTCAGTAGTTTTCAAAGGTGAGCAACAAATTTTCTGAACAAGAATATAATGATTGATGTCCATGGGGATATTAGCACCACTTCTTTATCATCAACATCATTCTATAAGCTTGCGAAACTTTTGAGTTAATGTTATCGACTATGTGTTTCGAGAACAGACGCATTCTCCCTTTTGACACTATTAACAAGGTGTGGAAGAAGCCATTTCTTCCATCTCCTATGTTTTCTTTAACCCGCAAAATTGCACGAGTCGTTATTACCGGAGCTACTTCGCCAAGACTTAGTTTTTAGATTTGAGGGTATGCCGGCAATTTAGGGGTGCACACCAAAATTCGAATGACTAGTTCCCTCGTGCACCATGATTGTGCCCCCCCCATTCGAGATTGATTTGGATGACTTTTAACCAGAGAGTATGAAAACGAACTGCCAAGTTGAGGGGATTTGTTAGCTTTACAGCCCGAATATGTCGGATTCTAATCATTGATGATGTATGATGCTCTAATTAATTATTCTTTATATCGAGATATAGATAGATGTCAACAATTTGTCCCCCGATGCAATACAAAATTCCTAGTGGTACAAATGAAAAATGGCTATTGTCTAGAGGTGATCGGTTTTAGGGTGGACCGCTTTTTACCCTTGAACCGGACAACCGGGGTGGTCTGTTTTTCTGGGTGGATCCAAAAACCGGCCGTTTCTCTTTTTTTTTTTTTTTCCTTATTCTCTTGCAAGACCGCAAGTGTTGGCACATAGTTTAAATTCTTACACAAGTGATGTTAATAAAACAAGCTCGTGATATCATGATAAGCTAAACATGATGATCATCTCCATGAACAAAGCTATAATGATCATTGAGAACCAAGTCTGAGAGGCATCAAGTCGCGAGGAAGACGTGACCATTGCGTGACCGAGACCAAGAGAAGCGAGAGTGAAATGCATGAGCGACGAGCTTGTGTGACTGAGTCTGAGCGAGAAAAGAATGAGAATTAGGGATTTAAAATTTTGGAATAATAAGAATATAAAAAAAATCAGTCCGTCCACGCCTGGAATTGGGAACCGAACCGATATTCACCGATTCCAAATTTTAGGAACCGGAAACCGGATCGATTTCCACAGGAATTGGTTCAGTCCGGTTCTTGTTCACCCCTACTTCTGTGAATACATTAGCCCTCAAATTCAAAAATTCTATCTTTTTTGGCCCATGTCCAAAGCCTTGTGTCATTTGAGTCCAAGTTTACGAACCACATTCGGCCCACAATGGCCCATTCCTACCCGGCCTCCGCGCCTCTCTTCCGCACTACAGAAACCCTAACCCTAATTTCAAAGTCTGCGCTGCGGCTTCCACCCTCCATGGGGGTTCTCTTCGTGTATGTATATATCTGAAGAAGAGGAAGCCGCTTCGACCCCCATCGCTGGCAGCAGCGGAACCCCATTCTCTCTTTGTTCTCTGTGTCTGTGTTTTGATGTCGTGCTGATAGTGTGGAAGGAAGTGGAGGAGGAGGAGGAGGAGGAGGAGGAGGCGATGATGCTGAAAACTACCTATTTTCTGAGGGAAATCTCAGTGATTACAAAACTTACCAATGGATCCTTCTGAGCCTCTCTCTCCCTCGCTTCCTCTTTCTACCCTTTTCCTCGTCTCGATGAATTCGATTCGGCTCGTGATAAAGTTGCGATCTTTTTTGTCTTTTTAATTTTCGGGGTCGTCGAGCGATCTTGATCTTGTTATGCTTCTTGTTTATATTCGCTTCCTCTTTTCTTGCCTCCTCTATTTGCTCCTTGGAAGCTCCTGAAGCAGAGAGCCATTGATGTGATGATAACCTTCTCGGAAGCACACAGATGTCGACTCAAAAATTATCAGACTACAATTATCTGATCAATGGTTCCTCGAATTCCCTTCCTACTTTTCTCGTCCCATCCTGTTTACTGTCTCTTCCCTCTTTTTTGTATATATAGATTATTTTCTATGGTAATCTTATGCTTCAAGATTTTTCGTCCTTTGTTTAGAGCTATGAGATCAAATATTGGTGGAATTTCAAGAAGGGTTTTAGCATTCTCGCGATCTTGGAAAATTGTCAAAGTATACAACAATGACCCGTGAGATTTTCTTCTCTCTTTGTATACGAAATTATTTTATGCTTCAGATTTTTTTGTCCTTGATTATGGCCCAACCAGATATCTTTTAAAAATTTCAAGAAGGGCTTGGGCCGCTTGGCATTCCTTTGAACCAAATATTATGGTGCAATAAGGTTTTGCTGGATCAATCAATTTGGGAAGATCAAGATAGCATTGTCTCAAAAAAGGAACATCAATAGAGATAAAATCAATTGTATACTATTTCTTTGTTATACTCATTTGTTGAGTAGCCTCCAATAGTTGGCCAATAAAGCTACATCATCCTATTTCTGACACCAATATTCTTTCAATTTCTCTTTTTTCCGAGATCAGGTAGGGAGAAGAAGGAAACCTAGAAGAAAATGTCGGCAATAACTGGTTTCAGGGGAAAAAAAATCTAACCAAAAAAAAGAGATCAGATGGAACGGTTCATAACAGTTCAAAAAGATTGGATTGAACTTTAAAGTACCAGGCTCTTCAAAACTTTAGCCTCGTCGGGCGAAATAAGACTTCTCATAGACCTAATCAGTAGAGAAGTCTGATCCATCCCACATACTAGAAGGGGTGGAACAGATTTTTATTCTACATATGCTTTCTAACCTAAATGGCATATGTTTGTGCTCCACGGTAGAAATCTCCAATGACTTTACAAGCCTCCAAACTCGATTACTACTTATACTCCCAATTACTTTCTTCAAAATCATCTTCGGAACGGGGTATTCGACGCCCTAACCTTAGTTGAAAGCTGACGTGAACTATGTTAGGGTCAGTCTTCAAAACCTCCTCTTCAGCTTCTTTCACTACCTCCATTGCATTCCTGGAACGAGGAATAGGAACAACATCAAATGACCGGGAACAAGTTCATATTTTAGCAAAGAACAAAGCCACAATAGGGGGAGAATATCTACCGTATTAACATCTCTGGAGGCATGGAGACCTCAACTTCGAGTAGGACTTTGCCTTGCAACACGTGGTGTGTTATGCGCTCCACGACCATTTGCTGAAACAAGCTGGAGACTGTCATATTATATGCAGTTGCAGTGGAAAGTTCGGAAGCCAATGCTATGGGGTGACACTATGGTGGAATATGGCATGTAACTATAAAAAAAGAAGCTTAAGCCATATGCAAAGGCCATGCACATAATGCTAGGTTCCAGAAACACCTAAGCACCAGTATGGCCTAATTGTATGCTTTCGTGTGGCCACAATGCGCTTTATTTGGACCATATGCATCAAAGGTGAAAGCTGAAACTACGGATTCGTTCTTAGCAACACTAATTGCAAGGCACACCAGTTGGCTTCAGGAAAGATATCACACATCTGGAATGTATGCACAAACAGATTTCCGTGCACAAGGATGCAAGTTCTTCAGTCCTAATCTGATAGGGTCAGATGTTCTCAACAAATGTAACAATCATAATAGTTGATTAAATTGTCTGTGCATATCTCGAATTCAACGTGTAAAGAACTAACAAATACCTTCGAAAGCTTTGATGAGACAGCATTACGAACAACAGCTTCAATTGCCATGTCATCCACGCAATTGTTTCTGTTCGGAACAACCAATCCCTTTGAGAGTTTTTGTTCATCCACTTTTGTTGGAGAAAACAGAGAAGTCGAAGGGTCTATAGATATTTGACAAACAAATTAGATTTAGCAAGTTGAATGAGAATGCTGCAATTTCTTTCAGAGGTTTATGTATGAGAAGTACTTGAAGTTGAGGGAAAATAACATCTATGTTCACAAGAGTTTATTCACTTTGCATCGAGTTTACAGCTTCTAAAAGTACGAAGATGAAATTCTAGTCCCTACATATTCATTTTGACATTCATCAGAGCCCAAAACTGATGTAGGATTGATGAGTGTCAAAGGAGTGAGCCCGATCTGGATTAAACTCTAAATTTTGAATGATGAAATTTGATTGGAAGATGCAGTGAATACCTAAGAAGAGTAACTTCCTTCTGGCTTCATACCTAAAGCTTCCTAAGCATTGCACTTAAGAGGTGAACTACATAACATCATCAAAAGCCGTATTATAGGGAGGTTGAGGAAATTGTCAAGATACTAATACACTTCTAAGCCACGCAAAAAAGGACAACGAACTTGACTAGTAGAGAAATGTTGATCGCATTAATAAAACACGCCAATAATCTCAACGTTGCAATAATTATCAACTCATCTGATCTTGTGGATTGGATCAGAAAGCTTTACTATAGTGTTCATGCCCTCAATCATTCTTTGTTACTAGCAATTCTCCATGAGATTTCTCTCAAAAAGTTATACGGAATAAAAAAAACGTAAGATGCCAGAGTGATGAGATAAGCACTCATGAAGTTTTACCCTCTCAATTTTCTTGGATCCGGACAAAAAACAGGAGACGTGCTCCAATTGCTTGATTTTTCCTATTTTCTAGTAACTTCATGTCTACCATGAGATTCTTTTCGCAAAGTTATGCGGAATAAAAAAAAAAAAGATCACCCGAACGCAAGGTTATTACGATTAGCTTGATCTATATTTGATCTCTTCATGCCAGTAAAGAAGAGCAAACCAAGACTCACCAGTTTCATCCATTTGACTGAATAAAACATCATCAAAGATACTAGGACGTCCACATAAATAGAAATCTGGAATTGACAAGGAAGGATGATACCTATGTGTATGAAAACTTCTGTAACTTCAGGGTGGGACTCATGAATTTGATGACGAACAGTTTCACCAACTCCATGTGCTGCACTAACACTAACAAAAGGATCAACCTGCGGTACATAAGTAAAAGACATTGTTAAGCAAAACCAGTCCTGCAGTTTCAGTCACATCATGCGTGAAAATTTGAAAGTTCCAGCAGCTTCCTGTGTATTCTCATTCCTCACTACTTGAACTGAACTTTGAAATTATTAGAATAAAAACTCACCTCAATATGCACATCAAGATAAAGAGATGAACCAGCTCTCCTTCCCCGCAATCGATGACATCCCTAGAAGAGTATCCAATTGTCATGTTGTCCAAGTGCTTTATGTAGCATTGCATAATTTATATTGAATTTGAGAATGTTTACTCATTAAGGGACAAATCTACCAGAAATAATTCATCACCTAACCAAGGATTAATTATTATGATTGAAGGGCTACAAATAATCAAGTGTTAAACACCTCCAATCAAATGCTTGAATTCTATCCTCATCTTACAATATGACTCTCTACAGTCTACATATGGTTTGTGCCAAATGCAAATTTAGAACGCACTTAACGTCTACTGTGCACAAGGGCTTTGTTCAAAGTATAGGAAGTTGTAGAATGAGTTCCTCGAGATCTAACTACCGTTGCAAAAAAATTTACACGTACCTTAACTCCTTCAACTTTAAGTATTGTTTCTTTTATTGGATCTAATTCTTCAGCTGGAATTGCAGCATCCACCAGTTCCAAGATGCTAAATTGTGGTCACAAAAGAGATGTCAGAATGAAGAGGTTAGTCAGAACACCACGATAGTCCATCCAAGCTTAGGCACTAAAAACATAGTAATGACCATGGATACTTTAACAGCTGAAAGAAAGAAAAGAGAAAGTTTGAGTTTAATGTAGAGAATAGGACAAAGTGGAAAACGTGTTAGTTCTTTGGATCATAGATACAACATGAAACTTCTATGTGAACAAAACAATCATGATTACGACTTCCTCATTACAAGTACATTTGAACATTCAGTTCTTCTCAGCTAACTTACCTGAGTGCCTTTAGCTAATAAGGAGCGACTGAGATTCTTCGTAAGAAATAAAAACAAATTTTCAAGCCCAACATGAAGGGAGGAGCAAGTGATCATACCATGGTATCAAAATTTAGTACAATACAACTAAGAAATCATGTTATAGTACAAATGGAAAGCACTGAAATTAGGTCTTGCAATTACTATGATTGTCTTGTTAATTATACAAAAAAAATGCGAGGTAAATTTTCATAAAGGAATAAAACCTTTGGTAACCAGCTTCAAGTCCAGCCTTAAAGATCATGCCTGAGACAACAAGTCCTGCTAGGGGATCCAGAAACTTTATTCCCAGGATAGAGCCTCCTGAATTAGGACAAATGACACTTATCAGCATTTGTCAATTAGAAACCAAAAAGTTCATCGACAATGCCTCGTGAGTCGAACTAAAAGGTTTATTGAACTACAGCTAAATCTATGCAATGCATGTAAATTTTCTTACCCACACCGATAAGAGCAACCACTGATGAAATTGCATCTGCACGATGATGCCATGCATTTGCTTTCATTAGTCCACTGCCTAGCCTTTCACCAGCTCGTTTTGTTATCCAGTATAGACTGTGGTACAAACAAGATGTGCATGAACATATTGATTAATTGACAGATCCAAAGATTGGCGAAATATGAAGTTACATGTTTGTCAAAGCATCGAGGTGAGAAGACCCACTTAAACAACATTAACAAATCGTATGACATGCAACAAGGAGAGAACTGCGTATTGTTTTCGTATACACCATATACAGTAAAAATCGGTATTTTCCCTTTCTATGCAATCTCCACAGCAAAAAAACCTATTTAATTAAGTTGGCAGAGAAAACCGATAAACCCACCCTTCTTTAGTAGATATTGATATGATTATCACACTGAGAGCAAGGATGGGGTGCTCCATGTCAATTCCATGGTGATGACCACCGTGATGATGACTATGAACATGTTCATTTAGGACGAAATGGTTGACTATTTCAGGTGTGGTAGACAACAAACCCTGCAAGGAAATAAAAGCAGCCTTACAGCTAAGATGAATGTATCACATTATCAATCATGGAGATGTAATTCACTCAATCATCTGAGAATATTAATGCAAGGAACGGGTTAGGGAACTACTACTTTTTCCAGTAACACATATTCTTCAAGACGGAGAATGAGTAAGAAACATATCATACAAGTAAAAGATCTAGAGCATGCCAGGCAATACCACCGGCTGTAGCCAAAAGCATACAAGAGATTCCTAGTGCTCCTAAAGTCTCAAATTTACCATGTCCTGCAGCAAAAGAAAGCAAAGCCTTGAGCAAGCAAACATGGTTGCTTTAGTTTAGCATCTTGACATAAACAGCACTAAAACAAGATCAAGTCACAGCAAACCTCATCAACGACAAATAGTCAATACTAATATGCATATCCACTATGTGTCAGAGATTTCTCCTCTAGAGCAGCATGATATGTCCTGTCATCTAATTATTTGTTTTCAACCCAACGTCGAGTGAAAGTAAACAACACGAACATTCACATGAGATAGAGAATAAATGTCATCGTAATACACAAATTGGATTCAACGTAAGGCCTGGCAAGACATGAACCACCATGCATCAGGTAATAGAGACTCGAAAGAAGAGATAACTTTTAAAACTGGACCATTACATGTGATCCATAAGGAAAGCGTACTTGTACATATCCATAGCATTTAAGCTATCCAAAAGGACAGACACAAAGGTTGAGTTGCCAAGGCCATGCAATTTCAGAGACATTGATACCGTTCTTCAAGATCCCTGAAGGTTTCTACAGTGTTGCTCCTTCACGTCTATTTCAATTCATATAGCATACAGGTAGAGATCAAGACAAGAATAAAACTTATTTTAGTCAGACTAGTGAGGGTACGCGCTTGAAGAGATTACCGTAGGGGTGATCTTTGTCTTTAGGAACATTTGCAGCTTTATATGACCATAATGCGACGCCACTAAGAACCTGCAGTTAGGAAAAAAGTGATAGATAGAACAAATAAGGACAAAGCAAGGAATTAAAGAGAGATTTAGAACAGTTGAAATAACATCCATGAGCAACCACTTCCCCCCCCTTCTAGAAACCTTGAAAGAAGAAAGCTAGCTGTGGAGCGCATAAAATGAATGTTTGACTATGCCATGTAAAACTATCCATATGTGACTAAGCACAAAACCAGCCTTTTACTTTGCTCCCCGAATACACCAAATAGTTCCATTGAAAGAAGAGAAGTACAGCGACGAGGTAAACGGGATATGCTTAAGCTAAGGATGGGCTTTTATTGGTTGCCCCATTGAATTTATAAGATAACCCAAACTGTCTACGTTTTCAAGATTATAAGATGTTCTCAAACGGTTCATCTTTTTCATATGTATTTTCAAATTTCCCACATTTTACTTTACAATAGGAGGACAACCATCACAAATCTTCTTTGTTTTGCCTTGACCAATCTGTGGAGATTTCATGTCCATCATAGCCCACTCTCATCAATGGAAATACATAATCTTGTTTACACATTCAAGAGCTCCTTCAGATTATTTGGTACTTAATGTCTTTACGTTAGAACTATCCAACAAGGTGCTTAGTGAATAAGCTACTAAGTTTACTTCCCAGGGCAAAAGAATTAAAACAACCAGAGGTGATCTGACGTAACCCCGAAGGAGAAAAGATTCTACTTCTCAATCCAAAGATCGAAGGCTAGGAACAGCCAAAAGAAAATGAACAACCAAGTGATGAAGAAAGCTAATCGACCATACCACGTCGGAGGCAGAATGCGCAGCGTCGGCAATGATGGCGGTGCTCCCCGACAGATAGCCCGTCACGGCCTTTCCCGCGGCCAAGCAGACGTCGGCGGCGAGGCCCATCCGGAAAATACGCTCGCCCCCCTCGCCGGCGGAGAACCGGCGGTGGTCGTGATCGCGATCGCGATCGTCGTGAGAGCGGCCCAAGTTCCACCTTCTGGGGACATGGCAGCCGCCGCCGCCGCCGCCGCCGCCGAGAGAAGGGTCTCGGAGGTGGGGAGGGAAGTGCTGTCGTATCACGCGACCGCGACGGAGGATCTTGTCGGCGGCGTCCGGTGATGTTCTCGAGATGGAGGCCCTGCAGATGGTGCGGAGGTTGCAAAATCTGAAGCCCATGGTTGTCGGATCAACGTCTTTTGCCGATGATTGCTCTTTCCATGGGGAATGGGAAGCGGGGAGAAGTCTGGTGCGTATAATTTGTGAATTATAAATGAATCTTCACACGAATAAAAATTTTATTATTATTATTATTATTATTATTATTATTATTATTATTATTATTATTATTATTGTATATATTATATCGCATTTACGTTCTTGACCCAACTACCCTCAAATTATTGCGTTTTGGCTCGGAACGCAATCATTTTCAAAATATTTTCGAATAAGAGTGCGTTTGGCAACTATTCTATATCCGAGAACTGAGTTTGCTTTCATAAATGATTTTTTTTTTTTTTACGCTTAGGGAAAAATTTCTAAATTTTTTGAAGCATTTGATAACTGCCCAAAATTTATATTCTTGGAAAAAAAAAAAAAAAGCATAAAAACGTTTAGTAAATTCTTTGAAATTTTCTTCTTATTAATAATATTTTTATTTTTAAATATTTATTTTTATTTGTCCTATTTTTTTTTTTTTTTTTTCCATCGTCCCCTTCTTGGGTTGACTGGGTTATCAAAAATAAAAATAAAAATAATAAATGCATTTAGTAACTGCTAAAATTTTCTTCTTATTAATAATATTTTTTAATATTTATTTTTTATTTGTCCTATTTTTTTTCTTTTTTTTCCATCTTCCCCTTCTTGGCCTGTGACCAGGGTCAGCGATAGTTGGACCCTGCCCAAGGGCCCCATCTCCCTCGCCATGGCTGGGCAAAGCCTCACCGTCGCAGCCACGAGCCACCCTCACCGGCCCTGGCCTGTGGCCGGTCACCGGTGGCCAGTAGCTAGCCAAGAAGAAGAAGAAGAACAAACCAAGAAGAAAAAAAAACAAACAAAGAAAGAAGAAGAAAACTAAGAAGAATCAGAAATGGTAAAATTGTTCTCAAAATCAAGAAACTGCTTTTTTTTACTTATTGATTCTGTTCCAAAACTGATTCTGAAAAAAAGTTTTTGTAAATTTGTGCTCGGAAATAAAAAATTTACCAAATAGATTTCTGTTCCAAAACTAATTATAGGAACAAAAGAACAGAAATTATCATTGTTTGGCAACTTGCCAAACGGGCCTAAGTGTAATCAAAGCCTTCCTGCGATATATCTTTAACTATGCTCAACCGACCTTGCTAACTAGCAAGCCTAAGTCCCCACACGACATCTTTTTAAGAGTTTTCGGAATGTGGTATTGACATGGCATTGGTATGGCTCCATGTCACAAAAGTTGCATTTTTTCCGGAAAAAAACACAGAAAGCTAGCATTCAAAAAAAAATGATAAATGTATTTGAAGTTTTAAAACTTGTCACAAATATACAGTTGAGTCCTATAACTTTTAAAAAGTACAATAGAGTCTTTAAACTTGTCAAATTTTTGCAATCAAATCCTTCCATTACCTCTCGTCTAACAATCCATTGATTGTTTTCCTGTCATTGCATTAGTCTTTGGCTTGTTTTCTTTTCCCCCTGCCTAAAATGTCAAACATATGTTGATGTGAACTCGAGCTGGAATTCCAACAACGGGACGGCGGAAATGAGACGCGGGATCGGGACAATGCTAATTCGCCTGATTATACAGTGTGCCAATGTATCTGATATTGGCATGAAACTAACAAGACATGTCACGAGTGCAAAAAATATGTGGGTATCATTCACTCAAGAAAATGACGACATATCTGAGTTCTTGTAAAATATGAAGCAAATCTCTTCTTGGCCGGATAAAAAAAAAGAAAACAGCGAAGATCGAGCGCTGAGTAGTTGGGAGAGGGATCTCCAGATGTGATGAAGCTCTAAATTGAACAAGTCTTGTGCAGCCATGGTTGAACTTGTTTCAGGTGGACCGGTCTTCGCTTCATAAATTTACCTGATAACTCAAGTTCATGTGATCAAACCCAGTTTAGAATATAACCAAATATCATATCTCCGTTTGTTTTTGTTGTTCAATTTAGGGTTTTCCGGTCGCCCCGGAGACCAAAATTTTTTTTGTCCTGCTGAGATGATGTCAATTGGACCTTTTGGGTCACTTTCATTTGGAAGTTTAAATTGCGGTTAGTATCACTGGTGCAAGTTGATTTCACGTTAAATGCAACTGATGCAATTCGGTCGAGATCTCAACAAGCCAAATGATGATGTGGCCCGGTGTCAAAGCGACACATCAACCATACTCCAAAAAAGAGAATAGCAGCAGATAGAGAGAGGCCGCTGAGGGTCGCCAGACCATCACTCAACCTGGTACTTCTTGTGTGTTCTTCTATTCAAGAAACCAAATCAGCAAACAAATTTCAAGATTGAACTCTTTACCAGGTAATTCCTGTATTTATTAGTCCTATAATCGTGTTGAAAAACCAAGAGTGAAGAATTTGTAGTGCTTGATGCTCAAATAGTCTTCAGCGTAAACTGCACACAAACAGATGGTACACTGTGGACAATACTTTTTCGCTGCCAAACAAACACGTCTTGGCCAGATCATGTCGTACTGGTTCTCCTCTTTGGCTGATGCGATGTGATCATCATTTCACACGAGAAAAAAAGTCTCAAACTCTGGAGTGTTGACTCCGTTTAGAACCTCAGGAGGAAACAAAGGTTCGGACAATTTATCTGGGAAAGAATCAGATTTGGTTCTCAGATTGCTACACCCTTAACATGATCCCAAAACCTCATATGCCCACAGCAACAGATATAATAAACCAAAACAACTGTCAAAACACTTCAGACGCTCTCATTTCTACTTCTGCAACATTTTAATGCACCCAAAAATTTTCAGGGGACACCGCAATCTAATTTTGCACAAGCATTAGCTGAGAGTGCATGACAGAAACTAATCAAGACATCACATTCTTGAATTGGTTAAATAGAGAACTTCCCATATCTGTTTCTACTGTTTACAGATGCCAGACCAACCAAATGAAAAACTATGTTGCCATCAAAGCGACGTGGTTACAACTATGTGTACATCATACCTATCATAAAGTTACATTGTCTTACAAATTGGGGAGAGAATAGTTCACCCAACAGCCTCCCCAAAGATCTCACTTCTCATCGTGGCTCCTCAAAGAATTAGAATGTTTGGACAAATACCTATTTAACAGTTTCCTCCCTCTTCAGCTAAAGATGTTCCTTTGCATGAGACTCTGCTGAAGGAAACAAGGACAGGATAAGTATTTTGATTTCAACGCATGAAAAATGTCCAAGCAAATCCTTCAGAAAGTTCAACTACACGGACCTCCCAATAGTACAACTAGGAGGGGAGAATGGGAGCTTTGCATTCACAGTTACTGTACAATCTCTTGACACCACATAGAGATCTCGCCTTCTCTTTATTCATCTTATTGATATCAACAATTGGTGAAAATTGCTCATACTGTACTGAAAAGTCTAGAAGTGACCTGCACAAAATTGGACATATAGTCAATAAAACGACCAAACACTCAGAGAGAGAGAGAGAGAGAGAGCAAGCATTAGCTTTACAGAAGCAGAACTTACCAAAAAAAATGCAGTTGTCTATGTCTAGTTAATACACGGGTAAGGAATTGCGTGCTGGAAATAGTCTTTACAGAAACATTATATACATGCCGGCAGCTTCTCGAACTTGAGTTGCTTTATTTAACCATGATAAATTGGCAGGCTGAAAGCTTATTCCCGCAAAACTATGTACACGCATACTAATGATGCTTCATCAAATGTGACTCTGATATGAACCTTCAAAATCACCGATAAATCCTCAATGCACCTCTAGATGACAATACCGGATTCTTCACCACTGACAATCAGGTGAGGAGCAGCACAAGCATTAAGAACCATTAATCCGTACATTCTGCACGTCCATATCTTGGAATTTAAGGGAGGTCACTGAACAGTTGCATGCTTTGTGCAGATTTAACCATTTAGTTCAGGAACTGGATTGAAGACCGGCCTCCTTTTCATTCCCCTCAAGCTCAACACCAATTGATACAAGCACCAAGCGCGTGTCCTCATAATTTTGAAATCATTTCCACAATTACTGACTCCTTTTATCGGCTTATAGCCTCTGTAGCGAGGCGTACGAGCCCCAGCAGTCCCTCTACATCTTGGAAGTTAAAATCAAGAGCCTTCTTAATGCCCAAAAGACCATCCTTGGATTGAGCATCCCCTGCTGCAGCTTTAGCAGCACTAAAAGTAACGCGTGATTTTCTAGAAGCCTCCATTGCATTGTTTACATCCTGCGCCTGCAAAGATACATATTTAAAGATCTTAACATTGAAACTGTAAAAGTACGACAGTCCTAAAAGAAGCCAAGGAAGCACGATATATTTAGCTATATAGTTTAGCTTTAGAATTTTCCAAAATACCAAGGTAGGAAATTTGATATGGTATCTCAATCTTATTATGATCACTTACAAAATTGAGTAACCGCGTAAAGTTAGGCCTGGTCCGCACGGAAATAAAGTTATTTCCAAGAACTTGAGGAGAGCTCACACCCTTGGGCTGGGCAACTTTATCTGCTGTTGCTGAGTTGTTCACATTATCTACATCTGATGCAGAAGAAGAAGGAGACTCGCCTGATAAAATGGTCAATAAGCAACAAGTTGCATCAAAGGCATTGCAATATCCAGTTTGTTCTTTATTTAACAAAACAAAATCACAGTTTGAAACCACGATGCATTGCAAATAAAAAGGAAACCATATAATGTGATTACTTGGAGAGGTATCATACTACAGAAAGTCAACATGTCAAAGTCTGACCCCAAAAGAAGAAATAAAAAAGAAATGGAACAGATGAATAGTTTTCACGGGCAAGCAATGAAGGCCTCACTGCACAAGGATTTACAAAGTACAAGAGCCATGCCACAATGTAACAGGAAAGCAACTGGAATAACCTAAACCCTACATGAATGAAAAGGAAACCAGGATTTCACAAACACATGCGACATAAAGAGAAACGAGCATAATCCAACACACAAAAGCAATCCACTATCAGGATGAGGATATCATTCTCAATACCTGGAGGATTTAATTTGACTGCTGGCAGCAACTCAAGCCGATCTCTGCTTGCAGTAGAGTTGCATGAATAAACTACTTTCAAATATGCTACTTCCATGCATTTGTAGGCCAAAGCAGCAGAGGCCATATCTTTAGACTTCTCGTATTCATGGGCACAAAACCTAAGGATTCCACAGAGACTACCTTATCAAAAGATGAGGAAAGAAGCCACAACAATCCAGGTGTACCAAAAAATAGGACACCCTAAATGACAGGCTACTGATTCTAAATGCTACCCTAGTATTAGAACAATCTATGTAGACTTAAAAAACCATGAAGAGATATCAATCCAGATTCATGAAAGTCATGTACTCCTCAGATACAAAGACTGTTCAACTATACATGTCATTGCCCCATGTGATAAATGCTTTTGGATCTGAATTGCTTTAAACCAGAAAGGAAAAGCAACACAAAACCAAATTTGGATAAATAAAGGATAGTACAGGGACGTAGTGTAGCAATCAGAGCTTCTAAAACTGAAAAAGAAGTACATGACTCATGATAGGCTGTCAAGTAGGGTAACCAGTGAAGCCTTATACTGAACCCCAACAGGTTGTTTAAGAGGGAAGCATGTTTTCTTTTCTTCTTAAGGCCTAGGTCTCTACCACCACAAGTTGCCACTGTTCTTGACGCCACCCAAGTAGAGTGGGCAGGTGCGATTCAATTAAACCGGTGTGCATGGCACTGGAGATGCACAACTGATATTAGCCGAGTGCTCAAAGAGCACTAAACACCCCATTGTTAGATACACAAATTGAAACCTCATTACAACAAATTAAACCACTGTCATTAAGTTATGGGCCATTTATTCAGGTACAAGTATCCATAAGAAAGGATAAAACAAGAACCAGTGGGTGAGTCACATTAAAAATTGTGGAGAAGCTCCAATATTCATATCATTTCTCAACATGGAAAAGAAGCACATGTGCTGCAGAGACAAGGGGTCAACACTAGATACTTACTCGCACAATTTTGCAGTGCTGCCATATATTTGTACTGACTGAATCATCTCTCCATGCTTCGTACTGTCACTCTTGCTAGATTCCAACAAAGAGGCTCCATGAAGAAACTTGAGGGCTGCCTGGAAGTAAAGACCAGCTCTTTCTCCAGAGGACTGCAAAAATGGAAATATAGCTAAGACACAAGAAGATAGGGGTAGAAAGTACCTTTTTAAGAGAAGAAATACAAGTACCTTAAGACGATCAGCAAGATGTTTCAAATCTTTCGCCTCTTTCAAAGCCTTTGTTGCAGCCTGGCTTGACGAATCTCTTCTAACTGGACTCTGGGCATCGATATGACGAACACCATTTCCATTGGAGGTGAGATGTCTCAAACTCTGATGCTGACTACCATTTTCCCTTTCTGCCTCGGCCATTTTCATCTGCGCCTTTGATGCACCATTACCTTCAATGGCATCTGCTTTTGCAACTCCTGCTTCACTTCCCTTAAGTGGCACTGGAACGACTGCCGAGCGAGATCTCATCATCTCAGTATGACCTACTCCTGATGATGGTACTGGAAGTGGCTTCCCTCTTTGAGATAAATTCCCTGCTTGATCAGCTTTATAAGAAGCTAACCCTGTGGATGATTTTTCTTCATCCCAATTTGAATTAAAAGGTACATCCCGCGTATGCCCACCATCTGATTTCACATCTCGATCCTCGTGCCCTATCAGATTCGATTGACTTCCTCTTGAGATCCTCCCTCTTGATTCCCCAGCAGAATCCTTCTTCTTGAGCTCTTTATGCTCATTCTCCTGAAGATCTATATTGTAATCCCTGAACTTTGCTTCCTTTAAAGACACAGTCTCTTGGCAGTCATCAAAAGAGATCTCAGTAGTCTCAGCATCACTTCGGTATTTGGAACTCCTGTTTTTGTCCTTGACTCGTGAAGAAGAGTCCTTTCCAGATTTCTGAGAATGAGACCCACTAGCAGGATACAGGTCCCCATTTTCTCTTTCATTACTCCACTGGTCCAAATCCTGTTTTTTACTTGGACAAGGAGTATCTTGACCATAATCAACTCCATCTTTAATAATTTTGTAATCAGTGACTTCTGGAGAAGGCAGAGACTGTATTTTTGCATTGCCAGCAGAAAAATCATTTCGAATGGCATAGCTTTCACCTCCATTTTCAACATCAGAGCACCTTCTCGGGCTACCGATGGGAGGCAAAGTGGCATCTTGAGAATCATACTTCTCCTTGAGCTTTCTAGTCACTGACGCAAGCTGGCCAGACTTTGAGCTTCTTATAGGAGATGAAGAAACTGATTCTGCTGGAGAGCCTCTTGTATCCTGGAGACTTCCTCTGCTTTTACGGGAACCACAAACCTTAGAAGAGCTTGACGTGGCCGCAACAGGTTGTGAAGATTTTGCTTTCTTTTTCACAGGATCTGTGTCCACACCAGCCAGATCATGTTCAAGTTGCTGGCTCCTCATCTTACTGCCCCCTTTGTCAGATCTACTGCTTCCCTTGCATAGATCAGATTCTTTTCCTTCAGATCTGGAAGTTTTAGGCTTTTTTTCTTTCTCGCGATCGATCTCTCTGACCGGAAGCTCACGGTCATGATGTTCATAATCCATAATTGGTAGAGATTCTGAACCAGTCTGGGAACCATGAATATCCCTTTTCTTCCTCTTTTTCGTAGCTAGCTCTCCTTCATTGGAATTCCCAGCTTCAAAGCACCCACTGTCTGAAGAATCCCGCACTTTGTCTCTTGTATACTTGGCAGAGACTTGAATTATCTCAGCTGTGTTGGATTTTGAAACCTTCAAAGAAGTTTGATCATCCAATTGCTGATTTTTCCCCACAAAAGCAGGAGATCCACTACTAGAGCTATGACAAACCTTCCTTGTAAAACTACCATCGTCTGACCTCCAATCTTCTTTAGCATGCGACACTCCTTCATTCTTGACTTTCTTTGAAGAATTAAGGTAATCTGGCTCGGTTTCCCTCTTTCTACTGGACTTCAGATGATTCCCATCACCTGGTCATTATACTACTGCATAAGTAACGGAGTTTTGACAAGAAATATTTCCAAAAAAAAATTCCAATTTCTAAATTAAAATAAATACCTCCACTGGAATGTCGCTCGCGTATTTTATGCTTATGGCTGTGTTTTTCTGCTTCGAGGTCATGACTCTTACTTATCCGCCAAACATCAGCTTCATTCTCCAGAGAAGTCCTGTTCACATCATTTAAGCTTCTGCTATTAGATGATACGATGAGCTTTTTCTCGGAGTCTGAAGTTTGAGCAGGACCATCTTTGTTCCTTGGAAAAGATGGCTTTTTTATTCCATGTTTCTTCTTTTCAACAGAAGATAGAGATAGGGCTTGAGGACTACAACTTCCCAAATTCTTATTCGAATCCTGGTAGGAAGCAAAGTTTACGCCCATGCTTTTTTGAGCATCAGGAACAGGAAGATGGAACATTTCATATATTGCTCTTGTAGTTTCCTCCTCGCTTACAATACATCGGTTCATGCCAGACCTAAACAAGTAGAACAAGCAAATTAGTCGTGGAAGTAGATCAAGATTGCATAGATAGTGGAAGCAATGTACACCTTAACTACCCCATTTGTTACAAATTAAGCAAAAGTCATTAGCTCACATATCAAGCACCTTCTTTCTCTATAACTACTGGTTTAAATCACAAGAAGAAAGATTCCACTTGAAAGGAACTTACAGCCAATCAAGCATGCTACAGACCCACTTCTCAGGCAGGTCATGGGGATTTTTTCCGAATGGTAGAAGCCGCCATTTTCGGCACTTATCGCAACCCACCCAGTTTTCTTCTATTAGGACAGGAGCTGCAGTAGAAGGAGCCGCATCAACAGTAGGGTTATTTCCGGAGCCAGACCCTAAATGTGAAGTTGTATTATAATCTGCTTCTGATGTGGACGCCATGTCAGTTCTCTTGCTACTTAATCTCTCCTTTTTCACGTCATATTCTAATATGCCTTTCTCAACTGCACTAGAGTCCTTCCGCCTTTCTTCAGGGGCCATTTTCATCAGCTGATTTTGAATTTCTTCTTCTCCATCTATATCCCCAAAGAATTCTTTGTATCTCTCCCTTCCTTTTCCAGGTTTTTTGGCCAATTTAGCGTCCTCACGACCACTTCTAGACTTAGAATTGCCTGTACTATGGCTCTTGTTATTCTTGGTCACAGAAGTTGAACCACTCAAGCTCTCTTTGGATGCATCAGCAACTGCTGCACCTTCATTTTTAACTTTCACTTTTTCTTTCCCGTTAGAAGGTGGATTATCCTTTCCAGAAGGTAAAGTCAACCCATCTTTGTCCATATAAGAACCTTTTTTAGCAGTAATTTCGCAAAGACTATCCATCTGAACCACTCGTTCAGCTGAACCATTCTTTCCCCTCGGAATACATAAGTCAGGTTTTGATTCCCGAAAATCTTCTTCTGCACTAATGCCTTCTTTCCTGGAGTGAACGGCAATATCATCAATGGCAGTTCCTCTTTTATCTCTAGCAAGTTTCCCAGCACCACGGGCCTTGGGCTTGTCAAGCGAACCCAGTTCTTGACTAAACGGTGATTGTGTAGTTTCTTCTGCAGCTTTATCGGAAAGGATATTGTCCAATGCTACAGTGCTGGCTTCATGGGCACCATAAGATTCCCTCCGTGTGCTTTTCACCATGTCACCCGGAGTGCCTATGTTAGATAAGATTGGAAGCTTCAAAGTCTTCGAAACTAGTTCCTCACATACCAGCATGTCAATGTCCAATTCCTTCTTGGGTGCAGTATCAGCACTGCTCCGAGAGTCCTTACCGCCTTTTGCCTCCTTCAAATCCTCAGTATTTCTTAATGACTCCAATTTCTTTTTGCCGATTACCTTTTTCCGATCCTTCAGACAATTAATTCCATTTGCCCGCATGCCAGAGCTTGCTGGATCAGCACTCAAAGCAGGCCCAGTCCTATGATCAGATAGATGCTTCTCCTTAATGGTTAAAAAAACAAGATCGTCCGCAAGTGGCGACAGCAGCAAATTTCCATGCACCGGATACGAAGTCATCATCTGATCCACAGAATCAATAAAGATATTACAACAAACCTCAAAGCGGCAATTGAAAAACTGATACATTCAAAAAATGGTCAAAAATTATTCACCCTTAAAATACTGGTGGGAGACTCAAATGGCGTGTCATGGGGTCCATGACTCATTCCCTCACTTTCAGAGGGGCTGTCCTCCAATGATGAGGTCGGTGAGACATCAAGGCCAAGACCACTGTAAATCGCAGCCCTTTTCTGTGTCGACAAGTTATCCGCACCCACTTTGATTCTAACCTTCAGCGTTTTCTGATCAGACAAATTGGCAGACTTACTGTCAGTATACTCTACAGTCTGGAGAGGTGGCATGCACCCATCTTGCTTAACTGAATTTTCCACATTCGTTTTCTTCCTTGAAGGGTGCGACATGGTAACAGCAGAAACCGATCGATCTCTATTCGTATGGGTGGTGGGCAAGGAAACTGAAGAATCATGGTGCAAATCCTGAGTAAAAGCAGAATTCTTTAAGTGCTAAATCCAGTAATAAAAGTAAAACCAAATTGAAATACAGGTATCCCTCTAAGGAAAACACTCTCTACCTCCACATTCGATGCACACGTCGACCGTGGTGTACCATAATTCTGACCTCTTGGTGGAGATTTTGAATGGGACCAAACAGGAGACCGCCGGTCAGCTGGTAAAAACGAACCGTAACCACCAAATTTTGCCCCTGTGGAATACATATTCCCAAAAACTTAAGGTTATACACATCCGTCATTCTTGGATCACAAATAAGTATCATCTATAACTGTTTCAGTTACCCAAGTTCTCAGCTGATACCCCTCCTTCAAAATCTTTACGGAAGTGTCCAAGCACATGCTGAAGTTTCTCCCCCTTCAAAATTAAAACAGTAACATCAACCACTTCCCTATAATTACGCGACAAAGGGGACAAGGATGTATAGGAATCCAATCCTGAAGACACTTTAGACAAAGGACCAAAAGAATGAAGGAGACAAAGAGTATCGGTTTATACAGAGATATAGCCGCTACTGTACCAAAAAGTTACGCGACGAAGAAAAAGATTACTTCCTAATCCTATCCACCATTCTTCCTCTCTTCATACTAAGAATTTTTCTAAGATCGGAAACTTAGACAAAAGTAAAAGCCCCTTTCCAGCTAAATACCTTTCCCTGCATACATAAAACTGCTGGGAATGAAAAACAGAACGCTGACAACAGCTAGACAATATACCGTGCCAACATTTCCTTCGCCTTCTCAAATTAGATGATTGCATCAACCTGTTCTTCTTCACCTCCGGATTCTCGAGACTTAGCCTCGCATAGAATGCTTAGAACAGGTTTTGTGAACAAGAAACTCAGTCCAATAGCATCCAAACCCCGTAGCAAAAACAAATCTCTGTGCCGTACAGAGACATTTAAACATATCCACCTATATAGTGTCTACAGCCCACGAATGGGAGGTAAAGTGGACCAAACATGGCAAGTCAAATCCTAAAAATCCAGCACTCGTTAAGGGCAAGAAACACACGAGAACAACCGAACTAGTTCGGAGAACGTAACCAAAACAAACACGAAGACCTTACAATGTAAGATAGAGAAACATCAGGGTCCGTGCCGTCATCAAAACCACGATCGTTGTCATGGTAAGAGTAAGCCTCGCCCTCCTCGAGCTCTGTATCCTCCATCTTTCTGTCTCCTCCAAAAGATCCTAGAGCTAAACTTTTTCTTGCATCTCTGTTTCTCGCGGTAATCATCAGGGGCCCCAAAAAAAAAAAAAGCAAAAAAGAAGAAAAAAACTAAACGAAAAAAAGAAAAATCAAACAAGCTGCTCGAGAACCGAAAGCTCTCCCTCCTGAACAACAAGAACCCTTCGACCCATTATCCAGCTCGGAGAAACAAGCGAAACCCAGCTGGGGATTTGTCGGCCTCGATCAATACCCGAACCCGATCGAGAACGCCAACCCGCCCTGCCCCCCCCTCCCTCCCCTCCCCAAAAAAGAGAGAGAGAGAGAGAGAGAAGAAAGGAAAAAGCTCCAATTGCTTCAATCAGAAGAACCCCCGCAACCGAAACTCCGCACTAATTGACCAATTGACCGCTCGAGAAGATGCTCCCCAGCTCCACTGTGCAGATCGCTATGGCGTGATCTACAATTCTCGACGCGGGTCAGAATCGAATTAGCTCAGAGAGAGAGAGAGAGAGAGAGAGAGAAAGAGAGACAGACAGACAGACAGAAAGAGAGAGAGAGAGAGATGGAGAGAGAGGGGGTCTCTCTGGTTTTGGTGCACAGAGCAGCCGCGTTAATTTTTCCCCTTTCGTTTTTAACTTATATTTTCCTTTCTCGTTTCTGTTCTCTCTCTCTCTCTCTCTCCGTCTCTCCATCCGTGCCCGAAGCGAATTCATTACATTAACGCATGATCTCTCTCTCTATCTCTCTCTCTCTCTCTCTCTCTGGAAAGTCGCACGGAATTGGAAACCGACCGATCCGGACCGACCGGACGGCGCTTCCAGAGCCGGGTGGTGGTCGGCGGGGGGCCGGGGATATGTTATATCCATGTGTTCCAACGAGCGACTTGTCCGAACACATACCTGGGATACGCTGCCTCCTCGACTCGCGCTACCCCAGCGCGTGCGCCGACCCCCGCAAGCCGCCGTCGCTTCCTTCCTCTCTCTCTCTCTCTCTCTCTCTCTCTCTCTCTCGTTTCCAACGCGTTTCGGATTCGGAAAGCGACCGTACCGGAAACGGCAAGCCGCTGCACGTTCTTTTCGTGCTTGAAGGAGCAGAGCGTCCCCGTCTTGAACACGGGTGGGATACAGCGGTTGGGGGGGCCCGCGTCCAACCGGACCGGTTCTATCCGGGAATCAGATTGGACCGCTCTGAAAGCCGGTCCCAATTTCGAGCGAAGAACCGTTTGGGAACCGGACCAAATTTAGGAACGGTTTCATAATTTTTCCCTTTTTTTTCTGTCCTTTTGAAGCTCGCTCGGACGCTTTGCAACTCTCCCTCTCTCTCTCTTGACTCGCCCTCCTCCTCGCTCGCTCACTAGCTCGCCCTCGCTCGTTCCCGACTCGCTCGCTCGCTCGCCCTCGTTCATTTTTTATTTTGACCCGTTTTGTATCTCGTATTATTTTGTTGTATAACGAACCGAAAACAAATAGGTTCTTGAATAGACAGTGGAACCTAACCAGAAAAATACGTAAGTTCCAAAATTGGTTATAGGGCAAACAAGGCATGTTTCAGGTTTTAAAAATTTAGAAATAGTTTTAACAAGGTAAATTCGAGACTCCAACCTACCCATTCTTAAACTAATCACTCTTACAATAATGTCATGAGATGGTGTAATCGCTCATTTAATGTACATTATTAAGCTTTCATCAAGAACTGATTTTTCGCACATGTCTTTCGCAATTACTTTTTTAAGTTGGTCATGTGTGTTTTATTGGGAAATCTACTAATTACGAGAAGGAAAACTCTCATGTATATGTAAGGGGAGAAACAGTGAGTAGTGACCAAAAAGGAAGTTACCAAAGAAGTGTCAGACTACTAAAGGGAGACTAACCATTTGCACAATCATTACAGTATCTCCAATTTAAGTGCTACGGCTTGCGATGTAGGTTTAGGTGTAAAATTGGCCTTTTTGTGAAAGTGAGATGAAAGTTAATCGTGACTTAGGTTTATAGATCAGCGGATACAATTTTGAGTTTTCTGAATTTACGTAGTGGGTATATACAAATCTTGAGATTTGAATTTTAAAGTTGCCAACTCGTGTTTGGCTATTATGTCTCTTACACATTATGCTTTTTGCTTGTAATAGCCGTTATGATATTGTCAAATCATTAATTATTGTTGTTGCGTCCACTAATAACATCAATTTATAATCGCCATCACATTGATATACCACGATTTATAGCGTGAAATAATTTAATTACATATTATACTAATATATCTGTAATCTATTACACTTTTGTATGTAATTATTTATTCACGACATCATAATAAATAGATTTCTTAGATATTATCATCGAATCATTTGGTTTTTTTTTTGTTTTTTTAAATGATTGAGGGCACTTTAGATCAATCCATATTTATTCTCCACGCTGTCCAATCGCACAATACCATATAATTATTTCATTTGTTTGACCAAACTTTAGCATAATGGCTAGGACGGTTCTATCCCTTGCAATTGCAATGGTTAATCACGGCTTTATAACTAAAAGGGTTAATACCTCGAAAAATCCTAAATTGGTATATTTGTGATAAATTTACTTCCAAACTAATTTTTTTAATCACAAAAAATCCCAAATCGATACATTTGTTATAAATATACCCTCAGTTAAATTGGATTAATATTATGAAAAATCACAAATTGATAAATCTGTGACAAATATAGGGGCAAAACCCTAAATTGGTACATCCATCAATTTTCACGTGTCATTTAATTCAGCAATTTAATGATAAAATTTAACGAAAACATCAAAGCATATATATGTCACAAGTGCAGTGGTTTTGAGTTTTTTGTGGTCAAAAAAATTAATTTGAAATAAATTTATTATAAGTGCATCAATTTGAGATTTTTTTTGGTGTTAACCTCAACTAAAATTGCAATTAGAAAGTCAAGTAAAACTCTATGTTGGATGGTGGAATCTCATTTATTAGCTTGATATTGCAATGTTTGGGTCTCCAGTGGCAATAATTGCAATATTTGACATGCCGCTTTTTCTCTTTTTGGACATGTTGCTTTCTTAAAAGAAAAGCATTTTTTGCATTGATCACGCGCCTGGTATAAATTATTTCTCATTTTGGCTTAGTTCCCCTAAAACTCCCTAAATTTCAGTTGAATTCTAAATCTACTCCAAACTTAACCTTTTCTTTTGTCTGAAAAAATAACCAACTTTCGCTATGATTTCAAATTTGTCCGGCATCTAAAAAACCAATGTCGGTCTCTTCAAAATTATCAAATATCGTGAGGTTGTCGTTGTTCCATACGAAGGTGAGGGCGTTGGTAAATATGCAAATTTTGATAATTAATCTCTAAGGGGTCTTGATGTTGAACATTTCAAGGGAACTAGCCTCAATTTCTGGATGCGGGAGGGTAGAATTTAGGAGTATAGTTAAAGGTCATAAACTTATTTTAAATAAAATAAAAAGGATCGAGGTGGAACTGTGATTTGATTTAAAGTGGGGAAATTTTTTTAGGAGATTATTCCCTTTTTCATTTTACATTTGCGCTCAAGTGACGAAACCGATGGGCTTAAGATTAGCTTGCCGTGCCACGTGTCGCCGTCACGAGGCGCCGTCGGCACTCGAAAGCTTGGGAGCCACGAATCGTCAGCGCGTGTCGCTAGTCGCCTGCGCAGGCGCGTCGGTTTGACGTGTTCTCCAAAGTCTGCGAAGAACTCCACCTGCCGTTGAACGTTGAACTTTGAAGTCCACATATGGTTTTATCTTCTTTTGTTTTCATCTTTTTTTTTCTTTTTTTTTTATCTTGACTATTTTTGAATTTGCAAATCAAACACGATCCTTATGTTATAAGTTTATAACCATTTGATTTTGGAGGAAAAATAAATTTGTTAAGTATAGAAATGATTCGATTGAGAAAAAAAATCCCTTTATTTTCTAACTATGATTTTGGGCCTAATTCCAACAAAAAAGCACAAATTTTACTTTGAGCGACAATTCTAGCTTGAACTTTTTTTTATCTGATAAAAAATCATCAACTTTCACTTAAATCTCAAATATGATCCGAACAATTTAAAAATTTCACATGCGGGGGTCAGATTTGGGATTCGAGTAAAAATTGATACTTTTTATTGTGATAAAAAAAGTTCGGGCCATAATTATCACTCAAGGTAAAGTTGGTGCTTTAAGACACTAGAAATGTTAGTGGATATAGAGATATGTTAGCCTAATGACCGTTTGGTGGCTTTATGATAGCATAAACTAAGAATTAAAAAAAACCAATCAAATACGCAATAAAAAAAGACGTGGGTTGTATTCATAGCCGTGGAACATGCGGTAAAAGGGTAAAAGATGGTGCGAGCATTTGGAATTTTTACATTCGTCATGCTAGCCGGATGTCTTTCCGATGAAGACCGCATCAGTAAAGAGTGGAAATCTCGATCCTTCAGAAGAAATTCGTGAAAATCCACGATTTTTAGAATCGGCGCTTATGTTATTTCGAAAATGAGAATAAAAAATTTAGAGAAGATCAATAGAAGGATTGACGACCGTATTAGCTCATAAAGTTTTCGCCTTCGCTGGAATTCAAATCCGATCCCCTTTGTCTACAGGCGGCGTTCCACGGTCGCACAATACCGAACGCACCTCTTCTTCGCTTTTATCCATCGTGCATGTACATGCAACTTAAATTTATCATCCATAATAATTGACATTGGAATTTTCATTGATTAGTCTTTCTTTGTCCGTTTTGTTGACTTTTCTATGTACTCGCCAACGCTGTTTTCTTTGTCGTGTGTAAAGTAGGGGTGTCGATTTGAAAAAAAAAAAAGAAGAGAAAAAAAAGAGTAAGAATATCAACGATTCGGTTCGGGTTTTCACGATATAGGGACCGAAATGAAAACCTTATTGTAAATCCAAATTGAAAAGGGCAGCATTTCTTAAAACCCCATCATTACTTCAATGTAAATTATTTGAAGCAGGTCGATTAGTGCGATATTAGAATCTCTAAGACAAGAAGTTGATGACCATGTTTCGGTCCTTTGTTTAAGGGGCACTATAAAAGTGCTACAAAATTGGAATTTCTCCGATGCAACTTCTCATTAAATTTTAACTTTTTTTTTCTCTATTTTATTCGGAATTTTCACTCTCTCAATTTTTCCTCCATTTCCTAGATTAAAGTAGAGTACAATTGATTTAGGTTCTTCCATAATTGAATGATTTTGAGATTTTTTTCTCATTTTTTAAGTAGGGTGGGAAGGGATTGTTAGCATTATACTATCTTAATTTATTTTTCTTGATTATTGATATTTAGCATAAGTAATCCTTTGGATATTTGCAGTAGAGCTGTAACCCCGTCACAGACTTTTCGAAATGACATCGATTAGTGCAATTGTGACTCTAAGGTCCGAATTGGCAAATCTGTCACCGCAGCATGCATCATCATATCATAACTCTCTCCTTGTAAGATATGTTGATGATTATACTAGGCACTTGTTACTATTCCTTGTCAAACTATGGAAATTAGATACAAAAACGATATTCTAATTTTTTAAAGACAAGAATACATCACTTTTCAACATACTAAATTAATTTGGTTTTTCTTTCCAAAAAAAATAATTATTTTTAAGACGATCCAAGTACTTTTTTGTCTCTGAAAAGATCTATTTTCCACAAATTAAACCACACAATAAATCTATCTCAAACAAGTCCATCTCAACATAAATTCATGCACGAGCCTCGCGAATATCGATAGGACATATATTATATTTGACGAAACAAAAATTCGTGAACTCGAGGATTATTGAGAAAAGGGAAAAGTTAAAATTAAATAACTATGCTTGCTTTGTAATTTACACCGATACTCTTATTAATATTTATTTCAACTCGCCTTATGCGAAAAAAGAAAAGAAAAGAAATTCAAGAGCATATTGTTATTACACTAGAAAATATTCGCGTGTAAGCTTTTTCCTCTCAAAAGTAGGCTGTGGAGCGTGACTTCAGTACAATCGCAGAATACCCCAATGATTAATGCGATGGACAGATGATCCTTTCGTAATCTGTGTTGACAACAATATGATGTCATTGATTAGCAAATTAATTTTCACAGTAATGACAAAAATAACACAGTAAAATTGACGGTGATTGACTTGACTCCTCTGGCTCCGCAGAAATTGAAAGATCCAATTCACCATAAAGAAAAAAAGCACGCCATTTCGACGTCATCGCGTTCCTTTCACCGAACTGGAAATGAACGTGTTCTTGCTTCGCTTGTGTTTCAAGCGAGTTTATAGCATGCGTGCATATATCCACTAAACTATACACGGATCGTTTAATCCGATACATTCTGTCAAATTTAACGGTTCAAACACAATTTTGATTTCTCCCGTGACGGGTCACGGCGAAGACAGTCGTGGGATGAGAGCAATTTTTGTAAAAAGAAAATCTGGCTAAAGATCCGTAAAATTGATTAAGATGATCATAACGGGGAGTGAAAATGTCCCAGGTGATGTACCGCGTGAGAATGGCACACGAATATCGATAAAAACGAGAATTTCTAGATTCAAAGGATAGGAGTCGTGAGATATATGTCACACGAGCGATGTGATTAGTCAGTTATGCCCTATCGATCATACAAACAAGCGAATCGAAATGCTGTTTGTCGCTTCATGGGCTCCCCCCGCTTAGAGGTAATTGACGCAAGAAAAATGCAGATTCTGATAGGCTTGTGGTCTAAAATCAAGAAAGCTCCTGACAAGGAAATAAGAAGCGAATATTCTTGGGAGTTATGCCACTCGATCGGTCATATTCTAATTTCTGTATTCCTTGGAACTGTCCATTGACTGCCTCGGAAACCTGTTTTAGCTCTCCCAGCTTTCAGGGACTTGGAAACGCTCCTTGGAAATACAGCAGCGATGCTGTAAAAACCGTAGCAGGAGAAGAAAGTAATGGAAAGAGAAGCGGGGCGGAAAAGAATTACGGGATCACAGAGATGCCGAAACCGTAAAGATAAGAATCAGTAATTTGTCGTGCAATGTCGCGCCGAGCAACCTTTTTATTGATTTTATGGCGCTTTGCACCTCGTAAAACAGTCGTATTTTCTACCGTGCACCGTCGCACCGTCAGAAAAAATCTCAAACTTATGAAATGTTTGGAACCTCACCAACATAAAACAACTTGCTGACTTTACCAGTCGGTCAACTGATGAACCTCTAGAAAGTAGAAAGAACAGTTGAAAAGGTCACCAAACCGGGGAGAAAAAAGAGCTGTTAGTCAAAAAAAGCTCAAGAACTGATCAAGAAGCTCCGGAGTAGCTGAACAAACAGCTGACCCTACTGTAACAAGCAACATCGGGGTCTGCAAAAGAGACTCCTCTGTCGAATTCGTCTGCACAAGACAATGGAAAAGACGAAACAATCTCGCGGCCAAGAAGAGGACATTGAGAGTTGGAGCAAGCGAAGCAATACGTCAACCTCAGATCACAAGCTCGGCCTTTCAAATTGGCCTTTTCCATTACTGTGATACCACTTCCAGGGTACATGAACAGAGTCATCTCAATAGACCACCAGCTAACGTGACTCGAATATGTTGTTCGGTTTTTACTATGAATGCCAGCAACCCACATGGCCCCATGAACCTTCCGCACCTCGTGTTTCTGCACTCCGCTCCATTAGGATGTGCAATTCGGAGGGATGATCTAGGGCGGCGTCTTCGCTTGAACAGAGCTTACGCTGGTGATTGAGGCGCTGCAAGTGACGTTGTCTTCAGCAGCTTTTGCGACCGTCAAGTCAGAAGTAAGAGTAGCGCTTTTTTGAGCATCAGGATGATGAAACATTTGTATCTCACTTTTTTAGTTTTCTCCTTGCTTACGCTACTTCAGTTCATGCCATATGCCTAAACAAGTAGATCGAGCAAATGAGCTGGAAGTCGACTCAAATTGGACAGATCATAGGGAGCGACGTACACCTTCATTACCTCATTTATCGCGAATTATGCAAATGTCATTACCTCGAATTAACATGTTAGGCACCTTCTTCTTCCATAACTACTGGTTTAAATCACAAGAGGAAAGATGCCACGTCCAGCATGCGACAGACCCACTTCTCAGGCAGGTTATCCGGATTTCCACCGGATGGTAGAAACCTAAATCTGCTCCCTGGCGCAGACGCCATGTCAGTTCTCCTGCTACTCAAGAACCTAAAGCTCTCTCTCCACAGCACCAAGAACCCCCCTCCGGAATTTCTCAGCTTCCATCAATATCGAACCTGATCAAGAAACGGCCCAAGAAAAAGAAAAAAAAGATCCAATTTGCTTCAACCACAAGAAACCTCCAACTGAAGTTCCACACTAATCGACCAACCGACCCGTTCGAAAAGATGCTCTTCAGCTCCACTGGGCAGCTCGCCATGGCGTGATCCACACATTTCTCCATGTGGGTAAGAATAGAATGAGCGCTGAGAGAGATTTGATAGTGATTGACTTGACTCCTGTAACTCCTGAAAAAGGGACTTCGCTTTTGCTTTTGCTTTTGCTTTTGCTTTCAGGCTCGTCTAGCTGCTCACCAAACTGCAAAACAGACTTTGCTTTTGCTTACATTTCAAGCAAGCGTTCGATATGTGTTTTATATATGTTAAGCTATACCAGAATCGTTAGATCTGAAAAGTCCCGCAACATTTAACGATCGAAAAACAATCCATAACACACATATATATATCGTTAGATCTGAAAAGCCCCGCAACATTTAACGATCGAAAAATAATCCATAACATATATATAGCACAATTACCATTTCTCTCGTATTTGCTCCCATCGCGTGCTATGATTGGTTACGATGTAGTCAATCCAGAGGTAAAACCTAAAAAAATTGCCCCGCAAGTTCATGTAAGGGATGGATACATTTATAAGAAGTCATATCATGATATAAGATGCGTTATATTATAGGGGGCGACATTGACACGCGCACATCAATAAAGACTAGATTCTAAGATTAAGAAAAAACAAGTGATTGAGACGTACCTCACGTGAACGATGTGATTGGGAATCGACCATACAGACAAATGCATCAAAACGCTATGTACTGTTCCGTGGCTCCCGCTTAGAATTAAACATGGGAAAAATTAGTCGATATTGACCCAAGAAAAAGGAAGGTTTTGATTAGTTGATACTTAGCAGACTGCTTTGGTCAAAATTCAAGAAAGCTCATTACAGGGAATTACGAAGCTAATATTCTTAGGAGTTGTGCCACTCAGTTATATTCCATTTTTTTTTTTTGTAATTCCTGGGTTCAAAGCTTAATGGGTGAATTGAATAACTATTAAAAAATGTTGTCATGAAACTCTCCACCCCCATGGCCAGAACTTCTTGTTTACGAAGGTGAATCTATCAAAGATCAGGCTCTACCCAACTTTTTCTAGTTCACCTCAACATTTTCCATTTTCCACTTGTCCGATTGAACACTTTCCATTTTGGATTATTGTCAAAGGAGAAATATAGCCATCCTTACCCACTCACTTCAATCCCACGATCGCAAAGGGGAAATTTTCCAAAAAGTCCGAAACTTATTGTATCGTCGGCTATTAAATCATAATCCTTTCAATTGTACTAATTTAGTTCTTCCGATCAATTTTGGCCAAAAGTTGCTAATGTGGAGATTGATTGTCTTACGTGACATGATTTGCGCCAACGTGGATAGTTTTTACAAATTTTAAAAAATGTTTCGAACTTTTTATTAGTTTGTCTTTTTATTTTATTTTTACTACCACTGGCCAAGGGTCAAAAAGCACTTGGCCAAGTGCTCATGGACCACGGGCAAGGCCCTCGTCGCCCACAGCGATGGTGTGCGAAAGTAGAGACGACATTGCTATGGTCCACGACGCCCTCGTTGTGGCCCACAAGGGCTTGGGCTTGGGCGAGGTCTCCACAACCCTTGGTGCAACCGCCGGACCAATGGTTAAAAAAAGAAAAAAAATTAATAAAAAATTCAGAAATTTTTAAAAAATTTTACAGAAACTATTTACGTCATTGACTCCGGGCTATCTTATAAAGGACGGTCGGACGTTTACATCAGTAATTTCCAATCAAAATAGGCTTGAATGACTAAATTACAAATCATCAAAAAGTTGACTAAATTTGTGTAACTAAAAGGTTTAAAACTTAAGTGACCACCGAACAATAAATCTAGGACTCTTTGGACAATTATTTCACGCATCGCCTTGTAGAACCTCTTTAGCTCTTCAGCTTTCAGGGGACTTGGTAGCGTGATAATATTATAGGATGTCTAACCTAAAAACTTAGATCTATAAATGAAAAAGACCCCATATGTATTAATGTATATAAATCCTGTAAAGAAACGATCTAGAATACTTCAGAGAAAAATTAATGGGAAGGGGGGAAAGCTCGGTGGAAAAGAAAAATATTCCACACGCCAATCACGGGCTGAGTCCCCATTTCTGTCCAATCACCTTTACGGGATCTTCGAGACGTCGAAACCGTAAAGGTAAGAATCAGTCCTCTACCGTGAAATGTCGTGCCATGCAACTTGTTCGATTTTCAAGCGCTTTGTGCTTCGCAAAACAATCACATGCTCTACCGTACATTGTTGTACCATTAGAAAAAAATCTACGGACTATTTTGAACCTCGCCAACATAAAACAACTTGCGACTTTTTACCAGTCGGTCAAATGACAAACTCCAGAAGGAAAAGTTGTAAAGGTCACCAAACCCAGGAGATCATAAAGCCTCTGTTCAAAAACTCAAAAGAAACTGATCAAGAAGGTCCATATTAGCTGACCAAACAATTGGAACTGTAAACAAGCAACCAGGCCCGGCAAAGAAACTACTCATTCGAATTTGTCTATATAGAATTGGAAAAGGGGAAACGATCTTTCGGCCAAGAAGAGGACAATGAGAATTGGGGCAAGTAAACAATTCATATCACAAAGCTAAGCCTTCAAAATGGCCTTTTTATTGCTGTGACTACCACTACCAGGGTATATGAACAGTCTCATCTCTGTACACCACCAGCCAAAATTATTTACCGATCAGAGCTAAACATGGCTCGGGTATGTTATTTACTATAAGTACTCGCAAAGCACGTAGCTGCATAACCTTTCGCACCTCGCGTTTCTGCACTCCGCTCCATTAGGATGCAGTTCGGACGGATGATTTAGGCGACAGCTTCGCTTGCAGAGAGCTCGCGCTGGTGATCGCAGGGCTGCAAGTGAAGTTCTGGCACACAAGCGCCACCACTCTGTCTTCAGCAGCGTTGTTTTTGGCCATCTGCGCGATGTTACTGTTATTCTCTTCCCAGAACTGTACCTCCTCTGAGTTGGTGGGATTGATGTGAATCACCTGTCATCAATTGCATTTAGGAACTATACACGCAAGATGACACTAAAAGAAAAGCCCTTTCCATTCTGATACAGTTACGTACTGTTTTGTTCGGTTCATATTCAGCATGAGCAGCGACAAGCATCTTCTCAAACTCTTGAGAATCTTTCCGACCGACCACAACAATTTGCTTCCGAGAAGGGACCGAGAATATATCAGCCGCACAACACATCAATGGCACGGCCATTGGCACTTCCTTTAATCTCGACTCGAAAACGGCCTACATCACCGTAGTGGCAGCATTGAAGCAACTTATTTTCTCTCAAGTGAGAAAGAAAAGCAAAGAGAGATTCCAACGAAGTGAATATTTACCAAAAGATGCTCCGCATTCTGCCTGTACCCAGCAGCCCTACTTCCTGAGACTAAAGATGCCAATCTGACGAGATTTATTGCTGACACCGAATTCCCCGATGGCTCGGCCCCATCGTGATCTTCCTTAACGCGGAGGACGACGGAAGGATCTTCCCCTGGGGTGTTGAAATAGGCCCCTCCCTCTTTGTGAAGGAAGAGTTCATCCTGAAAGATCGCAACACAAGAAAGAATTCAAAACAGATAAATAAAGCAATAAATTTAATTGCAGTTTGCAAAATAAACTCTGGCTGATGTCTCTTGCCTGTTTGTCCTGTAACTGAATCGCCCATTTTAGCCACTGCACAGAACTGCCGAACTCATACAAATCAAGGAGCCCTGCTATTAGAAAAGCATAATCGTCCAAAAATCCTGGAGCTTTGGATGGGCCTTTGCGGAAGCTATGTTGAAGTCTCTGTGTCTGCTCATCATAAAGTTGCCTCTTTATAAAAGAGGCTGCCTTCTCCGCTGCCTCCAAGTACTCGTTGGGCTGCAAATGGAAAATAATAAAGTGTGTTCATGACTACATGCTATAAGCTTTACCCATAAGCATGTTAGGTAGTCAACGAAAACACCATTAACAGTACCCATAATTATCAATAGATGAAGAAAATAGCAGTACATACAGAACAATATCTTACCCACTAGTCACAAGCAGAATGCACGCGATTAACAACAATCACTAGGATAAATGCATTGCAGACAAAAGCATTAAGTAATTCAAAAGGCAGCATAGCTTACATCAGAGCCGACAACAGGAAAATGGAACTTGGTTCCTTCCGCTTCAGTTCTGAGAATTCTAGACGCTCTCGCAAAAGATGATATCACAAGCCCATTCCATGAAACGATGACCTGGCAAGCACCTCCAATTGAATTATACAAGACAGTAAAAGACACGGTGCATGTTTTGCTTCGGTTTGAAGAAAAGCAGAGGATGGTTTTCCGGGATAAATTTTCGTCACAGAGAAGAATTACATTAGTCTTTTTCTTCATTACATGGAGAGTTTTCGCAATTGAGCTCTTACAAGAATCAAACTACTGTCCTGAAATTACCTTATCATCCAAATGTGGTCGAGGACGCCTTACTCTTCCATCAAAAAGCTTTTGTCTACATTCTCCCAAAATGTCAAGATATTTGCTTATAGGCATGCCATGCTTTGATGCCTGAGCTGAAGGATCACTTCTCTCGATAAGCACATTTTTCCCCTTAAATTCATTGTGTGGATCACTCGCTCTAGAGAGGTCGCAGTTGCCAGAGGGTTTTATGGAATAGTGGTCCTTGAAAAGTTCCGAGTGCTCTCCAAGTACATTGTCAACCTTCAGAGAAGCAAACCAACATTTTCAACTTAGACAAGCAAACTAGTTAGTGAGCAATAGCTCAATTCTTCATTCCAGAGATTAGTCAGAGAAGCCAAATGAAGAAGCTACAAACAGAAAGGAAAGGAAAGAAAAATGTTTAATCGCATTTTTTCCTCCTTATCAGGGTAATAACTTAACAAGCAGTACGCATAATAGCATCACAGCCAGTCAAGTTTATGGACGTATTTGTAGGTCAGGGAGAGTTACTCGAAGCAAGTGTGAAGATTCTATCTCCGTAAATTATACGTTTTGTTGGTCCCAAACAGTCATTGGAACAGTCAACAGAGCAAAACAGAAAAGTTGAAGCCAAACAAGGATAGCCCATATCTATAAGCTAATCAAAAGAATTTTCAGAGTAGGGATGATACAAATAAAAGAGAAGCCTAGCAAGTAGTCCGTTTCATATCACATGTATATCCCGTAACTGACAAGAGAAGAGGCGCACAACCAAAAAGGACACTGAAAACAAATTCAAAACATATTGATAATTCGACTATACAGATTACAGAGTAAATACAAAACGTACATGTCTAAATAAATCACTTGGAAATGAGGTCAGATGCCCCGTGAACTCACCTCTTTGCTAGTCCATACATAAAAGGCACCTTCCTTTTTCCTGGAGGCTCCTTCACATTCTGCGCTATCTGCATCCTCTGCTGAAAATATTTCACCTTCAGACCCGGTCATCTCTCTTCTCAAATAGTCCAGAATATCACGGGAAACACACGAATAAAACACATCTTTCGTGATTGTAAAGGAATCCAGATATACATTGGTAAGCTGTCCCTGATCATACAACATCTTCTCAAAATGTGGAACTGCAAAGAGAACAGAACTTCAGTTATTTCTATCAGATTCACATCTCACAGAAAACCCTAACACGAAATATCCGTCCCCACGGAGGGAAAAAAAAACCCAAAAAAAGGAGGAAAAAGAAAAATTCTTCCCCTTGGAAGGCACTCACCGTGCCAGCATTCATCCACACTGTATCTGTGAAAACCACCTCCAATGTGATCATGGATGCCTCCTCTCGCCATGCACTTCAAGCTAAAGAAAACCATACCCGAAGCCTTATCTGCCTGACTTGATTTTCCTGCCTCCTCAAGCCTTTTGGCATAATGAAGCATTAACTGCACTTCTACAGGTCTCGGAAACTTCGGGGCTGATCCAAATCCACCATATTTTGGATCGTAACTTGCCGAAAGCTATAACAAAGAAGTATATCCCATTAACAATGGAACTCACAACATACAAGTAAAAAAAATTTTTTATTTGAAGCCAAGCCTCGAACTGTTTGGTTAGTGAAAGGAAGGTCAAGGTGACAAGTAAATTGAACAACTATGCATCATTGTAGCAAAGTATTTGAAGGGCACTTCTTCGTGACGCCACTGCTCAACCATGATGCAGCAAATATGTACATTTACAAGAATAATCACCAGATCATCTACATATTTATTGGATTAATTAAAACCTTTAGCTCAAAGAAACAATTGGCTACAAGATGAGCTTTGTTTAGCTTGGCAATAGGAATTACAGCAAATATTATAACAATTTAAAAAGGTCAAACACAAAATCATCACCTGGTCAGCACATTTTTGCACCGCAGTTTGGGGAAGTCCATCTGACAATTTATTCAATTCTGCACTCACTGATAATGCTTCTGAGAGCTGTTCAATGGCAACTGCTCCACTTTTAACAAGCATATCCCTCCTATGGTCCCATGCATCTTTCACCTTCCTATAACAATATGATTGCAGACAAAGATCAGATCATCAATTGAGCATACAACTACATAGCATTTGCATGGACAATCAACACTCCTCCTAGAATTGAAACATTCAGGAAATACAAACCACTAGCATTGCAAATACACGAATGGGTACATTTTCTCACCTGAGAACAGTCTTAAGGCCCGGTCTTCCTAATTTATCATCGGGAGGGAAGTAAGTCCCACCCATTAGAGGTTTCAGGTCAGGTGAAAGAAAGACACTCAGAGGCCAACCTCCGCCACCATACAATGCCTGCACGTATGTCATGTATACCTGGAAAATGGGGGAAAAAAAATTATTAGGGGTTCAAGCAATAATCTAGATAAATTAATGGCACATTAGCTTCACCTAATTTCTATATGCGGCTCCATATTACCAAAGTATATCTGATATATTCTAATCATTGCCAATATACCGCCCAGACATCTTCCATTTTCATTTAAGTTGAAGACATAATCAAACACAACACTCACAAAAACATCGCTAGTAAATGAATGATGACAATTATTAACCCAAATTATCAGGAACATCCCCTGATTAAGAAATAACATACCTTGTCAACATCTGGTCTTTCCTCTCGATCCACCTGTAGCACAAATGTTTTAAATTATTCAGAGCCAAATAACTAAAATAGCTACGAAACTAGCAAACAACACCGAGTAGCAACCACTGCGGTAAAGCAAAGAAGGCTATATCCACCGGTATGTCCTTACCTTGATACTGACAAACCAATCATTAAGTAACTTTGCCACTCCCTCATCTTCAAAGGATTCCATCTCCATGACATGACACCTACTCATGACGAAAAGTTCACTGTACCATTAAAAACCATCCACCCAAGATCTTGCATAAAGCACAAGTGCGTTCAGATTAGAATAAGTCTCACCAGTGGCACGTGCTGTAGCCGACTTCGAATGAAAGAACAAAACGATGCCAACGAGAGATGCCCAAAAAATAGTATGTAAGCTCGCAACGCAGGACGTTATCAAAGAATCAGACCCGCAAACCACAAAGAGAGCAAAAATGAATTTCATATTACTTGATAGGAAGATGGGCACATCCCTCTTTCTTGCTTCGGCGAAAGCCTCCTCGCCCCACGGATACCAGTTGACCTTCAATCGCCAAAAAATCGAAACTTTAATCAATCTCACCATCTCACGAGACGCGACGAGAACGTAGAAATTCCTCCCCGCCATGTTCCCCTCGTCCAAGTCACTCCAAGATTACGGGGGAATTCAACAGTGTCTATTCAAGAAATCAATTCAAACCCTCGAGGAATCCAGACGCGCAAGCTAGCAAGCGACGACCCGAGTTCTACGGAACGAAACCTCGAGATCAAACCGTCGAAAGTAGAAACATCTTTGCTCCCAAAGCAGTTCACACCCGGAGAACAAACTCATGCGGAAAAGGAAGCAGAGAGAACCGTTTCTCACGCACGGGGTTGTGGGCGTGCTGGAGGAGATAAGGGTTATGCTCGGAGGCGAGACGGTTGGCGCGCCCCCGGGGCAGCGACGTCGAGGCGTCCGCGTGCCGGGCCATGGCGAACCCGCTGCGAGCGCGAAAGGGTCGAGGGGAAACCGCGGGGAGAGGCCGAGGGAGGAGCGGAGGGAAGCGGGTCGCTCGGGAGGCGCGTGCGGGGAGGTAACGCGGGGCGGAGGAGAGCAGGAGCAGCCTGGGAAGCATGGAAGAAATCGGGACTGATAGGATGGAGAGGGGCCGTCGTCGTTCGGTCTAGGGGGGGAGAGGGGAATGGAGAGAGGGCCGCCATGTGGGCCGGTGCGCTGGACGACATGGGCGAGTCGTCGTCATGGTGGAAGGGAAGGGGGCGGATCGCGTGGCACGCAGGCAAGTGGCGCGGACCCCCCTCCCCACGACTGTCGGAGCTTTCGGCCTGCGCGAGACGATAGAGCTCGAACCTTGTAAGACCGTGGTCCTAAGTAAGACCTCTCGTCCGAGGTTTGGGGCAGACCGCGACATTAGACACATAGAGGGTAGGGTCAGGTACTGAATTCGCAAAAATATATAGCCAATTTGAGAGATTGGGTATGCGGGTTCCGTCGCGTTAAATAAGAAATGGAATCCTGATAGCCCGCCAGATATATACATCTAGATAGGCGGAGTGGCTCTAGCCGGAAGGTTTCAGCTTTCCCTTGCTTTGGTGTGGTGCAGCTCGGTAACATCAAGAATATGAGGCAAGCCCCCAATTTTCGATGCTATTTCGTGCGTGAAGTTTGATAATCGTGATTTAAAAGAATTGATAAATATATATACATAAGGAGTTATTAAAAAATATTAATTGTATATTCTTTTTGCTTGTTTTTATTATTATTTTATATCATAAGGTGGATTTGGAAAAATAACTAAAAGCGAGATACAATTTACTTTTTGCTTAAATATGTATAAGATAGGAAAGAAAATATAACATTCGCATATGTCCGAACTTTTTGCATCGATGAAACCCGGTCTGAGTTCTCATTCCATTCTTTTCTACTCAATGTATAACAGCTTTTCCCATTTTTCTTTGTCGAATTTTACTCCTTTTTTTTCCTACTCCTCCTTTGGTTTGCTTTAGCATTTCCATTGGAAATTTACAGAAAAAATCCTAAACTTATCGATGCCAATCAGTCCTAAACTTTTGACAATTTACTAATATAATCCTTTCGACCATCTCTCTCTATACTTGGTTATTAATGCCATGTGTGTATGCATCTCATTTTTGATTGGTCATTTACACCGCCTATTACCATCACGCACGGCACCCGGCACATAAAGTACGGTCTCCACTTAACTTTCTGCTGCTCTTGAAGATGGTGCTAATACAACTTTTGGGCTTTTCTAAAGTGGGCTTATGCGTCGCGCTCTGGTTGTATCATCATTTTTGTCCATGGAGAAGTGGGCTTTTCCTTTTGTCAGCCGAAGACCGTTGACTTTTCTGGGTCTTGACTTTGTGCACAACTTATGGCCCAACTCAAAGAAATTGCCGGATCTTCACTATTTTTTTTTTTTGGGAAATTTTGAGCGCACGCTAATTGCAATTAAAGAGGATCAACCGCTGGGTTTTAGATACCCAATTCTTTGCTCCCCAATGTAACCCGGCTCATCTCCACTTAATTCTGAATATACTGAAGAAACCTGCAGTCCATATGAATTTCCCATTTAATGCATGCAAAAAATCAAAAAAAATTTCTTATACATATATTAGTGTGTCTTCATAATTATGACAGAGACCGGATTGAATTGTGCTGTGTTCTAATTAAATCGATAAAAAACGAATCGAGCCGAATAGAATCAATCAAACGTTATAGCGAGGGCAAGACCGATACTCGATTGAATTGACCGATCCATTATGATTTTTTTGAAAAAGCTAACGCGTGGCGAAATTTTGTCCACACAAAGTTTCAAATCTCGCCCAATCGATCGAAACTAACTTTTTTTTTTTCCTTCAAAATCCTCCATTACATTCTTCTGCTAGGGACATTTCAAGACAACTATTCAAGCAAAGACTAATTCAAGGTAATCATGGTCTGGCTCATGATGATCCACGGGTTTATATTCCTCAACACATTAAAATAAAAAAACATCCCCAAGTCCTTGTGTTGGATTTATCTTATGTTATCCTAAACTCAAAAACTCATGATTCCCACGTCTTCATGCAATGCATTTCGTCTACGAGGTACAAAGGGGTAAAAGTGAAAACTGGAAAATTCACCCCGCATCAATCATTTTTTTTAATTTTTTTGCAAATGAAAAGAAATAAAGGGGGAGGGGACTCCATAAACCCCACTTTACATTACTTTAGGTGGTAAATGGGAAAAAGAATTCGATTTTGACCCGATTTGCAGTACCGATTGAGCACCGCCAATCAAAGTTCTTGACCTTAAGATCTAAAACTTCAGAGACATTCCAAGAGAATTGTACCCAAGAGTGCTAACCCCAAAATCTTGTTGGCAGGTCGGGCCATGAGTTGTACCAAAAAAAAAAAACTGGCGTAGATTTCAAAATGGTGGGCTCAGAGTGTCTCCTGTACTCCACAATCATGGCCACCAGCTTTGGTCACCTGCCGTAATCATTCAGTCCCGGTCTGCTTTTCACCTTCCTGGGAAAATTCACCTTTTTTTTTCTGTCCTTCGTGTCTTCTTTTGGCTTTCGCAGGAGGAGAACAGGCTTTGGATATGATGTCACGGGACGTAGGTCTCAACAGGAGAGATTTGGAATAGGAAAAAAAAAAAGAGAAATTGCTTGGGAGTGATGTGTTTGACATGGCCGAGACACAAGTTTACATGCACATTTAAGGCATGGATAACCAAATTCTGACTTCGCCATGTTAATTAGATTCGTATAGTGGGAATACTTGAAAGGTTTGCATGTAAGTGATTTCTATATGGCAACGGTTCGTATTTTCTACAATAACTGTGGTTTCAATAACCGTTTTATTATTGTGATGCTTAATCCAAATAAGGATCATTGGAATTTCGAGTTTTATTTTCTATTGCAAACGAATACAGCGGAAAGAATTGTAAGCTGTGTAAGTGGTTTTTCTTCTAGCTCTTTGCTTTTGATCTAATAGGGTGGTAAAATAACATTTGAAATTGATGAGAAGAAGGAAGAATTACACCAGAAAGCCCTCTTCGTTCCTTCCTTCAGTTCTTGTTTGGAGGATGGGTGCGAGGGGGGATCTTGTGCTTCTGCAAAAAGCTAATGACACCTATAATAACATGATTGGGATTGCTTGATTAACGTGATTAAGAAGACAGATGATGACTGATAACTTGTTTAAGAACCCTTAAAGCCCCAAAAGCATATGGTCCTAAGTACTTTCAAGTGAATATATGAGAAAGAATTTGCAGGTCAGGTTGAGAAATGTTCTTCTAGCGAAGAGCCACACAAGTTATTTCTTTTTATGTCACCTTTGCTGAAGCAAGCGTCTTGTCATTGATTCTGCCGGTTGTGGCCTCATTATAACTTCTTGGAATTTTCTTATATTTACAAAAAGATAAAAAAGAAAAAGGAAAAGGAACAAAATCCATTTTTATATTGTTTACTACTGCCCGCCATGGCCTGAACTATTTATGACAGTAGGCCAAAACTTTGGTAAGATGTTGTTAACGCTTAGCAGATGGCCTAGGATCCATCGATCTGCACCAGGACAAACCAAGTTTTAATGATTAGAACTCTTGCTTAATCTGGAACGCTGTTCGTTAGTACCATGGTGAGAGCAAATCAAGGCGATTTAGAAGGCATAATCGTCATGAGAATAATGCGACGCACTGTAACTAGCCTCTTAAAGAAGTGCGCCCTCTTGTATACCCAGATAATATCATAACAATCTGTGTTGCAGTTTGTAAACTAATCTCGATTTACCTTTTGTCGCAATTCCATCAGAATGACTTGAGTATTACAACGTGCATGCTAAGAGATGTTAGAGAGCTGAAAATTGTGGGTGGATATTATCTTTTTTCCTTTCCTTGTGAATTCGTAGACTCTCTAAATTCGCTTGCCAATTATCTTAATGCTAGAGAGAATGAAAGGAAGATTACCATAAAGTTAGATCAGATGGTTAAAGATCAAAATTATTGCTCACTGGCACTTTCGGTCGTGGAACGATAAATATAAACAGCAGCTGTCCACATAATGACTATATTCCTCTACTTTTCATAAAGTGATGGTAAGAGATCCTAGATAAAGTCGGCCTAATTAGCTCCTAATTTATTGGCTTAGCTAGTAGACCTTTTTCTTAAAAATATACGTATGAAAATTTTAAAATAAATGAAAAGGAAGGTTCTTCCAAAAGTTCCACGGACAGTTAATATAATAGGACAATATATATAGTTGTATAGATGTGGCTCACATAAGCTAAGGAGGGGTCATGTACACCATACACTTTGTCAAATGAATATTGGAAAGATTAAAAGAAGAGCATGCGGTTATTTCACAAAGCTGCAATGTAGATGCAGAGAGCATAAACTATAGTTTAAAGAGAAAAGAGAGATTAGTTAAAGGTGGTGGTGATCAGGAGGAAAATAAACTAAGGGGCTAGGGCCAATTTCAATGATCCTAGCCATTTGCTTGGCCTAACTCTTTTTTGTTAGTACATGATATGATATGCTGTTGCAGATGGAAAACCCTCCGGCCAAAAGCGAGACTCCATGATGTGATCATCATTGCCACCGGGTTGGTTGTGATCATGTGTCATGATGGTTATAGCTATGCACCTGAAAAATTATGGAATGAAATTTGGACCGTTCAAAATGGCGGATCCCATTCAGTCACACCGGATTTGACGATTCAGATTCACTTCGGTACATATAACGGATTCACCGAATAATTACGCGCGTATTACACTATGGAGGAACGTTTTATGCTATTACTCTCAGAAGGGTAAATTTACTTTGCCCCAAAATTTGAAGAATCCCAATTTTTTAAAGTAGGCCAAATTGCGATAAGAATCCTAGCCCTTTTATCACTTCTTAATTTTTCTCTCCATCTTTTTAGGTTATCAAGTAAGTGGTTCCCTTTTGAAATCATATGAAATCTATCCCCAATTTAGAGTCCCTCCAAAAACTCAAAGTTAATTACCCTTTTGCCTTGTTTAGCATAAGGTATTTGCAAAATTTCCATTAAGGCCAAAATTTCTTTATACAAAAACCTAACTTATTATTTTTTACAAATATAACTAGAAAATTATAAAAATAAAGAAACGCCGGTATAAAGTTGTGTGCATATTTTCCAACTTAAAAGATAAATCGAAGAGAGGGCGGAAGAAAATCGTACGAAAACAAAAATAAAAGTAGGAGCATAATTAAAATCTCTCAAGAAACGGTGTTAAAGGAACCAGGATAGATTTGAAACGGAATTGAGAAGTTGACTATTGTCTTGACGGGATTAAAATGAAAACCCTTTAAAAAAAAGTTGAGATTTATTTTCTTAACTGGCCAAGTTTCAACTCAAAAAAAAGAAAAAAAGAGACAATCCAAAGGGGAAAAGAAGAAAGAAAAAAAAGAATAACCAACTCTAGCAAAAAAACAGAAAGCAAAGAGCAAAGGAGACCCTTTTTATCTGCCTCTGAAAGCGACGAGGGCGAACACTGCACTTAACACGCGTGTATCATCCAGCTCTAGCCAGACGTGTAGCAATCACGAGCCCAGCTCACGTTCTCGTTCTTGATGATATAGTCCGTCGCCTGTGCGAGTGATCGAGTTCGTGCGTACAAATGATTTGGTCTTATCACAGAAGAAACCGATCCTTATTTGTGTAGCTTAGCCCTTAGCCATCATCATTGGAGTTAAAGCACAGCCCGCAGGGAGACAGACAGGCCTTCAGGATTCCTGCGATTTTGCTCCAGGAAAAAGACACCCTTTTCGCAATCTTTCACCGAAAAGCGCTTGAAAAATGTACGCACACGCACAAGCCCCCCCTCCCTCCCTCCTGTTTTCCTTGACTTTTCTCTTTCTGGGGACCAAGATTGAGAAATGAAGCACATCCTCATTATAAAAAAAAAAAGAGAGTAAAAAGACTCCATTAAAGTCTGAACAGAGGGGACTCCAAAGTCATCACCACCTGCCTTTAATTCCTCCTGCATGGCTTCGTGTGACTCCTCTCCACACTCCTCCTCCACCTTTCTCTTCACTTCTCCACAAACACACTCAGAGAGAGAGAGAGAGAGAGAGAGAGAGAGAGAGTTAAAGCTGAGTAGTCAATCAATGAAAGAAACATGAGCTTTGGTGGATCAAGGCCAAAAGGGTCCGCTTCTTGAAAGAACAGCATTAGATTCTTGTTTGTTGGTCGACCCAGAATTTGTGGAGGAGAATTTCATCTCGTCGGTGGGGTATTGTGAAGAAGAGTCGAGGTTATCGTTTTTGTTGCCATTATCGCTTCTCTTTCTGTTAGAACTTCCTTTGTAAAACGTTGGGGAAGAGGAGATGGGCGTCGTGACAGTGGGTGAACTGAAGCCCAGCATTTCGGGGAAGAGGTCGTTTCGTCCAAGTTCCAGCGTCCGCCATGCTTCTGAATGGTATAACTCCTTTTGTTCTGCCTCCTTCCTCAACTATCGTGTCGTTTAGCAATTCCTGGGGCGTTTTAAGATTATCTTTTTGATGGAGTTGCCTCTGGAGTCTGCTTTTTATCTTCAGTACATAAATGCTTCGAGTGCATAAGATTGAGGAAAGATTTTGTGCACTTCCAAGATGATTCACAAAACCGGGTTCTTGTAAGAATACAGAACAGTTAAGGCCGCAGAACAAGACAGACCGAATTTCCAGCATCGTGGAAAATTATCAACTGTTCTTTTATCCTTTCTTTTGTTTTTTTTTTTGAGCGCGACAGCATCACGAGATTCGGTTGATAAAACGTCCATGTCTTGTTCCTGTCTATTCCCATGTTGTGAACTGTGATTGTCAACATTTTGTAGACCAATTAATTATTCGAGGGCCGACTCTCCCCAGGCCCTCGAGCTTAGTACGGACTCCGACTTCGTTGTACAAGTACTGTTTGCTTGAACATGACGAAGCTCCTGGATTCACACACTTGCACATCCGATTTATCGGAACGAAATCCACAAGGGACCCACGTCTGGATCACATCTAAATCTGTTTCAAGTTTGATTCCATTTTTTCCAACACTACTTGCTTTCGTCTTGCCTCCCTTGTTGTCTCATATCGATCAATTATAGGGTCGGTCATTCACTGACGTGACCGATTCAGGTCGAATCATCGGTTCATGGTTGAACCTGATTTTTAAAGATTCAATGAGTTAATTCTGTATAAGTTGAGTTCTTGTTGAAATAATACTAACATGAACGGCCGAAAAAATGGCAATACAGGCTTATAACAGCAGAAGTTGCTGCATGGCTTTTGAATTATTGGCCCTCCCAGAAATGTATGCAAAAAATTGAACCTGCAATAGATTCACACTTCTGGGCTTCTATCTCACCTAATGTTTGCTTGCAGGCCGATATCCGACGTTTCTAGCGATCTCACTGTGGAAGTAGGAACATCGAACTTTGCTCTCCACAAGGTATGGAAAGCCTATTTCGGTGTAAAAGAACTTCCTTTATTGTATTTTTTGTTTTTTCCCTTTCTCTCTTTCCATTTAGAGAGAAAAGGGCGCTTATTGTTTGAATTTGATCCTTTAAACGCCTAGCTGTTGCAGCTTGTCTGCAATCAAGTAAGTATCAATCCGTATCGGCTGGTTAACCAAGAAAATTCTCTATTACCATCACTTGTTAATCACACGATTATGCATAACAATTCCAGAGAAGAAAGATGTTAACTACTATGCCTGAGCACATTCAGTTCAAACTCCATGTGGCTTTAATTCCTTTTCTTGTTTAAATTTGCCTACTCACAGATTTGGCTATTTTGCAGTTTCCTCTTGTTTCTCGTAGTGGACGAATCCGGAAAATATTGTTGGAAGCGAAGGACCCCAAAATCTGCAGGATAAATCTCACTGCTGTCCCGGGAGGTGCCGAGGCGTTTGAGCTCGCTGCAAAGTTCTGTTATGGCATAAACGTCGACATTTCATTAGCAAACATTGCTTCGCTGCGATGCATTGCTCACTACCTGGAAATGACTGAGGAATTCGCCGATAAGAACCTAGAATCTCGAGCAGAAGCATATATCAAGGACGCCGTGCTTCCCAACATATCCCACTCGATCTCGGTGCTTCATCAGTGTGGGATGCTCTTGCCAGTAGCAGAGGACATAAACCTCGTCTCACGGCTCATAAATGCAATCGCGAGTAATGCCTGCAAAGAGCAGCTCACCTCCGGCCTCTCCAAGCTCGACCACAACTTCCAGGGAAAAGTGATGGAGCCAGAAACGCCTACCGATTGGTGGGGCAAATCGCTCGTTGTGCTTAATCTGGATTTCTTCCAGCGTGTCCTATCCGCAGTCAAGTCAAAGGGGCTGAAACAGGACATGATCAGCAAAATTTTGATCAACTACGCACAAACTTCTCTTCAAGGCCTTTTGGCTAGAGATCCGAACGTGATGAAAGGAAGCCTACCGGATTTAGACTTGATAAAGAAGCAAAGAGTCATGGTGGAAGCAATTGTTAGTTTGCTTCCTACGCAGTCGAGGAAGAGTCCCGTTCCAATGGGGTTCTTGTCGAGCTTGCTAAAAGCTGCGATTGGATCATCGGCCTCTATTTCGTGCAGATCCGATCTGGAGAGGAGAATTGGCCTTCAACTCGACCAGGCAATTCTGGAAGACATCCTCATTCCCGCCACTTCACATGGGAACAGCCACAGCATCACTATGTACGACACAGACTTAGTCTTGAGGATTTTCGCAATCTTTCTGAACTTAGATGAGGACGAGGATGAGGATAATCATTTGAGAGACGAAAGCGAAATGGTTTACGACTTTGACAGCCCCGGATCTCCTAAACAGAGCTCGATTCTTAAGGTGTCCAAGCTGTTAGACAACTATCTCACGGAAGTAGCGGTGGACTCAAACTTGTCGCCGTCCAAGTTCATAGCTTTGGCGGAGTTGCTACCGGACCACGCTCGCGTAGTGAGCGATGGACTTTACCGAGCTGTGGACATCTTTCTGAAGGTGACCCTCTGTTTGTCTGTGTGCATGTCGCGAGTGCAGATGATAAGTTACTCATTTCATTGAGGCCAAAATTCGACCCTTTGTCTAACAGGTACACCCAAACATCAAGGACTCGGAGCGCTACCGCCTGTGCAAAACCATTGATTGCCAAAAACTATCTCAAGAAGCCTGCAGCCACGCAGCGCAGAACGAGAGGTTGCCTGTGCAGATGGCGGTTCAAGTGCTGTACTTTGAGCAGATCCGTCTCAGGAATGCCATGAATGGAGGCCACAACCAATTCTTCTTTGGATCGCTCCAGGGCCAGTTTCCTCAGCGTTCCGGAAGCGGGGCCGGGAGCGGAGCCATATCTCCAAGAGACAACTATGCATCGGTGAGGCGAGAAAACCGAGAGCTGAAGCTCGAGGTTGCAAGAATGAGAATGAGGCTGACTGACTTGGAAAAAGACCATGTGTCGATGAAGCAGGAACTTATAAGGTCCCATCCCGGTAACAAGCTCTTCAAATCATTCACCAAGAAGTTGAGCAAGCTGCATTCTTTGTTTCGGTTAAGTGCGATCAAGCCATTAGGGGGGAAGGGCAACTCCGAGTCGCGGTTCTTGTTTCAGAAGCGGAGGCGGCACTCGGTTTCTTGAGTTATGTAAAGGGTGTGTGAATAGTGAGTGAATGTATAGTATGATAGCTAGTGGGGGTTTTTGTGTAGTGTCATGCTGATCATTTTGATAATTGGATTTGCTTTGCTGTTATGTGATCATTCTTGTTGACAGTTCTCCGAGAGTAAGCACTTGAATCTTACACATGTGACCGAGAAAAGAAATGCTCTGGGTCGTGACATCGACATGAACTGATCTTCAGTGTTCGAAACTACTCGATTCGACAAATGAAGGCTCCCTTTTAATGTCTAATCCTCAATCCTCAAGAGTAACTGTTATTCTTACAATGCCTTAAATCTCTTGATTCCTCCTTTTTTGACTTCTGACCTCATTTTCTATATCTAGTGCTACGTTTCTGGATACAGATACCCGAGAGTTAAAGAGAGAGACAAAAAGGCGCAATCATCGACATAAAGCAAGAAAAGACACAGTGCATTGAAACAACTGGATATTAGGAAAGTGAAAGTACATGCTAATGGGAATGTTTAAGCAAGCATGCGTAATTATATTAGACAAATAAAGTGTTGACGACGTGATGTCTGTGTTCTCCACTAATTTCGGTCTGCTAAAGATAATGTTTGATTTTAATTCAAAAAAATTGTCGGCCAAGCCACATTTTGTGAGTTAAAAGGCAAAGAGCCGAAACTTAGTGGCTGGAATTTGTTCTTGTATTCATCATTTGGCCTGTGAAGGAGCACCTGTTTCTAATATTTCTAGCAATCTGACGAGTCTTCAGATGTGCAAAACTCGTATGTTCAATGAGTACGTTAAAATCAGTGTATTCTTTGAGTTGAAAATCACATACAGTAATTAACTATCGCCTAAACTGAATTTAGAGAAAAGGATTACTCAACCACACCGCAAAAAAGTGTAATTTCATAACTTTGAACACACATAAAGTTAAGTTCCAACCTCTGTTCACATCGGCTGCTTCGATACTCAGAATGGAACACAAAAACCTATTGCTGCTGAAAAAGTAACCACACATTGACCATCAACGCATTTCAACTATTTTTCTTCTATGAAGGTACTTCCCTTCACTATCTCATTAGATCGAGACCACAGAATTATAGTGCTCTCCAAGCCCATATGCGTGCCTGTGGTAAGAGAGCATGATGCTCAAATTGGACGAGCCACTTCCGCCATCAGACTGATATTCCTTCCCCATCTCCACATCGGGGAATGATCCGGAAAAGATTTTTATGTGTTTTTTAAGACAGTGACTTAGCGCGCCGAGCTCTATCTGTCCGCCCCATACAGCTGTCGACTCCACTTCTTTGCAGTAATTCTCGAATTTCTCCGCTGCTGACTTATCAGTATCTCCCTCGACCGTATTTTCGGATAAGAAAAATGGGAGAAACTCCGAAGTGTGTTCCCTCATGTAGGCAGCGATCATTTCTCTAAGCTCTTGGTACGTGTAAGGAGAAGAACCTCCAGAGAGTAAGGCCAATTGATTTTCCACGGCCCGGTACAGGCAGTGCCCATCTGGCTTTATCTCATTAACAGTCAATCCAAGGGGTTCAAGCTTCTTCTCCAACTTCTCGTTTTCTAGCATCCGGTCGCTCACGATATTCTGCTGCTCTTCTTGAATCCTCTGCTCTCTAGCTGCTTCTTGCTGAGCCCTTTTCTCCCGTCTCTTCAAGCTCTTGCTCGGTTTTGAATGTTCAGATTGGCTGGCAACAGAAACCCCAGCTATGGCCTTCACCAAATTGTCCAGATTGCCTTTAACATTTCCATTAGCCCCATCGTAGCCTAATGAAGCAAGTTCTTCAGCTTGTTTTTCCTTGAGTTTAGTGGAGAGCCTAGAGATTTCTTCCTCCACTTGCTTCTTCTTAGCTTTCTGTTCAGCTTTGCTGCCCTTTGCAGCTGCCTTTTTCAGTTCAGTTTCCTTGTTTTGTAGCTGTGACACCTCTTTCCTGCAACATTGTTCTCAGTCTTTATTGAAGTAAAATTTCAGGACGCATACACATGGTGTGAACAATCAAGAAGAATCAGATCCTATCGGTTATTACAGCTCTAGCAAGAGCTACTGCGTTTGATGTCAAAACGAAACCAATCGGCACTTAATACTGCAACACAACCGCTTTTTGAAGGACTCATTGTGGCTATAAATGGAGCAACAAGCAACAAGTGTCATACTAAGCTGACAATAAAATTTCCAACCAGGTTACAGAAGGCAGTTTTGCATCGAATTCATAGCCTTGTACACTTCAAGTGTCAATGAGGATCTAGAAATTAGATTCCAAATCAAGTCAAATGTCACAAATCTTAGACATACAAAATCTGCAAAAGAATAAAAGCATCCACCTAATCCTAAAATTGGTTTGAAACTTGACTCAAAAAACAGAGCGTGCACAAATAACCTCATTTGTGGTTTTCACGTATCCAAACATGCACTCATACATACACAAATGCCTGCGCACTCATACAAACAAAGATATCAAGTACTTTCTCTCTCTCTCTCTCTCTCTCTCTCTCACACACACACACACACACACACACACACACACACACACTCTTGCTCACTCATACACACAAAGATTACTAGGAAATATCACCCCTTTCTATAAATCAATAAATATCAGGGATACTTATTCTGTCCATGACAGGTACCCAAATGTTTCACTTTTCTTCGAGGTTAATGCCATGACCGTCATTAGCCACACCTGTAGATAACACAGCTCAAATAATCCTATCTTTATTACTCGAAGTTAGTTTAAAAATTATAAACCATGTCTTTCAACCCAATTACAGCCTTTGTGTTGTGCAACAGCAATTGGCTAATTAAACTGGGCCAGAAAGTATGCAGTTCAAATTCAGGAAAAGACAAAAAACAAATTAATCTAATTTGATTGCCATGTTCCGTAAGGAAATGGGAGGATAAGAGACAACTGTTCCTCCATAAAAAACGGAGAAAACTAGACCACACCATTGCCTCAGAGCAAGATATACCAGTAGCTCATGCACAACAAATTCTACTGCGCGTGTGTATCTGGCAAAAGAAGGTGAAACGAAAAAAACACACACCTGTGCCTAGATAGCATTTCATCACGAGTTTCCTGTTTGCTTTCAGATACACTCTCCAATATTCCATCGGGCAGCTTCTCATCAACTACTTCAGTCTGCTCCATTCGCGTACCCGCTAGTCCTGTATCAGAAACACGGACAGTGATGGCAGGACTTCCAATGGCCAACCTTGGAGAATTAAAAACCAACCAAAAGCATATATTCGCATTCCTAGAAACAGCATTACCACTAGCGACAAAAGACAGCAGATGCAAAGCAATCGACCGGTACCCAATTGAAGAATCCACTCGTAGACATGCGCTAGCCCATTCTCAACACACAAGCAGCCCAAAGGTTTCAGGAAGATAGGTATACATGCGTGCCCATGAGTGCGTTGTAGTGCTCAAAGAAGATCTTGATTTTGGACGCGTAGTCGAACATACAATCTCGAAAGCAAACCCGATTTACGAACACGGATTGCCCAAGCTCGACCCAACAACACAAACCCATATCGCAACCCGAAAAAATGAACCAAGCGTTCCAATTTAACCAGCACACGGTCATCAAAATCAATCCCCAGGCCGCCTTGCACCCACAAAAAAGAGAGGCCAAGATAAGATACAAAGACCATACAAAACTTACAAGAAACACCGGAACCAACGAAAGGTAAAAAAGATCAAGCTCCCGGGGGTTCACTCGGGCGAAGCTTCGACGCAGTGTCGAATGAATATCGCATCATGTAGTACCTGCTGCTGCAGTCGATGATGGCGGGTCGCTGTGAAGTCCAGAGAGAGAGAGAGAGAGAGAGAGAGAGAGTGGAAACGGAGGAAGAAGAGGCAGAGGAATTGAGGAAGAGGTTTCGTTTTTCATTCCTTTTTAATTTTTCTTTAATTCGGGTTAAATTATTATTATTATTATTTTTTATTATTTTTATCTCCGCGTGTTTTGATCTATCAGCCGGGTCGGTGGCTGAACCCTAGTCTGCTGGGCTTTGACCCGGCCCAAGCCCGGATGAGAATCGTCACCGGTTTATCTAGTTCTTCCGCGGTTTTTTGAAATTTACTTTTCACCTTGGAAAGTTATTGAACACTCGGTAAAGGTTCCTAACCAGTTTAAGAACTTTGCTGGTTTATCTAATTCTCACCCAAATCACATATTCGAAAGCTATCAAAACCCCGTATTGAATTAGGAGTGGTTTGGGTGATAACTATCAAAATCAAATCACATATTTTAAAACCATCAAAATCCGAGTTGAATTAGGAAACATTTGCAAAACGGCCTCTCTATATATGTGTATGTATCTAATTCTAACCCGAATCACATATTCCAAAACTTCGTACCGTGGCCTCACTTGAAAAAGCTCCCGTCTTGTTCTATCTAGGAGCATTCTCCGGCGAAACCACCCATGGATTCCTTGACCCCGTCACGGGGCGCCTCGACGTGGTGCAAATCCCCGAGCTCGAGTGTCAACTTGACTGTCTCGCTTCCAAGCACGGATGGCTCCTCCTCTCGTCGAGAGAGATCTCGTCCATCTTCCTCTTCAACCCGATAACCCGAGATCGAATCAACCTCCCTTGGCGTAACCGGCTTATAAGCGCAGGGACATTCACCACGGCTCCCACGTCCTCTGATTGCACCGTCTTCATCATGAGCATGACGATACACCCTCTCAACAATCGAATCATAATCGACACATTCACTGTCAGGTCGGACACAAACTGGACCCGGCATGGTTTTAGCCATGTAGATCCAGATTTCGACTCAACCTGGCAGGTAGTCTATGCAGAAGGCATCTTGTATTGTATGGACTTGAAGGGAAGATTAGGTGCATTTAATGTTAAAGACGGCTCATGGAATGTCATCCCTTGCAAGGATAAGTCCATCAAGATATGGAAACTCCATCTAGTGGAACTCAAGGGAGAGATCTTTGAAGCCAAGAGAGGACGCCGCGGGATAGCACAAGAATTCTTCAAGTTGAAGGTCAGAGATGATTTGTCCGAGTGGGAGAAAGAGGAGGTCGCCGTTGACGTCACTTACTGCTTGGGCGATTGTCGCTCGATGGCGATGCCGGAACAAAATCCGAGAGAGGGAGAGAAGATGAAGCTGACGGTTGCCAGTCACGAGCCGAAGTTGGACGGAACATGTTGCTCAAAATCGATTCGTGAGAATGATTTGTTCGGTAGTGCTTACCATCGAGTTTGGATTTGAGAAGAGGTCTTTAGATGCTTGTCCTAGGAGTCAGAATACTTCTGCTGTTATTTACGTGAGTTACAATTACAATGTCCTGATTTTCCTTATATCTGTTCTCCAATTTTCGCTAAATTTGATGTGCTTAGTTTCTCAGGAGGGCCGAGCACTCGGATAGAACTGTGCCGACCGTGCAAATGCACCTGAATCGTCCATGTCTAAATGATTAGCTTGATCTACATTTACACTAACATAAAAAAGAACAACCTTTTCCTCATCAAATTTTCTCATTATTCCAAGTTCTTCAAGGCCCTCCCCTCTAGAGTAACCACACCTGCGTACATCCTAATCTACTGATGTACACTTGACATACTTCATGTGCACAAACTAGCGTTGACGAAGGTGTTCGACAATCGAAATGGACATAGACACCACTATGAATCTTTATAACGACTAAGTTAGACACAAACTTCTGCACCGGCATGTGATGAAAAGGCTGGCAAGCCTCTCCAGCACTGGGAGAAACGCCAAGTATTTGCACTTCATTAGCGGGGGTCATGTTCCTTCATATGTCCTTCAGGTCCACCTGAACAGAAAAGCTCCATTTCGTAATGCAGTCAATCTATGTGATATGATGAGATTCAAGCATTACCTCGGTTCTCTCCTCGAAGTTGTGGCGGCAGCAGTGTAGGATGAGCTTCCAATTTCCTTTGCCAAACCTAGATTGCAAAAACAATATAACAATGACATACTGCGATGTTTTGACCAACTCGGGACTCAAAGCACATGACTACCACTTTTAACACAAAAGCACCCAAAGTCTAGGCACGACAAATATCAACAATGAAACCCTCATGCTGTTAATAGATACTGCGCAAATCAACATTGTACCTCTGGACACCATTCCTCAAAGTTTCTTCTTTCTCCAAACTCCATCTCTTTACTTTTCTATGCCCATAAAACTTGCAAACTCCGAGTCAATGGCTTCCTCAATGGAGGAACAGCGCTTCTTCTTGGGCTGGGTAACAGAAGCCTACCTGAGTAATCCGAAGGTTCTTCAGGTGAGCCACCTATTGAATCGTCCAACGGCAGAAATGATCATTCTCAGACATAATATGAGCTACTACTATCATATCGTCAAAACAAACAAACTAAATTTCCCCAAAAGACCATCGTATATAAGACACAGCACACTTCTGCATCTAACCAACGCTAAGAGTGCTTACTTTCCATCTTTACGGCTGCACTTCATTGCTTCAAGAATCAAGTAAATGATTTACATGGCTCCGTGATGCCCTCATTTTTATGCCGGCCAACTTAACAAATATAGTTCTAAATTATCCACAGAGGATTAAACTTTCAGCAGATCAAAGCTACCACCACCTTTGTCTTAACCAATGTAAAATGAAGAAATCCCACAACAGATGAACAAAATCTCCAAACAGATCAGAAATCATACGGAGAGGGAAAGAACAGGAAATGACATACTGATGTCTGAAGCAGCAGTATTAAGGCTGTTTTGGTAAAGAAATGGCTTTCTTCAAAGACTGAATCAATTGAAGAACCACAAATACTTCTCATAAACCTGCTAACCAGCAAGCTTTTTCCGGTTGACCCAAAAAAAAAAAAAAAGAGCAAGCTTTTTCCTACGAGAGATGTGTAGCTTCTCGACCAAACGATCAACTAGGAGAATGAGATGATACACGGATCAGAAGGACCACTGATGACCACATATGTACCGTAATTTGCATGCCTCACGAATTCGACATTGCTTGCTAAAATGTCCCCTGTTAACCATAACTACATAACTTTGCAGTAGAGATAGCTTGGCGCCGATCGATTCGGAGTTATTATCATTCAAGTACCGGTCTGTTTGGGCTACAACAGAGAAATTAATACTTGAAATGGCAAAATAGGAATGAAGCTTGAGAAACAGTTCACAAGTTTGCCTCCAAAGATTAACTGGTCAATCTTCTCTTCGTAATTCATATTTTATTGAGAGATCGGAGAGATTCCGATTGACTTCCATTGGGTGTTCATCAGTTTCTGAATGTATTAACTTTTTCAAGCATTCCTCTTTATTTTGCATCGTTTCCATGTACGGGGATTTCGTTATTTTTCCACTAAACTAATTACTGCTTGCCAGACAAAGGCGCTCCACCTATATTCTAAAATAACCCTGCAAACAGCATATCTGCTCCATACATCATACTTCCTTTTGTCTCGAGGTGAGAATTTTCCAAGTTTAGTTTCTATACAGAGGTTCAGTAGGAATTTCATAACAAAAATGCTCAATAAATTTTACAAAAGTGGGTAGAAAGAAAGAAAGGAGCGGTTCAGCATCCCCGCGTTTGATAGCACATCATCTCCACTATCACAAAGGTGACCTGAAACGATATTATTACGTTTAGGGTTAATGCCACGAAAAATCCTAACTAGTACATCTGTTAAAAATTATCCCAAACTAATTTTTTAACCACAAAAAACCCTAAACTGGTACGTCTGTGATAATTTTTTCTCAAACTGATATATTTGTGACAAATTTACTCTCCGTTAGTTTCCGTTAAATTGGATTAATACGACGAAAAATCATAAATTGGTATATCTGTGACAAACGGAGAGTAAAACCCCAAACTTGTACATCTATCCACTTTCACGTGTCATCTAACTTGACAATTTGACGGTAAAACTTAACGGAAATTAATTAAGGATATATTTGTCATAGTGTACAGTTTTTGGGTTTTTGGATTGTTACAATTGTACCGGTTTAGGGTTTGCCGTTGTATTAACCCTTATGTTCAAGATTCACTAATTTTTTATAGCTTTAAATTTACTTTTCACCTTGAACAGTAATTGAACTCTCAATAAAAGTTCCTAAAGCACAGGAAAGCTATCCTGGTTAATCATGAAAAGTTATTAACCAAAGTCAGAAAATTATTTTCTATGAAATTAATAAATATTTTCGACTGGCTTTCTTAAATGGAAAGTTGCGGATCTTGTATAAAAGTCAATAACTGTTGATATAGTTTTAAATTTACTTTAAGACTTGAAAAATTATCAAACACGTGGATAATCATAATCATAAGTATATTAATAACCAGTAAAAAAATAAATAAAAGTTGATATAACAGACAAGAATATCTTGACAAGTTATCATTACATATTAGATTAATGTTGATTTGTTGATAATATGACAACTGGCATGTTACTTACCTCGATATGCTTGCTTCAATTTTTGAAAGATCTTCAAAACCCTTCACTAGTTTTGGTTCGAAAATCTGTTCAACTAAACTAAGAACGGAAACTAATTGAAACCCGTGTTGAGTTAGGAAATATTTGGAGAACGTAATATGTGATTTGGTCGATTATTATCAAAACCAAATCACAAATTTTAAAACTATCCAAATCTGAGTTGAATTAGGAAACATTTGCGAAACGGCCTCTATATATATAGGTATCTAATTCTCACGCAAATCACATATTCCAAAACTTCGTACCATGGCCTCACTCAAAACTCCCCTCTTGTTCTATCTAGGAACATTCTCCGGCGAGACGACCCATGGATTCCTCGACCCCGTCACGGGGCACTTCAACGTGGTGCAAATCCCCGAGCTCGAGTGTCAAGTTGACTGTCTTGCCTCCAAGGATGGATGGCTCCTTCTCTCCTCGAGAGAGATCTCGTCCATCTTCCTCTTCAACCCGATAACCCGAGATCGAATCAACCTCCCTTGGCGTAACCGGCTTATAAGCGCTGGGACATTCACAGCGGCTCCCACATCCTCGGATTGCACCATCTTCATCATGAGCATGCCGATACACCCTCTCAACAATCGAATCATAATCGACACATTCACTGTCGGGTCGGACACAAACTGGACCCGGCACGGTTTTAGCCATGTAAATCCAGATTTCGACTCAACCTGGCAGGTAGTCTATGCAGCAGGCAGCTTGTATTGCATGGATCTGAAGGGAAGAGTAGGTACATTCAATGTCAAAGATAGCACATGGAATGTCATCCCTTGCAAGGATAAGTCCATCAAGATTTGGAAACTCCATTTATTGGAATTCAATGGAGAGACCTTTGCAGCCAAGAGAGGATGCTATGGAAGTGTGGAGGAATTGTTTAAGTTGAAGATTGCAGATGATTTGTCCGAATGGGAGAAAGAGGACGTCAACAGGGACGACAACGACGACCACGTTACTTACTGCTTGGGAGATTATGGCTCAAGTGCGACGCGGAACCTAAATCAGAGAGACAATAAGAAGCTGATCGTCGCCAGTCACGGGCCAAAGTTCGACGGATCATGTTGCTCGAAATCGATTTGTGAGAGTGATTTGTTTAGTTGTGCTTACGATCGAGTTTGGATTTGAGAAGAGGTCATAAGATGCTTGTCCCAGTAGTCAGACTCAGAATACTTCTGCTGTTATTGTTTTTATTAAATATTTACATGAGTTACAATGTCCTGACTTTCCTTATATAAATTCTCATAGTTTCGCTGAATTTTCTCTGCTTAGTTTCTTGGGAGGGCCGAGCATTCCGATCGAATTGTGCCGACCATGCAAAGGAAATACAATCTAAATAGGTTTTCTAATTTGAATATTTTTCCTAATTTGTGTAGATTTCATATTTTGAATACAATTCTTTCGTATATATAAGAAGTTGACCTTTTTTATGAATTGCATCAAAGAGAGTGCTGCTTCTTCGCAAGAAATTTCTGAATTCCTTTACAAGATTAAGATATTATTCCATAAGAAATTACGATGACCCCACCCATTAAATCACATAAATCCTACGGTATCCAATTTATTTTATTGCTCTGTTTATTTTACTATTCGATCGCTTATTGTCCACAACAATATATTAATTTATAATTCTGTCGAATTAGATTTCAATCAACCTGATTCTACCCCTAAAGCTGAGGATATAGAATTCCTTTGTGGGCTCAAAAAATCAAGGTGGCGTTTTTTTTCGTTTTTCAGAAAATAAAACTATTGATCCTATTTGTTGGAACCAAAGAAAAGAACAGGAATGCCAATTCCCTTCGATACGCCGGAGTGATGTGAATTTACACTAACATATAAGAAAACCAACTTTCTCTCGTTAAAGTTTCTCACTATTCCAATCTCTTCAAGGCCCTCAAGAGTAACTACACCTGCGTACGTTCTATTCTACTAATGCCCACTTGACGTGCTTCGCTGCACACAAACTAGCTTTAACAGGAAGGTTCTCAACAATCGAAATGGACATAGACACTGCTATGAATGTGTTAAAACGACTAAGTTAGACACAGACTTCTGCACCGGCACGCAAAGCCCTCTCCAGCACTGGGAGAAACACCAATTATTTGCACTTCAGTAGCGGGTCATGTTCCTCCATTTGTCCTTCAGGTCCACCTGAACAGATAAAAGCTCCATTTCGTAATGCAGCCAATCCATCATATGATGAGATTCAAGCATTACCTCGGTTCTCTCCTCGAAGATGTGGCGGTAGCAGTGTAGGATGAGCTTCCAATTTCCTTTGCCAAACCTAGATTGCAAGAACAATATAACGATGAGATGCCGTGATGTTTTGACCAACTTGGGACTCACAGCAAATGACACCACTTCCACACAAAAGCACCCAAAAGTCAATGCACAACAAATATCAACAATGAAACCCTCACGCTGTTAATAGGTACTGCAAAAATTAACATTGTACCTCTGGACACCGTTCCTCAAAGTTTCTTCTTCCTCTAAACTCCATCTCTTTACTTTTCTCCGTCCAGAAACTTTCAAACTCCGAGTCAATGGCTTCTTCAATGGAGAAACAGCACTTCTTTTTGGGCTGGGTAGCAGAAGCCTATCTGTGTTACCGGAAGGTTCTTCGGGTGAGCCATCTATCGAATCGTCCCACTAGAAAATAATCATTTTCAAACATTATATGAGCTACTTCTATCATATCGTCACCACAGAGCACTAAATTTCACCAAAAGACCATAAAAAAGAAGGCGCATTGGGCATCAGTACACTTTTGCATCTGCAAGAGTTAATCAGCATTAAGAGTGCTTACATTCCATTTTTACGGCTATACTTCATTGCTTCTGGAATCAAATAAATGATTAGATATACTTTTAGATTGATATGGCTCCATGATGCCCTAATTTTTATGCTGGCCAACTTATAAATATAGTTCTAAATTAATCCACAGAGGATTAAACTTTCAGCAGATCAAAGCTATCACCACCTTTGTCTTCATCAATGTAAGATGAAGAAATCCTACAACAGCTAAGCAAAATCTCCAAAAAGATCAAGAGTAATATGAAGAAGGAAAGAAGAGGACATGATATACAGATGTGCATAGCAGCAGTATTGAGGCTGCTTCAGCAAAGAAATGGCTTTCTTCAAAGATTGACTCAATTGAAGAGCCAGCAAGCATTGAGAGATGTACAGCTCCTTGATCAAACGCTCAACTGAGAGAATGTGATGACAGAAGGATCAGAAGTACCACTAACTACACACGTACCATAATTTACATGCCTCACAAATTCGACATTACTTGCTAAAATGTCCCCTGTTAACCATTATTACATTACTTTGCAGTAGAGATAGCTCAGCACCAACCGATTCAGAGTCATTATCCTTAAAGTATCGGTGTGTTTGGGCTAAAACAGAGATATTAATAATTTAGTACAAATGCTTTGATTGGCAAAAAAGGAATGAAGCTTGAGAAGTAGTTCATAAGTTTGCCTACTAAAATGAACTCGTCAATCTTCAATTCCTAATTCTTAGTTTATTGAGAAATTAGACTTCCATTTGGTGTGTCTCAATTAACGATTTTTTTAACTTTTTCTAGTGCTCCTCTTTCTTTTGCATCGTTTCCATGTACTGGGATTTATTATTTTCCACTAAACTAATTCCTACTTACCAAACAAAGGCACTCCACTTAAATTCTAAAACAACCCTGTACACATCATGTCTGCACCATACATCATACTTCCTTTTGTCCCAAGATGAAACTTTTCCAAGTTAAGTTACTATATAGAGGTTCAATTGGTGTATTGTAGGTAGGAATTTTATAACTAAAAATGCTTAACAAAGTTAAAAAAGTGGGTTGAAAGAGGAAAGGGGCAGTTCAGCTTCCTATGTGTTTGATAGCATTTCATTTCCATCTATCACAGAGATGACGAGCGAGAATGATCCTAAATCTAATGCAGCATGTATGTTTGCATAGTCTAAAAACATTCTTATGACACATAGATGTACTATTCTTGAATCTGTGGAGACTTTTGAGTCTCTATAACCAAAAAAAAAAAAAGTTACAAAAGATTGAAAGATCTTTGTTCTTCATGCTTTACTAATTATCCTCACAACCTGGAAGTGGACATTTTCTTCTTCTCACACCAAGAAGCATACGCCCATTCTTTTAGCTAATAACAAAATGAAGCATTAATGTATATATGCAAGGCAAACGCTGGCAAAGTATCTTACACAAAGGAAGAGCTATTTATTTAGACGGACCAATGCCGACACCAACACTTAGTTTCGATAACAAATTAAGTTGCATAATTGTTATGTGATTCAAGCCATGACTCTCATGTGCGAAGGAGACAGACACATGGAGAGAAAAGCACGGTTGCACATACACATTAAAATGACCAAAAAAAAAAAAGTAAAAAGAGGCGAAGCAAAATGGAACCAGAACCAGATTTAAATACCTCATAGGTATGAGCAGAGCTATTCCTTTCAAACAAACTAGGTCTACACTGGTTACTCTGATGGCTGGTTGACTGGTTAACACGATCTACTTCGCCACCTGGAACAGGCCCAACATTCTGGTCGGCAGAGGCATCGGATGCATTAACATCTTCCCTAATCTGTGCTTCTGCACATTCAAAATTCGTAGATGATCCGGCGGCGTTATGCACAAGGGAGTCAGCCAATCGAATCGCATCAGGAAGTGGGTCCGTGACCACTGCTCGCAGCTCCAGAGAACTAGACTTTAGCGCTTCTTGAACTCTATTAAAATCAGGTGTAGGGAGCGTATCATATTCGCTACGCGATGCATCTCTTCCGGTTTCCTCATTATTTGCCATGATCTTAACTCCCCCTTTGGATCGCCTATGGCGGGCAAGCTGCTTAGTTGCGATCAATCCCTCATCCAGCTTTGATGTTTCTGAGGAAAACAACTTCATACGTTACGAAAAACCCAATTCACCAACTTGTTTCTAATGCTCCAATAACAATCAGCTAGAAGAGAAAAGATCTTATCACAAAAGCACAAGCCCAAAAACACTTGAATGTAGCAGGGTCAAGTAAATGCAAAAGAACGAACCAGCCATTTTCCCATCATCTTCTATCCTTACAGGTGGACTTTCGCAAATCAGATCTGCACTCGCTCTGATGTCGGGCAAATCATTGCGTTCACCTGCACGAGCTTTTGCGACACCCAGTGCTCTGCACGCATTAGCCTCGGCCATCCGCCCCGCCGCCACTTCAAGGAAAGAAGGACCCATCCTCTCCCACGCCTCGCCCAAATAAGCCCTAATCGACCTAAAAGCATCACCTCTCGTGTTCATCGCCAACAGATCCTTGCGCTCGGCCCCGTCTTGCATCGCCGCCTCGACGCGGAGCCTCCACCGGAGCAACTCCGGCGAGAGGAGCCCGCTCTTGGTCGCCGACTCATCCATCTTCCGGACCCTACCCCGCCAGATCCTCTCCACGGCGCGGAAATACTCGCCCCGCTCGTCCACCCGCCCGTGCAGGAACCTGACGGTGCAATCCACGGCGACGGAGCGGTACGCCTCCCGCATGGCCTCGGAGACGGGATGGCCGGCGCCGTCCATCCTGTCGAGCTCCTCGACGACTTCGAGGGCGTCGAGGGTCTTCTCGGAGACGGAGGCGGCATCGGTTTCGGACTGGATGGAGCGGAGGAGGACGGATTTCTTGAGACGGAGGTCGGAGTCCCGGAGGGGGAGGACGGAGAGGGCGAGCTTGACGGAGCGGTCGTCGAGGAGGGGCTGGCGGAGGAGGAACTCGAGCATCCACCGGGAGATGTCGGAGTCGATCTCCATGACGGAAAATGGGAGGAAGAAGAAGCTGCGGTACTTGCAGCTAGGGTGTCAGAACCGAACTTACCGAACCGAAAAATCGAACTGTCATGCGAACCGAACCAAAAATTTCATGCATTTCGATTTGATTTTAGTTTCGGTTCGGATCATCAAAATAAATCAATTTTTTCTTTTTCGGTTCGGTTTGAATCGAACCAAACTAAAAAAAAAACATTTTGATTTAGGGTTTTTTTTGCCCTCTTTTCTCCCCCTCTCTCTCCTCTCTCCTCTCCCTTCTCTCTCCTCTCTCCTCTCTCTTTATGCTTATTGAATTTGAAACAAAAACTAATCTGAACCAAAAACCGAATCAAATCGATTTTTCGGTTCGATTCCGGTCGATTTGGTTCAAATTCGGTTCTGGGAGTAGGGGTTTCAAAAGCAACCCTTAGTGGTTGGTTAGGGTTGGGTTCGATTTTTTGAAAAACCGAACCGAACCTAATCATTTACACTCCTACTTGCTAAGGGTCGGCAAATTACCACTACATCTCGTGGATCTCTCCTTGTGGCAGCCACTGTCGAACTGGAGGAGGATGAAGAAAAGAATAGAGGTATATACACCAAAGAAGTCCTAAAATTTATCGTCAAAGTCCGATTGAATCTTTAAACTTATAAAAAGGGCAATCAAGTTTTAAAATTTATCAAATTAATTTATATGAATCTTAAAATTAACACCATCAAATTAACTAAAAAAAATGCCGACTAACTTATTTTAATATTTTTTTTCTCTTACGTAACGATAACGTGACTAAAACGATATCGTTTTTACCCAAATAGCTAAAATTATAAAATATAAAAAAGGAGGAGGACAGGCGGGGAGGGAGGGCTTGCCCCTCCCCGCCGCCGCCCACCCCACCATTCTGGGAGTAGGGGTGTCAAAATGACTCCGGCCCGGCCTGGCTCGACCTTAAAATTTAGGGTATTTTAGGATTGGGTCAATTTTTTTTTAAGATAGGACTTTTAGGATGGGTATTGTTAAAGTTAGGGTAGGGTCAAGTAGGGTCAGGGCCGGCCCATTATCAGACCCATTATTCTCCCTCTTCTCTCTCCTCTCTCTACGCACAAAAAGACAACCAGCAAACCCTCTCTCTCTCTCTCTCTCTCTCTCTCTCTCTAAGGAGTCGCGCTTGCTACAGTGGAGTCGCGCGCACCGCCAGCAGATCTCGTTGCTCCTCAGTCTCTCATCGGCGGCAACGGCGGCTTCGGCTTCTTCTCCTTCTTTCCGGCGGCCACGATTCCGGCGTAGATCGAAGGGAAGGGGATTTCTCGAGCTCGCTTTGCTCATGAACGAGGTTCGCCCCCTTTTTGCTGCAGTGGAGTCGCGCGCACCGCCAGCAGATCTCGCTGCTCCTCAGTCTCTCGTCGGCAGCGACGGCGGCTTCGGCTTCTTCTCCTTCTTTCTGGTAGCCACGGTTCCGGCGTAGATCAGAGGGAAGGGGGGGATTTCTTGAGCTCGCTTCGCTCATGAACGAGGTTCTCCCCCTTTCGCTCCTCCCTCTCGTCTCGTCTCGTCTCGTCTCGTCTTGTCGGCATTGCTTCTCCGATCGTCGTTTTTCTCCACCTCGATTTATATATGGGGAGGAAGGATCGGATCGCGGGTGCTGTTGGTGGCTGAGTTTTTCTACTGATCCTGCGGTTGAACGGTTGTGTTTGGGATTGTTTTCTTCGACGTCGGGGACCGGAGGAGGGAGAGCCGGCGAAAGGGAACCCAATCGGCCACCGCCCAGTTCATGCCCTCCCGGAAGTTGGGAGTTGCTGGAAACGGCGGTGCGAGGCGGAGGGGGAGGAGCTGCCTCTGTCCATGGACCCTTCAAGCGAGAGAAAGGGGTGTCGGCGCTGGATAGAGACTGAGCAAGAGGACGATTTATACAACTCTTGTGAGATTTTAGCGTTGAGGCACCGGCACCGACACTGACCCGACCCTACCCGACCCATCTCTTGGGGTAAATGTTGAATAGGGTCTTGGGTAGGGGCGGAGCGGGTCAAGTGCGACCCTCTACGTTGGGTTGGGTCGGGTATCAGAAAACCTGACCCGATCCAACCCATTGACAGCCCTAGCTGGGAGGGGTCGGTGAGGGTGGGGGGATGGTAGGTGGGCATCGCCGAGCCCCAGCCAGGGGCCGGCGACCTTCACTAAGACCTAGTTGAGGATCGCCAATGGCGGCCAACCACCGCCAGTGGAGTCCCTTGCCCAAATTAGGTGAGGGACGCCACTGGCGGCGATCAGCCAGGTTTAGGCGAGGGCCAGCGACCCTCACCCGATCTAGGGGAGGGCCCGCAGGCCCTTGCTTGGCGTCAGCGAGGGTCGTCGGGGCCTGGTGGCAACCCTCCCTCCACGCTTGTCCTCCTCCTCCTTTTTTTTTAAGTTTATTTTTTAAATTTAATTTATATAATATTAATATTTAAATAATGATTAAAAAAAGTCACGTCATCGCCACGTGGGATAAAAAAGATAATGAAAAAGTCATGTCATCATTTTCCATTAATCAAATTGGATGGTCTTAATTGTAGGACTCGATTGAACCAATTTAACAAATTTTAGAACTTCATTACACCTTTTGTAAGTTTTAGGACTCAAATACACTTTGGTGACAAGTTTTAGACTTTTAGTGAACATATCAAAAAAAAAAAGGCTAGAGAAAGCAGACTTGTGATCGTTTTCCTAGGAAAATACGAAAGGAAAAAGCCGAATTGGGTCGGGCTTCATTGAAGAGAGGTCATTCTCGGCCCATACACAAACCAGTTTCGTCTCCACCGTTACTTTCAGTGAAAATTATCAAAAGAGTTATAAACCTATTACAATTGTATCAATTCAGTCATGAACACTTTTTTGTATAAATTCAATCATAAACCTTTTGTATTTATGCCAATTTAGTTTATCTGACCAAATTTGGCTGGCCAGCATTGATGTAGACGCTGATTGGCGCCGGCCAACATTAATGTGACAAATTTTCAATATTTTTTAATAATATTTTTTGATTTTTTTCTTTTTTTTTTCCTTATCTTTTTCCCTAGTCCATCCGGCTAGAGGCTGAGGCCGGCAAGACTCGCCCTCGCTGACCTTGCCCGTCCACAGCGAGGCCTCCCAGATCTGGCGAAACCTCTTGAGCTTTGCCATGGCTAGGCGAACTCGACCTCGCCTAGCGATGGCAAGGGTGAGCATCCCCGACCTTAGCCTCTGGCCTATCTGACCGGGGTAAAAGATAGGAAAAAAAAGAGGAAGAGAGAAAAAAAAAATAAAAAATAAAAATATACTTAAAAATTGCCACGTCAGCGTCGCCCAGATAGTCGACACCGGTCGGCATCCACACTAGTGCCAGCTGGCTAAAATTGATCGAATAGACTGAATTGACATAAATATAAAAGGTTTATGGCTGAATTGACATAAAAAATAAGATTTAGGATAAAATTGACATAATTACAATAAGTTTATGCTTGTTTTGATAATTTTTCCCTACTTTTGTATGTTGCGAACTATGAAAGCACCTTAGCTTCGGCGTATTGCGCACTTGAATCGTGTCCTACTCACGACTGAGGATTGTACGAGCTGCATACTCCTTTGAACTGGGCCAACATCTGGGACTCAAATCGTGACCCTGCTAAGCGGAGAAGTACTGGTTGAGGGGCACATTGATGTGGATTGGTTTGTCTAGTTGCATATCAAGAAAGCCAAGGGATTGCGGAAACTCTTGATTTAGTACGGTCGGAATGTTTTTGCTTGTATCGTTTGTAGTTGACAGTCGATTCGAAGCTCTAAAGAGCCTCAGCCTTAGAACCACCACAGCTAAAATGCAGAGGCAGCTGTATGTTGATTGGCATATATGCCGCGCTTTCTCGAAATTGAAATGAAGCACATGATATATGCCCATAATCGATAAAATAACAAAACAATCCTTAAGAATTCAAGTAGGGTGAGAGAAGACTGCCACTTAACTACACAGGAAATCTTCCATTAGATCAGCAACAATAGATTACATATGTACAGATACAAAGAGATTTGGCAGATTAATTCTACATGCATCTTTATGCTCAGCAGCGCTTCATTGAGGAGCTCTTTCTGGGCCTGATCTTGATCGGCAGGCCCATGGAGGGATAAGGACTGGGTTGGCGAGCGATGGTCTCCTCCGGGTGCAATTGCGACCACTCGTACCCCGTCACCAGGTTGTGCACCACCGTGAGCGCCTCCACTCTCGCAAACTCGTTGCCGATGCACATCCGGTTTCCGCCCCCGAACGGCACATAGGTGAAGGGCGGGATCGGCCTCGACGAGCTCTCGAAGCGAGACGGTTCGAACTCGTTCGGTCTCTCGAATATGTCGCTATTCATATGCGTCCCGCATGCTACCCAATATACCTATTTATCAATATATATATATATATATATATATGAAAAGGTGCATTTCTAAATTCAGATCATTACGAATGAATGATTATTGAAATTTGACAATAATTGAAAGCCATTGATTCAGTAGGTAAAAATGCTAAGTTTTCTACTTCTTTTTATTGTGATTAGCCAGAGAAATATTACCTGCCAGCCTTTGGGAATGTCGTAGCCACCGAAGCTAATGTCTTTGAGTGCTTTTCTAAAGCCTCCAAACGCAATAGGGATGAGCCTCATCAACTCTTGAGCAACCCTCCATGTGTATCTCATCTTTTGTATGTCACCCCAGCTAAGTCCTGCTCCTTTCTCTCTTCCCTTCAAAAGTTCTTCGTGTTCTGCATAACATTGAGGATTATTACATCCCAACTGATCACCGGTGAACCGTTAATATCATTATTGCACATTCTTAATCAAATTCGTCACAAACCCTTCGATTAGTCATTCAGTTCAAGCTTTTGAATTGAAGGTATAATCTAATTACCATCAAAAGTTTGGCGTGATATGGAAACAACATGAGTAACAGAGAACCTTTCTGAACTATTATAGAATAGTGGTAATATAGCATTGAAATTTAGGGTGCTTGTTAATTACCTTCCAGGACTTTTCTGTGGATCTCGGGATCTCTCGCAAGCTTCCATATCATGAAGCACAAAAGGGTCGCTGACGTATCGTGACTCGCTATCATCAACATGATGATATTGTCCATGATCGTCTCTTCATCGATGTGTTCTTGATTCTCATCCCTCAACGCTAGCAAGCAGCTTATCACGTCACTCTTAGGATCCAACTTTCCCGCCGAAATCTCCTCCTTCCTCTTCCTCAATATTGGCAACAAGCGGTCCACGATCCTCGACCTAGCTTGAAGACCCCTCCGAAAGACGGTGCCCGGGAAATTCACTGGGAGAGACCAGATGGCCTTGAAGGCAAGACCGAAATCCTCGAAGAGTTCGTCCTTGGTGAGCTCATCCTCGATGCCGAAGAGAATGTCGCATGTTACGTTGAAAGTGAGCTTCTTCATGAAGATGACGGCCTTGATGGTGTCTCTCTGTCTGGTTTCTTCGAGAATTAGGTTTCTGACTATGTCGTCCATTCTCTTAACATAGCTTTGAAGGCTATCTGGTTTCAAGAAGCTAACCATCGCCCCTTTACTAATTTGTACCTGCATGATGTTACGTGAATATAGGCACAATTCATCGTCCATGAATGTACCCATTCGAGAATTTATCGTGGCTAATGTTTCCTCACAAGGCTGTACAATTTGCATGTTGAAAATCGGCACGACAGTTAAAATTTTGACAGTGAACCCTCCTAAATTTCCATCAAAGTCGATAATTCTCTACCAAAAATTACCAAGTAGATTTAGAACAAAAGTACGAAAGCAAGGGCATTATCTTCGAACTACAAAAATGTAATCATGATGATACCTTAACTACCTGAATCCAGTGAGTTCAAAAAGATTGTTTTTGTCGCCGATTTTTTGGATTGTGCAGGGCTGTTTAGACGCGAGGACTTCATTATCCACAGTGAGTATGAACTTGTTTCCGGCCTGGCCGACAATGATGACCATCGGCGAACCCATTAGAGAGGTCTTGAACACGGAACCGTACTTGGAAATCCTCTTCTCTACCCATTTTGCGCCTTGCTCCCTCCTCTGCGCTTTCAAAAAACTGAGGGTTTCTCCGATCACCGGGAACCCAAGAGACCCTTTTGGAAGCTTTTTGTATTTTCGGCCCTTTGAGAAAATGATCAGCAAGATGATCGAAGCTAAAAGGATGGTGACAAAAATTAAATCAGAGGGAGACATAGCTTGAGGGATCAAATCTTGTTGCAACTTTCTGAACAAAAAAAAAATCTTGTTGCAACCAATCGATGGAGTTCAACTCACCACCTCAAAGAACGTGTAAATATTCTGTGGGAGATACACTTTGCCTAATTATCCCTGACTGTTTCCGCAATTAGGAATGGATTTCTTACCATACAAAGTGGCAGAAAAAGTGCCCAAAAAGTCTTAAACTTTTTGCATTAATATCAATTTATTCTTAAATCTTTTTTTAATGTAAATTCGGTCCTAAATCTTTTTATGGTGCCAATTCAGTTCTAAGCCTTTTGTATTGATGTCAATTCAATCCTAAACCTTTTGTTTTTATGCCAATTCAGTCCTTTCGATCAATTTTTACCGACGTGGAAGCCGACCAGCTGACGATTGATCATCGGCACTGACGTGGATAACTTTAATAATATTTTAATATTTTTTGAATTTTTATTTATTTATTCATTTATTCTTTTCTTTTCTTTTTTTCCTCCTCCCCTCCCTCCTTCCTCTAGTCGATCGCTAGACCGGCGACTGGCTAGAGGCCAGAGGCCGGCGTTGGCAAGACTCGCCCACGTCGGCCACTGGTGAGGGCGGCCTCGCGCTGGGCAAGGCCCAACCTTACTAGCGACGACAAAGGCGAGCCTCGCCATGGCTGGGCGAGGCCCGACCTTGCTAGATCCGGCGAGGTCGAGCCTCGCCGGCGGTTGGCACGACCTCACCCAGCCATGGCAAGTTCAGGTCTCCCCCAGCCATGGCGAGGCTCACCTTCGCCGTTGCTGGCAAGGGCGTGCCTCGCCGGTGGTCAACGAGGGCAAGCCTCACCGGCGACGGCCTCTGGCCTTTAGCCAGTCGCCGATCGGCTAACCAGCTAGAGGAAGGAGGAATGGGAGAGGAAAAAAAAGAAAAGATAAAAGGAAAATATTCAAAAAATATTAAAATATTATTTTAAGTTGTCTACGTCAACGCCGGTGACCGGTTGTCAGCCAGTTGGCGTCCTTATTAGCAAAATCCAGACAAAATTGATCGGAAGAACTGAATTGGCATAAAGACAACAGGTTTAGGATTGAATTGGCACCAATGCAAAAGGTTTAGAACTGAATTGACACAAATGACAAGGTTTAAGACGAATTGACACCAAAAAAAAGTTTAGGACTAAATTGACACAAATGTAAAAGGTTTAGGACTGAATTGACACTAAAAAAATATTTAGGACTAAATTGGCATTAATGCAAAAGGTTTATGACTTTTTTGGCACTTTTCCAATAAAGTGGGCTATTAATAATAGTCAGAATCAAGCTAGTTTGGTAATTAGATTATTTAGGAAAGTATATTTTTCTTTTTATTGTCCATACAATTATATTTTACAAATAGAGCCTATATGCATAGACAAGATACATAGGGGCAATTTTCCAATTTTCTAGCTTTCCATTCTTTCTATTTCGTGTTATAGTATCAGAGCTTAAGTTCTCTAGGCCTTACTTCCGCAACTGATTGCCTCCCCCCCCTTTTTTTTTTAATCTTCTCCGACTTTTTCAATTTCACGGGCATTTAGACCAAAAAAAGAAAAATCTCCCAAGAATCCATCATAAAATATCTTTTTGGTCATGTTCATAAAGTAAATATTCGTTGCCGAGTCCTGCACAATAACTGAAATCAAACACATCCGCATCACATGATTGAAACAGAACCGATATTTTAGTCGATATTTTAGTTTCTTCTGCTGCTTTGCAATATGTTTTGTCACGCTGTTGTAGTGAGGGTGAAGGATGGATGACTATTATTTAGCTTGGCTTTGTGATAGTTGCATTGGCGGCGGTATAAACATTTACGGAGATTTATCCACATGTATTGTATGGAGAATAAAACGAAGCGCATAATTTACGCATGAAATAAAAAAATAACAAAAGTATCCTTAATATTTTAAGTCGAGCAAAGGAAACTTGTCACTTAAACTAGGCATGAATCTTCCATTAGATGACACAGGGCAGAGAAACAAGAGACTTGGTAGATTAATTCTACTTGCATTTTTATGCTTAGCAACGCTCCACTTAGGAGCTCTATCTGGGCGTGATCTTGATCGGCAGGCCCATGGAGGGACAAGGCAAGGGTTGGCGTGTGATGGCCTCCTCCAGGTCCAGTTGAAACCACTCGTACCCTGTCACCAAGTTGTGCACCACCGTGAGCGTCTCCACTCTCGCTAACTCGTTCCCGATACACATCCTGAGTCCACCCCCCGAACGGGACATAGGTGAAGGGCGGGATCGGCCTTGACGGGCTCCCAAAGTGAAACGGTTTGAATTCGCTCGGTCTCTCGAATACACCATCATTCATGTATGTTCCGTATGCTACCCACAATACCTAGTTGTTAGTAGTATTTTCATGATGATGTTTTCATTTACAAAGGAAAGACACATGAATGACACCACAAATGAATGATTAAGGAAATTTGACAATTATTGAAAATCACATACATATTTATTTTTGTTGAGGAAATTTCCTAAAAAATTTTGAAGCTGACAAAATTATCCATGTTAATCTTGTAAGTTTGGCATGTACTCTAAAATATTTTGATCCAGGTAAATATATTCTGGAAGTGACAATTTTAATACTTTAAGAGAACTAAATTTTATGGATGCTCAGACTCTACGAAGTTCAGAAGAAAGACTTTAGACTTTACGGAATTCAAAACGAGAAGTTCAAACTCTACCATAAAAGTTACTCAGATTTTTTTAAGACAAAGAACTTCAGATTCTACTTCTGAAAGGTTCAGACTTTATTGAAGACCTACGCTGACTTAAGTTCTAAATGTTAAGTGAGAACCTGAAATTCTTCAGACTCATAATTTATTCGGAACGAACCATAATAGCTAGTAATGTAGCGTGAATTTCATAGAAGGAAAGTTTTGATTGACTCAGTCTAGGTTATAATTGGTTGACAATCAAACTTTAAGGTCATTATATATCACAATGGATAAAGCACTACTTATGGAAACCAAGATTCTGGTTATATGAACGACCAGATTTAGCGGAATTCAGATTTTGTTTACCAACGGCTACTTAATCAATTTTATACAAATCTGTCCAAGGTGAAGATTGGAAGATGATCCTCGGAAAATTGTCCAACGGCTAGTTTGGAAGTGGAGGAGTATAAAAAGAGATTAATGAGGAGCAGAAGGGAGAAAACGAAATCAAGAATCAACAGTCCAAAGTTTGAGTATACTTCGATCCTACTATTTGTCTTTCCTAAGCTAAATACTGAGATCTTGAGAGACATTTTGTAAGAGTAACTGTGTGAGATACAGAGTCCTATCATTTACAGAGTGATATCACTCAGAACTTGTAATCCCTTTTTGATCATATAATGGAATCCAACCGATAGGCTATTATCGTGGGAGAGTGGACATAGGTTTGATCTAAGCTGAACCACTATAATCGTTTGTGTGCAGTTTTTTTATATCTCTAATTTCTCATTATATTGTTTATGCTGCACATTAGCACATTCAAAATCTGAATATTATTAAGACTTTACTAATTATAAACCGTTTCCGCTTTAAATCCTTCAAAATCACTCAAATCACCTATTCACCCTCTCTCTAAGTGATACTCGCTAGCTACATTAATTTTCACATTGATTCGGTAGATAAAAATGTAATTTACCTAATTTCTTTTTTAATCAGCTAGAGATATGTTACCTGCTAGCCTTTGGGAATGTCATAGCCACCGAAGCTAATGTCTTTGAGTGCTTTTCTAAAGCTGCCAAACACAAGAGGGATGAGCCTCATCAATTCTTGAGCAACCCTCCACGTGTATCTCATCTTTTGTATATCCCCCTAGCTAAGTCCTCCTCCTTTCTCTCTTCTCTTCAAAATTTCCTCTTGTTCTATGTAACATTGATAATCACATCAGACTGATCATCGGCTAAATATCGCATCTGAAGTTTGACGTAGTATTTGAGCATCCATTCAAATTTGTAGCTGAAAGACATAATGGGTGGATCGCCCGAGATGGGCCAAACCCGGGCCGTGAGCCACAAGGGCCCACAAGGTAGTTATTTGCCTATCTATAATAGAAGGCACCCCTTGAAAAACAGACGTGATTTTCATATGCAAACACACTCCTTTGTATACGTCGTCTTCTCTGTTTTTCTTCGGAATGCATACTAGTACGAAGGACGATCGAAGAACTTTCAAGCGCAAAGCGGCACTTAATCTGTGACAATACTGGGTATGTTCGTAGTGTGATATGCCTGTACGATCGGTGATACAAGTTAATGGTCCTCGGGCACGTTTTCCATATTGATCAAATTCGTTCCGAATATGTTTCGGACGAGACGATCGGGATTGAGTTTTTCCTTACATTGGTATCAGAGCCCGTTTACTTGTTTCCCGATCACACTTATGTATCGTCTGATGTGTATATTCCTTGTTTTTTCGTTTTGGCCTTGTTTTTGTTTGTTTTCTTCGCGTCGCCGAATTGTTTATGGATGTTTCGATTTTTGTTTTTCGTCAAAACTTAAATTTTATTGCATAAATAGAAAGGGCTCGTCGAGACGAGCAAAATGATGAGTGGCATGTCGCGGGAGGGGCCGCGACGCGCCCTTACGTGCCGGCAAGGGCCGGCGGCGACGGCGGCGGTAAAGCCCACGCGGCCGTGCGAAACGGCGCGTCGGTGCCGTGCTAACCGCCGACGATGACGTCAGCATGACGTCATCAAAAGCTGACCTGTTGACCATTGACCCGACCCGAGTTGACCTGCCTCGACCCGTTGACTGTTGACCCGACCCGATTTGACCTGACCTGACCCGTTGATCGTTGACCCGACCTGGTTTACCCGACCGACCCATTGACCGTTGACTGGACCGTTGACCGGTCAACTCGGTCGGACCAGACCGGTTCAAACCGGCAAAATGACCCCTGTGTGTTCTCTCGGCCCGTTCGAGCTCATTTAAGCTCCGATTTGGGCGTTCTTGGTATTGATGTGCTCGTATCGGTATGCTCTACGTCATGGTATATTCATATTACATCTTTACTGCACTTATGAATGTGAAAATGCACAATAAACCCTATGTACACGTACTTAGGGGTATATTCTTTGGCATTTTCTCTAGTATTTTTTGAAATACAAGTGTCAGATCATATGTATATGAATAAGCATTCCTGATCTTAATGTATCATGGATTATAAGTAATTCTTTGTTCTGTATTCGTTGCAGGAACAATGGTACACTTGAGACGTACTCCGATAATCCCAAGAACGACAGCCCAAAAGGAAAAGCTTGAGAACCTAAGAATCAAGCTAGCTCTTTATCGATGGGATGCTAGAGATGATATGATGACACACATCATCAAGGTCAATAAAATGATACAGGATATCATTTGGAACGGTTTTGTAATGCCGGAATATGTAATGGTCGGAACCCTAAAATGCACTATTCCTGAGGAGTTGGGAAGAATGCTTGATAAAGTTAGAGAAACCTTCAATGGTCCAAGCTATAAGATGCTTGTGGAGAATTTTGTGCAAGAATAGATAAGGGTCGGGGTAAGAAGAACATCAACCCTTGCATTGAATGGGTCTTGGCGCAAATCATGATCAGGATCTAGGGTTTTTCCGGGAGCCTCTATCTATATTCCCGAAGAAAATGAAACTTTCTAAAGAATTTTATGAGTCCTTTCCTGTCTATGTGTTGGATTGGTACACTTAATGTTGTTCTTTTAAGATTTGGAACTAATTATGTACATGTTTTTAGTTGATATTACATATTCTTAAACATTTGTGAATGTTTTATGATATATATGGCTATGAATTTTTGAGTGATTTCTCATTTTATATTGCCATATTATGTGTTATGTTTTATGTGGGAAGTTCTTCAAAGTTTGTATAACTTTTGAAGAACCAATTTCATTACATAAATGATTATGTTAATGGTAATTTCAAATTAGGTTTTTAGACGATGATTGGGAACATAGTGAACTTTCGACTCTAAGACCTTTTGTGAAACTATTCACTAACATGATTAGTTTATGTAATCATGATGCTGTTGAAGCATTTAGATAGGCTTTAATAACTCGTGCGTATGTGTCTGAAATGTTTAGATACGATGGCTTTAGCAACTAAGAATATAGTGGCTGAACTTAATAAGGGAGAAAAATTGAATGGCGACAATTATGAGATTTGGAGTCTCAAGATTCAATACGTGCTGGAAGAGCAAGAAACACTCGAAGCTTTTAACTAGATTATGGAAGAACATGAGGATGGGACAACTGCCCAACACAAGAGGGATAAAGATGCCTTTGCTGTTTGAAAAAGAAAGAACTCCCTTGCTCGCATTACGTTGCTAAGCAGCATGGACAACGACATCATGCGAGAGTTCGGACGTTTCTAGAACGCCAAAGACATGTGGGCTACACTTGCATCAAGATTTGATCGAACTTCTTCTGTGACCAAACTGAGACAACTCACTATCCGTTTCGACTCATATAAGATATCTCATGGAAAGACCATGAAACAACATTTGAGGCAGATGTCGAATATGATTAGTGAGCTAAAGGATGCTAGGCATATACTCACTGATAAACAGCAGGTGCAGGCAGTAATCCGCTCCTTGCCTCAAAGCTGGGAGCACATGAAAATCCATTTGACCCACAATGAGGTATTAAGACCTTCGAGGATGCTATGCGGCATCTTGAGCTGGAAGAGGATTACCTCATGGCGACTAAGCCAGAAACTGATATTTACTTTACTGGTTCTAACTCGCATGGATTTTCGAGCTCCAAGATGAAGCACCCTGCTGGGTCAAAGAAGTGGAAATGCAAAGGGCCAAGTCCTTCGGGGAAGAAGACGAGGCTCAACCAATAGGAGAAAGGAAAGCATCCTTTCAAGAAAAACATTTCAAGAGTGAAATGTTTCAATTGTGGCAATAAGGGTCACTTTGCTCGCGACTGTGGCGAGCCAAAGAAGGTAGAAACCTTTAGCATTCATGAAAATGCTACTTATGTGTCTAGTTCAGTGTTTCTAACCGAATCTAATCCTTAGTGGACTGTAGACTCGGGAGCCACAAATCATGTAGCGAAGGACAGAGAAGCTTTCGTGGAGTTCCGACGAATTCCACAAGGAACGAAGTGGATATACGTGAGGAACAATTCAAGAGTAGAGGTTAGAGGCATTGGCACCTATCAACTACTTATGCGCGGTGGACGCACATTGTTCCTACATGATGTGCTATTTGCTCCAGAGATTCGTCGGAACTTAATTTCGGTGTTGGTTTTAGTTAGACTTTATTTTAGTGTAAACTTCCATAACAATGGTGTAGACTTGTGTTTAGGAACAAGTTATTATGGTTCCAGATATTTCTTAGATGGTTTCATTGTATTAGATATTGACTATTGTGAAGTTAATGTTAGTTATTCCTTATTTACATCATCTGATTCTTATGAGAATGATGTGAACGTGTGGCATGCTAGACTTGGTCATATTGGCCAATAAAGAATGAATAGATTGGCTAAAGATGGCTTATTGGGCAATATTAAAAAGGTTGATTTGCCCACATGTGAGCATTGCTTAAAAGGAAAAACAACACAGAAACCATTTGGAAAAGGAACAAGAGCTGAATTTCCTTTGCAGTTAATCCATATTGACATTTGTGGTCCAATGAATGTAAAAGAAAGGCACGGGTCTGTTTATTTCATCACATTCATTGATGATTATACTCGATTCGGACATGTCGATTTGATTTCTCATAAGTCTGAGGCCCTAAATTGCTTTAAAAGATTTATGAGCTTAGTGGAAAATCAATTAGACAAGAAAATAAAAGCACTAAGATCCGATCGAGATCGAGAATATCTGTCTGATCAGTTCAGAAATTTATGTGATGAAAAGGGAATAGAAAGATAACTGACTATTTCATATACTCCTCAACAAAATGGTATTGCGGAAAGAAGAAACAGAACCTAAATGGAAATGGTTAGATCAATGATGGCACAAGCTAACTTGCCCATCACCTTTTGGGGTGATGCTTTGCTGCCTATATACTTAATCGTGTGCCTTCTAAATCAATTGCTTCTACTCCATATGAGTTATGGACAGGCAGAAAGCTTGATTTAAGCTTTCTAAAACCTTGGGGTTGTGCTGCCTATACTTGTGAGTCTTCTCACAAGTATGGAAAATTAGGCCCAAGAGGCAAAAAGAGTATTTTTATAAGATACTCAGAGCACTCAAAAAGATATGTATTCATAGGTGAGCAAGAAAGCGGAAGTATAACTGAATTTGAATCACGGGATGTCACATTCTTAGAAAATGAATTTCCTCAAAAGGGCGAAGTAGGTGGTGATTACTCACTATACGAATCTGTGGATCGTGATAGTGAAGTTAGTGGGAGCATTGTGACAAATGAAGAGTTGAATGCAACCCAATCTCAATTGCAACCACTTAAAGAGACAACACCACCATTATCTCATTCGAGTGGGAGCGCAATGGAATGTGGTGAATCATCAGGAGTACAGCATTCCATACGACAGTCGAGTCGTAATAGGATTCCCCGTTGACGTTTTGACATTGAAGGAGAAGCCTTCATGATCGCCCCACAAGATGAAGATGAGCTGAAAAATGTGAACGATGCTCTAAAGTGCCCTGATAAGGAAGAATGGATACATGCAATGGAAGAGGAAATGGAGTCATTAAGATCAAACTAAGTTTGGGAATTGGTTGACCTTCCAAAAGGATGCCAAGCCATTGGGAACAAGTGGGTTCTCAAAATAAAGCGTAAGGCTGATGGCTCAATAGAGAGGTATAAGGCTCGCCTTGTGGTGAAAGGATATAATCAACAGGAAAAAGTTGACTTTGAAGAAACTTTTTCTCCTGTGATTAGATTTACCTCTATTCGCATTATTCTGGCAATAATAGCTAGTATGGATCTAGAATTACATCAAATGGATATAAAGACTACATTCCTCGATGGAGAATTAGAGGAAGAAATTTATATGGAGCAACCTATTGACTTCATTACAAAAGAACAGGAGCACAAAGTGTGTCGACTATTGAGGTTGATATATGGCCTTAAGCAGTCTTCGAGACAATGGTATATACGTTTTCACAATACAATAATGGCATATGATTTTATAATGATTAATGAAGACAATTGTGTATATATCAAAAGATCCAAAGATTAATTTGTGATTTTATTATTACATGTTGATGATCTATTAATTGCCGGAAGTAATATGGAGTTAGTTAATACAGTCAAGGATTGGTTATCTTCCAATTTTGAGATGAAAGATATGGGTGAAGTTGTATACATTCTTGGAGTTAAAATTTCAAGAGATCGCTCAAAGAAATCCCTATTCCTTTCACAAGAGACTTATGTGAATAAAATTCTTGAGCGATTTCGTATGCAAGACTGTAAACCAATAAATACTCCTATTGCAAAGGGCGAAGCATTAAGCGACAGAATGTGTCCTAAGACTTCACAAGAAAAGGAGCAAATGGAACAAGTTCCATATACTAGTGCTGTCGGAAGCTTGATGTACGCTATGATGTGTACAAGACCAGATATTTGTTATGCAGTTGGAATGGTAAGTAGATACCAATCCAATCCAGGTCAAGCACATTGGATCGCCGTCAAAAGAATCTTGAGATATCTAAAGGGAAGTGCCGACTATGCGCTGACTTATCAAGGAAGTGATCTACACCTTGAAGGCTATACTAATGTTGATTGGGGAGGAGATTTAAAAGAAAGGAAATTTACTTCTGGATACGTATTCTTACTGAATAATGGCATCATATCTTGGAGCAAAGTAAGAAACAACAGTGCGTAGCCTTATCTACAATGGAAGCCGAGTTCGTGGCTCTATCAGCAGCGGCACAAGAAGCTGTTTGGCTTAGAAGATTTTTGGATCACTTAGGTATAACTGAGAATGCTGCAAACCCAGTATTGGTCTATTGTGATAGCCAAGCAGCAATAGCGTACACTAAGGATCCCAAGTACTATGGAAAGACCAAACATATAGATATCAAGTATAACTATGTCAAAGACATGGTTGCACGAAAGGAAGTGAACGTGAAGTACATATCTACACAAAGGATGATAGCAGATCCTATGATGAAGCCGATTCCTAGAGAAGTTTTTCATAGTCATGTGAGATCTCTAGGATGTGTAGAATATGATGTATTGAATATTGTAATTTTCCCAGAATGTTCACTATTAATGAAGTTTGTCATTATCAATGCCTATAAGTTTGTATGACGTTTGTGAATGTCGATGCTAAGTGCATTATATTGAAAAGGTATGTCGGACAGATAAGAGATTAGCCCACTCACATGGGTAATCGCCTCTACTCACTGTGTGATGAATAGAGATGAGATAGTTTTAAGCTTGTTATCTAGGTGATAATTGAGAGCTCAAGCTTGAAGCATGGACGTCGCCTTAACAGAATGTTAAGATGAGGACATATATATTATTATGTCCGAAAGTGAAATAACCCACATATTTCACTTTACTTGTCTTTAATGCCAAATGTGAGTTCTGATAGATGCTTATGAATAGAGTAGATTTGTGAACTCAAGTTAGACATTGAGTATGTCTAAACTATCATATGTATGGTATTGAGAGCAAATACATACGCTCTATGGGAAAAGGAGAGAATACCGTAAGACGTATTTCATATTACGTATGCATGTGACGACCGATAAGAGTTGACAAAAAATTTATGATCTTAATTTTTTAAGTCATGGGAGACTCTTGAGGAAAATAGTTCTTCTCAATTAAAGTGCCCTCACGACTCTTACTTATTCTTGAAATTTCTATTCAGTGTTTGCTATCTTAGGATGTTGCCGATGATCATGATAATTCGGTCTAATGGGGCATTTCTAGAAAAGTGAGTTGGACTGAAATGGAGAGGTTTAAGGAAAGAGGAAGATCAATTTGATTTATGATATCATATTATATATTTGTATTCACAGGTTGACCAATTATGATTTTGAATAAATCATAGTTGTGAATACAATATATGAGATACTAAAAGAGATCAAAAGAGATAAAGAAATACGACTGATTGATCTAGGGAACTGCATACTAATTCTACTCTGGATAATGCCCAAATTTGAGCTGTTATATATATTCCTAATAGATGTATAATAACGAGCTCTCGTAGTATGCTGGTCGCACGGATTATTTGCCAATATGAACTTTGCAAGGAAGAGAGTTGTGTTTAGCTCATCGTGGGTGAGTGGAAGATGAAAGACATAATGGGTGAACTGCCCGAGATGGGCCAAACCCGACCCGTGAGCCACATGGGCGCACGAGGTAGTTATTTGCCTATCTATAATAGAAGGCACCCCTTAAAAAACAGACGTGATTTTCATATGCAAACACACTCCTTCGTATACGTAGTCTTCTCTGTTTTTCTTCGGAACGCACACTAGTACGAAGGACGATCGAAGAACTTTCAAGCGCAAAGTGGCACTTAATCTGTGACAATACCGAATATGTTCGTAGTGTGATATGCCTGTACGATCGGTGATACAAGTTGATGGTCCTCGGACACGTTTTCCGCATTGATCAAATTCGTTCTGAATATGTTTCGAACGAAACGATCAGGATTGAGTTTTTCCTTACAGTAGCAAACCCTTCGATTAGTTTATTCAGTTCAAGTTTTTGGACTGCTTCTTGATTACCTTCCAAGACTTTCTTGTAAACTTTAGGATCTCTCGCTAGCTTCCAAATCATCAGGCTCAAAAGAATTGCCGTCGTTATTGTGACTTGCAATCACCAACGTAACAGTAGTGTCGATGATCGTCCCTTCATTGATCGGTTCTTCATTCTCATCACTCAACGCTAGCAAGCAGCTCATCACGTCTCTCTTTGGGTCCATCCTTCCTGCTGAAATCTCCTCCTTCCTCGTCCTCAATATTGGCAAAATGCGGTCCATGATCCTAAACCTAGATTGAAGTCCATTCCGAAATACGGTGCCCCGGGAAATTCAATGGGAGAGACCAGATGGCCTTGAAGGCAAGAGTGAAATCGTCGAACAGTCTCTCCTTGGTGAACTCATCATTTATGCCAAAGAGAATGTGGCACGCTATGTCGAAAGTGAGCTTCTTCATGAAGACGAGGGCCTTGATGGTGTCTCTCTCTCTCTAGTTTCTTCGAGAATTAGGTTTCTGACAATGTCATCCATTCTCTTGACATAGTTTTGTAGGCTTTCTGGTTTGAATAAGAAGCTATTCATCGCCCCCTTTATAAGTTTGTACCTGCAGGATATTATGTGAGTATTTGCACAATTCATCATCCATAAAAGTACAGTTTCGAGAATTTATCATAGCTAATGTTTTCGTCGTATTGCTTTAGCATTTGCATAGATAGTGATCATGATATCAAAAGGTTTAAAATCCATAGGACAGTTCAAATTGCGGGAAAATTACCAAAAAAGTCATAGACCTATTGCAATTGTATTAATTCAATCCTAAATCTTTTTTTTTTGTCATTTCAGTCTTAAACCTTTTGCAATTATGTCAATTCAGTCCATCCGGCCACTTTTGGCCGGCCGGCGTTGATGTGACATTATTTTAATATTTTTTTTGAATTTTTTTTCCTTTCTCTTTTTCTTTTCTTTCCTTCTTCGCCCTGGCCAATTCGGCTAGGGGGAGGTTCGCCGATCACTGGGAAGGCTTGCCCTCGCTGACACTGGCGAGGGTGAGCCTCAACGTCACTAGGCGAGCCTCGCCTAGCTCCGACGAGAGCGGAGCTCACCATGGCTGGGCGAGCTCGACCTCGCTTAGATCTAGTGAGGTCGAGCTCGCCCAACCATGGCGAACCACCCTTGTCGCCGAAGCTCGAGGCGAGCCCGTGACTCACCCAGATCGGGGGCGAGGTCGAGCTCGCCTAGCCATAGCAAGCCACCCTCGCCGCCGCTAGGCAAGCTCGACCTCGCCCAGATCTAGTGAGGTCCAGCCTCGTCGGCATTGGCGAGGGCCGGCGATGGCGGAGCTCGAATTTTTTTTTATTTTTTTCCTTTCTTTATTTTTTTTTTGCCTTTTCTTCTTCCCCCGGTGGCCGAACCGTCCAAGGCCTAGGGCCGGCTCACCGGCCACTGGGGAGGGTCGTCGTTGCTGGTTGAGGTGAGGGTGGAGCTCGCCATGGCTAGGCAAGCTCGACCTTGCCCATAGCCATCGCGAGCTCTGCCCTCGCCAGCGCCTAGTGGCTGGACCGACTAGAGGGAGGAAGGAAAGAAAAAAAAATTCAAAAAAAATATTAAAATAATGCCACGTCAGATGGCCGGTGTCCACGTCAGTGCCGGCCGGCCAAAAGTGGCCGAATGGACTGAATTGACACAATTACAATAGGTTTGGAACTTTTTTGGTAATTTTCCCTTTAAATTTCGAGAGCGAACACTCCTTAATTTTCACAAAAGTATGCATTGAAGCACATAATCACTAAATTACAAAAATTAGTCACAACGATAACTTAAACTACCTAGATCCGGTGAGTTCGAAAAGATTGTTTTTGCCACCACGGCTTGGATTGTGAGGGGTTGCTTGGCGGCAAGGACATCATCATCTGCAGTGAGTATGAACTTGTTACTGGCCTGACCGATGATGACGACCGTCGGCGAGCCCATTAAAGAGGTTTTGAATACAGAACCGTACTCAGAAATTCTCTCATCTACCCATTTTGCACCTTGCTCCTTTCTATGAGCTTTTAGAAAACTTAGGGTTTCTCCGATTATCGGGAACCCAAGAGACCCTTTTGGAAGATTTTTGGTTTTTGGGTCCTTGAAGAAAATAATCAGCAAGACAATTGAAGCTAAAAGGAAGGTGGCAAAAATTAAATAAGAGAAAGACATGGCTTGAGGGTTCAAATCTTGTTGCAACCAGTCGATGGAGTTCAACTCATCATTCTAAAGAATTTATGAATATATTTTAGCAATCTCAAAGAATAGGGTCACCAAAGATCTGACGATATTAACCTTAGTTTAGTCCTCTTGATGATAAGATCACATGGATTTGGTGATGCCGGTGTATTAAGTCTATCAATATCGACGACGACATACAAATTACGATCAATAACAACCACGACACACAAAGTATGGGATGGAAACATAATAACAGGACAAATTCATATATATTTTCTTCCCCAACAACGTTCTTATAGTGATCGTCCATTTCCATACGACGAGCAACAACCAAACAATGATGTAAAACAAGTGGAAGAGGTTCAAGTTTGCATAGATTCTTTCTCCGTCTTCTCTCTTGATTCCTCACTATGAACTCCAAAACGACATGGAAGCTCAAGGCTAGCTCTTGCATTATGTGCAGCCAATGTTTCTTTCTGGAATGACCGACCGTTTAAGATCATAAGATAATTCAAGTAAGAAGCCTAAGTCCAACTTAATAATGCATTCTCCAAAGCGCCAAGACGCAATCGTTCAAGGATCAGTAGAGTTTTCCAACTTTGGTGCCACGGTTAAGTACGCATGGACATATGCATTACTCTCACGTTTTCGACACTTCAAAAACAATTGAAGCCCCATCTTAGTTTGTTCGAAGAAAGTATTGGGGAAAACCAATCACTCATCTGATTCTTGCCGCCAACATAAGATAGACATAGCCAATCGCAATATAGCAGATGTGGGCTATCGATGTTCTCAGATGTGGATTTCAACCCACGAGATCTTCTGATTTCTTTGGACTATTAAAAGAAGTTCAGGATAACTATTTTCCAGCTTTGGGGTCATGGTAAATGAATCGATCTGATTCTCAATCTAACCAAGCTCTAGTTACCACCAAGAGATGATCCATGTTGGAAAAATCCATGCCCAAGCTCGTTAGTTAATTATCATATTCAATGACACTCAGCTTTAATAGGTGAAATGAGTCATGTATCCGTTGATAGAGTGACACTTCACTTCACACCCATCTACCCTAACATATTACTTGATATGTAAATTATTTTATTTTAGTTCGACATTTCATTTTGATGAATAACTCTTTTTTTCTTTCAAATAAGATTAATAGTTGGTAAATTCATTTAAGAAACAAATAAAATCTTAAATTTGGTAATCGATAACGAAAGTTGATAAATAAAAAAATAAATAAATTTTGGTAGATTATGAAATGTGAGTTGATAACGCAAAGAGAGGTCGAGGAGGGAGCAAGGAGAGGAAGCGAATTAGTTTAAGGTTTTGCTTATATGAGTAAATAGTTGGTGAATGTATATTGATGAGGTGAACCTACATATGAGAGGGTATTTGGCAAAGTCCCACGTTCTAAAAATTTATCGTGTGAAGCAATTAATATACTCTAATTTTTTTGAACATATTAAGAAGTCTGAACTTGGAGATATCCCAAATTAAGGTATCAGACTTTTGTCGTGTGTTCCGACAGATAGGATTCTAGACAATGATTGGTAGACTCTTGATGCGTATCTGGTCTTGATGAACATCTCGCGCTTGATGGCAGGATTTCTGGAGTGCATTTGGAGTGTCGGGCTTCTGCCAAGCATCCTAACTTATAATTATCCAGAAATAAATGAAGCCCAACGACCAACTATTTTCCCATAAATGCATGGGTGATTATAAGGTATTAACATATGGTTAGATATAAATATATAGCAAACATAGGTGAATAATTAAATATAAGGATGGACATAAGCAGACATGCATGGCCACGGCCATATAATATGTGGCTAGACATGAAATTTGACAGGGCATAGTACTGTCGTAAGGATACTTAAGGAATGAATAGGCATATATATAAAGAGACCAATCAAGGAAATGCTACATATGCATTGAGAACACAGCATATTCTTGATATAACTCGCCCTTTGTATAGCAGGGGATTCTCTCAGCTTTCTCGAGACGAAGATGATAATGGCCAACAAAGATCAGATATGAAGGCATCTATTCCAAGCTAGAACTAGAAAATTTCAGTGGAATTCAAAAAAAAGAAAAGAAGAGATATCATAGCATACTCTAACGGAGTAAAAGAAATTTTACGCAAGGGGCTTTACATACAGTTTGATTCGAAAGAGTGGGTAGTTATAATAGGTTTATACTTTTTTGGATACTTTTCTCTAGAAACTAACGTTTGAGTCAGCCGGTTTACTACTCATGATCGAGGACAGTGCATGTCATACAATCCTTTGAATTGGGCCAACTTCTGAGACTGCAACACTTGGCAAGCGAAGTTGAGTCTTTGTCTTGTCTAGAGAAGTACCGGTGGAGGCCTTTCGGCTAATTTTGACTGGATTTTACTAACGTGGACGCCGACCGACTTATGTGGTACCGTCGGCGATGATGTGGACAACTTTTAATAATATTTTTTGAATTTTTTTTTCTTTTCCTTTCTTCTTCCTTTAGCCGGTCGCCGGCTAGAGGCTAGGGCTGGCGAGGGACCTCACCAGTGGCCGCGAGGTCACAACCTCTACCAGCAACTGGGCAAGGCACGACCTCGTCAGATCTAGTAAGGTCGGGCCTCGCCCATGGCCAGCGGGGCCCAACCCTCGCCAGCCCTACACAAGGCCGCCCTTGCGGCCATCCGGCTAGGTCGAATGGTTGCAAGGGCGCCTCGCACTGGGCTAGCGAGGGTCGAGCCCCGCTGGCCATGGTCTGGCAAGGTCGTGCCTCACCCAGCCGTTGGTGAGGGCTCGAGCTTTCGCTAGTGGTCGCGAGCGAACCTCGCCAGTGGCTGGGCGAGGCTTGCTGTCACCATCGTTGGCAAGGGACCTCATAGGCCCTAGCCTCCAGCCGGTTGCCGAGATGGAGGAAGAAGAAAGGAAAAGACAAAAAAAAGAAAAGAAAAGAATATTAAAATATTCAAAAAAATATAAAAATACTATTAAAAGTTGTCCATGTCATCGCCGGCGGTGCCACATGAGCCAGCCGGTGTCCACGTTAACCAAATCCGATCAAAATTAGTCGGAAGGGCTAAATTGGCACAAAGACAAAATGTTTAAGATTGAATTGGCACAAAAAAAAAGTTTAAGACTAAGGGCCCGTTTAATTCGACTTTGGAGGAATGCAAATACCTTTGAACTAAAGGGGCTTTTCGAAATGCAAATAGTGGTTTTTAAAATCACATTTGAAAGCAACTTTGGCCTAAATACCGTTTGGTAAAAACTATGTTTTGTAAAGGATTTTTGCTAATATTTAAAAAAAAAAAAAAAAAAAAAAAAAGTTTCCGGTGGAGCTCAACCACCGGCCAGATCTGGTCGTTGGCCATCGCCGCCTGAGGTCGCGCTACCTCAAGCGTCGCCTAGGTCATGCAACCTAGGCCACGCCTGAGGTCCGATGACCATCGCTTGGGGTCATGCGACCATAGGTGACTATTGTCAATGTTGCGTGACGCCAGCGATCGCCACTTAGGGTCGTTGGGTCACATGACCCCCAGGCGATGGTCGTCGAGGTTGGGCTAGCCCTCAGGCGGCGATCGTCGGTCGCCGAACCTGCTGTCTGGGGAAGATGAACAGTGCGCAATGAACAGTGCAAGTTGCATTCCGAAAATACAACTTTCCAAGGCACCTTCAACCTTGTATTGGCCAAAAGTCCCTTGGAAAGCATTGGATATGCAATTGTATCTTTCCAAAGTGAGTAAAAAAAGTTGCCAAATACCATTTGCATTTGTCCAAGAGACTTTAGAGCCAAAATGAGCATTCCAAATGTTGAACCAACGGGGCCTAAATTAGTACTAATACAATAGGTTTGTGACTTTTTCAATGCTTTTCCCGAGGGTAAAGTGATTTGGATTGGCTGTTGCAGATCAACAAAGGCAAGACTTTGCAATGTTTGCTTGTATCATTTGTTTCTTTTTTGGCTTTGCAATATATTTTGTCGCGCTTTTGTAGCGAGGGTGAAAGGTCAGATGGACTAGTATTTAGCTTAGCTTTGTGATAGTTGTATTGGCATTGGTACAGATATTTACGGAGATTTATCCCGACATATTGTCAGGAGAATAAAATGAAGCGCCATAATTAACACGTAAAAAGAATAAAATAACAAAATAATCCTTCAAATTTAAGTCACGCTAGGGAAAATTGTCACTTAATTTAGGCATGAATCTTCCAATAGATGACACAGGTGGAGAAACAAAGGACTTGGTAGATTAATTCTACATGCATTTTTATATGCTTAGCAGCACTTCATTTAGGAGCTCTTTCTGGGCCTGATCTTGATCGGCAGGCCCATCGAGAAAGAAGGCATGAATTGGCGAGTGATGGCCTCCTCCGGGTCCAATTGCGACCACTTGTATCCTGTCACCAAGTTGTGCACCACCGTGAGCGTCTCCACTCTCGCAAACTCGTTCCCAATACACGTCCGGAGTCCGCCCCCGAACGGGACATAGGTGAAGGGCGGGATCGGCCTCGACGGGCTCTCAAAGCGAGACGGTTCAAACTCATCCGGTCTCTCGAATACATCACTTTTCATGTGTGTTCCACATGCTACCCACAGAACCTGAAACACATTTGCAAATTCAAATCATTCCACACCACAAATGAATGATTAAGGAAATTTGACAATGATTGAAAATCACGTACATACTTATTTTCACATTGATTCGGTAGATACATATGCAATTTTCCTAATTTTTTTTTATCAGCCAGAGAAATATTACCTGCCAGCCTTGGGGAATAACGTAGCCACCGAAGCTAATGTCTTTGAGTGCTTTTCTAAAGCTGCCAAACACTGGAGGGATGAGCCTCATCAACTCTTGAGCAACCCTCTATGTGTATCTCATTTTTTGTATATCGCCCCAGCTAAGTCCTCCTCCTTTCTCTCTTCCCTTCAAAATTTCCTCATGTTCTGCGTAACACAGATAATCACATCAAACTGATCACCGACAAATCGTTAATATAAATACCGCATCCGAAGTTTAACATAGTATTTGCGCATCCATTCAAATTCGTCGCAAACCCTTCGATTAGTCATTATGTTCGAGCATTCGGATTGACAATACAATTTAATTTAGCACAAAAAAGTTTAGTGTGATATGATAATAACATGAGTACTGATAAACCTATCTAAACTAATATAGGATTGCAGGGATATATTTGGACTGCTTCTTGATTACCTTCCAGGACTCTCTTGTAGACCTCAGGATCTCTTGCTAGCTTCCATATCATCAGGCTCAAAAGAATTGCCGTCGTATCGTGACTCGCGATCACCAACATGACAATATTGTCAATGATCGTCCCTTCATCGATCAATTCTTCATTCTCATCTCTCAACGCTAGCAAGCAGCTTATCACGTCGGTCATAGGGTCTGTCACTCCTGCCGAAATCTCCTCCTTCCTCTTCCTCAATATTGGCAAAATGCGGTCCACAATCCTCGACCTAGCTTGAAGCCCCTTCCGAAAGACGGTGCCTGGGAAATTCAATGGGAGAGACCAGATGGCCTTGAAGGCAAGAGTGAAATCCTCGAAGAGTTTCTCCTTGGTGAACTCATCCTGGATGCCAAAGAGAATGTCGCAGGCTGCGTTGAAAGTGAGCCTCTTCATGAAGACGAAGGCCTTGATGGTGTCTCTCTCTCTGGTTTCTTCGAGAGTCAGGTTTCTGACAATGTCATCCATTCTCTTGACATAGTTTTGTAGGCTTTCTGGTTTCAAAAAGCTAATCATCGCGCCCTTTATAAGTTTGTACCTGCACGATATTATGCGAATATATGCGCAATTCATCATCCATAAAAGTGAGTTTCTAGAATTTATCATAGCTAATGTTTCCTCGTAAGTCTTTAGCATTTGCATCGATGGTGGTCATGATATCAAAGAGTTTAAAATCTGCAAGACACTTCAAATTTCGAGAGCTAACGCTCCTTAATTTTCACAAAAGTATGAATAGAAGCACATAATCTCTGAATTACAAAAACTAGTCACAATGATAACTTAAATAACCTGGATCCAGTGAGTTCGAAAAGATTGTTTTTGCCACCAACGGCTTGGATTGCGGGGGGCTGTTTGGCGGCGAGGACATCATCATTTGTAGTGAGTATGAACTTGTTACCGGCCTGGCCGACGATGATGACAGTCCGCGAGCCCATTAAAGAGGTTTTGAATATGGAACCGTACTTGGAAACCCTCTCCTCTACCCATTTTGCACCTTGCTCCTTTCTCTGAGCTTTCAGAAAACTTAGGGTTTCTCCGATTATCGGGAACCCAAGAGACCCTTTTGGAAGATTTTTGTTTTTTGGGTCCTTGGAGAAAATAATCAGCAAGACAATTGAAGCTAAAAGGAAGGTGGCAAAAATTAAATACAAGAAAGACATGGCTTGAGGGTTCAAATCCTGTTGCAACCAGTCGATGGAGTTTGACTCTTCATTTTAGAGAATGTGTCAATATATTGAGCAACCTCAAAGAATAAGGTCACCAAAGATCTGACAATCTTAATCTTAGTTTAGTCCTCACGATGATTAGATCACACGGATTTGGCGATGCCGGTGTATCTAGTCTATCAATATGGACGACCACATACAAATTAAGTATGGGATGGAAACATAATAACAGGACAAATTCATATATATTTTCTACCCTCACGACGTTCTGGTTGTGATTGTCCGTTTCCACACGACGAGCAACAACCAAACAATGATGTAAAACAAGAGGAAGGGGTTCAAGTTTGCATAATTGCTTTCTCCGTCTTCTCTCTTGATTCCTCGCTATGAACTCCAAAACGACTTGGAAGCTCAAGGCTAGCTATTGCGTTATGTGCAGCCAATGTTTCTTTGGAATGACCGACCCTTTAAGATCATTAGTTAATTCAAGAAATAAAGTCTAAGTCCATATTTAAGAATGCATTTTCTAAAGCGCCAAGACGCAATCGTTCAAGGAATTATAGAGTTTCCGACTTCGGTGCCATAGTTAAATACGAATGGACGTGTACGTTATTCTCACATTTTCAACACTTCAAAAACAATTGAAGCCCCATCTTAGTTTGTTCAAAGAAAGATTGTTCGAGCTAGCTTTACTGGCGGCAGCGAGTCTGTTGTTGGTATTTGTTTTTAATACATGCAGCGGAAGATGTCCAAATCAGCATTCAACAGCAGCGAGCTCGGCGGGTATGAGACTTGGCGCACGTGGCGGTGCGTGGGGAGGATTCCTATCTGGCTTTTCTGAAGGCGACGAGTCTGATGGTGATGTCTATACTCCGAAATTACCAGTGGAAGAGCCTCAGACGGCAACTGAAGCTGCAAATTGGAGGGTGAAATCGGAGCGACGTGACCAATGCAGTTGGCGTCGTGATGACCAAGAACCGTTCAATGCGGCTGGCATTACTAATACTAGGTTGAGATTTGTGAATGAAGAGAAACGTAATATTCTATTCATTAGCAAGTGATGAGAATATGAGCCTATTTATAGGCTTTACACTACAACTATCTAAACTAACAAATCAGGACCAATAAAGGAAAATGTACATAATTACAAAATATCCTAAATATATCTCTAACAATAAGATAGACATAGCCAATCACAATATAGGGTATGTAAGCTATCGATGTTCTTAGATGTGGATTTCAACCCACAAGATCTGGTAATTGCTTTAGTCTATTAAAAGATATTTGGGATAACTATTTTCGGTGAATGAATCGATCTGATCCTCAATCAAACCAAGTTCTAGTTTCCACCAAGTGATAATCCAAGTTGGGCCCAAGCTCGTTTGTTGATTATCATATTCAATGAAACTTAACTTTATTAGGTCAAATGAGTGATATATCCATTGATAGATTGACACTTCACTCCACACATATCTACCCTAACATATTACTAGATACGTGTACTATTTTATTTGACTCGGCATGTCCTTTTATTGAATAATACTTTTTTTTCTTTCATATGAGATTAATTCATTAAGTTGGTAAATTCACGTGAGAATTGATAAATTTAAGACGTTTCTAAAAGGAACGAATAAAATTTGGTAATCAATAACGAAAGTTGATTAATAAATAAAAATAAATAAATTTGGTATATAATTAGATAAGAGTTGATAATGCAAAGAGAGGTCGAGGGTGGAGCAAAGAGAGGAAGCGAATTAGTTTAATGTTTTTCTGACATGAGTAAATACTTAGCGATTACGTATTGATGGGGTGAACCTACATATGAGAGGGCATTAGGCAAAGTCCCGTGTCCTAAAAACTTTATGGTGTTGAGAAATTAATGTATTCTAGTTATCCTGAACATATCAAGGGGCCTAAACTAGGGCTTTTCTCTTAGAGATATCCAAAAGTAAGGTACCAGACTTACGGTGCGTATTTCAACATATGGTATTACAGACAATGATTGGTATAGACTCCTAACGTGCATCTCACACTTGATGGCGGTGGGATTGTGGGAGTGCACTTACAGTGTCGGGCTTCTGCTATGCGTCCTAACATAGAATTATGTAGAATTAAATGAAACTCAACAACCCAACTATTTCCTCATAAATGCATGGGTAAATCATAAGGTATTAACGTAAGGTAAGATATAGATATATAGCAAACATAAGTGATTAAATATGAGGACGGCTATCAGGACGGCCATGAGCGGACATGCATCGCCATGGCCATATAATATATTTTTTTTTTGGGTCAGAGCCATATAATATGTTTGACAGGGCATAATATCGCGCCAAAAAATGAATTGGCATATATATATAAAGCCACCAATCAAGGAAATGCTACGTATGCATTGAAACATGGCATATATATTCTTGATATAACAGGGGGATTCTCTCAGCTTTCTAGAGAGGAAGATGATAATGGCCAACAAGGATGAGATATGAAGGCATCTATTCCAAGCTAGAACTAGAAAAATTTCAGTGAGAAGAGAGAGAGAGAGAGAGAGAGAGAGAGAGAGATCATAGCATGCTCTAGCGGAGTAAAAAGAATAATACAAAAGTGGCTTTCAGAACCGTTTGATTAGAGAGATTGGGTGGTTCGCCTCCTTTACGAAGAGGTCGATCTGAGAGGTTTGATCTAGGCTTTAACCTTCCTCAGAAGGCAATACTGAAATAGTGATAACCTCTCTCTCTCTGTTATACGGTCAACTGGACGTCGAGAAGATTTGGTTCTTCGCCATCAACAGAGGAGAGATGCAGAAGTCAAGCTTCATTCCACGCCATCCAAATGATGATGGAGACCTTTTAAGGAGATCAATGTAGTGTGGCGAACTTTTCAGAAAATCAACAATTTAATAACCGCAATTAGAATTTAGAATACCTAAAGTGAGAATCAAAATCACATATGCGATTTGGCCGGTCACCGTCTTTGAACCGATCAGACGAACCTTTATGAAACCGAAGCCGGGTCTTCCTCTCTCGGACCGCCTCAAAATGGATAAATCGTAAGCATATAAAATGAGTAATTGACAAGGCAGCGTAACTTGTTTATCGTGTGCATTCTAACAACTTCATACATCCTAAATCACTGTCAAAATACTAGCTCGCGCAAACCATTCAATCACATTTTATTGTCGAACCGAGATATGTTAAATTAAATATTTATTGATCGCATAATCTTATTTGGGCTATTCAATAAAGTCTCGTGTATATGTAAATTCCCTTGAATTGCCCCTTTTTCACAAACTCAAATATTATGCAAGTAATGTTAACCCGCTTTTAAAAGAATTTCTAACACTCCCAAACAGGGTAGGGCTTAGCTTTAACAACATGCAATTAGATGTTCAATTATAGCATCAAATATACATACTTTTAATGTATTTTTTGGCACACTACTTATTAATTGATCAATAATCTCTCTGTGATGTTAATTCAAAGAAACTTTCTGTTCCAAGTGCTTTTACCAAAAGATATACATCTCTACTGTACAACAAATACTAATCAAATTGCTGGGAGTGCACTATAAAGATTCGAAACCTTTAATACATCCAATTACAGCAGCTTTCTCTCAAAAGTTTAAGCCAATGAATTTTGAGCCAACTATGATATATTAACTACTACACACTGCACCAATTTTTCGATATTGAATTTTTATAACACAACCCACATGTGTATCTCGATAATCTTCCCATTGCATATGAGCTCAATGTTAGATCCGTTCCCCCTTAATTCAAGTATTCTTCTGCATCAACATGTCTCAACTCGAATTTCCATTTTGTTGCTTTTGAGGATCGTAAGCCTTTATGCCCAGTCTCTTTTCTCTCCTTTTCTCCACACCGAACCACAGGTCTCTTTTGCCAAATCGAACAATGAAAGCCTGCCCGATAATCGCATTGATCACGAAATTCCTTCTTTTTTCTCCAAACTGAACAACATGTCTCTTTCGCTAGATTAAACTATGAAGGCCGCTCGAAAATCGCTTTGGTCACGAAATTCATTCCTTAAGAAATTCACCAAACACCGATACACATAATGTGAGTGGATTACTAATCAATCATCAACTCTGATGCCATTTATTTGGAGTGCGCAATATAAACCCGATACCTTCATTTGGAGAGATCACTAAGAGAAAACCAAAGTCAAAGCCCATCAACATATTGAGTTAAACCAATTTCATTCAAAAATTTAAACTCATGAATTATAGGCCACTAGGATTCATTAATTATCCCATGCTATACCAATTCTTCGATGTATGACATTTTTAACATAACTCATATGTGTATTTTAATATGAATACAGCTAAAGATTATATAATGGATAAAGCGGTTACTCAATCGAGGAATAATCTGCTCTCTCTCTCTTTTCCAATTTTTGTCATACTGTACTTTTTTCCCCATTCCATGTTCTTTCACTTTTAAAAAATATAACCACCTGGCTCCTGCAGAACCAAAAAGGAGAAAAGTTGGACATCTATATGGATAAACCCTTATCTTTCTCCACATCACCGAGACAATGCAACCACGAAAAACATGACGCAACCTCGACATAGATTCATTCAACTTTGATAAAAGAAAAGGATAGCTCATGCGGACTTTGTGCAATATGGGCGTGCGTGTCAATAAAAGTGGAATAAAATAAGAATGTCAAACGATATATGTGTAACATTGAAGCCAAAAAGAGCATAATATCGGGGCTAAATAAGAACTATCCCAATAGATAAAATTAGGGTTATGTGGACCGTGATATTCCTCTTGAATCCAGCCTTTTCTTCCTGGAACAAAAGAAACCATTGAGCATATATTAATACACTCAGAGTAACTGTACCCGCATACTTTGTTGCCAACCAGAGCCGAAAGTGTTTGCCCCAAAATTGTTTATTGAATTGTTCTTATTCCAATTCCCAGTTGATTGTACGGACTCTTCGAGAGATTGGAAGATCGTCCTGTTGAGATGATGAATCAAAGCAACTTGTTTGCGTGGCACATGGTGTGTGAGAATCACCCAGTGAAATCATCGACAAGTATTTCTCTTATCCAAAGCAGATATCTAAAAGAACTTTCTCTATCATCCATTGTGGCATTAAAAATTCAAACCCCACCCTCGCCAGTCCTTATAAATATGGAGCGATGAAGCCACCAAGTCCACCAAGGCAAGGCCAACACACACATTCAACACTCTTCTGAAGTTTCTTCATCTTCCTTAGACAGTTCTTCAGCGTTCTCTAGGTTTTCCTTAGCACTCTCCCAAGTGGTCATTTCTTAACATTCGCTATAATGGACCGGGTAAAGGATTTGGCATCGAAGAAGGCGGCGGTGATCTTCACTAAGAGCTCGTGCTGCATGTGCCACAGCATCAAGAGCCTCTTCTACGAGCTCGGCGCGAGCCCCGCGATCCACGAGCTTGATCGCGAGGCGAGTGGGAGGGAAATGGAGTGGGCGCTACGAGGTCTCGGGTGTAACCCATCCGTCCCTGCCGTGTTCATAGGCGGTCGATTCATCGGCTCAGCTAAGGACGTCATATCTTACCATGTTGACGGGTCTTTGAAGCAAATGCTGATAGATGCAAAGGCCATATGGTTCTAGCGAAACAGACAGTGTAAATTAAATAAGCTCCATATATGGAATCCGTTTGTCATGTACCATATATGGGAAGCTTCATCCCAAACAGAAATGAAATGTTGTAACAAGAGCTAGCTCTTTCTCCCTTGAGTCTTCGTTTTAATGCATGGATGCGTTGCTCCAAACCAAAGCAAGATTCTGGGAAAAGATCTTACGGTATGGAAATTACTAGAAGCATTAGGGTTTCATAGAGACGAGGAAATTAAGGTTTCATGGAAAAACGGGAAACGCTCGCCATCCCTTTGTCATAGGATTCTCTTCCCAAAAAAAAAACTTGGCGGAAAAAGATCTACTTTTTGTCGACGCATGCAATGTACGTATGTTAACACTATCACTAAGCTGGTAATATACTTCAAGTATACTGATAAATAAAAGTTCGCAATAATACATCGCTTCCGGCATCGTCACCCATCAAGAGAAGGAAATTATAAATGTGACGGAAAATGTTTATCAGAATAACCCAATATCACTAGGCCCAGCTGATCTGAATAAGATTGCTATCGTATAGTTAATGAAGTCTGTCCGAAAATGTGTGTTCCTTAGAGATCTGATGGGTCAGATGCTGTAGTTCCATGTTGCAAGCTACACTGCATGGTATCAGGAGTGCGCGAAAAAAGTGATAAGTCAAAACTTTCTTTGTGGGTGTCTCTCGCACCTAGTCTCCAATAATTCCTCCCTATCCAGAAAAGAGAATATGGTAGCGAAACGCATATGCATCAATCACCTTTTTCCTCAAAGATGATGTGTACGTTTTATTCCGCCAACATCTATGGTATCAAAGCAAGTTGGATATGCGTGCATGCACATGCATGGGTGAACGAATTTATTGCATCATGGAATCCTGTATCAACTCATCAACTTCCGCAGATGGACTCAGTTCCCAAGGGGCGAACACAGGGTTTCAAATCGAGGAGGCGAGCTGAGAAATTTGCGCAGAACTGCAGCCAAGTGAGGGCGAATTGGAACTCATCACAAGGACACAAAAAAGTCAAGGTCTCTGCCGTATGGTCAACGGACTCTACGTGAGGGTACGTCATGGCTAGTTCTGATTCGAATTAAATACTTGGCTATTGCAACGAGCAATGATTCAAGAGCAATCAGTGCATATAAATCCTCGATACTATATGGAATCCACTCGATTTAAGGATTTACTTTCGATCGATCATTCACACATGATATATCTTATAATCGCTTCAAATTGACATATGCCGTTGCTATGGTATACATATGCACTTGGCCGAATGTTTTCGCATTGCTGACAGCAGCAATGATGTGCGAGATGCTGCGTGGGGTGTGCGAGATGCTGTTGAGATGGGACCTGCTCGTACGTGGGATGCTGCTGAGATCTATATATGCAATTGATCTTGCATGACGCTGGAATCAAAATTATGAATCGGTGTTTCATGCACGGATTATTGGGCCGCCTAGAGGGCCTCAAGAGTTCATGCGACGAGTTCTTTGCCGACTGAATCTGCTGAACCGAACGCTCAAAGGCCTATATGGATCGATGTCCTCTACACCCGATCGAGGAGTTGGAGACGCCGAAACCCACGTCTCTGTAGAACCCACCAGCAAAACCCTTCGTTTCTCCACAACCTGCCGTCGAAGTCCCTGCTTCTACAGAACCGGCAGATCTGGACGAGGCCGCGTGGCCAGCGACCCTCACCCGGTGGCCGGCAAGAGCCCGACGACCCTCGCCGGCCATAGTAAAAAAGGAAAGAAAGAAAGAAGGAAAAGAGAAGAAAAGTAAAAGAAAAAAAAGGAAAAAAAATATTTTAAAAAATCGAGAAAAAATATTAAAATATCATTAAAAATTTCAAGTTTAGCGCCGACCATGTCACATAAGATGACCAGGGTCCATGGTAGCGATTTCTGTCCAAAATCGGCCAGATAGGCTTAATTGGCAAAATCGAAAGTTTTAGGACTAAATTGCAAAAGCGCAATAAGTTTAGCACTTTTTTGGACAATTTTTCGAAGTGAGAAAGGATGGCACTTTTCTAGTAGCTCAAATGAATCTGTCGCTCTAATAATCAAGTCTTGTGAGTTTTGTCTATCTATCTTTGTCTTGTATTTATATGTCTGAGCCAACTCTCGTCCGCGTGCTGTCAGCCTGTCAGCCTGTCACCCTCGGGCGTCGCCCATCGACCAACCCATGATTTGTATCCTCGTCTCTCTCCTCAAGGCTCGCGACCACTGTAGATGGCATCGCTGGTCGTGTTCGACACAAAATCTAAGGTTGCTAATGGCCGGCAAGGCCGAATTTGGGCTTGTGGACATCAAATCTAACATCCTAAGCCCAGATCCGACATGTGATGCACAAGCGCAGAGGGTAAAAGCTCGATGGCTTGGGGATCAATCCTCGGTGCCGAGCTTGCGACGACAACAGGGAGCAGCGCACGGCGGACAAGCTGTTTTAGTGGTGGCCGGAGGTGGCGCAGCTGATCGTCGTCCCTTGCATTGGTCGAACACGACGGATGGACTCTTTGTCCACGTTGGACTTCAATTTAAAAATAAATAAATAAATAAAAAGGCACGACGGAGTCAAAACTTTCATAAAAAGGCCATGTAGGACTCTTTGCCAGAATATGTCGCCAAGGGCACTTAAATAATCGTTTTTCACCGATATGGCGCTCAAGAGGTCGCCCCAAAAAAAAAAGTTATAGCGCTAAAGTGAGCGCCATACGAATATTAAGGCCCTTTTAGTGTTATTTTCCCAATTTAATCTGTTTATTATACTAAAATCGACTTTTGAACGTTAATTGGATTCAAATTTAATGAAACGAGTCTTTTCTTTTCCAAATAAAAATCTAAGATTAACCCCAAGAAAAAGTAAAAGTTTGGAGGAAAAATTCTCGTACAAGTAGTAAACTTGATTTTACGAGGATGAGAAAATAATTGAGGGAACTTTTTTCAAGACATTAACATAGTTGTAAATGTTGTATCTTTTTAGTAATATCTAAAGTAATGAGTATTGAACTTAACTTACGAGAATAAGCACTAATTTCCCTATAAGTTCATACAAAATTGACTCTATCATGCTCGGCATGCCCCCCATGATGTAAAATTTTCGAATATCTTTACTTAATGATCCGTCATCATGTCGCTCTTTAATAATCATAGGCTTCATCCTTGCATCTAAAAAGTTCTACGGGATGAGTTCTGCCCGTATAAACTTCCTCCTACGTACTTGGGCTACACTCGTGATGAGAATTTCCGAGAGGCTTCTCCGTACTCGTACTTGTAAAGGACAACTTTTATACGTATCTAAAGGGCGTAAAGCGAACTCATTCACATACGGTATCCACGTGCGATCCACGCATGACGAATAATCGGGACAAACCAGGTCCATGTGAACCCGAGGCGGGTATCTTTCCCCGAAAGGTGCCCGCCAAGTAGGTGGGGGCGACAGCAAGAATCTCCTCGCCCACCGAAAGCCCATCTCATATTCTGTCCAAACTTTCTTTTGCCAGGACATTGGATTCTAGGAAGTTGATTGTCGGAATAGAATCTCTTCGCGTGAATTTGACACTGCCTTTCTTTTACTTTCTCTTTTGCGAACTTTTGGTACGTCTTTCGTTTTTCCTTTCGCTCCTTTGCGAGCTTGTATCTCCCCCAGAAGGACCAAAACGAACGGTTTACAGCCCGTGCACGTCCTCGAGGATCTCGAATTCATTTACGTGCCGTGAGTTCGTAGATTTATGAATCATCCTAGATAGTGAAATGGAACCGTCGAACACGGTTCGGGCGGGCCAGTGGCCATCCGGGCCTGGGTCCGCCCGGCCCGGCCGGGGGCTGTCCGTCGGGCGGGCTTTATAGCCAAAAAGACTTGCCCAAGCCTGTTCAAAAGTGCTCTTCAAGCCAATCTTGCTTGGGGAGCCCTGTGGGCCGCCGACCCGTGATTAGGTCTACTGTCCACCACCTTCCACCACACATGGCCGTCGCCTCTGCCCTTCCGTCTCCTTCCCTGACCTTCGCCACAACTATGATAATTCTCATTGACGCTAAACTTTTTTTTGCATTAATTTAGTTATAAATCTTTTGCATTTATACCAATTCAGTCCATCCGATTAATTTTCGCAGGCCGACGCTGATGTGGACGCTAGCTAACGCTAATATGGCAATTTTTTAATATTTTTTTGAAATTTTCAATATTTTTTATTTTCTTCCTTCTCTTCTTTTTTTCCCCCAAAGTGGCTGGCAAGGCTCGCTAGCTTGCCCGCAACCCCACCCCGGCCACTATGGAGAAAAAAATAAAAATAAAAAATCTCGAAAAAAAAATACTGCACAAATGCAAAAAATTTATGATTGAATGGATACAAAAAAAAGGTTTAGAACTGAATTGGCATAATTGCAAAAAAATTTAGAACTTTTTTGACAATTTCCCTCGCTCACAATTATTCAAAGGTCCTTGACCTCAGGCGCCCTTTTGTTTGAGGTCATTGTTCGAGAGTTTGCAATGTATATGTGTGGAAAATAGTCCCACGTATGAAGAACAGAAGGAAATTAACTGGTTATAATATAAGAGCAGTAGATTAAATATTGCTCTAAAAGACACGAGCTCTCAAGTGGACATTGAGATATATTCCTTGGTACTTACATAAAACCATATTCCGTCCTCGAATGCTCCATTTTTATCCTCGTGCTTACGGTGAGAGAGTTTGAGAGGCTAAATTGTACCCTGAGTTGATTTGCTTACACTTTGTAGTAGGAGAATTATCGCCCTAAGAAAGTGACTTCACACACCTCTTAGCCCAAAACATTTTTGTTTTCCAGTTACCTCCGTTACATTGTAACCACCTTATAACTCTCTTTTGTTCACCAAGAGAGATCGGGAGAGAATGAAGGAAAGAAAAGAGGTGGTCGGTTATTGCTGAGTATCGATGGTGACAGGGTGCAACGAATGACCAATGATGAAAAAAGAGCTAGCTATTAGGCACGGCGGTAAGGAGATTGGTGATGAAGAGGAAACAAAGCAGTAAGAGTTACGATTCTAGGGATTAGCGTAAATTATTATTTTAAAAAAATGAGGGTGTTATAGATAATTGGGGCTAACTGGACCGGACCAATTTCCCCTAATCGTAGAGGATTCCCGTCCTCAAACTTATGATCGAATGATTGCACCCTAAATTTTGAAATTCAATCCGGCGGGTGTCGTTTGGAAATTACAATGACCTAACCTAATCAAGTGGTCCAAATCTATTTTAGGGCTGTAAGCAGTAATTGGTCCGAACCATTGCATACAAGAAGTAGATTACATATACCCAACTCACGCCAGTGATTCTAGCTTTATAGTCCATGCTTCCTCTGAATGGTATCTAAAGATATCGCTTCTTTCTCGTTAATAAGCTTCTGTTCTCTGAAATCTGGCAAAAAAAAGAAGCTTCTGTTCTCTGAAAGCAAAATCAATTGCACCCACTTTTTCTTTACAGGAAGTGACACCCCGCAAACCTTTTCCGGGTTCCTGGGCCCAGCAATTGATCTGTACTTTTATACGCGAAATCCGTCCGTCCATGATGCTTCGTACGTACTGTGTGCTTCATCTCGGAAAAGCAACTTCATCAGTTGTTTTTGGGGGGCATCTACGAGAGAAGAATTTCCCCAAGAGACTGATATGAAAGTCCACCATAGCCGTCCCTATAAATGCTAGACCTCCTCAGTCCTCACTCTCAGACTGTAGATCTTTAGTAGCTTCAAATTACTGTAATCTCTCTCTCTCTCTCTGCAGCCCCACTTCCCAGTCAGTCAATCAAAGAGCCTAGGAATAGAAAAAGCACAATCTTTTGTCACTCGTCTTTGCGATGGAGAAGGTGATGAGACTGGCCTCGGAGAAAGGGGTGGTGATATTCAGCAAGAGCACGTGCTGCCTGTGCTACACCGTGAGCATCCTGTTCCGGGAGCTCGGCGTGACGCCCGAGGTCCACGAGATCGACCTCGACCCGGAAGGGCTGGAGATGGAGCGGTACCTGGCCCGGCTCGGGTGCAGCGGCCCCGTGCCGGCCGTCTTCATCGGCGGGAACCTCGTGGGGTCCACCAACGAGGTCATGTCCCTCCACCTAGGCGGGGCGCTCCTCCCCCTCATCACGCCTTATCAGGACCCTGCGGATCATGCTCTATCCTGAAACTGTGTAATTTAGAGTTCGAATATGGGGCTAATCAAGGTGTGCTGTGATCTAAGGTGGGATTGGTGGCTAGGGTCAAGGGAGATTGAGGTCTCTAGTGAGCCTTGAGGAGTCTATGTAGCATGCTTAAGTGATGAAAATGTGCTTTTTATGTAGCTTATACTCCAGCCTTTAGCTACAAATACAAGGAGTTTGGGAGTTTCTTATTCCTTCTTTCCCCCTAGTACTTGCAACTTAGCCTTGTAATTTTGAGTTGCCTATCCGGTGTGGAGATCTTCACGTCTCGTAGTCATCTCCTAATCCTGTGCCCTCTGAGTAGGATGGCTACACACCTCACTTTCTATTTAGAAATTAAGGAGAAAATTTTGCAAAAAGGATGATCTTTGCTATTATCTATGTCCGATTTCGGGCCACGGTACTCTATTCCGCGACGAAGCTGGTCCATAAGCTAATCTCCAATCACGATCTCTTGATGGGTTTCGGATTTCAATGCGAAGGAAAAATGCAGACTGAATGGCGAAAATCAAGCATGGCACTGCCACGTCGCGTAAACAAATAAAGTGATTACACAAGAGCGAAGCCAACTAGAAGAATTTTCTTAAATAAATTTGATAGAATTTGCTCGAGCTTCTGTAAAAACCTCAAAAAAAAAAAAAAGGGGAACAACAACCTTGGAAATTCATCTCCGGCGAATTTTCAAACAAATAAATGGAATTTCTTTTTACCTTTTTTATGAGGTCAGACGTCAACGTTTCAGCTACAACAATGGCCAACAGACGAATGCTCTCGTATTTACTCTATTGCTCTCTAATAAGAGGCTAAATAATATTGGAGCATAAAAGCTTAAAAAAAAGATGAATTCCTACTTAATATATATTTATATGAATATCTCATCTCTGGGAAAATTATTCAAAAAGTTATAATTGTATCGCATTTGTGCCAATTCAGTCCTAAACCTCTGACAAAACTTGACTTCTCCGATGAGGTGGAGCGTCGCCAAAGGTAGATCTCGCCGGCCCTCACCTTTGACCGGTCGTCGGCCATTGCTAATGTCGGGAGATCGACTAAAGGAGGAAGAAAGGAAGGAAAAAAAAAAGGAAAAAGAAAATGCTAAATAAAAAAATTAATTCAAAAAAATATTGAAAATTGTTCACGTCAGCATCGGCCATCCTACGTGACACAACCGGCGTCCACGTCAGCAATTTAAGACTCAATTGGTACAATTGAAAGGTTTATGACTAAATTGGTATAAATGCAAAAGGTTTAGAACTTTTTTGGTAATTTTTCCCTTTTTAGCATGGTATCATAATCAAGTTCTACCCTAATTTATCTTGTATATGAGCCATGATTATCAAATTCCATGTGTCGTTCTTACTCCAGTTTGCACATAAAGGGTTTTCACCCTACATTGCTATTTATATGCTCTTAACATAATTGTGGTCTCCCTCCATTTATTAGCTTTTGGATTGGATTTTTTAACGAATATCCATAATGAATTCTGATCTCTCTCTATTTTTCTGTTTTAACAAGATGAAGGCAAGTGATCTCCCTCCATTTATTAGCTTTTGGATTGGATTTTTTAACGAAAATCCGCAATGAATTATGATCTATCTCTGTTTTTCTGTTTTAACAAGATGAAGGCAAGTGACTATGTTTTATGTGAAGTCCGAGACAAAGAAGCAGAGAAGAAGGCCAACCCATTCATTGTTATCGATGGGCAAAGGGGATTGATCAAGAGAGAAGATGATCATCAAAACCGGAGCAACGATGAGAACTCTGCAACGATGGGCGATTATTCCGACATGGCTATGCAATCTCAATCCGTTCCTGCTAAGTTGGTCAGTGTACCGAGTCCGTATAATGGAGAGACACTCATCGCCGGATGGGAAAAAGGCGCTACTTAGTACTTATGGCGCATCGCCCTGTGGGGCGATGGCGATTCAACCCGATCCCGGCGTCAACATTGGCCACCCATGGAATGTCGCCTCAGCGGGTTGTTCTGATTTTGTTCCACAGTCTCAATCTGCTCCAGCTAAAACAGGTGATGCCCTGGGTTATAACTAAGGAGAGGCAATCGGCTGGAGTTACGGCACTTCGCAGGCAATGAAGATTCAACTCGATCAAGTCTTTCCTTCCAACAACCTTGTCAACTGCACGACAGCTTCCGGAGAAGGTGATCACGGCAATAACCAATGCAGTCGTGCAATAACAGATGATTCTCACTTCTAATTTTGTTTCACAATCCGAATCTGCTCCTACTACTACAGGTTATGTCCCGGGCTATAACAACGGAGGTGCAGTCACCGGTCAGATAGATGACACAGATCACGGCGCGTCACACTCACTGGCAGTGGAGATCCAACTCGATCAGCGCACCCCTCCCAACAATATCAGACAGCCTCTGCGCAAGATGACGAGAACAATCCATGGATCGCAATGCTGTATATGCACATGGGTAAATTGAGAAAGAGGGCTTGAAGGTAATATGTTGCCCAGCGCGACACGCCCCTCTTGAGACGGTGGTGCTGAACAAGAAATTGCATTACAATTACGGACGCCATCATATATTTTGGATGTGAACGATGTAGGATTTAGATACATGATTTAGCCCGGAATTCATTCATCTTTCTTTCCTTCATGGTTTTCCTAATATTCATGATTCATGAAGCTAACGAACACCATCTCTTGAATGCATAATCAGGGAAACAGGGCAACAGACGTTCGTTGGGTTTTGATTCCTTCACATATGTGTATAATCGTTGCTCTCTTTAGATGTATTTATGTCCGACATGTGATTGAGGTTCTTTCTGACAGTAACACAAATATGATCGGTTTGATATTCATCTTCGAACGAGATCATAGCGATTCATATGAAATGATCGAACTTTGCCCGGATGAGCCCCAGAAACTTAAACATAGAGAAACAGCTACTTGCAATACAAATATGCATATTTTAACTCATATTGAGAAGGACCATGAAGTGAGCACTCGAAATTAGAACCATGAGTCCGAAACCAATCCGAGAGCAGACGGTCAAGTATTGAGCACAAGCAAAACACAGCAAACTAGAGAGTCATCAGAAGAGATCCTCACATCTCTAAATGATAGAAAAAGCAAAACGTCTCCGCGTAAACGAACCCGAAAAGGCACCGGGAGTTCTCCAACGCAGGAAACTAGACGTAACGGACGAAGGCAACTGCAGGCCGCCGGCGCGGAGTCATGTAGCATGAGAGCATGAGAGCAATAGCAATGACGAGCGCTATTAACAACCCCGGAAACTCGGAGCTTTCTTCACAAGGAAAACACATGGCCTTTCCCATCACGGTAAGCTAACAATTCCCGTCTTTCCAAGCTCGCGGCTCCGGAGGATGAGAGGGAGGAATTGCAGAAACGCTTTTGAATTGAGAGAATCCGGTTGCGAAAACGCAAGTGTTGTTGAGGATTTATGTGGTGGTAGACACGGACATATGAAGACTCGATGTCTCGTGCTCTGAAGGTTCCTCGCAAGTTTCTTGAGAACCAATCGACTCCGGTAAAAGGAGACGGTCGTTCGAATATGTCAGTTTTCGGATGTTAGGGATGAATGGTAGGAATATGTCGTGTGGACTGCGTCTTCCATCCTCAAGTCAATAGTCGTCCAAAAGTAGTATGTAAACGCGAAGATCGTCTCATCGTTCGATCACATAATCAAATTATACAAGGGGAAGAAAAAACTTGGACTTTAAACCATTGACTTTGAAGTCAATTTATATTAAACTCCTAACAACAAACGCCAGCTTGTCCTCTTATACTTCTTTTCTCCTTTTGGCTCCACGAGTCGTGGGTTTACAAGTTGTTGTTCGGTGGAGCGCGTACTCTAGGACCCGCATTTGATGATCTTTTGGGAGGAAAATTCTGCAACGAAGGAACATCGACATCTTGGAATTTCGCCCGCATATTTCAAAATTTTTCGATTCGGTATCATATTAATATCTTCTAGAAGGAATTTAGAAGAGAGAGAGAGAGTAAAGGCGATCTAAAATCATTCTAGACAATGAACTTAAATTGGTACTGAAAAAGAAAGGTTAAATTTATCACTCGAATCTGCGAGGAATTTCTAATGTAAGATGGGCATTTATTAATTCATTTTACATTAATCATCTTGACCATCGGTTGATAACATATTATGATTTTAGGAGCAACGGCAACCGTACGTGCCGCCATCGTCCGGTGGCGGCGGACGCTGCAGATTCTTCCTTTGTTTCTCTATCCGACATGAATTTACATTTATATGTTGAAATATTTTATTGACCTTTTCAGATGCGACTTTGCTTATGTTACATTTACTAGGAGACGGTGAACGTGGACTTTCAAGGAAATCTTTATCGTAAGTTTTGCTTCATACCCAGTAGACGCACAATATTTTAGGGCGACTTCACCCCTAATTGTACCGCTTTTGCAATCTGAGTCTTTGCATTCTCAAATTGCGCAACCGTTTCATTTTTTCTTTCCGACATCGAGCAATCGAGGATGTGCGGCCTAGCCATCGAGCGACATGAGGTCCCCCAACCTCAATTGGTTGCAACTCACAAGCCGTGCTCCGCCTCTAGGTTGGTGGCACCTAGGGACTCACCAAGCTGTCCTCGCTCGACTCTCTCCTTTTTCTTGTATTTCTTAGCTTTTTCGCCGTTCTCTTAATCAAAACCAATCTTAAAACATCTCTTTTCTTAATGACGTGTCAGCATAATTAAGCAGTAATGACAACATGAGTTGCTGATTACACAAATCATGAATGTCAAAGGACTCAATCCCACCAACTGAAAATCTAAGGACCCACAAGTGCACAATTAACAATTAAGTGGAGGACCAAAAGTATGGAATGTTACTGTCCAGACCGACCAGACGTTGACTCAAGAGGGGTAATATCCAAGAAGAAAGATATAGACGCAAGCAGCGCGGCAACTAAAGAAAAATCAAATCTTCGCATTCAAATTCACAAATAGGGACAAATCAGACAGAGTGCTCGCATTTCACTTGCAGACCAGTTTACATCAGCTGTTGCAATGCAGATAAACTGCCCATTCAACAGAGGTCAAGGTGAGATATTCAGAAGTGATCAGGAGCAGTTTTTGTAATGGAAGTATCGATTTTTTTCATTTCAACTCTAGCAACAAAAGTCCGCATACATGATGCGTTACAGATTTGGAGATCTAATTATCATTTTGGAAGACTCGAGAGGAACTTTCGCCATAGATGCAAGGGGACAACAAACTAAGGACAAACATCAAGAAGGCACGGCACACTATCATGACGGTAAGGGCTACGACAACTAAAGAGGAACAACTGCACAATATGATCTAGAGATAATGCAAACCAAGAATCCATCATCAATCAAACAGAAGCCTCTATTAGATACCAACAGATCACCAAAGATTTCATTAGCCACAACCAAAGGAAGACACGCCGCCATCATCACCGAAGAGGTCGTGAAATTGCACGCTTGACGAGCAGTAAAACAAGTTGGGGCAAAAGCTGTGACATGGGAGAAAAGAAAAGGGGTGGGAGAGAGGGGTGCATTACGGAAATACAGAAAAGAGAACTCAAACCAATGCCGAATCTAATATCTCATTTCCTGGGAAGGTTTCTCTCGCAATAACAAGACAAGTCCAATGTCAATCGCCTTAAATGATTATGAAGTCTGGAAGGAGTATACAACAATGCTAGCCCAAATTTAATTAACATGTCTTGATACACATACAACAGCAGCAGCAGCAACAAAAAGGTTCCTCTTTCATTTAACAATGCATCGGTATCCATAGCTCAGCCAAGTGCAAAATCTTTGGCTAGAGAGCTCTTGAGCCTCCGTATACCCTTCCCACAGCTAATGTCACACCAATAACAGCTGCTAATACTAAGCTAAAAAGAAATTAGACCTGCATGAAAGAGGGCAGTGAAGAGCATGTACCTGCTTTGACCATCGCAATCGCCACACCACAGTGGCACGAGGGAAAAAAGGCAAATGGTTGAACGAAAGCTGTCAAGAAGGCCTCAGAGTAGAATCCTCATCCATTGTCCAAACAAAACCAGGCATATCGAACCTCGGCCCTGCAACCGTTCTATAGATGTAAAGCTTCTCAACCGGGCAGCTTTCAGGCCTCTTATTCGGGTGGCCTCTCTCGTCCATGACTTCGACATTAAGCCTGGGCATCTTCTGACCAAGCAGCTTACATGCTCCGAAGCTCACTGAGCAAGAAGACATCCAAAGGGATCGCATTGTCTCCAGCTTTGCAGCATTGGCCAAAAGCGCCTTGTCACCAAACGGGCAGTCCCGGATCTCTAATTTTCTAAGACTGTCGCACCCCGATAGCACATGGTGCAGTGCCAAGTCACTGTCTCCAGCGAATGCCACAGAAAGCATCTCAAGCTTCTTCGCATAAGTCCCTATGTACTCAAACATGCGGTCAGTTAGAAGACCTGATAGAGAGAGACGCCGGAGATCTTTGCAGTGTTGGACAATGGCTCCAAAGCCTGTATCGAGTGGCTCAAGAGTTAAATAATCAGGACAATGTGGTTCAATGATACAAAGTCTGAATCGAGTCATGTTAGGACGGTTCCGAGCTATGGTAACTAGGGCCGCATTAGACATCTGGCGGCAGAAGTACAAAACTGACTGAAGCTTGGGGCAACCTTCAGACACTGACACAAGGCCCTGCTCCGTTAAAGATACATTTGGTTCACGGTTGAAGGGCTCAGAAGGAAACACCCTCAATTCCCGTAAATCTTTGCAAGACGCAGCCGGGCCTCCAAACCGCTGTCTTCAATATAATCAAGTACCTGAAATATCATATCAATTCGTTTATTCTGTGAACAAACATTTAATTCAGTACCAAAAGAAAATTAAAGAGGGGAAACAGTCTTATCCAAAATTCGAGAGACATGCCAAACAGTCCCATGAATTTTCAATTACAAATTAATTTATCAGCCATCTTTGATTAAAAAAAAAAGGTAAAAGATGATGAAGTAGGGAAGAATCATAGATGTCATCCCATAGAAATACTCGGGAAGCATTAATTACTTCATAAAAGCAAAATTCTTTCACTGAAAGTCGAAATTTAGACAAAACACTACCAATGCAAAGAAAATGTCTTCACAAGTATGCGTTAAACAATCATACCAATAAGCGCTGCAGACTGTGACATTGACTGATAAGTTTTGTAAGTTCAGAGCCTTGGATGGTGGCGTAGCTCAAGTTCAACGATGTAAGCCCTGGGCATAGGGGATATACAGCTGGAAGATATGCAGGTACTACATCCCAAAATCCAGACAGACTTCTCAGCTCTCGGCAGCCAGCTAGAGCGCCAACTAGATTCGAGAAATCATCTGACCTTAGTTCAGCAGAATAAACACCCGTGCCTAATTCAGCCAACTGCGGGGCCCGTCGAAGTAAATTGGCAAGGCGATCAAGGGGCACGGTGCGGTTGAGTCGCAGAGACCTCAGGTTGGGGCAGCGACCTACTAGGCGCTCCAAGGCAGAGAAGCTGACCTCGGAGCTTAAGCAGGAAATGTTGAGGGATACAAGTGATGTATATGAATCGGGGAAATGACTGAGCCAATGTCCACTCGTATCTTCCACTTCACTCTCCCGTAAGTCAAGCTCCCTCAAGTTCCTGCACATGCAATTAGTGCGTCAAACAACGGCGTTCGCAAGGATCTTTGCAAAACAAAAAGGCATAGCCTCGAGTTTTTGAAAATTGTGGTAAAATGTGGAGTTAGTGGGAAATTCGCTCTAAAGTGAAAACTAGATTGTCAACCAATTTTGTTGACAAAGTCGCAACTATAGTTGTTCAGGTAAACACAATTGGAAGCCTCTTTGAATAATCGGCGTCAGAAAAGGAGATTAAACAAATCGTCCGTCCATTTCACAGTTTGGAAATTTTTTTCCCCAGTACAGATGTAGAGCCAAGCATTCAAGAAGTAAAAGAATCTGAAAATGACAAAATCAAATAAATCCAAGATTCTTCTTAGTTATCACTATAAGGAGATTAAAAGGACTGACGCATGAACAAAGAAAAGTCATCTCTTTCCAACTCACTAATTCACAAGAAAATGTCCATGAGAAGAATCTATAAACCAAATAGCCCACGCTGTACAAGATGCAGCCACTTGATACAAAGCTGTAACATAAAAGCAGCAAGAGGAAAGAAAATGAAAGCAATGGTGGCTAGATTCTCCATGATATCATCCCCCATTAACATATGCCCTCCAGATCTAGGAGAAAAACAAAACGGGAAATAATCAATTTAACATATGGAATAGTAATTTTGGTCAATCCAGGGACCAAGAACGGACCAAAATTTCCGGAAAGTACAGACATTTAGCGTCGGCAAACAATAAACAGGTAGCCGAATGCAAATGGCGAACAGCGAAATGAGGAAAAAGAAATCATAGGAAGCGGGAATGCGAACAGAACAGAACATCCGATAGAAAGGGGGGAAAACAAATCCTTAAGCATCACCATTTACCCTCAAGACCCAGCAAAAGAAATCAAATTTGACGACAATCCCGACTGAACAACAAACAACACCCCCAAGAGTCAACAAGCATTTCAACTCGCTGACTGCACATCAAAGAACACAGAAGGAAAAGTCCCTGAAGACAAACTCGCGAATCGCATTTCTCGGAAAGATAAGAACTTTCACTTCGTTTAGGCATCTTGAAACACATATCGAGAAAAACTCTCGCAGTACACGGACCCCCATTCCCAGAAATCAAAACCCACGAACCCTAAACGAAACCCAGAAGAAAAGGAGACGAACCTGCAATTAGCGGCGACGGCGGCGAGCCCGTCGGTCGAGAACCCCTCGCAAGTGGACAAGACCAAGACCTTGAAGTTCTTGAACGACCTGGAGATAAGCTCCAAGCTCTCGTCGGTGACCACCATCCTCTTGAGCCGAATCTCCTCGAGCCAAGGGTAGGCGCGGGCCATGGCGGCGATCCAGGGGGAGACGTAGCCGCCCCAGCCCTCGGGGACGAGGTTGAAGTCGGCGAAGTGGGGCTTCCCCTTGAGTTCCACGGATCTCGCCTCCGGGAAGCGCCGCACGACCGCGGCGGGGGCGACGGCGTAGCAGTTGCCGACGAAGACGCGCCGCCGGCACCACCGCTCGATCTCGTACCACGACTTGCACACCAGGGAGACGGCATTGCGGTCCCTGTCGGAGCCGATGAAGGAGAACACGTGCTCCAGCACCTCCTCCGGGAACGAGTACGCCATGACACTCGTGAACGAGAGAGGTTGGACCTCACCTTCTTCTTGATTGGCTCGGAGAGAGAGAGAGAGAGAGAGAGAGAGAAGTGGTGCGTTCGATCTGGATGGGCAATATAGAGGAGGAGGAGCTCAGCGTGAACCTTTCTTGGCCCTTTTTGAGCTTTGCACAAAATGGCCAAAAAATTCGACCAAAAAAACCATGGAAAGAGGAAGTATGTAAGAGAATGTGAGCATGGTAGTAGTCTGCAAGAGAGAGAGAGAGAGAGAGAGAGAGAGAGGGAGGATAAGGAGCTTTTCCTTTGCTTTTTTTTTTTGGTAAGTTGTGTGTTTTTTTTTTTTTGAGCAGTATGGTTCATCCACTAACAAATTTTTTCACTAGGCCGGATAATCAATAGGGCATCCATTAGAAAGTTCGGAACACACAGATACAGTAATTTGATACTCGTATGCTAAAGCGTGGAAGACGAACACGCTTACCATCCGGGCGGTAATTTTGTTTCGTTCTTTTTGCGAGCGGTGATTTTGCTTACTTTTTGGAATGTGTCCGATGCGATTGTGTCGGCGGTGGAGGGTTCGAGAAGACGGCCCCGGGAGGGGAGAGAGAGCAATGCATGTCTCGGCGAAAATGCGGGGGAGAGAAAGAAAGGTGGCAATAACTTTTTTGTCTGTTTAGGAGTACCGAAGTTCTTAAATTTGACTTGAACGCGAAACGAAACGAAAGATTTCGTAAAATCCAACGTCACACAGGCTAGCCCGTTTCTAGAACAAGCAAGGTCTAGAAGAAAAAAAAAAGCGTAATCGCTTCGATTCCTGGCAATCGCTTTTAGAAATATTGCGTGCGCTCAAACCCGATTTGACTTGTGGGGGAGGAGAACTTCCTATCCGAGCTCAAATTAAACAATTCAATAATAATCAAGGATGGTCTTAGAAAAGGGTTAATACCACGAAAAACCCTAAACTGGTATACCTGTGATAATTTTACTTCGAACTATTTTTTTTACCATAAAAAATTTCAAACCGGTACACCTATGACAAATTTACCCCGAACTATTTTTTTAATCACCAAAAACCCCAAACTAGTACACTTGTGATAATTTTATCCCGAATTATTTTTTTTACCACCAAAAGCCCCCACACTGGTACACATGTAACAATTTTACCCCTAAACTAATTTTTTAACCACTAAAAACTCCAAACTGATACATTTATGACAAATTTACCCTCTGTTAGTGTCCGTTAAATTATATTAATATTACAAAAAATCACAAATTGATAAACTTATGACAAATAGAGGAGTAAAACCCAAAATCAATACACATGTCATTAAACTTAGCAATTTGATAGTAAAATTTAATAGAAACTAACGGAGGGTAAATTTATTACGAGTATACCAATTTTAGGTTTTTGGTGATTAAAAAATTAATTCGGGGGTAAAATTGTCATAAGTATACCAGTACGCGGTTTTTGATGGTCAAAGAAATAGTCGGGGGGTAAAATTATCATGGTATATCGATTTAGGGTTTTTATGGTCAAAAAAATAGTTTAGAGTAAATTTATTACAGGTATACCAGTTCGGGGTCTTTCGCGGTATTAACCCTTTAGAAAAAAAGAGTTTATTTCGTTTTTTGGAAAAACCTCCGCCGAGAAAGAAAGCGAAATATTTACTGATCTCTTTGACCCCGAGAAAAATCGATTTTTTTACCGCGCGAGAAAACGGGAGATATCGCGATACGGCGATTTAGCCGGAGCCGGGAGGGGGAAGGGGAGGGGCGATCGAGTGTAGCAATCTGCACCGTAGCGCAGGAATCTCATGATTGGGCGGGCGGGGCGCATCGCACGGCTGGATTCGAGTGGCGGTGGCGGTGGGGTGGTGGGGACCACGACGGCCAAATCGGACAGCGGGAGATTAAATGATTGCTTTCTCGATAATAATAACGGAAATCGTGGGAATGATCTGATGTGAAGGTTTTTAAGGGGAGGGGGGGGGGGCGGGGGGCTATCATGACATCATGACCGTCCAATCATGGGTCACTGATTTCGTATGGGGACGCTGCTCGCTGCTGACCCGTCCCCCCACCGCGTGCTGACTCCCCTGCAGTGTTTCCTCCGCATTTTCTCCTCGGGAAAATTTACGTAAATGGTTTCGGAATCCTTGGCATGACACGTAATTTGATCCCTCGATTTTTTAATTTATCGAATATGATTTTTAAATTTTAACTTGATATTTAATATGATCTCTAAACTTTTAATTTGGTCAATATAATCAATGAATTTTTTGTACACGTTCCGTATAATCATCGAACTTTATAAAAATATCCAATATAGTCCTCCCATTAATTCAAGTTCATGGACTATATTATATATTTTCATATAGTTCGGTGATCAAATTGAATATGTACCAAAAGTTCAGGAATTACATTGAACAAATTAAATATTCAAGGATCACATTGAACATTAAGGTAAAGTTCGAGGACTATATTGAACAAATTAAAAGTTTAGGGATCAAATTACACATCGAGGCAAAATTCATGAATTATTTGTGTCATGATCTTTAACCTTTACATAAATCCTACCATTTTGTCCTCGAAAATAAAAAAAAAAAAAAAAAACCTTTTTAAAGATCGTGACAGGAGAGATCAACGGCCATGATCCTTTTGGCGAATCTATCGCGCGCCTTAATAACATTTCTTGTGATATATGTAATGATATTTCGAAGCTCGGATATAATTTCTATTGGGAGTATTTCGCGAGTGTCTCGTGGACACCCTTCATGGGAAACTCCGTCCTCCTCGACGATGAAGATGACGACGTGTTAAATTATCGGATGAAATAATCGGGATTTGCTAATGATGAATAAATAGCAAAGGATGGTGTGACTCGGAGGAGTCCAAAAAACGAAGTTGGTCTGGCAGTGAAGTTGACCAATGTGCCAAAAAAGGTTAGAAACAAAAGCGTTCATGCTTCAAAAAATGGACTACAGGAGAGTAAAAAAATTTTAGAAATTTTTGGGGTAATATTACGAAGGGGGTGAAATGTTAAGGCTGAGAATCAAAAATCAATTTCTGGCCTTTATTTCTACTCCTGGACGAAATTCTGAGCAAAAAAATACATTCAATAATAGCACAAAATTTATGTTTTTGAAACAAAAATTTATTTAATAACGATATTAAATTTCTCTCTCTCGAGTTGGCCAGTGGTGGTTGATGGGCGGCCGGACGGTGAGGTGGTGGGCGGTGACAACGAATGGTGGGCGGCAGGGCTATTGGGGAGGTGACAATGACGTTAGAACGCCCAAAGGAAGGCGACTAGGCTGGAGGCGATCGGCGTTGGCGGCGGGAGGAGGCGGCGATTGCGGCGGCGGGAGGGGGGCAATGGCGGGGAGGAGGGCAAATGATAGCAGGAGACAATGATCGATGGATGATGGGCGGCAACCCACGGGGTGATGGTAGGAGACAAGCGGCAGTGAAGGAGGGAGGCCAACGGCCCGTGACGATTTAGAGATGGCAAACGGCAGGAGGTGCGCCAGTCAACAAGTGGGTGGCGACGGGCGGTGGGTGGACAACCAAATTTAAGAAGCGAGAGCGGCGATGAGAAGAATTTCTCATTTTTGTTCTATAAATAGGAAAATATAAAATTTTTACTTCTCATTTCTGTTCCAAATCTATTTCTGAAATTAAAATTTGTTCAGGAAATTAAAAAATTAAATTACGTTACCAGACGAATTTCTGTTCCAAACATGTTTCTGGAGCCAAAAAATAGAAACATAATAATTATAATTCGCAGCTTGAGGGCGCCTTGGTTAATGGTTTTTTTAAACTTTTGATTTTCGCAATTTCGAAAAAAAGAATAAATAAATGGGGCCAAATGATAAAACAAAATTAATTAGTTAAAAAGGTGCAGACGAGCGCACGTTGCATCTCAGTCAAGACCGTCAGATCACTGACTCCCTCCCCGCCTTCCCCTTTCGCAGCGTACGGACAAAGAGTGGGGATGGTTCGAAACGTAAATACTAGAAACCCCAAAAAAAAGAAATAAATAATAAAGATGGTTGATTGTTTCTTTTTTTTTTTTACTTTTCACACGGAGCCCCAAAAAAAAACAATTTGAGGGTCAGTCTCTCCCCGCGGCAGTGATAATTTTTCACCCTTGAAAAAAAAAATTTAAAACATTTAAAAAAAAAAAAAAGAGAGAGAGAGCGAGCTTGCGAAATACGGAAAAAGGTGATGTGGGGCCCCATCGTTACATCAGGTCCACGTACGTTGGCCAACACCGAAAATAATTGATTCTCCCCGGCGAGGAAATGACGGGACCACCCCTTATCCGCCGGTACAGTGGCGCCCTCGCTCCACATGCGCGAGGGGCAGTCTCGACCGTCCGGTGAAAAGGACACGGTATCATGGGCTGGCAGAGTCCTGGGCATGGATTCCATCGACCTGTCCTTTTTTGGGTCGAAAAGCTGGGGGGTTTTGAAGATCGGACGGCCCGCGCCCCGCGCCCCTAAAGGCGGCGATCTCCGCCGTCGGTTCGGTCCTCTCGGGGGCCCTTTGGCGTCCTTATCGATGGCACCCGTGGAGCTTGTCTCTACCCAAAAAAAAGAAAAGAAAAAAAAAAACTTTTCTTTCGGAGGAGAAAAAAAAAGACGATTATTATTTTTCTTCGGCACAATTCCAAAAAAAAAAAACAACAAATTTTACCTTGATAATTTTGACCCGAATTTTACGAATTTTCACTCGAATCCCAAATTTGATCCGAACAATACGGCAATTTCATATCACGAGAGCTAGATTTGGGACTCGAGTAGAAATTTACGCTTCCTATTGAAATAAAAAAAAAATCGGTCAAGAATTGTTACTCGAGGTAAAATTAGTGCCTTTTTCTTTTTGATGAGCCCATTTTTCTTTAGGAAATTGCGAAAGCTAATTTTCCATTTAAAGGAAATTTCGAGTTTCTGCTCGGAAATTAAGGTGTGAGCCGGTATGCGAGAGAAAAATACTATATTAACGGGGGGGATAAAATAATTCGCGGGCTGAGTTGTTTTGCACGTAAAGGGTGGGGGTTTGTCTATTTGGTAATCAACCTTAATTAATGCGGAATCAAGATATTAAAATAATCCCGTCGGCTGAGATTTGATTATTAATAAAGTGCCCCGCACGGTTCTCCGGGAATCTCTCTTTCCCCCCTCGGGTGGTATTGGCTTGGACTTTGCTGTTTATTTTGTTGCCACACCCCCTGCTAATTAAGCTCCGAAAAAATTAAAATTAAAAAAAAAAGAGAGAAGAAGATTATACGGTAAACAATTTCTCGGAGCCATAATGGGTTAATATCATGAAAAATCCCAAACCGATACGTCTGTGATAAATTTGCTCCGAACTAATTTTTTCAATCACAAAAAAATCCAAAATCTGATACATTTCTGATAAATTTACCCCCCGTTAAATTGGATAAATATTTCGAAAAAATCGCAAACCGCTACACCGCTGACAAATGAAGAGGCAAAGCGCCAAATCGGTACACCCGTCAACTATCACATGCCATCCAACTTATAAATTCGATGGTAAAATTTAACGAAAACTACCGGAGGGTCAAATTGTCACGGGTGTACCGGTTTCGAGATTTATAACAGTCAAAAAATTAGTTTAATTTGTTATGGGTATAATAATTTTTGGGCTTTTCGTGGTATCGACCCTTTAAAATAATGTTGATCGTATGCCCTCGCCTTGGTCAGATTAGAATTAGTTGATTAATGCTAATGATGCTTAGGTAGGGGATTAATTAATTTTAATTGTAATTTTAAATTAATGCGACTAATCCCTTGCACGTGGAGAGGCGGTATATTCAAAGACTAAGGGAGGGATCAGAAAAGCGTGCGGGGGGCATCACATGATAGCCATCTCCCATGTGGCATTTATGTTTGCTTAGGACTTAGGATGGTGGGAAACGTATGAGAATTTAATTGAATTCTTCGAGCTTAAATATCTTCTTGATCGATGGTGATTCGGTGTTATGAAGGGCCCGTTAGCGTGTGAAAGATCTCGCGAATTTTCCCCACCGTCGCTTTCGCGATATAGAGCGCCGAGTTAGGGATTGAATTTGGGTACAACGTTTGGTGATGGAACCGATTGATGGTTAGGATGCGAGTTGATGAAAAAGGAATACTTTTCAGCGGTGCCTCGTCTTGGACAGTGATGTCATATTTAGCGTGATCTCGATTTTGTCCGTTTTTGCTTCGATTGAGATCATGATTCTAATCAACGAAATCTTCCGGCAAAAAGCACTTAGTGAAATTTATGATTTTGCCATTAAAGAGGTGATCGATTCATTTGATCATGACATTGCTTTAAGGTACTGCGTGACCATTCGTGCAAATAGGATCGGCATCTTTTGCATCGTTCATTTATTGAACAGTGTTCGTGGGTCCATAACATGACTTTCAAGTTCTAATCCTTGCGAATGTGGTTTTAGATTCGATATGTCTAAGTCCATATCGAAACGAAGACGTACAGATGGCATGCATTTCGATTAGTTAACATCTAAAACTTAACACGAGCGTATTGCTCCATGAAATTTGGTAGTTTTCCAATCAATTCCGAGCATAAATAATACGTACACAGATCGCTATAAAAACGTTTATGAAGGAGGGGGTCATGAAGATCTCGTATCGTTTTTCACATCTCAATTTTCGTTTTGGCGTGAGTGCTCGATAACAATAGATGAGCACTGATCGCCGCACTACGGGCAACTAGGAACGGATCGATACAGGTCGAGAGCTTCCAATCAATTTGAAAGTCGCTTATGAACCATACCATTCCCATGATCCATCAAATCATAGACAACATCAGACTAATTTCGCCACATCATGGGCGGTGCGAGATTGATTTGCAGCCAGGCAATTTGGGCATGTCATCATTTGAAAAAAAACAAAAAAAAACAAAGAAAGAAGGAAAGAAGATAAAAAGGGCGTAAAAAGATAATTCGAGAGACCATTTTTATTTGACTCGGATCTCATTGGCTACACCGTGGGGCCGCCGGTCAAAAATGTAGGGCTACGATTCGTAGACGATCGCGCGGTGCATGTCTAAGACGCGATCCTGGACGTGGGATCTTCTTCTTTCGGTTTGTCTTTAAGGGTAAAAACGGGGGGTAAGGAATCCAAAAGATGGACGCTTTATTACTCGTCTCTACTTCGCCGCCCCTCATCAATCATTTCCATGGTCCGACCCTCGTGCGAACAGCGGACGGACGTTGGTGGACGAGCGCACGGGGCGGGCGGATGAGGGGCTCGACCGGCGCCGCCGTGAACCCCAGGAAGGAGATTTGGTGAATCTCGTGCGAAACCCGCTCGGTACCGAGACTGGGAGATCATGGGGTGAGTTCCGCTCGATGCACCGTTCTTTTAAAAAGTTTAGATGAGCCGAGTCGAATAATTCATCGTATATGAAGAGAAAAGGCTGCTGCTTTGGAGGGATTTAGCCTAAAAGTGTTGAAGACCGATTAAGAAAGAATTTTTGGGTATCTCATGGCACAGCTTTATCCGAATTGATCATTTCCGCTTGATTATAATCCCTTTCGGAAGGAAAAAAAAAAAGCAAAAAAGAAATTAAGACGGACAATACTTAGCATGTAAAGATGCACCTAAATAATTCTTCGATCTAGATGAATCCTCATATCTATTTGGGATTCTCTGGTCTAGTTCAACGATCAACGAGATAAAATGAATGGATCTGAAAAGAATCGGGGTTTCACACGACAATGTAAAAACTCAAGTGTACGATTTGTGTTAGAACTTTCTCGACGAATCAGATAGAAATTCAGAAAATCCCAAGAGAACGAACCCAGCAGAAATAAATCGAGTAATGTATTTTGTAAATGGTCGATGACCGGCATTTGTTAATCTATTGGCCTTATTACTAATCAGTGTTATCCAACGATTGATAGTTGATGGCACGAGGTACCGTATACATACCGTAGAATTGTCCGAAACCCGACGGGCACAAAAGGGCAAAAAGCACATCTGAAATTAGATACGTGATTAAAGAAAGACGAGACTGATTTTCCAAAGGGGACGAGAAACAGAGAAAAGTGAGACGTGGTCCCTTCGCATCTCCCGTGGCTTTTCCTTCCGAAATCGCGGTTTTTGTTCTCTTTCGGGTTCCCTCCAACGGTTTAGTCAAATCGCATGAACAGAACCAGGGGGGCTGGGCAATCCAACGAGCACGGGCACGCAATTCGATCAAGGACAGCCTTGAACAGTATTTTGCAGTTGCAAGAGGACGGAGCACGGTGGGGAGGATCGCTTGCAATTCAATAGATGGCCTTTTCGATTTCTCCGCGAAAGGCCCGCGTATTGTCTTTGTTACGAGAAAATGACATAAATGGCCTCTTAACTTTTTGTTCAACGCGCAAGCGATTCGTGAACTTTCAATTTGTTTCAATTTAGCCCCGAAGCTTTAATCAAATTCAGTAACGTGATTCTTCAACTTTTAATTTGCTCAACGTGGTTCAGGAACTTTTGGTATATGTTCAAACTAGTCCTTAGACTATATAATTATTGACTTAAGTTTCGAAATGAAAATGGGTCTAGCTATATATGTTAACAGTCTCAAATTTAACTCTCTCTCGAACAAATTAATGAAGGACGTGGTCGAGGAAGTCATCTCCAATCGGAGGCAAAACAAAACTGTAACTCTTCTGGATTCCCGACAAGCTTTTCGAGCATAGACACGGCATCGTGCCGGCTCCGCAAATCGAAATTCAGAATGAATTTATGGTCCGAGGCCCGCAAAACGGCCGGCAACAGCAATGGCGGGACAAGAGAGACGGACAAGTCACGACTTTGATTTGGAATTCAGTTCTTCTCTCGATAGTACCGTGATGAAATCACTCGACATCTGAGGTCTGACAATCGCTCTCGACTCCAGCTCTTCCCCCCCCCCCCATCAAAGCCACCTTCGATTTAATTGCAAATATTGACGTCACGGACAGCACTTTGCACCGCCATTAATGTGCCGTGCTGCGAATCTCCGCGGGTATTGCGCTGCCGTGCGACTTTCCCTCGCGCCGGTTTACGTAAGAATCTTGGTCATCCGATGCCGTTCTCGGTCGGATGTGGACGGAAGGGGGGAATTTATGGGAGGCTCGAGGTGTTTTCCCTTTCGTGGGTTCAGAAGAGAGGGAGAAGAAAGGAGGCGGCGGCGCGGGGCTGCGGAGACGGCCCGATGGCGGCGTATGGTCTGGTCTGCGTGTAGCTGCCAGCGCCGGCGGCTCAATGACGGCCGTTGGACCGACAGCGGGCGAAACCGCCCGCTGTTGGTTTCGCCTTTTGTCTTTGAACTTTTTCCAAAAGATTGGAGATCTTTCTGTGATGGATCGAGGTGGGAGGAGCCGTCGAAATAATGCACGATGATCTGCTTTTGGTTTGGTTCTTGGGACACGCCGTGTCACGGCGCTGTTATTGTCGTTTCGGGGGATTTTACATGACCACTTAATGCCCTTTGGCGTCTACAAACGGGAAGTGTGTTATGGACCTCTTTAACGTGTCTACTAGACCATATCATCAACGAGCAAAAAGTGTTGTCGAGTATCCGAGCTTTTTATCTACGGCGGCTACTTTGTCCATATCTACTGTTGAGATACGCGTGTAAGTTGTGTTTGAAAAGCCCCACGTCGGAAAATTAATGCGGGGTGGAGTAGTTCGATATATCCCGGACCATCGAGCTTGGGTTCCCTTTCGACAATTTCTCGAGGTGAATGTATTGAGATTCTGTCACGAGCTCGCAACAAATAATATTGAAATCGATAGTTGATTGGTAGGTAAACACCTCGAGGAAAAAAAATCTCGCGAGCAGCGCAGTTCTCGCGACGAACTCGGACTTGAGCACCCTCTCGATGATCTCCCAAAGTGAAGGTATCGGATTTCTCCCGACGAGCTCAAATTTTGGCTCGCTCTTGGCGATCCCCCAGAGCGAAGGTATCGGATTTTCTGCTATTGCGTGCTCGCGACACCTGCCGAATGAATTAGGCAAACCGATTTGCAAATTTCAAACATTGGCGTGCTCAAATGATTCGAGCGCTCTTTTTGGCTTCTCTTGAGGTGCCAACGGCTACGTCCTAATCACGTTGAATGTTTACTTCCGAAACACTGATTAGTGATTCAAGCGTGCTCGACAAACCCACGCTAATTTTTACCTAATTTCTCCACTCTTATCAAATCTTTGACAATATCATGCGTAGGAGCTGGCAAGGTGGCTATACCCTAGTGGCCTTTTCCTGGCGGAAAGAGAGGATTCAATAGGTATCCAAAGATTTGGGTGGACACCCTACATAAGCAAAACGTGGTTTTTCGCGAAGAGATGTTGGTACGCGAATTCCCGATTTTAGCCCGCGAGATATCATCGCTCCGAAATACCATGCTTTTCATCAATACCCCCGAACTTGTACCGGCAATCCGAAATACCTTTCGCTAGACTTCCCACCGTAATCATCGTTACAAATTTAATGCCTTGACAAATGAATCTGATGTGGCAATAGACACGTACTGCCGTGTCGATCAAGAGCATTGCCACGTCGCTTTTTTAACGGCCAAGCACATCACCATGCCGGACTATCGACCGTATGAAGGGAAGGTAATTTTTAATTATCGGTACAAATTTGGGGTATCCATGCGACTAAAAAGGTTCGTCGAATCACCTGTTTACGGCGCGTGAGCCCTGGACAATTTCTGCAAAATTTAATGATGTCGTTGTACACTTTGCATATCCATCCCAACCAAACTAGAACTACATGAAATTAATGCGGTCTTTTTCTTGTCTCTGTGACTTGTATGAAGTATAAATGTGTCTTTCAGCTGCCAAAAAGGGGGGGAAAACACCAGAAATTAAAACTCAGAGGACGTACCCTGCCATATAACTTTCATTTTATTTATCTGTTATATTTTAATTTGAATGAGCTAATAATAGTACGAAATTAAATGTGTCTCTATTAGCTCCTTATAAATGTGTGATGCGCTATGACCCGATATTTCACATCAATCGCATAGGCTCTAGGCTTTGTCTTATCTCCTCTGTCACGACACATTCAATTTCCACACACCATAATGACAAGTGGAGGCAAAAGTTCTTTTTTTTTTTTTGAGACGACGTATGATTCTGCCACTAAAAATTTCAAATTTCGAGACGAAAATTATGTTTTGCTTTTGTAGATTACAACGCCCGCTTCTAATTGCCAAGATAAAATATTAGAAAATCACACGGCTCGCATAACAATTTTGAGACTCTATTTGCTTGAAAGACAATGATTGGGATTTGAAAAAAATATTTTTTAATAATAATTGATTGCATCGTTCGAAATAATTAGTCAACGAAAAAAAATTTTCAATTTCAAATTAGGGATGGAGATTAGCTTTATATTTTCTCCATTTAACTAAAGAAATATAAATTTTCCTAAGATTTTTCTTTACAACATTCTGCATATTCATAGTAAGCATTTAAAAAAGAATCTAAAAAAAAGTATGGTCTCATGCACATGCACCTATACATATAGTTAACATGTAAACATCACACATCCTATTCCAAATGGGGACCATCACCATCAGTTGGTGTGCCCTTTCACCAAAATGCTTTTGCACGGCTTTGAACCATCAATTTCCCCATATGTTGCATTATAAATTTTTTTATAATTAGAAAATAAAAAAACACATGATGGTGGCCTTTGAATCGAAATTTTTCTATATATATATATATATATTTTTTTATTATTTCTGAAAATTTTCGATTTCGCCAATGATCGGTGTGGTCCTCGCCGCGGTTGGACCACCCGTTGAACCGGTCCGCTTGTGGCTGCAATCCATTTGACATATTATTTATCCACTTTTTGCACATTATCTTTTTGGACCACTCACCTTATGATTTTATGTTGTCCCTATCATGTCTTCTTCTTTTTTTTTTTTTCCGATTGGGCAAAAAATAAAAAGATAAAGAATGCTCGAGATGCTGACATTAATGTCTCAAGGTTTCCATTGAAACCCTCGTGCGGGAACCTGGTGTTAATATTTAAGGCTAGTACCATGCACGAAAAACCTTCGAACCGATAAATTTGTGATAAATTTACTTCAAACTCATTTTTTGACCACCAAAAGATTCAAACCGATACACGTGTGACAATTTTACCATTCGTTAATTTTTGTTAAATTTCACTATCAAATTTATAAGTTGGATAACACGTGACAGTTGACTCGTGTACCGGTTTGAGCTTTAACAAGTACATCAATTTGTGATTTTTCGTGGTATTAATCCAATTTAATGAAGGTAAATTTATCACAAATGTATCGATTTGGGATTTTTAGTAGTTAAAAATTAGTTTGAAGTAAATTTGTTATGGATATACCAGTTTGGGATTTTTCGTAGATAAAAAGTTAGTTTGAGATAAATTTATCACGGGTATATTAATTTGAGATTTTTCAAGTATTAATCCTAATATTTACAGGGACTGCAACTCTCTTTTTTTTTTTTTTCATTTCAAGCCCATTTTTTCTTATTTCAAATTGAGCAAGTTTATATGGAAAAAGTTACCATAATTCTATTCCAATTTTGAGAAAAAAGTAATGATTAAGGTGATGGGATACTACAACCGTTTTTTCAACTCCTTGGAATGATTGAGGACGTCCCTTCATTGGCCAAAACTTAAGTGGAGATCTCCATCATTCGCTAAAATAAACTCAAAACGAGAAATTCGACACGGCCTTGTTTCACTAGATAAAAAGCCACGTAACTACGGTTCGATTATGAATATTTCGATAGAAATAGAACGATAAAACGATATATTCTAGAATACGCTTTTGAACTCTTCATTCCAATTAAAGAATAAATCGTTTTAAATTTCGAAACAAATTTCAACAGCTCCGCTTCGCGACGTTTGGCCTTTGAAATAATTTGACGCCCCTTCATTCGAACGAAACAAAAACTTTCAATCGCATTAATTGCTTCGAAAACCTCGATGGATAATATACAATAAGGCACCTCCTCCCACTCCTCACGAACTGTTCAAAATTTATTTTAAAAAAAAAATCACCCGTAAATCCGTGAATTACGAGCTAAAATTAGCTGTCAAACTCTTTTAATTAACCCTTTAATTAAGTATATGACGAGGCAATATTAATTAAGGTTTTAAAGGATGGATTTCATTGAGAAGAGAAGCGAACGCCCCTTGGGAAGCACGAAACACGGTGCGAACGGAAGTTCGGTGGTCCCGAAAGCACGTGCAGGGGGGACCGAAGCACCGAGGCCCCTCCTGTTTTCCGGTCAACCATCATTGTCGCCAGATTCGCCGCCGTTGCTCCGGCGACCGTACGGACGCATTATACTAATCGCCGGACGGTTCATGTTTCCGAGGTTTCATAAGGCCTCGCTAATCGTGATTTAAGAAAGGCCCGGATACCCCGGAGGGATTCATCGGAATGCTTGGATACCCCGTATGCAGCAACCTTAATCAATAGGCCGAGGAAACTCGATCACCGACGACGAATTCATGAATTTTATTATGATCGCGCGTACAAGATCCCTCGCGCGATCGTTCGGTTTTTTTTTTTTTCGTATGCGCGCGCGCGCGCACGCTCGAAAACGAATACGGGTTTAAAAAAAAAAAAAAAAAGAGGAAGCGTGAGGAAGCACGGGCATATTAAATGGGAGCTTGACCTAATGCTAATCAATGTCGAGACCTCCATGCATGTAGGCATAACTTGCGGGTTAATTCACGGCGGAGGCGCTTTAATGTTGCGAGAGTTTAGTAAACGAGACATTGCACGGGTACGAACCTGCCTGAATTAAATCATTAAATGGCCAATGCATTAAGATTCAGAGGACGAGCCGCAACCGCCCAACCAATAGGGCACATTCTCCCTTTTTTTAAGCTTACTGGCCATTTGGACCGGAACGATAGGAGGAATGACCCCGAAAGGTATACAGTCGTGGCGCCGAGCAGATGGGTTCCCATGGCATGCGGTCCGACGGCGATTAACCGGTAACGTCGCGCCGTCGCCCGTCACGTGGTGTCTCCGCCGCATGATGTACGCTCTCCCCTAAAAGACCCAACATGTGAATACATGGGTGGAAGTTAGGATTTTTTTTTTTTTTTTTTTGGTGTGTCTTTGAAAGAAGAAAGGGTCGGTCAAAACAATCATGAGCAATGAGGGGAACAAAGAAAAGACGGGGCAACTTTTTCACTAACTCCACTGGGTCGTCGACGGGGATATAAACCGAGGCCCAACACGACATCGAGTAAATATCTTGTAATATCTCATCCCATTTTTGGCCAAACCTTCATGGGCCCAGGCGGCAATCATGGATTGGTCCATCGCCACGAATGTTGTTGACCCAAAGTCCTTCAATTAGTGGTGGCACCTGATGATCCGGACCCGCTCCAAATCCAAGGGCTCTGCAAAAATTCATACAATCACCGCCGCTCTCATCGCGTCCGTCAAACCAATCATCTCCCCCACTTTTCCATCGTTCTCGTGCTCGCTACCGTTTTCTCCGCCCCGCTGACAATGACGGCAATGGCTGCTCAAAGCTGTTTTGCCAAAATCAATGCTGTTTTTGGCCCATCGTCCTCGAGCATTGGAGGGGAGGAGTCGAGAACTATCGTAATCGTGGTAATGGTTCATACATGCTTTCGTGGAGGGTGTGTGGCGGTGGGAAATGGGATCCATGCTTAGTTACTTTAAATGAGGGGTCTCCGAATCTTCGTCTCGAGTAATCCCCTCGGATGTAAGCAGATTGTCCATCCTCTGCGTCTACTAGGTAGTGCTCTACTTACAGCATTGCGGGTTCTGGCCTTAAGGTTACTCTGAGCAGGAGATGCTTTGATTCGAATGTGAGATGAGTATAAATCAAGAGCGTGAACACTCGGCCGATTCTTGTAAATGAATCCGAAGAGTCAATGACGTTTCTTTGAATAGAGAAGTGTTGGAGGTGTAAATGAGCTCTCATTAATTTTGATTTTATTCCTTTGCTACCACACCTTTAACCCGCATAAACTTTCACGTGCAAATAAGCAAGTTAGGTCCAAAGTCATGGAAATAGCAAAAGGCACGTGTTTCTCTCATCTACATTTCCCTCTTCACATTAGCTTAGGATAACATCATGGAATTCGGTATTATTGTGTTGGCTTTTGGGATTGGAGTAATGATTGTTAGGGGCGTTCGTATTTCACAGTCAAATGTGAAATTCTTTTTTTTTTTTTTGGTAAGGTAAGTAGTATAACTTTTCAAATGAATAATTACAAAAGAATTTGAACACAAAAACCTCGTACCCGAGGAGACACAAAATGTCGGCAGGTGCAAAGGTGTTACAGCTAAAACAGGCGAACGTACGCTAACAGGCTAAGAAAAGAACACTAGCCAATACATGAAGAACTTGATAAGCAAAGCTAGAAAAGCTCAAAGGAAGATGTGAGATACCCCAATTGGCTTGAAGTCTTTGGGGGATATCAATCACCTTCTTTAGAGACAACCCTTTGTCTCTAACAGCCTTGCAAAGGTGAGAGTGCAATGCAGGCAAATAAAGAGAACGATTCCTGAAAAGGATGTTGTTGCGTTCAGTCCAAATGAGATTGCAAAGTGCAGCAAATGAAAACCAAACTAATCGACAATGGAAGGATTGCCCCATAGATGTCCGAGCTACCCAGCGAAATATTGCATGACAAGAGTCATTGTGCCAAGTGAGATTGCAATTCGTAGCCCAAAAAAGAGCAAGGAGAAGTAGCACAGTAAAAAAAATGATCAATAGAATCAAAGGGTGATATAGCAAAAAGACTTGGGTTGGAAGCCTATTGAGCATAATGATCCAAAGCAAGAAGGCGTGTCTTGGCGCTATCGAGCGATCCCAAATGAAGGAGTGCCAATTGAACTGAATAATGTCCCAGGCTGATGAAGAAGAGAACAACCCAGATTGTGTCTCTAGCCACATAAACTAGTCATTTTGGTCAGGCGACAAGGATATAGAGGTCGGCCAGGAACTGAATATCTCCAATATATCATATTGTGAAAATTCTTGTGCTCCTTTCTCTAAATAATTAGGTTCAGTTGACTTCTCGCAATTTCATTTGTGGCGAACCGCTCACGCTCCCGTGATCTAAAACACTTCATCAATTGGTAAAAGAGACGGGCGATATATACAAAGGGTAGGAACTTTTAAAGCTATTTGCGAATCTCAAGTCACTTGTGCTCTTCCTAACAAGTCTGGCATCTCGAGCCAATTGTGCTCCCTCGGCAGCGCTTTCTTTAGCCTACTAGGCTTCTTCCGATCTCGGCATACCAATGAAGGTTCCTCTCCTTGTTGGAAAAGCGTCATTCAAGTGCAGAGATAAAGGAAAATGATTTGGGAATATGGGCCAATGACCCTATACCCATGAAGAAAGTTCCCCATCCAATAGAACAAATAGGCACTCGTGGTTCGTTCGAGCAATCAAATGAAAAATGTTCACCGATTTGGTCCATACCTACACATACATGGGTTTATCCTGCCCCAAACCTCATTTGAGTAGTAGGTCATAATATCGTATTCAAGAAAAAGGGGAAACTCGAACCTACTCGATTTCCAAATCTCGGTAGATATCTCAAAATCAATCTGAACCCTACGCGAATACCGAAACATGGAATCTAATTTGTTCTAATTAGGGCTTGGCTGACCTCCCAAAAAAAAAAAATCAAGCTGCGTTTGGTTGTCCAGAATTCTAAACAGGATAGGACTTGGATAGGATAGGATAGGATAAGAAATCCCGAGATTTTCTTCATATCTTATCCACTGTTTGGTGGACTACGGATTTAAAGTCAGATGATAATTTTATTTTTTTTTGCTATTCAAGGGGTCTGGAGGAGTCGATGAAGGAAAAAAAGCCGAGAAATTTTTTTGGTGAAAGCGCACAAGGTGTGGGGATGAAGATGACAACGAGTGGAGTGTAAGGTTTTTGGAAAAATAGGCATTAGAAATCCTATCCGGTCCATCACCCCCCTCATTTTTTTTTATCCGAGCTATATCCGGTCTATATCCGACCTTATCCTATCCTGGACCACCACCAAACACAGGATATGATAAAAACATATCCTATCCTAATTTTTATCCGGTCGACCAAATGCAACCTCAGGATTTGGTCGGGTCGAGAATCGGAATGAAGACCGATGTTTTGCTTGGAGCTCCAACGGACAAGGATACCTCCTCTGGGCTATGCCGAAATTGGGCCTTGATTCATCGCAAGATTCGGCCTCGGCCCCAGATCGTTGAGCTAAGCCCTGGCCCTTCAGGGGGTGATATTGTGGGCTTCGTCACGGCAGTCAGCATCTATATAAATCGAGAACCCTAACTTCACTCTCTCCAGCGCCGGCCGTCGAGGCAAAAGCTTCGTCATCTGATCTGCGTGCGTTTCTCGTTCATTCTCGTCATTTACTCCTTTTTCGTCCCCAAAATTAACTGGAGGCTCCGTGAATCTTTCTCTCCCTTTTCTTTTGCGATTTTCGCTTTGGGTGGTTCCGGACTCGATGACGATAGAGATTTCGGCATGAGCGATCCGCAACTAATATTGCGCACCGTGTCGAATCCCGACATGGGTTGTGGGTCGCCATGAGGAATGTGCCAAAATGCTAATCTGAGAGTTCCTGCTCCTTGTTCTTCTTCTTCTTCTTCTTCTCCGTTCTCTTTTGTGTTTCGTTGTTTGTCGCTGTAATTGGAATGTCTGCGATTCGATAGCTCTCGTCTCGCAGACGATGCTTCCATTCAAACTTCGAACGCTTGGCTCGGTTCTGTAGACTTTTGGTGACATCGGATCCCGACGCCGGCACCGACTTGTAATCGGGTCTTGAGATGTTTGACGAATTATCAGTAACTCCAAGAGAAATGAATTGATTCGATTACTTAGGTATTCAAAAGAGTCCGAGGCGCATCGAGGGTCTTGGTCCTTAGATGTGGAGGCGGAGGTGCCGTTGTTGCTCTTCGTGGGCCAGACCCGCGGGCCTCGCCGGCGAATAGCGAAATCTCCGCCCGAGATTACGACGGTCGATCGTTCGGCTTTAGATTTCCGACGTAATTATTGAGTGAGTTGTATGTGGGTTGAACTTATCTGGTAGCATCCGACATGACATGAGCACGATCGGTGAACATAAACGTGACGCTCTTACAGGAGATGCGTTAGTAGCTTCGCCACTAGCATGTTGTCGGACCCGGGTTATTTCGGGACCAAGAGCCCGATTACAAGATAAGATACCAAGATGGCGTTTCAAAGAGAGATCTGAGGGAAGATGGTTGCGGACATTTGTGTGAGAATAGAGGATGAAAGGGAGTGGTAGTTTTAACTGTTGTATGCCTTTGATGCAAGGGAAATATCTGCTTTTTTTTTTTTTTTTTTCACGTGCTAGATTAAACTTTCCATTTCAGACAAAACTTTACGAACAGTATCTACATTGGTACCATAAATTAAAGAAGACCATTGAAATGATATTTTTAAATGACGAGTGCAGTGAAAATCCTAAAACTTATTAGATCGTGAAAGTGAAAGCCCAATTTGCAAACGCCGAGCTGCTCTGTTAGGGGGCCTCGGGTCCAAGCCAAACTCCAGGATGCTGAGTACTCTAAAGGCAAAGAGTCTTTTGATGGATGGTATCAATTAAGACTTTGCAGTCGGTTTAAACCATTATTCCGATGACAAGGGATTGAGCATAATTAGAGGAAAGAAGAGCTGCAGCTTCGACTTCCACTCTCGAGTTCCATCTTTCTCTTCTTGTCCAAGTTTGGAACAATGAGCCGCTAGCTGATCATACAATAATACATATGGCTCTTTTATGATCTATCCACGCACCGTCTACATTAAACTTCAACCCTTCATCTAATGGTGGAGCCAAGATTCTATCCTTTCCTCTAGAGAATCGGATTTTGAACCGATCTTAACTATGATTTCTTTCCTAGACTTGTTTGAAAATTCCATAAACTCTCGTAAGCGTGGCTTGACCGTCTGGAAAGTATTTGGAGCTGCTTGAGCATGTAACGTGGCATTTCTTTAACACCACATTCTAGTACAGAAAATTGCTGCATAAAGGGTGAAGAGTCTGTGACTCAAGCCCGTTCGCCATGCAATCTGCATTGGGTCGAAGGAAGCGGTTTGCCATCTCCTCCGGAGAAAGCAAACGAGTTGATATCCATGGGCTCTAACTCCACAAAACCTGGCCAAGGAGCAAGATGTGAATAGGTGGATTGAGTTTTCCTCTAAATTTCCACACGATGAGCAGGAATGGTTCGAGATGTGAAGTGATCTACCCAGATTAGCTCTACAAGGCAGGACATTAGCCGCTATCCTCCATAATATCATCCCGCCCTCTCGCAAACTTTTAGGGTGCGTATGGTAACGTTTCTATTTCTGGGAACAATTTCTTTTCAGAAATAGTTTTTTCTATTTCTATTTCTTGGAAAAGTTTCTTAGCAAAATAATGCGTTTGGTAAGCGCACAAAATTTCTATTTCTAGAAGAACAATCGTTTGGTAAGCATAAAATTTCTATTCCCAATTTTTTGCATTCAAATATATATATTTTATTTAATTATAAGTGCAAGTTATAAAAAAAAAAAAAAAAACCAATAAGCATGATTTATTGGTTTGTCTAATCCTTTTAGAGGTTTAAAACCCTTTAAATCCCTAAACTAAGGAATCTTCAAAAATACTACTTGGGCACCTCAAAAATTTAAATTTCATTCAAAGTAGGTGGCCATGTATTTTAAGCCATTATGTGAATTTTTTGTTATATTTTTTGTGGTAAAATTTATTAAAATTTTTTACTTTCCCTAAATCTGTTTCTTTTTATTTTTCCGAAAATTTTTATGAAATTTTTTTAATTTTTTCAATTTCGGAATTTTACAAATTTTATGGGTTTTCCGAGTTTTTCTGATTTTTATGGATTTTCCGAGAATTTTTCCGATTTTTATGAATTTTTGGAATTTTTTAATTTTTATTATTTAAACGAGAATGGATCCGACCGGTGCTTTGAGACAGGACGGAGGATGGAGGAGGAGGCGAGGTTGCGGCTTGAGGACCGGACCTTTCTATTTCTATTTCTATTTCTAGGAACAAAGAAGTAGATTTTTAACTTTATTTCCTCCAAATCTATTTCTTGGCCACTTTTCTATTCCGGAAATAAAAAAATAAAATCGTTCTAAACGGATTTTTTTATTTTTTGTTTGAGAGAAAAGTAAAAAATAAAAAATAGAAAAAGTAAGCGTTACCAAACGCGCCCTTAACTTTCCAAATTTTGTTCCAAATCCAGAGCGGTAGCCATTCTCTGTTACTATCATTAAGGGAGAGATCTTTCCTTGATGTCGCCCACTGTCTTTTAATCTATTTTTGTAATATTTGATTGGATAAAAGTCAAAACAAAAGTCGCTATTCACTACCCTATCATGTAAGAATATCCTTTTTACGGACGCCCTTTTACAGTTTCATCTGTGTTGAAGTTATCTTTCCTAAATTTATGCTTTTTTTTTTTTAACTTCAAACCTAGACATAGGGGATCAGGGTATGCCATGCCACGAAGCAGCGTGCGCATGGCACAAAGGATTTTTCATTTTTCGGTCTATATATTGTCTCGAAGGATTGCCCGTCGTGTTTTCTACGCAAGATACTAGAGTGGGTCTAGAGACACATGTCGTCCGCCGACTCGTTAGTTTACAGCTTGTCTGTACAATATAAAATATTAAACCAGAAGATTCAATAGGTCTTTGACTCTTTCAAAAATTTTAAATTTTAAATCTTTGTCATGTTCAAAAAATCGAACCTTCAGTATTTCATAGAGGTGAGCATCGGTCCAGGGTCGTGGACCGCCCAACCCCTACCGGGGTCTGGTCCGGGTCCTGGGAGGGGCCCGGGTCGGTCCTTGGTCGATATTTAGACAAGATCTTGTGCGGGTTGGTCCTCGGTCTCGGTCCAACCGGGACTATATATATTATATATAATATATATTTAATATATTAGTTATAATTTTTTTGGTTGATTGGACTCTCCTTGATCGAATGTAGGAAAACGTTTTTGTGTATGGCGTTACTAGTATTATTTACAAATGATTACAAGAACTTCCCATCTTGTTCTATATCTCTATGAGTGGTCTTAATCATTTTTATGGTTTTTTACTTTTAGTAGGTGTGAAATTTCTATTGTTGCCTTATCTTAAATTTGTTAAATATGTAATGGTATTTATAGTTTGGTTGCACATCGCCGCATTGTCGATGATATGTAGTTTGAAATAGTAGGTTTTCCTTTTCAAGGAGTACAAAAAATAAAACAAAAAAATTCTTTGGTTGGTCCCGGGTTTCAGTATTCGGTCCACAAAGAAGCTCAAAGGGTCGGTCCTGTCCCTATTGAGGGCCAACCAGTCCAAGGGTTTGGAAAAACTCGCCCCTAGTATTTTCAAAGAATTCAAATTTTTGTCCCTAACCAGTCCAAATGTTTAAAAACTTATTTTCTCAATTTTTTTGCACGCAAAACATGCACTCTTCTGCTAGCTCATGAGAACATGGATCTATAAATTGGAAAAAAAGAATCACACTTGTACATTCTCTTGCGTCCGCCCTGGGAGTAAAGGTTTTTGTTATCTCCCATAATTGCTTGGTGTGCAAAATAGGATAAGTGCCACACCAAATTGGGGTTAACCGAATACTCAAAAAGTACTGAACACCCATAGCAAAAAATAACAAAAGAAAAACAACGAAAAAACACTTTGATGCAGTCGGCTGGAGTTTGGCCAATTGTCTATCGAAATATTGACACGACAAATACGTGGCGGCTAATCCTTTAACCGCCACGTCATGTGAGCATCTTGCTGCAAAGTTAATCGGATTTCGGTCAAATAACAACAAAAGAAGAAGAAAATAGTGCTTTAGAAGTACTACTGTCTCTCAAAATTCCGAAACATTGCGCAATTGGCCCAGTTAATAAGTTTAATTGATACTGCCTATCATCGACAAAAGAGTATGGAGGGGTAAAAGAATTATAGGAATCCTTATTTGCTACCATAGTAATACACATACCGTATGTCCCGAATTGACCCATGGTTATTATCCATTAACCTTCGACTTTAAAGGTCCCCAAAGTAGGGATTTCGAGAGTGGGCATTTTTCTCAATTGGTTAACCAAATTAAATTCACTAGTTTTTACAATCGCTAGGAATTACTTTTCTCTAGGTGCATAACAACAATCTGATTGAGAGGCGTCATCAATTTAATTCGTCCCATAATTCCAAGGAATGGCATTTTGATCAAACTCGGGACTGACTTCAACAATCATCTTCTCACTCTCTTCCAATGGCGGCAATTCGATTACCATAGCTCAAACTCGCTAAGGGCGTGCAATTGCTGCAGCCCCGTTGTTATCACGGTGCCAACGTCCCTTTTTTGCAAGAGGGTCGTCGGCACATGAGCTTCCTATTGTTTTGAACTCGTAGGCGAGGCTAATCACATTGATCTACCGCATTCGGCGGTATTGTCTAATTCATCCTGCCTGCATCACTGTAGAGGCCACGATCTTTCTTTTTGCCCTTTTTAAAATGAAGGAGAGAATAAGAAAGTTAAAAGGGAGATGGAGAGAGAGACAAAAACACGGTCGCAAACTTCGAGGAACTCAAATTTAGCCCGTAGGTCCAAAGTCACATCACATATGTAGGAGTGAGGCTGAGCTTCGTGTCAACGGACGAGCCAACACCGAACCAGACAGACGCTCCCACCGTCCGTCTGCGCGTTTCGCGTCGGAGAAACCGAAGGCAGCTCCATACCCGAAGGTACCCTCTCTCCCTCTCTCCACCTTCTTCGACTTCTCTTCACTCTCATCCTGTACCCAACTCAGAAATCAGTCAAGTAAAGCAAGAACTCGCGAGTGGATGTGTTTTGGGGCTAGTTAATGGGTTCTTTCTTTTGAATTTGGAAGGGACTTGAAGCCCAGATCGCTCTGCTCTCTTGTCCGTGGATTCGGTGCTTAAAGTTCTTGCCTTTCTTTTTTATCTGCTTCCCAGTTTTTTTCCATTTTGTTGGGTGGTCATAATCAACAAACCCCTGTCAGACCAAATTTTGAGATTTCGTAGATTCAGTTTCCATACTGGGCTTTGATTCTTTCCCTCTTAACCACGTCCCATTCAGTTTTCAAGCCCCGACTGCTTTGATGGTTCAATGCAATCTAAGCTCTCGTCTCGTACGCGGAGATCTAGTGCATTTCTCGATTCATCTGCCTCGCCTAGCCTCGCCTTTTCTTTTTTAACCCTTTTCTTTTTTGATCTGTTTCGCTGACACGTGAAGGTAAGGTTCCGAAAAGGGAGAGAAAATGGTGGGGATGGTGATGACGATGAAGAAAGTTCTTGCCTTTCTTTTTTATCTGCTTCCCAGTTTTTTCCATTTTGTTGGGTGGTCATAATCAACAAACCCCTGTCAGACCAAATTTTGAGATTTCGTAGATTCAGTTTCCATACTGGGCTTTGATTCTTTCCCTCTTAACCACGTCCCATTCAGTTTTCAAGCCCCGACTGCTTTGATGGTTCAATGCAATCTAAGCTCTCGTCTCGTACGCGGAGATCTAGTGCATTTCTCGATTCATCTGCCTCGCCTCGCCTCGCCTTTTCTTTTTTAACCCTTTTCTTTTTTGATCTGTTTCGCTGACACGTGAAGGTAAGGTTCCGAAAAGGGAGAGAAAATGGTGGGGATGGTGATGACGATGAAGAAGCAACCCTCACATTCGCAGTGGTGGTGGCTGGACGGCCACCACAACACCACCAAGCGTTCACCGTGGCTTCAGTCCACGCTATCAGGTACGAAACAGGGAAAATAAGATTCTCGCACACTGGTTACTTATTTCTTGTTCTATAATCTCTCCACGAGAATTTAAAATTGCCATAAAAAACAGAGGAGGAAAATAAGATATGGCTAACATCTTGCTGTTCTTGACCGTTGGGGAGCGTGTCCCCTTTAGTTTCGTATTTGAAAATTTGAATTCTTTTTGTTTCTTTCAGTGCCTACCTTTTCTGGTGGGGTATATTGACTGGTAAGTGAAAGATCACAAGCAATGATGGTTAACTTGATGCTGAATAAGTTTTGTTGGTAGATTCATTCGCATCTAGCGCTCAAAAGGTCCATCCATGATCTGTGAAGGGAAGAACTTGGTAGTGGGACCACTCTGACTTTCTATGAAATTAATTAGATAAACAAGTGACAGAAGTGCCGGAGCCATGTGAGAGTCGCAGAGCCTTCCGCTTCCACTGGTTGATCTCCATCTATCATGTGATATTTTCAGTCGAGACATATCAATCTCCACAGCACGTGCCCTTTCGTGTTTGTGGGTGTGTGTGTGTGTGTGAGAGAGAGAGAGAGAGAGAGAGAGAGAGAGATCACAGTGATGGAGGGTGGTCCTCACCACAAAAAACTAATGATGGCTACAACTTTGTTGCTCCATGGGCTTCAAAGAAAGGGAGATTTTCCGAATCTAGGCCTCGGATTCATACTCTTGTCTTGTGACTCTCATTTTCTTTCTTGTGACTCTCATTTTCTTTCTGTTGATTTATGGCGACTCATTTTCGTGGAAACTTCTTGTGGCTGTTGATGTCGTGATTGTATGGAACAGGGCCGTTGCCATTGTTCCTTTTTACGTCATTCCGCTTGATATTGCCAAAGCTTGTGGATGATGCTAGTTTTGGACCCATTGAGTCTAGGCAAAAGTAAAAGTAACTATGATACTGCATAGTTTGATTTATAACGGCGGTTCTTTACTTTTTAGTGATGGATTTAATTTAATTTAAATTCTGGACACTGAGCATATCTCATATAGAAGTTCGATTTGTTTCTTTGGACGTTCTGTTCTGTTCTGTTACCTGAGGCCCACAAGGCACTCTTAAAATTTGTTCCTCCTTTTTAGCGGTGGTCTCTAAAATTTCTCATCAATTAGTTGTCACTGAGATCACTCTTTATGGTCTAATGATATCTAGTTAAAGACAAGCTTTCCTAAATAGGATGATGATACTGTTAATGGAAAGCTTCGAGGTGAATTACATTGTTCATCTGCTATTTCCATTGCTTTTTGGGGCCTACGTGTTTTTCCATTGCTATAATCTCAAAGAGACTGGCTTTTTGTTGGTGAGAGCTGATGGGTCTGTTTTTGTTGCTGTTGTTAATAATCCGGATAAAATGTTTCTAGTAAAAGCAGTGATCGGGTTCAGCCCTCAAAATGAATCTTCCATATTTCATCGAATCATTCTTTTTTAGTATTGTAGACTGGGCAGCTCTAGGAATTTTTGGAACCCAAGTAAAATCCATAACATACATGTACATCGTAGAATTTTGTGCAATATTCTTGGACAAAGCTGCGGTCCTGAACCTGCTTACAAAGATTGCTCTTTTTCCCTTCATTCAGAGCTAGATGACAAGACGGAAACAATGCTGAAGCTGATTGAGGGAGATGCGGACTCTTTCGCACAGCGAGCGGAGATGTACTACAAGAAGAGGCCCGAGCTGATGAGCATGGTGGAAGATTTCTACCGCGCGCACCGCCTTTTGGCTGAGCGGTACGACCAGCTCAAGTCTGAGGCGGGGACTCGCCTCCTGACAACTGTTGGGTCACCATTTTCCTGTAACAAGTATCGCCATGAGAAGTCGATGTCGGCGATGGACCAAAACTACGACAGCTACTCCGAGTCCTTTGAGCACGAGGAGACCACCGAATCCGACGTCGAGGATCCTGAGGAGGAGGAAGAAGTAACCGGTCGCAGGCGCCAGGAAACCGAAAGCACGGGAGACAGGATCGAACATAAGCCCTGCCAGAAGAATGAAACCGTGGTTTCTCACGAAAAGGATGACGCCCGGGCGCACGAAGAGGCAAAAGAAGAGGCAGGATCGAGCTGGTTCAGCGAGGACGAAGTGAAGAAGCTGAAGGAAGAAATAGAGAGGCTCAAAGAAGAGAACAGTATGCAGAAGGAGAAGCTGGTGCAGAAGGATGAAGAGAAGAGGGAGGTGATAAGGCAGCTGAGCCTGACTGTGGGAGTGTTGAAGGATGAGAATGTGAGGCTTAAGAAGCACATTGTTGCCAGAGAAGCCAAGAAGTTTAATCTCTTTGAGTTTGACAAATTTAAGGGTGGATTTCTGGCGAAGCTGTTCAATGGGTCTTCAAAGTCCCCACCCACAGTTGTGGCTCTGTAGATGGGCTTGACTTGTAACATTATTTAGTGTACTAAGTAGTAGAGGAACATGTGCTCTAAAATCAAGACTTAAAAGCATAGTTAGGGCCATAGTTAAGAAGTCGGTTTCTTTCTCAATCATCAGGTTTGCTTTGATAGGATCAGGTTGTAATATCTATGTATTCTTTTACAGCTATAGTTTAAATGATATGGGACATGATTAGGCCTGTTTATTAAATTGTTAAGCGCGCATGTGCTGTTGCGGGTAAAATCACTAGTCAATCCCAAGCAAAATTGTCCTTTCCTCTTTCCAGCAACAGTTCCTCTTCTGAACTACCTAATCCCACTATTACTTTCTCTCACTGAGAAAAGGGCCCTCTTTTAATTACTTATCTTTCCCAATGGCTAATCAATTGGATTAAAATAGCCCCCGTGATTTTGTATGATGTGAATTTCCTGATGTTTAAGTGAGAGGAGTAATGATACTAACAGTTAAAGCGACAAGGCAAAGGAACCATCTTTTTAAAAGGCAGCTAGGCAAAATACACATCACTTCACCAGAATTCAGAGTCTGCCAGAGAACAGGGTTAGAATCAAAGTGAATTTCCTACAGTGAAGTGACAGTGGCGATGCTCAAAACATCTCAATACAAACAAAGAAAGATGAACAAGAAGCACATGCCAAGAAACCCCCAACCACTCCCAAAAGGGCCTGCATGGGGCTCACTAGCTCTTTGTTTTTTTTTTTTTTTTTTCACCCTCTTCCCAATTAGAAAAGAGCACAAAAAGAACAGTTAACTAAAGAATAGCAATTTTTAGCAAAAAAAAAAAACTAAAGAATAGCAATTATTTTATATAAGCAGGGATAGAATTGCTGTCCTATGACAACATACATCTGTGCCATACACTTCATTCAGCAAGAAAAAAGAATTATGAGATAATAACAGGTACTATGAATTGTAAAAAGCGAATCTTGAATCTACAATGACGAGAGTACAGCAAAAGCACCCACTTGGGCAGACTGCAATTTTTGCCTTACATACCAGGAAGCAACACCAAGCACAATGCCACTGACAAACAGAGGACTACTCCCACAAACGAATTCACAACCCTTGGCGAGGCCGAGACCGGCAAGGCCCTGGATGGAGGCAACGCAGTATTGGGCCCGGGGGCAAGCACGTCGTCTGGGTTCGGCGGGCTCGGGCTGGACGGGATTATTGGCAGCGTAGACGCGGGGGCGCCCGCCTCGCTGCCGGGGGATGGAAGCAGAGGGGTGATGTCGGGCGACAATGCCGGGGAGGGAGAGAGAGGGGAAGATGGGAGGAGTGATGGGGCAGCTGAGATGGTGGTGGAGGGGGAGGACTGAGGGGCAACACTGGGCAGTGTTGCTGGTGCTGCTGAGATGGTGGAGATGGGTAGCTTCTGGGGCGAGGCAGAGGTGGCCAGTGAAGTGCAGGACAGTGAGAGCACGAGCATTGCCAAGAGTGACCCAAGAGGAGCCATTGAACGATGAAGTAATTGAAGGTCTCTTCTTAGGAAACTCTTATGAATGTATGAGCCACAGAAAGAGAGCGAGAGAGATGATGTGGGAATTATGAGGAGAATGTGATGAGGTTATGATCGAGCATCATTATAGGTGGAAAGAGGGAGAGAGAGAGATGGATGGATCACGGAGAGGACAGAGGGTTATTGGGATCCGTTTGTGATGACACACAGCTCTGCAAATGCGACACTTTCACACTAGATGACAAAGTGGATGGGGCTTTTTTCCCTCCCGGAGCACATGAACGTGTGAGGTGTCTTTCAACCTTTTCTTCCAGAGTTATAAATACTGAAATACTCATCATGAAGGCTAATGTTTTCTTCCCCTCGTGAAATTCAATTGGATTTGCTTTGCTCCTCTAAACTATATGACAAAATTATTAATAAGGCCAGTACACAGTACATGCAGCTGATCCCATCAGCTCCACCCAATTGCATTATGTCCAGAAAAGAACAGTGAACCAGAGCAGCTAATATGACTTCTGATCCATCTTAAGTAGGCCCAGAGAAATGCAAAGAAGATGCGAGCACAACTGGCAAGTCGGCAGCCCGGTCTTCGGTACGTGCACGGATGGAAACCCCCACCTCAATCATGAAAAAAGTTTTCCGCTTTTTCTTCTTTTTTTATTGTCTGATTTTTGGTCGCTTTTCCTTTTGACAGATACGAGATTTTGCAGTTTGATTGAAGCAAATCTGATAATATGCATGGTTTTGTGATGAGTTTCTTTGAATTTTGCCGGAGAAAGTTTATAAACTCGGTTTAATAAGTGATGTGACAGATTATGACGCTCAATTGAGAGATTGGCTCGAGGTGAATTCATATTAATAGCAATTGCTATTGTTAGTGCGAGTTAGTTTGAGACTCCGCTTGTATCGTGGGAACCCTAATTTGAGAGAAGCGTCTTCATCACGCTCATATACATCAGACCGGGCTCGAACGTGATCAACTCAAAACTCGTACATCCAAAGCTCCTCTCGATGTGTCATGTGATTAATGAACTAAGATTTCGAGTGCATTTGGTTAAGCATTTGGGGAAAAGCAAAGACCTTTAGCCTAAAGGGGTTTTGTGAAATAAAAGTACTATTTTAAACTGTAATTGAAAAGTATCTTGGAAAGCAACTTTAGAGGAAATATTGTTTGGTAAACATATATTTGGAAAAGTCCTTTGATTTGATCAATTTAAGTTTTTTTAATTTGTTTAAAAGTGAAAGAAAACAATGACTTTAACTTTTATATTTTCGTATTGAGTGTAATATGCAAGAGACATATTAACAAATTTATAAATAAAAAAAATCACATCAAAGTGAATCTTCTCAGTTAAAAAGTGAGTAATCTCATTACAATAACATGATTACATATGTCCTGATAAAATACATACGTTGCGTTAAATATTACAAATCTCATCAACTAATAGTTCTTTCGTCACGTTAAATGTGCCATGTTAGAGGATGCATTATCATTTGAGGTATTCGCTCCCTCATTTACAGCATCATTGTTAACTAAATATCTTACCAGGCACGTGAAATTATGAGAAATTGAAGTTTTTTTTTTTTTGGTCGAAAGAAATTGAAAGTTTGAAAGGCCAAAAAAAGGTCAAAAAAAAAATGCAAAACTGCCCTAGACTGCTGCTTGTACTTTTAGGCCCTGTCCTTTCCTTTTTAGCTCCTTTTGATACAAAAAGTTCTTCCTTTTTCCTCCCTAGGCTCTCCCAATAATTGAAAAAAGTTCTGTTTTTCAGTTTCCATATAATGTTCTTCTCGTGGGCCATATCGTTCTCTTTCATTGCTTACTCTTGGGCCTAGAATTGGACGTGAGCCACAGGCCCATCAGCTCGAAAGTGTCGTAAGCTTCCCTCCTTCCTTCAAATTCACAGGAAATTACACATGAAGAGAAGTCCTGGGGTTATCATGCCATGCCCTTTTCTTCTTTTCTTGCTCTTAACAAATCTTGACTCGGCCTAAGCCCGAGTTTTTAATTTGAAATCGAACTGACCCGAACCCAAGTTTTAAAATTCAATCTCTTCGAGTCACACAGATTTTGACTCACGTAATATTGCATAGTCGGACGGTACTGACTCGCACAAATTGTATCAATTGATCATTAATCGAGCGTGACTTAATTTACTGGCCAATTACAAACGCAATTACAAATAAAAGCATCTTAATCGACTCTTGTCATCGAACTAAACACAACCCCTATATGTAATATATATAATATAGATAGGTATATATAATTTTTCCGTATATACCCTAAGAAAATCATCAATATACTTTCTTCATATATGAATATTACCCGTGCCTAACCCGGGTAATTTTCCATAGTCATGCAAACTTACAACATAAAAAAGGGCCTTTTTGAGATATGACGATGGTTTTGGGTGTAATCATGCGATATTCTCTTACAAGTTACTTCATCTTTGTCCCAATATAGATATTATATATATATAAAGTAAAAGGATGATGACGCGGCAGCAGTAGCGTATTGAGGGTATATTCATTTAACTTTCCACTGGATCTGCAAGTTGCAGCTATGGGTACTTTCTCTTATTTTATTGATAGTTGTAATTATGGGTACTCACGTTAGGGCTGATAGCCAATATGAAAATTGAAAAAAAAAAGAAATATAAAAATGACATCAATGGTCATTAAACTTTGGCCCAATGTGTAATGACATTCCTATATTTTTTATTTATTCGATGTGATCCTAAATTATTGGTAAAAGTCCATTTAATCCCTAAACTAAGTGAAAATGATGTAAACGAAATGACTATATTGAACATTTACCCATAATTTAGGGACCATATTGAACAAACTAAATTTCTAAGAACAACATTGTGCGTTGGGTCAAAGTTTATGAATCACATTGTACCAATTAATAGTTCAAGGATGACATTATATATTTAATCAAAATTCAGGTACTATTTGCATTATAATCCCAAAAGAAATAAAATCGAGTATTTGAGTCCCTTCACGTGATTTAAGGTGCGTTTGTTTCACAAAAAATTCGAGATTTGGAAAACATTTTTCAAAAATGATCACTTGTATCGCTTACAAAAATGAATAGATGAAAAATACTTTCATCATCTACAAAAAATAGTTAGCATAAATTGTTATCGATATTGAACATATTTTCCGTTGACTAATTTTTCTAAGCGGTATAATCAATCATTTTTTCAAAAAAGTTTTTAAGATCTTGAGTTTTCCGTGAAACAGACGCATCCTTATTGCGAAAATGGATTGAAATCTCTTGCTTTCCTTTATGAATCATTGACTAGGAACAAGTCCTAGAGTACAAGTGATGTTAGTTCAAAGGCTAGGGCCCTTAGGGGGGACAAAGGTGGAGTGCATGTCGAGACCCAATTTACTAGCCAGTTAATAAACATTACATCATTTCCAACATAATTTCATGTGGGCAAATCTGAGTCTAAGAAAGAATATGCTTGCCTAGGTTCGCCCCGTTAATGTGTAAATTTCGAATATAATTTGACATCTACTCGAGAAGGATGTCTATTGACAATCCAAATTTCATTTTAGGCGACTCAAAGAATCATGTGTATGTTCGATCGTTCTTCTTCAAAAAAAAATAAAGATGAATTTGTTAATTGAACCGTCGCGTGACGTTTCCTAGATAATTAGATAGGTGATTCTCTTGATGCCGAGGAAGCATCCGAAAATAATGCGATAGGGCATCATCGTACTCCTTCAACCGGCGAAGATTACTGATAGATAGGAAGAGGAAAAAGAAAAGCAGACGTGACAGGCGCTACGGTAACAACATATATATTATTTGGTAACAGCCACTCAGAAACCGACACGCGGCACTTCCATCCGTTATCTTTCAGCTGGTATGTTGGGCATTCTCCATCACACGAATACATTGCACTGGAATGAAAGTGTTTGCCTTGTTGCACCACGCATAGAGAGTAGTCAAAAACTTCTTGCATTCGGATTGCTTAGCTATGTGTGTGTGTGTGTGTTTTTTTTAACTTGGGTCGGAACCCTTCCGGTATAATTGAAAAGTAAGTGCTGAAAATTTAAGCATTGAATTTGAATCGACGGTGATCTTTAGTGCTAAAGATAAATAGAAATAAGTCACTCGGTGATAACCGAAAATTTGTAAATAACATTTATGAATTTCTTACCGAGGATGGAACGGTGGACCAATATATATGGCAAGGTTTTAGTAGTCGCCAATTTGCCTTTGCAATTGAATGAATCAAGTAACCCCGACTTACCACATTAAGTAGATTGTTACTTCACTGAGTCCATCAAGGCAAACATCAACTAAAGGTATCAAACAAGTTCAATCTCGAGTTTTCATCACTTTTAATTGGTTCACCAAACGGGCCCAGTTCATGAAGACCATGAAAATGTCACATACATACCTCAGGCCGTCCTTTTTTATTCTTTTCTTGGAGATTTTACCGAACTTGAGGATGGATCTTTTCGCCCCAAAAAAAAAACCTTAGAAATATATGCAACCGTCAATAAAATCATCAAACAAAAAAAGTAAAAATGAAAAGGAAGAGATCCTTCCGTGCGGAAGGGTTTTTCTCCCGTACCTCGACGATCCAATCTAAACCCAACCTAAACAATCATCGAGGGAAATCATCATACGGACCCACCACTTGTGTATATAAAGTCTCTTCCCCAACGAACACGATCCTCATTCAACGAGGTTGCTCCTCTAGACCACAACACACGACCTTTTCTCCAAAGGGCGTGTACAAACTTGGCTCTCGAGGACACGTTGACGACACGACACGTTAATAAGCAAAGTTCCTGTTGGGCACGACGTCAACCTCCGACATTCAATGATGAAGGGGCCAAGTCAACAAAACGAAAGATCTGATCACAAAGAAAAAAGAAAAAAGAAAGAGACCGGTGCTGGGCCCCCGACAGCAGAGAAATAAAGAGAAGAAGACAGACCACCAAAACGGGCGAAAAGACGAAAGGGACATCGTTCGAGATGGTCCGTCTCGTTGTCCGCACGCCAATTGCTTTTGCGATTGTGGTGCCGAATGTTTCGACAGCGTCGGCCGAGGTAAATAAATAAGAAATTTTTTTTTTTTTTGTTAACGCCACGAAAAATCTCAAATTAACATATTTATAATAAATTCACTCTAAATTAATTTTTTGATCATGAAAAACTTCGAACTAATACACTTGTGACGATATTACCCTCCGTTAGCTTTCGTTAAATTTTACCGTCAAATTTCTGAGTTAGATGACACGTGACAGGCAACGGGTGTATCAGTTTGGGATTTTAAAGTGTACTAGTATATCATTTTTTATGATATTAATCCAATTTAATGAACGGTAAATTTGTTGCAAGTATAACAGTTTGGAGTTTTTGGCGAAAAAAAATCAGTTTAGGTTAAAATTATCACGAGTGTACCGGTTTGAGATTTTTTGTGGTAATAACCATTTAATTTTTAGCGCACTGAATTCTGATATGTGCAATCACTGCTCAATTTTTTTTTTAATCACGTTCGTTCAATTAGTGCTCTTGAAATGCTCGTTAACGTGATCTATTATACGTGACCGGTCGGAGTTTCTGTTGTCCACGCATGTTATGAATTCGGTCAAAGATTAGCATCGTTGCATGCCGCGACGGATCGGCTTAACAGTAATGACTAGATTCGCAATGACTCGAGCAGATTTGCTTCGGACCCCGATGTCTTGACAAATTAGCAAGTAATCTTGTGACTCTTTGATCTAAAGGAAGTAAGATGATTAATGGAAAAGATGATACTTAATTTCCGCAATTAAAGCATTTATAGATGTACGATCAACCATCATAAAGTGAAGCGCTTCTTGTTTGTAAGGAAAGTCCTGGACGTAACCTTATAAAGTGGCAAAGAGATATCGCCATATCGTATAAGTAGCATTCCATCTCTTTTGTTTTATTTTTTTTTATTATAATTAGCATGATCCTCTTAATCATGACGTCATTCTTTTAACTTTCGTTTTTTTTGGGTCGAAAGCTGCTTTATATAAATATATGCTTTTCATCGATTTTTTTCTTCGTTTTTATTCAGATGCTGCTTTATAGAGCTTAAAGTGACCCCTTAAAATCACCCCGTCGAAGACGAAAGGCCACTTTCTACATGTTTGTGAACGGATCGACCTTCATTTAGCACCATATGGTATAGTTGTACAGAACCGCAGACCACGGCTGTGTCGATTATTACTGCGAGCCGGCCGACGCCGAACAACCTTGCTGTGGCCACGCTAGCTGCCCGTAACGGGGACCGTCCCGCCGATGGCGTGCCCGTCGTCTTGTTTGTTTCCCATCGAGCGACTTGCGGGAGGACCAAGTGTCCTGACAATAGGGGAGTCTGGGACCAAACTTCACGACCGTAGGCTCCGCTACGAGAATCATCTGTTCGTGGATACTAATTGAATACGGAACTTGAGCCTCGCGATATGGTCGATATTACTTACGGAGAGTTTCTTTCTTCCACTCGTACCCAAATTGAACCTCGTAGGTACACGGTGAATAGACAAATACACACCGTATATACGAGATCGCTAGACCGTATTATACCCAAATTTTCCAAGCTCGTGATTTCTTGTATTGCCCGTCTCTCTCTTTGACGATAACCGTCGGATCACGGGGTCGCATTTATTCTGCACATGGAAATCAATGAATTCGGCGGCCTAGATGGGCACGTGGCATACATGCATCATACGTTTGGACAGATATCATACATGCATCAAGCGCCGGGGGACCTGGGTTTGTGTGTTGGAGACTCGATCCCGGGCATGGGCATGGGCATCGGGGTCGAGGGCTCAGCCTCGATGGACCCGGGGATGAGCCCTAAGATTCTCTCGTCCAAGCATAGGATTTCTGATTCAAGCGTCGATATTTACTAATATTTTGGAAAATGATTTTTGAATTTTTTAAAGAGAAAATCAATTTTTTTTTGAATTTAAGTATATATTTTCTGTTGATTAGAAAAATATTCTCCGTCGGCTAAATTTCCTAAGAAATCCAAATGTCGGAACATGAATGGAAATATGTTTCTCCAAATAAACGGATTCTTAAAAAACATCCAACAACATGTCGGATCCACATATGGTTTTTTTTTCTCCATGGGGACCCACCAAGCCCATGGGAACTGACTTTCAAAGCTCCACATAAGCCCCCCTCACGAGCATCACCATCGCAAAACTATCACATCCTCTCTCCATCGTCTCGCCAAAGCCACAAAGACAAAAGATGATAGAACAGGAAGCCGTCGCCGCCGCCGCCGCCGTCGTCGTCGGAGCCGGGCCGTCGGGGCTCGCCATGTCGGCGTGCCTCAAGACCCTGTCGATCCCCCACGTCCTCCTCGAGCGAGAGGACTGCTTCGCCTCCTTATGGAAGAAGTACGCCTACGACCGCCTCCACCTCCACCTCCGCAAGCGGTTCTGCGAGCTCCCCCACATGCACTTCCCCCCGGACTACCCTGAGTATGTGCCCAAGGCCCAGTTCCTCCGGTACTTGGACGACTACGTGGCCCGCTTCGGCATCGAGCCGGCCTACGGGAGATCCGTGGAGTCGGCGGCCTACGACGAGGGGGTCGGGAAGTGGAGGGTCAGCGCGAGGGTCGCGGGCTCCGGCGAGGTGGAGGAGTACCTGTGCCGGTTCCTGGTGGTGGCCACCGGCGAGACGAGCGATGCGTTCGTCCCGGAGGTGGAGGGAATCGAGGGCTTCGGCGGGAAAGTGATTCACTCGACCGGGTACAAGAATGGGAAGGAGTTCGAGAACAGCAGGGTTTTGGTGGTCGGGTCGGGGAATTCCGGCATGGAGATCGCGTTGGACTTGGCCAACCACGGCGCAAGAACCTCCGTCGTGGTCCGGAGCCCGGTAAAAGCTTCACTTGCTTTCTCATCATTCTTTAAAAGGAAACTGAAATTTACTTATCCCTAAGAACTCATGTCTCAAAACACTCGGTAGCTTTCTACAATTGAATTTGTCATGGTAAGAGTTACACTTAACCCGACATGAGAGCAAACATCAATGTGTATGTTGCGACCTGTGGAATACAAAAAACTCTTCTTGATGCATTAACCCGAAGGCACCGTCGGCGCCCGTAGACAAAATCCCCCGTGCCGCGCCTCATCCCTCGCCATTGAGCGTGACTTCATCTTCCTCGTCCGTTTCGAGACGCATGACATTGTAACCTACGGCGAGTGTCGGTACCCGAAATTAAGGATGCGACATCATTCACGGCTCCCATTGCTGATACTATGCACCTATCATACGCAGGTACATGTGCTGCCGAGGGGGGCGGCGAACCTGGGCCTGGTGTTGCTGAAGTATCTCTCGCTTCCCATGGTGGACTCGTTGCTGGTGTTGCTGAGCAAGCTGGCATACGGGGACATGTCCAAGTACGGACTGAGGAGGCCCAGCGAGGGTCCTTTCCTTATGAAGGTCAAGTACGGCAAGTACCCCTTCATCGACGTCGGCACTTGCCAGAAGATCAAGTCCGGCGAGATCCAGGTACGCGATTCGATCTCCGACTTCTGAGCTTAATTTTAACTTCCGATCAGCATGCGAGGATGCCCTAAATTCCGTTGATTATATAGAAGTCCGGCGACGGTCGGCTATAAGTTATTCGATAGTCAATACGAATTTGTTCTGATTTCGATCGGTTATATTTTGGGATAATGTTCCGGTCAGCGAGCCCATTTTTGTTCTTTTAGTGACAAAAACAGCTCATTTCCTTTATTTTATCCTGGCAGATTGGGACATGGTTAAATTAAGATTAGTATGAATCGATTCCGCGTTTTTCAAAGGTAGAAAAAATTCCACCCAGTTGACTCGTGGCAAGTCTATTTATTATCAAAAGCACAAGTGGTCAGTTGAAAGAGAAATAATATGTATCGTCGACTCTAGGTGGATCTCACGTCGGTATCATTAATGGTCTTCGAAGCTATCTTAGCTTGCAAGCCAATGAGCTTTTCAGGTTGACGAAATCGAGACAATTCTACTTGCACACGCTTTTCACGGCACTAATATATGATGCGTTGTTCTAGCATACACCGTCGATGTAACCATATTTTTCCACGAGCGGCCTTGATTACAATTGATGGTCAGCGAAAGATTTAGTGGCTAAAACCCTAGATCGACGAAGAATAAGACTGTTTATATGGACCTTAGCAGGGCCTTTAAAGGCTCTATCTGAACTCTTGGGACAAAAGGTATTCCCTCCTCTAGAGAAAACAAACATATAGAGGGCACATGGGGGGCTTGCCGGGGTCCGGCTGCCGGGACGTTAAACAAGGCCTGTAGAAGAGAGCGTGAAAGGGTTTTACTCTCCGCCTCTCGTGGCAATGATCCTTAGGGTTAAGTGGTGAGCATGCCCCGCTATATTCTCTTTACACGTATGGCTTGCGTTATAGTTTTTATAATAAAACGTGGAAAAAATTATGTAGTCAGTCCTAAACCGATTAAACGGTTGTCAATTCAGTTTTAAACTTTCCATTATTGCCAACGTAGCCTTAAACTATTGCGCGAAGTTTTAATGCACTCCTTTCGGTCAATTTTGGCCAGGCCGTCCTTCGTGGCACACCGCCACTTCAGGGATTTTTGGCCGAAATTGGTCGGAATATATACATTGGAATTTCGCGCAAAAGTTTTAGGACTCGAATGGCAAAACTTGGAAAGTCTATTACAATAGGTTTAAGAACAGCAGGATAGTTTGTGTTTTGTCCATTTGAAATGGGGTTCGCGTGTGGACACGGATACGGATCACGGGCTTTTGTGATCAAACTTTGGGCAGCTCCTGCCGGCACTGAAGAGGGTAGAAGGGAACGTGATGGAGTTCGAAGGCGGCAAGTCTCATCCCTTTGACGCCGTCGTCTTCTGCACCGGCTTCAAGCGATCCACCCACAAGTGGCTCAAGGCACGTAACCCCATCGACGCCAAGATCGATTCCAACCTTCATTACCGTAAGATTTCCTAAGTTAAATTTTTCTTCTTCTTTTTTTTTTATGAAAATTTTGGGCAGGGAGATGATTACTTGTTGAACGAAGATGGGATTCCGAAACCAAGTTCTCCAAATCACTGGAAGGGCGAGAAGGGTTTGTACTGCGTCGGGCTGTCGAGGAGAGGATTCTATGGAGCTGCTTCGGATGCCCAGAACGTTGCCGATGACATCAAAGCCCAACTTTAGTTTCTCCTCTTCTCTTCTTCTTTTTTTTTTTTTTTGAATTTTTAAACATCGTGATATACTTACTACTATGTATTTTGGAAAGCTTGGATTGAGCTCTATATCTGGGTCAATATAATACGGTTAATTAGTGAAGTGGATAAGGGAGGGTTTAATTCCTCCAAAACCTCGGGAGAAAAATTAAGGAAATTTGATGAATTAAGGAAAAGTTTGGATTCTTCGTTACGTTATGGGGCTCACGGCATAAGCAAAGCCAAAGCCCATGAGAGTATTATTTAAATCATTTCAAATGCTAGAGAAGTCCGACCGGGACGTGACGCGGCGGCGCGATTAAAAGGGTGCCGGCTTTCGGCTAGGCGTGGCCCATGGTCCCCCCGAAAGGTTGTGCCTCGCTCGGCCCCAAGGCGTCGGCACTTACGATTACCAAAGTAGCCTCGAGAAGGATCGAAACAACCATCTAGCATACCCATACCATTCGTAATTGAGTATCATAGGCAAGGAAAAAACGGATTTCGACCCGCCGAACAAATCGGGTCAACCCGGCATAGACCCTACGATTCTCGAGCTAAGATCGGGTCGATCCTATATGATTCGACTTGACCCGGGAGAGGTGAAGAGCTAGTTTTTTTTTTTTTTTTTTGAGGTAACCGCTATATAATTGCAGAGAATAAGACAAAAATGAGAAATGAGTAATTCTATGGGGATCATCCTAGAATAAAACGGCGAGTATAAAAAGCTTAGGTTATAAATTAGTAGCCATCTCTATGTAATGCCTGTAGTTGAGTCCGAGAAGCCATTATTCTGACTTTGGCTTTTACCCCGCCTTTTACGACGAAAGTCGACTTGAAAAAAACACAATAAAGAGCGTATAAAATCTTTTAACATATCTTGTTATTTCTCATTTCATCGGAGTTAAGATGTCTCCTTAATTTTCCGACGAAAAAAGAAGTAAAATTTCTCTTTAGGGATTCCAAGTATCCAAAATCACCGTAAGTCCCATCCAATCGATTAGGTGCGATTAACTTTCGATCGGTTCGAGGAGCGAGCACGACTACTCGTGTGTGTGTCGACGGAACGAAGAGAAGAAAACGTACATCGGTCAGTACGACGGAGATTACTTGTTCTTGTCCCGATTCACTGTATCGCTGTATTTTTTTTTTTTTGGGTCGAAACTCCGAACGAAGTATTCTTCTTCACTGTATATACTCCGAACGAAAGTATATACAGTGAAGAAACATCGGGGTCCAAGTCGAGTCCGTCCAACGTGTTACGGAAGTACATCCTACACTCGGGCCAAAAACGAATTTTGCATTCATCCTCCGGCGGTTCTGTCGGTCCAATCATTAGCCGGCAATCTTCCCCACCCTCGGAATTAGAGCACGAACGAAAAAAAACACGACCGTCCAATCCGAGGACGACACCGGGGCGAAACGGGACACGGCATGGAATTACAGGAGATTCGAGCTGGGGAATGATGGAGAGGCCGGGGGACACGGGCGGGGATGTCGAAAGTGGGATTTGGACTTTCATCGAAGGATGTTTCTGGCGCAAATTTGTCAACGGACACCAAAAACGTGTTATTAACCATCTGCATAAAAAAGAGAAAAAAAAAAGGGAGATATCAAACTTTGTATATAAATGGAAGAAGAAGAAGCATATACGCATCCATATTGGGCAAGAAGAGGGCGAGATACATAAGGAAATTCTCGTATTTCTAGCTAGGTTCAATTTACATTTTACTAAATGCGTTATTAAAAGAAAAAAAAAATAACATCGGTATGTAAGCCGGAGTCAACAGCGTCGCCATTCCAAGTGCATTGGTCTCGACATATGGCCGACAAGAAAATAATGAATCCTTCGACGTACCTTTCATCGTGGCGAGTAATTTCCTCGAATTTCTTTTGTTTTTTTAGGGAAAAAAAGAGAGATCGACTCTGAACCGATCAGAGGGTAACGAATAGACACGGAATGTGTGAGAGACCGAGAGATGGGAGGCGGCGGCGGACGCGGGCGTGTTACGATGGACCGTGCCGATGCCATGTTAAGGAAGAACGGATCCCGTATCGACCGCTGCACGCGGGAAAAAAAATCCGCCGAATTCATGTGTGGATCGCGCTTCTCGTGAGATTAGTCTAATCGAATTTTACATTATTTTCACTCGGAGAGCTCACAAAATTACGGGGGGGATAAAAAAACAGGGGGGAGGAAGCGAGAAGAAGAGCACGGAACGGTGGTGAATTCAAGCACGCACGCACGGACGGATGCATGCAGACGGGGAGGGGGGAGGGGGAGGGGAATGCAGGCTCAAAACCAGACATTTCTTTCGGTCGTTCCATCGGAAGTATCGCGCCCAGGGTCGCAAACGTCGCCCCCGCCCACCCCACCCCAAGACGAAGAAGAGAGCGAGAGAGACAGAGACAGGGAGGCTCTCTCTCTCTCTCTCTCTCTCTCTCCCACTCTATTTCTTCCGCAACACAACGTCGCCCCACCTCTCCTGCTCTCTCTCTCTCCGTCCCCGTCCCCTTGTTTCTCTCTCTAGGCGTGCGAGAGCTCGCGAGCACCACCATCGCCGCTGCCACCTCGCACGCTGCACGACACGCTGCAGCGAGGACGGTTACGCCGAGACGACGCGCTCAGAGGAGAACGACTCGTCACGCCACAACCAGCCAGCCAGAAGCAGGTAACGTCCGCTCACAGAGAGGGAGAGAGAGAGAGAGAGAGAGAGTGTGTGTGTGTGTGTGTGTGTGTGTGTGTGTTTCGCGAATCTCTCGACCCGCGTCGGCCTGAATTTGCTGAGCCGTTTATACTCGCCTCCCTGTCCCGCTCGCGTGCTCACGAGCTCTTTCTTCCTTTGTTATTTCTGCGCTCTGTTTCGCTCTGCTCTTGCAGCTAACCGAGACCATCGTGCGCAGAGCTGCAGAGAGATAGAGAGACGGAGAGATGAGCTCTTGTGTGGACAGCGAGAACGGACGATCCAGCAACTACGACCGCTCGTCTTCCTGCAACGACATTGGAACTGGTGAGTCTCCTCCGGCTCCCTTCGCTCCATTATTGCTCCTCTGTGTCCGATTGTTCCTTAGGAAAAACGAGAAGTTCCGGCTCCCATGTGTTAATCTATCGTCGCTGTGTAAAAGAGCTTGATGATCCGGACTGTCGATGTAACTACTACCGTTGCTACCTGCGGGGCGAACGTGACTTTAGCCTGACTTTTATTAGAACGAGAAGGGTTGGATACGTCAAATGATTCTATGGAACTTCTAGTGTTCGCAACAAATTCGTTGTTCTAATTTTGGGAGACGAGAGATGTTGCTGCATGCATTATCATGTCAAAAGAAACATTAAGTAGAAAACTTAGTCGTTAATTCGCTTTGAATCTCGGTTTTTAAGTCTATCGATCAAACGCTTGTGAGAATTGTAATCCCGGATCGCTCCCTGTTAAACAGATTTTAAGGGATGACTGTGATGTTCCCCCTGCCCTCGTCGCTTGCCACTGTTTCGTTTCCAAAACTCAGTAGAACTTTCTCTGCTGTGATGATACAGGGAGAGGAGATAATTCGCACGAGGAACTATGGCATGCTTGTGCAGGTCCCCTAGCTTATGTTCCTAAAGCAGGGGAAACAGTGTATTACTTCCCCCAAGGGCACATTGAGCAGGTACTTCCTCCTGAATCTTTGGTCCGAAGAATATCCAAATTTTGAGTCGTGGAAATAACTGGTGGCGAGAAGGCTACAGACGATTCGCTTGACGGTCAAATTACATGCAAAATATATCTCTCACCTCCTCTTCCAATTGGAATGATCTAACAATCGAAGGATGGATTCATCACTCAAAATCTGAATACTGACCTTGCTTTTGAGACTAGCAAAATGGGCAGAAGTGTTTGTTACAAATGTCCAGACTAGATATGCACCAACCATTACTCACTTGGTTCAGATTGTGTACTAATTTTAGGTGAGATTCTTTTTGCTAACTCAAATACGTCGACTAAATCAATTGATTATTACAGTCGTGCACCCCATGAATTCATATTCTTAGATCACCACAAAGAGATTTTGGTCATTGTGGATTCTAGCCTTTGTAGTTGTTTTGTCAGCGTTACTTATCAAATGAAAAGCCGAGTTCAAACACGAAGTAATTCTCCAGCATGACATCAATTTGTATCCTCAGATCATCGCAACGTGATTTTCGGTCATTGTGGATTGTAGCCTTTGTCGTGGTTTCATCAGTGTTACTTAATCAAATAAAAACCTAGTGTTTTTTTTTTTTTTGGTCGAGAAATAAAAGCCTAGTTGAAAAGCAATGTAACTATCCTACCTAATGGTTTCTTATGGACCAACCACCCCCGGAAATAGGAATTGTCAGACCAGAATCAACTCAACTGTAGACATGGGACCATGTGCCCACTGGGTTGCTCTTTCTGTCAGCTTGATATCCTTCTGCTCGTAAACATCTGGACCTCTTTATCCACTTATGGGGGTGCTAGAAAATATTAGTTTGGTATTCTCATTTCTCAGGATAGTTTTGTACTTTGGTATCAAACTATCCTCCTCTTTTGCTAATGTCAGCGATCGTATTGGATAAATTTGGTCTTAGGTTGAGGCTTATACAAACCACGATGGTGATATGGAAATGCCTATCTACAAATTGCCTCCAAAAATCCTCTGCAAGGTTGTTTCTATTCAGCTTAAGGTATAGTTCAATTGTAGAAGACTTGCATTGGTTAATGTCTTGATTTTTTTTTTGCACTTCGCAACTCATTTTTCCTTTGATTTTTTATGGTATTAAGAGACATCTCTCTTGCTTGTAGGCTGAGATTCATACAGACGAAGTGTTTGCACAAGTTACATTGCTCCCAGAGGCAAAGGTATGTGAAACTTGATACATCCATGCTCCATCCTTCCGCTTTGAATTTCGCACGCTTCATGCAGGAGCTTACTTCAAAATTATTTTTCATACACATATAATTTACATCCTTAAAGTTACAGAATCTTGGGTAAGTGATAAGATGTGCATCCAGATGCTATCGCCATCAAATTAAATTAGTTCATCTTCGGTGCAAATCACATACTCTTTCCATTTGAAAGATTGGTGATTAATCAAAACTTCGCATTCTGCTGGCATTTTTGCAGCAAGATGAGGTCAATTCTAACTGCAAGACTCCACCAATGCCCCCAAGGGATCATTCACGTTTCGTTGTCAAGATTCTTACTCAATCTGATACAAGCACACATGGTGGATGCTCTCTTCCTAAGCGGCCGGCAGACGAATGCCTTCCTTCCCTGGTTGTTGTCATTGCAATGTTGTTTTCTATCAGCACATAAGCTGAATGCAGTAGGACCTAGGCTAACTGTTTTGGCTTCTTTTGGCTCTTTTGGGTACTAAAAATAACAACTTGAAGTGATAATGGTACCATGGTCCCAGTTTACAGGTTTATATGATACAACTGAAAATTACAACATACAACTAGATAAAACATGTAGGGATATGCAGACCATCGAATAACAGCTACATCATAATGTCCCGACTATGGCTTAAGCGTGCTCAAGCTTATGATGTTGGTGTCGTTTGAAGGAGGGCTTTTCAGGTTATTGTCATTTCTGGGCAAATGTTCATGTTGTGGTTGTTGTTACAGGACAAGTCGCAGCACCCTCCAGCTCAAGATCTGGTGACGAAAGACTTGCATGGAAACGCATGGTGTTTCCGCCATGTCTACCGTGGTAATACGATTGAATCAAATAACTTAGTGCAGAAGAATAATTATGAAGTACTTGCTTTGTGTGCTCTCCCATGGTTGTTGCTTTTCTATTGCAGCTATTACTGATGTATGTCATGACTCATACGGTATCCTAAATTCCTTTGATTGTAATAGTGAAACATTCAAACATTAACCATAGCTTCATTAGATAAGTTACCATTGATTCAAAGTTCTATGTGGCATTAGAGCAAGAGATCTTGTACTCAAATCTCTCATGATGCATCCATCTAATCCTTTTTAATGCTTTAAACTTGTGCCAAATCCCCATATACCTAAGGGCGTGGGCTAGAATATTTATATAGTAAACCATGCTTTCATTTTATAGTTCAAGTTTTTTTAATATGAGTTGGCAGCGGTCCTGCAATTTGTCAACATATTAGCAAAAATAGATAACAATTCGCCTGGACACCATGATGATATACTGGGATTTGTCATTTTAATATTCGAATGCTTTAATATGAAATGACTATGTCGGGTGACGTGTCATCTGACAATAATGCATACCTGGATATTCTATGTGCATTTCCCATATAAGATTCATGTTAAATTCTTCCTGGTACATAGATTTGAATTAGCACTCCTACTCTTAGTTTAATTCAGTGTTCGTCTCTCTAGTAATTTACCAAATACTAGACGAAGAGGGACAAACGATTCTTTTATTGTTTATCATTGGCCATCAAGGAAGTACTTAATAATAATAACTGAGCTGTTACGTCAGTTCTTTTATAGTTGTAAGCCGCAATTTCCCCTTTTCCTACGTGTCAAATCAAATCAAAATTCCTGGATTGGATGGTAAATGAACCATTTTTACAGTAAGAAGCACAATTTCCCACATAATCTCACCTTTTCATATCTTGCTCTTTTCCCTGACGTACGTAGGTAAACCAAAAAGACATTTGCTGACAAGAGGTTGGAGTGATTTTTTAACTTCCAAGAAGCTGGTCCCTGGGGATGCATGCATATTCCTCAGGTTCTCTCTCTCTGTCTCGCTCGTACGCCTGTCTCTGATGATGCACCCTTGCTGCCCTATTCTGCCTGAATTTTTTCTAAGCAAAGATATAAATACGATGTCCCTGTGTCTTCACTTCTGGTTGTTTTGTTTAAGGGTAATATCTTTTCTTTGCTCTTGCAGAGGAAGGGATGGAGATGTGCGCATTGGTGTGCGCCGTTTGATGAATTCTCAGACGGCCACACCATCATTTGTCCTGTCTGGGCACAGCATGCGCCACGGCATACTAGCCAGTGCCTTGCATGCAGTTTCTGCTGGAACCACGTTTACAGTGTACTATCGTCCTTGGTAAACTATCTTATGCATGACATGCGTGCAAGATATCTAAGAAACTGTGAGAATGCTTCTCTAGTTGTCTAAGTATCGACTACATTCTGTATTCCCCAGGGCTTGTACTTCAGCTTTCATCATTGCTTATGAACAATACATGAAAGCAATGGCAAATGACTATTTTATCGGAAAAAGGTTTAGGATGCAGTTTGAAGACGAAAAATGTGGAGAGCAGAGGTGACTTCTGGAAACCTCTGCCATTTGACTTTGTTTTCTCATACAGATAAATCTCTGTCCTAATTCTTCCGGATTAGATGAGGTTGTAAACCAGAATGTACCTACTTTTTTCGGTCCGATCCGAATACTCCCTCCCCAAGAAACTAATCTGCTATTAGTATGCTTTCTTATTTCGTTTGAAATTTCTCAATTGATCAATGACATGAACAGGCTTGGAGGGGCTGTAGTTGGCATAGAAGATATTGACCAGATGAGATGGCCTGGCTCTGACTGGAGATGTATCAAGGTAATTGTCCATTTCATTGTTTTTGAGATGTATCTTGCATGTTGAATATGCATTCTCTATAGATGCTGATTAATCATCATCTCAAAAGCTATGTTCTTCATCTACTTTTGTATTGTTCAACCATTTAGGTACTATGGGATTCCACACGTGCCAAATGTATGCGCCCAGAAAGAGTTTCTCCGTGGGATATTGAGCCCCAAGATGCAGATGGGAAGAAGCAGCCCGTTCTTCCAACCTCACTAAAGAGGACTCGTCCACACAACTTACTGTCGCATTGGCCTCCTATATTTGTTATGGATGGTCAGTATTCACCGTACTTTTCGCTTTAGAACCTACAGTGAATTTCACACCGAAGCGAACTTTTTGGGACAAACACTGGAGGAAAGCTAGCTGGGAGATTCCCCTCCATGTGACTCTTCTGTTATTTATCAAATGTAATTCTCCTCTGCAGGAACCCAGTGGACTTCAGTTGCACCAAAGTCTCGAAGACACTCGGGGGTCTTTCAAGGTCAAGAAAAATCTGATTTGCCAATTTATGAATCCAATGCGCCACGGCCATTACCATTAGTACCACGTTTGCCCACTCCAACCCAACATGTCCAGTTGGCATCACAAGGTCAAATTCACTTAGCAGCACATAATGCATGTCATCAGCATCCTGAGAGTGCATTTTTGGTAGGTGATGGTGGTAAAAGAGAAAGTCAGGGTCCGAGCAATCACGGGCCTCCAGCATGCATCGCTCCAGAATGTGGTCCAGTTAAAAGCTTGTCAGCACAAGACATCAGCCCTGCCAGCTCCACCTCCCAGGCACGGATGACTTCTGAAACAAAGGATGAAACAACCCCTTCCCAGACAAATCGCTTTGGGAAATGCATGGTTTTTGGTGTCAATATAGCAGATGACGCATCGGAGCTCCCTTCACCACAAGTTGCCAACTCCAGTGAACTGTCTAAGCCTTCTTCAGCTCCTCCATTATCAAAGTCCAGCCACTTTGTGCAGGTACTAGGAACGTCTCAAACTAATTGCTGTTCAGTCGCTGATAAAAGTTGAAATGCTATTGATAAGCTGTCATAAAAGCTGTGTGGTTTGACATATTCAGGCGTGAAATGCTACAAGAAAATTTCCTGGAATTCACAAACAATATCCAACATTGGTATATGCTTGTCATCAGTTTGAAATTTGAAACATGTAGTCTCTCATGAGATTCAAAGAATCAAAACAATTCCCATTTGAAGCTGTCGGAGCTAGACAGCTACCTGCAATTCATTCTTTTCTTAGAAGGCTTGTTCCAAAGGCAACGGCAATTCATTCTTTTTTATATTTTATTCCTTGTAGATTCTTTAATGGAAACTTTCAGTCTACAAGAGTCACTTTCAGGAAATAATCTCTCCTTTACATGGCAGGTTATAATAAATGGAACTGCTACAGGAAGGCCGGTTGACCTCAGACAGTTGAAAGGCTATGAAGAACTCATTCACGGGCTTGATCAGATGTTTAATTTTGGTGGAAACTTGATCGACGGAAGCAGTGGGTGGCACGTGAAATGCATGGATGACGGCGGAGACAATGTGCCAATAGGGGATTATACCTGGCAGTTAAGGACGTTATCCCTTTTGTGATTGCAGAAACACAAAATGATCGCTCCTTATGTTTGTGATTTGGAATAACACATGTTAACCATTTGCTGTTCTATGTCACTGACGAGGGGTTGTTTATGCAGGGAACTTGTCTCCACGGTACAACAAATACTTATTTGCCCAAAGGAAGAAGAAAAAGGCAAACAGGGTCCATGCTCATCCGATGTAGTTTCTTCCAAATGCTTCCGTGGTCACATCACTCGCACGGTTCTTTCTCGCTTTGTCTACTCAAGTTCATGATGATTGGGACTTCTGTTAGACCTCGTGCTGATGATTTGTGAGCGCATTGACAATGTTGCCACTGGTTTGTGCTCTTGATTGCTTCTGGATCTTCTTTAATTTGTATAAGTCACACTGTGCCGGATATCTATGGTTGCTCCCGGCAATGCATGCATTTCACACTGTGCCCTCCACAGATGCTGTTATGAAACCCTCTTTGCAGGAATGCCGCTATGACACTCTACTTAGACTCATGACATGATTGAGCTGAAAGAATCATAACAAGTGAATGCTAAAGCTAGCCTGGAATCTCTCTTTCTTTGCATTTATCGGTGTGCAGAACTAGAGTCTGACCATCAATGACTTGTGTTAAGAGAATAGTTGATTTAGCAGGAATTGAGGAGAGAGAAGGGGAAAGAAGGAAGAGAGGTAGGAACAGAATTGTAATTGCTTGCCTTTAGTGTAATCTAATGGCCCTTTAAATAGCCGAGTACACATATGGATATCAATGGAAACTAATTAATGCTGATATCAATTATAAATGGCTATCTTTAAAGATAGAAACTAATGCGAAGGCTATCCTTATTAAATGCTGATTACTATCCTCGTCATAAATGGAATGTGATTCTCCTTAGTCTTGTTTAGGCATGTTCTTGCGCCGTGAATATACTTGCAATCCTTGGGACGTAACATTCCTTCCCCCATAGAGAGACGACTTGTCCTCAAGTCGAATATTATCCAAGAGGTGCTCATCCTCCCAACTGGAGTCATCGGGCGCGAGGTCCTGCCATTGAACTAACACTTGTGAGACCGGCTTAGAATCCTTCATAATAACTCGGTGACCCAAAATTGCTAGTGGCTTGTGAATGGGTTGGTGATCAACAACTGCCTCTGGGAGTGGGTGCACTTTAGTGGAGTGTGAAGCCATATACGGTTTGAGTAGTGAACAATGAAAAACCGGGTGTATGCGACTGGAAGTTGGCAAGGAAAGCCGATAAGCCACTTGTCCCACGCGTTCCTCCACAGGGAACGGACCATAGTAGCGAAGTCCAAGTTTGTGGGCTGAGTCTTTGCGAGCTGACAGCTGGCGATAAGGATGAAGACGAAGAAGCACCATGTCGCCTGGTTTGAAAGAAATATCAGTGCGATGCTTATCTGCCTGGGCTTTCATGACCGCCTGAGCTTTGGATAAATTGGCACGTAATTGAGACAAAATTATATCACGTGAGCGCAAGTCATGATCGACTGCTTCGATAGCACTGGTGCCTGCACAATAGGCCACGAGGGAGGGAGGTTTTCTGCCGAATGTCACCTCGAAGGGCGTCATACCCGTAGAAGCCTGGAACGTGGTGTTGTAGTGGTACTCCGCCCAGCTAAGTATCTTGGACCACTTGGAGGGTTGATCATGAACAAATGAACGAAGGAACTGTTCAATGCAGCGATTGACACGCTCCGTTTGTCCGTCCGATTGCGGGTGGTAAGCGGATGAGAAGTGCAGCTTTGTTCCCTGGAGTTTAAACAACTCCTTCCAAAAGGCACTCTGAAAAATGGGGTCACGGTCAGAAATAATGGAGTGAGGTATGCCGTGTAGCTTTCCCACTGTAGTCCAGAAAACTTGGGCCACCTTTGTGGCAGTGTAACGTGGTGGCAAAGAAGCGAGGTGGGCCCCCTTGGAAAAACGATCAACGACCACTAATATGGCTGTATACCCGTGGAGATGGTGGTAAATGTGTGATGAAATCCATAGAGAGATCGGTCCATAATGAGTCGGGTGGTGTAATGGGTTGAAGTAACCCGTAGGGGTGATGGTTGGTGGGTTTGCACTTTTGGCAAACATCGCATGCTTGGACGAACTTGGCTATGTCCTTGCGCATGCCGTCCCACTGAAAATGCGCAGAGATGCGTTGTAAGGTCCGTTGTATCCCAGAATGACCACCATGTAAGATAATTCGGAGTGATAATTTAAGGGAGGAGTCCGCCGGCAAGAACAAGCGCCACGGTGACGGAGCAAACCTCGATGGGTAAGACCACCCGGCCGGGAGTCGAGCACGCCGGAGGTCGCCAATGATGCTCTTTGTAATCGGGTTTAGCAGCAACTCGCACCTAAGAGTGTCAAGGTCGTGATTCACGGACGGGATAATGTCAAAAGTGCGCCTCCTCGGTTATCATCATCATAAACCCTTGACAAGGCATCCGCATTGCTTTTTCTTGCCCGGCTTGTACTTAATAGAGTAGTCAAAGCCGACCAATTTCGAGAGGAACTGCTGTTGTTCCGTGTCCGGATGGTTTGTTTAAGAAGATGGTGCGCGCCTATGATCCGTTCGGATAATGAAGTGAGTAGATATTGACGCCACTTCCAACGATAGATCAGACATGAATAACTCACGCACATAAGTTGACTTGTTGTGCATGATGGGAGAAAGTTTGCGATCAGAGAAGGCTAGCGGGTGTTCGGACTGCATCAATATCGCGCCAATTCCTACGCCATTGGCATCAATCTCCACAACAAAGGGAATGGAAAAATCGGTAGTGCTAATACGGGGCATGACTCAAGGCTTCTTTGAGGGAGTTGAAGGCGTGCTCGGACATGCGCACCATGTGAATCCATCCTTGGTGAGGAGGTCCGTCTGGGGGTGGCTAATGTCGCGTAGTGGCGGATGAAATGACGATAATAGCCGGTCAACCCCAAAAAGCCGTGAACACCTTGGGCGTTGTTGGGAGTGGCTAATCTCGAACCGCTTCCAACTTGGCGGGATCGGCGGATACACCATATTTGAAACAATATGTCCAAGGAATTCGATAAATGGGTGTGGCAAAGCTGCACTTTGAGTGTTTGATTGCCAGGTGGTGGTGACGCAGAGTGGCAAATACTTGTTGGAGATGATCAAGATGAAAGGCCAAATCCTTGCTATAAACAAGAATATCGTCGAAGAATATAACAACAAAACGACGAAGAAACGGTCGGAATACCTCATTCATTAACGCCTGAAAGGTGGATGGTGCGTTGGTGAGTCCAAAGGGCATTACCAGGAACTCGAAGTGGCCGTGGTGAGTCCTGAAGGCTGTTTTGTGAATATCAGAGGGATCCATCCGAATCTGATGATATCCGGAGCGCAAATCCAATTTGGAGAAAATGACAGCGCCGTGCAATTCGTCCAATAGCTCATCAACCGTTGGAATAGGGAATCGATCTCGAATAGTGGCAGCATTAAGCTCCTTGTAATCGACGCAGAAGCGCCAAGAGCCGTCCTTCTTTTTGACCAAGAGGACCGCGAACTGAAGGCTGAGCGACTAGGGCGAATGAGTCCATCTCGGAGGAGTTCCGTGACTAGGCGTTCAATCTCATGTTTTTGGTAGTGTGGATAACGGTAAGGTCGGACATTGATCGCCTCGCTCGCTTTGAGGGGAATGCGGTGGTCCACATCACGCCGGTGGGAAGGCCGGTTGGTTCGGCAAATAGGTCGTCGATCTCCGCAAGAAGGGTTTAAAACCGACAAGTAACGTTAGCATCCACGCCTGTTGGAGGTTGGTCCGATGAAGAGGCGGATAAGCACATGTAGCTTGCGCTATACCGCCACCGCCATGAGTTTGAAAAGGCCCGAGGATGAGACAGAGTGTGCACAGAGAGGAGTCACCTTGTAAACGCGACTAGTTGGCCATGGTGCTAGAATTCCTTTGTCATGTTGGCGTGGTCCGCTACGACGGCCCCAAAGTTTCTAGCCATTGGACGCCTAAAACAATATCGATTGCCCGTAGGTCAAGAATAAACCGTCCATGGTAAATAAATGGGTCCGGCAAAGACGGTAACATCGCGACATATGGCCGCATCATAGGGTATCACCATTGTCAACCAACACCGGAAGGGAGTGATTGGTGACAGCGGCAGGGCAAGGAACTTGGACATACGTAGAGAGGAAGTTATGTGTGCTTCCTCCATCAACTAGTACTTGAACCGACTGACCTCGCACTGTTCCCGTCATACGCATGGATTTGGCCGAACGTTGGCCCAGGAGAGCATTGAGGCTGACTTCGGGTTCAGGTGGAGTAGTTTGGATGGCCTCACTTTCGATTGGTAGCGAGACGTCGTCCGAGTCGTCGAAGCCCTCCAAATATAAAAGGGTCGGACGCCTTTACAACGATGCCCAAGGACAAATTTTTCGCCACGCTTGAAGCATAGACCTTTGTCACGTCAGACTTGCATTTCTTTCTGGACGGATGTTTAATGGGAAGCGGTGGAAGTGGTGGTGGCGGTTGCCCCGGACGGTTGGGGTGATGCGCGAAAGGACGCATGGGGAAAATGACCGCGCTCGAAATGGGCCTCGTACGCGCGTGCTAATGCGAAGGCATCGTGCAAGTCCACCGCCGGGTGAGCTTGGACCATGCGCAATCAGGAAATAAACAAACCAAGGTCTTGGGTGAGAGTCCATGTCCGGAAAGATTTTGAAAGGTGGCACGTAATCAAGTACGGAACCCGCTTTGCGATAACTTGGCAAGGAGGGCGTTGCATCTTCGTGACGGAGGGGCCAAAGCGATGACGGATAGCACGGGTAAATGCATCCCAATCCGGCAAAAGATTTTCAGCCGCCAATCCTTGATACCAAGTGGCGGGGAGCATCGAGGTGCATTGCCGCTAGCAGTAGGCGATCCTCGGGGTGAGTGTGATAATATTGAAAAAAATGGCTTACATTGAAAAGCCAAACAGACGGATCACCAAGAGAAACGCGGAAATATGAGACGTGGTGTCGGGCGCTGGGTTGGCCTCTCATCCGTATGGGTGGGTTTCAGTGGGCCACTCTCGAGAATGCTGGACGTCATAGGATTAGATGAGGTGGGCGGTGGTGATGGTTCTGTTCGGAGGATAGCTGTGAGACGTTGGTCACGTTTATCCAGGAGAGTCATGAGGCTCTCGGCAGTCAGTTGATTGGCTGTAGAGGCAATGAGATCTTGTCGTAATTGTTCGTGAGCCCCAGCAGTTTCATTGGCTAGTTGTTGCACCGCTTGCAATTGGGTCTCCTGTTCTTGAGAACGAGTTGCAGGCATGGTGGAGGTGTGAGTCAACGAGAGCACCAAATTGTTAAGAGAATAGTTGATTTAGCAGGAATTGAGGAGAGAGAAGGGGAAAGAAGGAAGAGAGGTAGGAACAGAATTGTAATTGCTTAGCCTTTAGTGTAATATAATGGCCCTTTAAATAGCCGAGTACACATATGGATATCAATGGAAACTAATTAATGCTGATATCAATTATAAATGGCTATCTTTAAAGATAGAAACTAATGCAAAGGCTATCCTTATTAAAATGCTGATTACTATCCTCGTCATAAATGGAATGTGATTCTCCTTAGTCTTGTTTAGGCATGTTCTTACGCCGTGAATATACTTGCAATCCTTGGGACGTAACAACTTGCCAATGAGGCCAGGGGTTCTAGTTTTCATTACCGTCTGCTATGTGTAGCTGAAGTGCTTGGTGCACCCAGTGCAGCCCAACGTTGAATTGGATCCCTTGTGTGTGTGGGGGGGGGGTGGAGGAAACAGCTAGATTTTCTTAGTAATTCTTTTTCATAGCCTGCTTTTTCCTTCACCTTGCGTCATGCTCTGTTTTTCGAGATGAATAGATAGCTTGATCGAATATAATGCACTCAAACTACGGTACTGTGACTAATGTCCCGAGAGGTAAGCTATTTTGCACCACATGCATCTAGTGAGCATGCCTCAGATTCTAGTGGGAGTCGAGAGAGTTTGGCTCATCCAAACGCTCATCCCCTCCTTCTTCCACCGGCCTTGGGATTAGTCGGTCCGGTTCCTGGTCCCAGAAATTGGGAACCAGTCCGTTTGATTCGGTTCCTAATTTCTGAATGAGATCGATCCGAATTGGGAACCGCTGACACCAGCTGAAAAATAAATAAAGAGAAACATTTGAAATCAAAGAGCTTCAGCAATTTTGACAATCGAAACGACGTCGCCGTCCCCTCGCCACTGCCCTCCCAGCCTTATCCGAAGCGTCTCTCTCTCTCCCTCTCCTTGCTCTCGCTCCTTAGCTATGGCGTCTCTGCAACATCTCTCGTCTTCTTGCCGCTAATACTCTCTCTCTCTCTCTCTCTCTCTCTCTCCGAGCAAAACCGCACCGCCGCCGATGGCGTCCCTGGTCTCCCGCCTCACGAGCGCCGCCCTCCCGAGCTGCTATCGCCCTCGCAGCGACGATCTTCTCCCCGCAATCGCCGCCGCGGCTCCAATCGCCTGCCCCGCCAGCTCGCGCTCGCGCTTCACTTCGAAGCGTCCGGTCAATCTCATCGCCTCCGTCGCGAACCGGTCCAGGCCTCGCGTCCGCAATCCTAAGAGCAGCGAAGATGACGAAGCTCCCGTCCAGGAGCTCAGGATCCCCGACCATTGGTTGCACCCTCCCAAGGCCCTGGAGGTACTCGCTATTTGCATTGCCTTGCTTCCTTTGAGCTGGAACCGGTCCTTAATCTGGAATTCGAAAATGATTTTGATGTTTGTTTCGTTTCCGAGAACAGCATGAAATCGAGCATACGATCGTCGATCGCAATTGCTCGTGCAAAAGCATCTCTCTTCGATGCTAACATGATTTGTCTCGGTGTGAAATATTTAAGACTTCGAATGTTTGCGCTTCAAATGTTTTCCAGTTACTTCTCAGCTGCCTTTCCTTGTAGACTTCGAGAGCGGAACAAGTGAAAAGTTGCTATCTTGCGGCTTTGCGTGTGTTTGTGGAATTGACATCTTTACTCCAGTACTCACATCTCTCGGGCTGGGGATGAATTTTTATCTAGGAATCGGAATGGCTCAGAGTTTCTCTGCACAAATGGCTGGACGACGAGTACTGCCCGGAGGAGACTAATGTCGAGATCAGCAAGGTCGCCGCGAGCTCGTACTACAGTTCCTTGTTGGAGAAGCGAACCGACCTGGGCGACATCCTGTTGAACATGGCTAGAGAATTGGAGTCCATCTCCTACCAGGAGAGCTTTCATGGGGCATTCTCGTCGGCGAACGCGGCGATCGATCTGATATGTCGGCGGATAGAGCAGTCGTAGCGGGTACGTTTTTTTCTCATTGCTTCGAGTAGGCTGACTCTTGTTGAGAATTTCGCCATGCCTAAAACATCTACATAGATAGGGAAATGTGTTTAAAAGACTAACTGCTTCTAAGGTAGTCTGGTTTAGTTGGCCTAGAGAATATGTCTAAATCGACCATGTTTAGAGCATTCTTACCGTACGAGATTTGCTAACCATCAGTTCCTTAGAGAAACTTGCAACTAAAGATTAGAGTTTGGGACCACTTAAATAACTCTCGAAGAAATCTGATTAAAACAAGCTTATGAGGAAATCATCTGTGCAATCCCTACTCAATGCTCCCTAAATAACTGGGGAAAAACCAGCAAGAAGAATTCTATGCGGCTCTTGTCGAGAATTCTTTGGCTCTTACTTGGTATGGTTTGAGCAAGTAAACAAACTCTCAGTGCACCTGGTCTGGTGCAGGCAACATTAGACTCTTCATCACTGTGAAGCCTCCATCCACCACCAGATTATGCCCATTAACATACTTTGCATCATCTGATGCGAGGTAGAGTGCAGCGTTGGCAATGTCGCTAGGTTCACAATTATCCCCCATCAAAACACCGGCATCATGTATTATCTTCTTGATTCGTGAATCTTCAACACCACGATAGATTTGCCTCATCTCATCCATCACAAATGGGGTTGGTATGGCGAAAGGCGATATGCTGTTGACTCTGATGCCATACCTGCAAATACAGGTGGAAAATAACCAATGTAACAGAGAGAGAGCAAACTGTACGAAACTAGCTGAAAACAAAAAACTATGAGCAGAACCTATTAAGTGAAGAATTTTCCAAACTCTTCATAAGAGACAAATATCAGAAGTTATGTTTTATTTCCATCGATAAAATAACATTTTACGGAAAACCTGTGTGATCAAGAGCCAACAGTATCTAGACATCTATTGGAACCAAACCAACCCCATCCACGACTATCCTTACCTGCATAACTCGGCCGCAACGGACCTTACCATCCCTATAATGGTGCACTTCGAGATAGAGTATGTATGCTGTGCAGTTCCTCCAACTAATCCTGTGATGCTGGCAGTACAGAGAATCGAGCCAGTCCTGCGCGGGATCATCACTCGTGCCCCATGCTTTATTCCGCAACAACTCCTCGTACATTGATGCCCATGACCCGATCAAACACATCAAGATCGAGGTCAGTGATGCTCGGTGGAGTGCCGCAGGCGACCCCAGCATTGTTGTACATGATGTCGAGTTGATTGAATCGGGAAACAGCGAAATCGACGGCATTTGAGATGTCTGATTCTTTAGTCACGTCACATGGGATGAAGACGGCATCAGGTCCAAGCTGTTCAGCCGTTTCTTGGCCTAGCTGGTGCTGGATATCCGCGATCACAACTTTGGCGCCATGAGTGACAAACTTAGCTGCGGTCGCCTTGCCTATGCCACTGGCTGCTCCTGTGATCAGTGCCACCTTGCCTTCTAGCTTCCTGTGGCATGATATCAGAATTGTATGGCATAATAATTGGTCGCGGCTGTTTTCCTTGGGTTAGGATAAAACAGGAGATGGGTAAGCGATTAATCATCACTGCTCATGAAAATCAACTGACCTTACTAGCATCAATACAATATAGAGTCGAAGAAGCGGCTTGGTTATACTTTGCGAAAAGGAGTACTTTTTGTGTACATTTCGTAGTCTATGAAAGTTGACTGTCTTTGACTTGCAATGGTAAGTAGAACTCTTGATCGTAGACTCTAAATATGGAAGTGATTCAAGTGAATCTGCTTTGGTAGAGTCCGATTGTTGATCATGGAGATGGCATTCAACATAAGATAAACCCCTAAGTTCCAGCTCTAGAGCTTCAATAGGACCTCATTTGAGTCGTTGCAGGATAAGCGTATGGCCAGAGTCTCTAAACTTATAGACTTTAGTGTGAACACAGCAGGGGAAAAGTGCAGACGAATCGAGTTTAAGAATATGACCCAGATACAAAACATCGTGCTTAATATAATCAAGGAGAATTTGATCGCACCTTCCTGTGTCAGTGGAGAATCTGCTAATTGCTTTCTGATTGATTAAGCCGCTGTTACTGAAAAGGGTTTTGCTGTCATTGCACATTTCAGAACTCACATCATGATGAAGAAGAAGTAGAAGAAGAAGAAGAAGAAGCAGAAGAAGAAAGAGGAGGATGCACACCTTAGAGCAATTCTCAGTCTCCTTCCGAGCATAGTTTCAGCTGATGTCTCAAAGAAAGATGAGATGGATCAGAGAGAGAGAGAGATATTCTATTGTGCTCATGTGAGAAGTTCTGTTGTGTTCATGTGACATCAACGGACACAAACACGACGGGCCAAATCAGAAGAAGAAGACAGCATCGTGGCTGTACTTGGCTACTTGTCAACGGAAGATACAATGCACTCGCAAGTTGTCTGCCTGTCGCTTTCCGTATGGTTGGACGCCATCGTATCGAGGCAGACAATTTATCTGTAACTTGAACGAGTAAACGGGCACTGAACATCAAGGTGTGCTTGTGGCTGCAGGGTTTTAGCACCTCCTGCTTTTTCCTTCACCTTGCGTCATGCTCTGTTTTTCGAGATGAATAGATAGCTTGATCGAATATAATGCACTCAAACTACGGTACTGTGACTAATGTCCCGAGAGGTAAGCTGTTTTGCACCACATGCATCTAGTGAGCATGCCTCAGATTCCAGTGGGAGTCGAGAGAGTTTGGCTCATCCAAACGCTCATCCCCTTCCTTCTTCCACCGGGCCTCAGGATTAGTCGGTCCGGTTCCTGGTCCCAGAAATTGGGAACCAGTCCGTTTGATTCGGTTCCTAATTTCTGAATGAGATCGATCCGAATTGGGAACCGCTGACCCCAGCTGAAAAATAAATAAAGAGAAACATTTGAAATCAAAGAGCTTCAGCAATTTTGACAATCGAAACGACGTCGCCGTCCCCTCGCCACTGCCCTCCCAGCCTTATCCGAAGCGTCTCTCTCTCTCTCTCTCTCTCTCTCTCTCTCCTTGCTCTCGCTCCTTAGCTATGGCGTCTCGGCAACGTCTCTCGTCACCTCGCCGCTAATACTCTCTCTCTCTCTCTCCGAGCAAAACCGCATCGCCGCCGATGGCGTCCCTGGCCTCCCGCCTCCGGAGCTGCAATCGCCCTCGCGGCGACGATCTTCTCCCCGCAATCGCCGCCGCGGCTCCAATCGCCTTCCCCGCCAGGTCGCGCTCGCGCTTCACTTCGAACCGTCCGGTCAATCTCATCGCCTCCGTCGCGAACCGGTGCAGGCCTCGTGTCCGCAATCCTAAGAGCAGCGAAGATGACGAAGCTTCCGTCCAGGAGCTCAGGATCCCCTGACCATTGGTTGCACCCTCCCAAGGCCCTGGAGGTACTCGCTATTTGCATTGCCTTGCTTCCTTTGAGCTGGAACCGGTCCAATCTGGAATTCGAAAATGATTTTGGTGTTTGTTTCGTTTCCGAGAACAGCATGAAATCGAGCATACGATCGTCGATCGCAATTGCTCGTGCAAAAGCATCTCTCTTCGATGCTAACATGATCTGTCTCGGTGTGAAATATTTAAGACTTCGAATGTTTGCGCTTCAAATGTTTTCCAGTTACTTCTCAGCTGCCTTTCCTTGTAGACTTCGAGAGCGGAACAAGTGAAAAGTTGCTATCTTGCGGCTTTGCGTGTGTTTGTGGAATCGACATCTTTACTCCAGTACTCACGTCTCTCGTGCTGGGGATGAATTTTTATCTAGGAATCGGAATGGCTCAGAGTTTCTCTGCACAAATGGCTGGACGACGAGTACTGCCCGGAGGAGACTAATGTCGAGATCAGCAAGGTCGCCGCGAGCTCATACTACAGTTCCTTGTTGGAGAAGCGAACCGACCTGGGCGACATCCTGTTGAGCATGGCTAGAGAATTGGAGTCCATCTCCTACCAGGAGAGCTTTCATGGGGCATTCTCGTCGGCAAACATGGCGATCGATCTGATATGCCGGCGGATAGAGCAGTCGTAGTGGGTACGTTTTTTTCTCATTGCTTCGAGTAGGCTGACTCTTGTTGAGAATTTCGCCATGCCTAAAACATCTACATAGATAGGGAAATGTGTTTAAAAGACTAACTGCTTCTAAGGTAGTCCGGTTTAGTTGGCCTAGAGAATGTGTCTAAATCGACCATGTTTAGAGCATTCTTACCGTACGAGATTTGCTAACCATCAGTTCCTTAGAGAAACTTGCAACTAAAGATTAGAGTTTGGGACCACTTAAATAACTCTCGAAGAAATCTGATTAAAACAAGCTTATGAGGAAATCATCTGTGCAATCCCTACTCAATGCTCCCTAAACAACTGAGGAAAAACCAGCAAGAAGAATTCTATACGACTCTTGTCGAGAATTCTTTGGCTCTTACTTGGTATGGTTTGAGCATGTAAACAAACTCTTAGTGCACCTGGTCTGGTGCAGGCAACGCTAGACTCTTCATCACCGTGAAGCCTCCATCCACCACCAGATTATGCCCATTAACATACTTTGCATCATCTGATGCGAGGTAGAGTGCAGCGTTGGCAATGTCGCTAGGTTCACAATTATACCCCCTCAAAACACCAGCATCATGTATAATCTTCTCGATTCGTGAATCTTCGACACCACGATAGATTTGCCTCATCTCATCCATCAAAATTGGGGTTGGTATGGCGAAAGGCGATATGCTGTTGACTCTGATGCCATACCTGCAAATACAGGTGAAAAAGAACCAATGTAACAGAGAGAGAGCAAACTGTAGGAAACTAGCTGAAAACAAAAAACTATGAGCAGAACCTATTAAGTGAAGAATTTTCCAAACTCTTCATAAGAGACAAATATCAGAAGTTATGTTTTATTTCCATCAATAAAATAACATTTTACGGAAAACCTGTGTGATCAAGAGCCAACAGTATCTAGACATCTATTGGAACCAAACCAACCCCATCCACGACTATCCTTACCTGCATAACTCGGCTGCAACGGACCTTACCATCCCTATAATGGTGCACTTTGAGATAGTGTATGTATGCTCTGCAATTCCTCCAACTAATCCTGTGATGCTGGCAGTACAGAGAATTGAGCCAGTCCTGCGCGGGATCATCACTCGTGCCCCATGCTTTATTCCGGCAACAACTCCTCGTACATTGATGCCCATGACCCGATCAAACACATCAAGATCGAGGTCAGTGATGCTCACTGGACTGCCGCAGGCGACCCCGGCATTGTTGTACATGATGTCAAGTTGATTGAATCGGGAAACAGCGAAATCGACGGCATTTGAGATGTCTGATTCTTTAGTCACGTCACATGGGATGAAGACGGCATCAGGTCCAAGCTGTTCAGCCGTTTCTTGGCCTAGCTGGTGCTGGATATCCGCGATCACAACTTTGGCGCCATGAGTGACAAACTTAGCTGCGGTCGCCTTGCCTAGGCCACTGGCTGCTCCTGTGATCAGTGCCACCTTGCCTTCTAGCTTCCTGTGGCATGATATCAGAATTGTATGGCATAATAATTGGTCATGACTGTTTTCCTTGGGTTAGGATAAAACAGGAGATGGGTAAGCGATTAATCATCACTGCTCATGAAAATCAACTGACCTTACTAGCATCAATACAATATAGAGTCGAAGAAGCGGCTTGGTTATACTTTGCGAAAAGGAGTACTTTTTGTGTACATTTCGTAGTCGATCAAAGTTGACTGTCTTTGACTTGCAATGGTAAGCAGAACTCTTGATCGTAGATTCTAAATATGGTAGTGATTCAAGTGAATCTGCTTTGGTAGAGTCCGATTGTTGATCATGGAGATGACATTCAACATAAGATAAACCCCTAAGTTCCGGCTCTAGAGCTTCAATAGGACCTCATTCGAGTCGTTGCAGGATAAGCGTATGGCCAGAGTCTCTTTAAATTATAGACTTTAGTGTGAACACCGCAGGGGAAAAGTGCAGACGAATCGAGTTTGAGAATATGACCCAGATACAAAACATCGTACTTAAAATAATCAAGGAGAATTTGATCACACCTTCCTGTGTCAGTGGAGAATCTGCTAATTGCTTTCTGATTGATTAAGCCGCTGTTACTGAAAAGGGTTTTGCTGTCATTGCACATTTCAGAACTCACATCATGATGAAGAAGAAGTAGAAGAAGAAGAAGAAGAAGCAGAAGAAGAAAGAGGAGGATGCACACCTTAGAGCAATTCTCAGTCTCCTTCCGAGCATAGTTTCAGCTTGATGTCTCAAAGAAAGATGAGATGGATCAGAGAGAGAGAGAGAGAGATATTCTATTGTGCTCATGTGAGAAGTTCTGTAGTGTTCATGTGACATCAACGGACGCAAACACGACAGGCCAAATCAGAAGCAGAAGACAGCATCGTGGCTGTACTGGACTACTTGTCAACGGAAGATATAATGCACTCGCAACTTGTCTGCCTGTCGCTTTCCGTATGGTTGGACGCCATCGTATCGAGGCAGACAATTTCTCTGTAACTTGAAGGAGTAAACGGGCACTGAACATTTTGTTCCCGTTGAATTATCAAAAGCTTGAAGGAGCTGGCATCCATTTTTGGGAAAACTTCTTGGACCAAAACGGAAAGATGAGTTTTTTTTTTCTGTCATGATTAGAGCTCGAAACAGCAGTTGTGGTCGGAACCCACCACAAGAACACGGAAATTGATGAATGATTAGGGAACATTGAATCTTGCGTGTGAATTTTGGCTAAATTGGGTGTGGTCCCTCTGGCTGCTTTCTCCAGGGAACCAATCGAAAGGGACGCGTTAGGAAAGACCTTTGTGTTTCTCGTGACATGGCCCTTTTTTGGCACGCTCTGACTTCCATTTTTAATTTCGTTTTTTACTTGAGTAATGCTAAACATAGTAAAGTCAATGTATAAAATTTGATATAGCGATGGTTCATAGTAATGCTTGGGTCTCCGCCAAGGGTCGGGCTGGGTCTCTCCACCTGGTTCATCTCCTTCGATGTTGCCTTTACTCACGACTGTTAGGCAAGATCCAAAGGTCGAGCATCGCCGATGGTCAAGCATGAATGGTCGTCGATGGTTGAGCATCAAGCATTGCAATGTCTGTCCAGCGTGGAGTGTCGAGGCGACCCCTAGGGTCGTCCAATTGTCGCCTTTAGTCGAGCATCGCCTTTTCTAGGTCATGCAACCTCGGAGCTATCGGTTGGGCTTGTTGTGGCCCTTGAAGCCCTCGCCTAAGCTCTCGGAGACAACGAACAGTTGCTCCCCTTGGGAAAAATAACTTTGCATATCCCAAAACTCAACCAAACGCAATTAGTCCTTTTGATTATTGCATAATCTCAACAGATCTAATGACCTCAGAAATAATGGAGATACAATTGTAACTCAGGATTGATTTTTTTTTTTTTTAAGCTTTCTTCGATTAGGCTTCCACTTCAATAAAGTATTCTATCCTATAGTCTCGCCACATGGAATGGCACATGCCCACACCATGTGTCATTGTCATGCATCGCTGCACTATCCCATATGATTAGTACATAAAATACCCATTACTCATCACACTGTCCTTTTCAATGCGAAGATATTTTCATGTGATGCTCGCACCATGTATGATATACACAGCGCAAATCTAAATGGGTGGTCCCCTTAGGACGATGAGCATATTTTTTTTTTTTTGAAGCAGTTGGTCGCACGACGTCTGACGAGTGATAAACATATAAAATACTTTTCCGTCTCCCAAGAGGGGTGGCTTAGGCACGTTAACTATGATAGAATATAAGTAATAGATTGAACAGTCGTCGATGAGGGCATTTGGTCTACTGGTATGATTCTCGCTTAGGGTGCGAGAGGTCCCGAGTTCAATTCTCGGAATGCCCCCCAATTTCTTCTTATTTCTTTTTTCTCTTTGAAACTTTTAATTAGCATTTCCAAAACGGGCTCCGGCTCGTGACGTTTTTAGACAAATAGAAAGCCCACCGGCTCCAAAACGACACCCCGTTGAAGCTATGGAACCCTACTGGGCTTCCATCTTGTATTCCCTCATATGGGCTTGAAACCGGCAAGCAACATGAGAATGCAAAATACTTTGGTTATATGAGCAACTACAATATTCTTCCTTGTTACTAATTCTTCGCAATTGGGTTCTGTACTCCATTGAAAATTATCTTTTTAATTGTCGCGTGGGCTGTAAAGCTAGTCGACATATAGTTATGTAAGTAGGGCTAGGATGCAATTATCTCGTAACTTCTTTAATTTCCTTTTCCTTTTTCTATCACTTGCTCCGAAAAATGATAGATGTAAAATCAACTGTAAATGTTCGGATCTTCATATAAAGCGTGATTTATCGGCTAAAAGGCAAGAAGGAAAGAAAGAGGGAAAGGCCCGTTGTTGTCCAAACCCAGAGAAGCGATAATAGAGTTGATGCAAATGATGTCTTGAGTAGAAGTGATTAGTAAAAGCCACAAAACGAGGGAAGGAAGAAAGATTGAGTAAAAAAGGGGGCATTCCGAGAATCGAACTCGGGACCTCTCGCACCCAAAGCGAGAATCATACCACTAGACCAAATGCCCTTTATTCTGCCAGTGTTGTTTGAATAATTAAAATAAACCCTTTAAAAGTTAAGAATTTGATGTCGGCGTTTTTTTTTTTCGCTTTCTAAAATTAGCTGCTGGCAATACTGAGCAAAATCCCTGATAACCTCGATTTCCTTCGTACCCTTTCGGTTTTCATGCATGAATTTCACGTTGAATTCTCAAGACTAGGCACGTTTCCGAGTTTTAAGGCTTGGAACTCGAACATTTTAGCATCAGGCACTCTCTTTGAACTTATGACATTCTTCTTTTTTTCAGTGCATATGCCGTACAACATGCTAATACAGTGTTACGATCCCAATTGACCGGCTTCATTTTGCCCGTCTAGAACATTAAATAGCAAAGATAACGCTCTCAATCGGAAGCATGGCGTCGCATTAACATATCACGGGGTGTATTTTTCTTTAAATTGGACTTGCCATTTACTCTACTTGGTTTACTTTGGATCTTGACTAATTCGAGGATGTCCCCCCCACTCGTTAATGCGATGATGGTACATTCCTTTACCGGTCACCAAGTCCTTCTCATTTTTGCTTTTTCCGACAGCAACCTGGAAAAATGGACCGAGTCTCGCAAATCGACTTTAGAAAACTTCTTAGGTTTCGAGCCCTTTGGGAATGGTCGTGACATTGACCCTCCCCTGGCATCCCGCGTCGCCGGTCTTGTTCCATTGCCGAGTTCCTCGTCGCGCACTCAAAACGGGAAGAAAAGTTAGGGTTTGAAATGAATTATGTCCTGCAGGTAGAGGTACAGAGTCAACCTCCAGTTCGAAGCTTCCATGTGAAATGTACGTGAATTAGAAGAATTAGGATCCTCTCGATTTACGGAACGGCATTAATCTCTCTCGCGATCTAAAGCCGTGGCCTTTGTTAGAGGCTGTTTACCTCGGATTCGAGGTTGCCTCTCATCGCCGACTCTATTGAGAAAGAGAGAGAGAGAGAGAGAGAGATTGGAGCTCACGAGGGCAACGGGCAGCGGCGACGAGGAGCGAGCAATGGAGAGGCACGGCGCGGCGAGGCATGGCGAAGAGCTGAAGAGCACGGGAGGCGCGCGCGGAGGTGGAAGCAAAGCGGGGTGAGGGTGCGTGCCGTGGATCGATGGTACTTTGTAAATTTTTATAAAGATAAAGTTGGTGAATTGGAGGTAAAATACCCAATTTTCCCTTAAAAAGCATAGGACTCGTTTTCCGAAGTAGAGCAATGCATCATATACCATTCGACCAATAATTCATTTGTTGTCCACGTTATGATCATCGGAAAGGATACATATTCTTAAAATACGGAGCATCAGAAACTTTTGTCTCGACTAATTCCCACGAGCCATATAATATTATAACGACAATAAGGCCCTTCAAGAAAATGGTGCGCATTTATTATTTCTCATAACGATTGTCTTAATATGGAAGACCAAATTACCGTAATTGACGGGTAATATGGAAGACCGACCAGCACTTGCTAATTCAAACGAAAAACGCGGTTGACCTCTCGAGGAAATATGCGTCGCCTGCTTGAACAATTGACGCGTGTAATTATTATGATCACGATATAAATATGGCGAAATCACGAGTCAAAATTAGAATGCTATATGCAGCCACAAAGGTCAAGATTGAAAAAAAAAAAAACACCGTAAGTACGCTTTTTCAAAATCCGAGGAATTTAAGTCTATATTGTCAATATATAATATATATATTGAAAATATTGACTAAATTCTTGACTTCAACAACTTTTAGATAGCAAATTGAGAACAAATAAATAAATCGAATACATGAAAATGATCTTGTGATAAGGATATGGAGCAAGAAATATGCTAGTTGTGCTCTACATTTTTTCTTTAATCTTTCAATATTTCCATTTTGTAATAAAGTGAATCAATCAAAAAATATCCAAAACATCTTAAACCTCGGGTTTTTGTCCAAGAATTCCATAAAAGAACATATGTACTATAATTATATGGAAAAAAGAACATATGTACTACGAAGAGAAAATATGGTTCCTTATTAAACAAACAATAATAACTATAATTATAAAGTAGTTGGCAAACTTGTGTATTATCTCATAAATCTCTCGTATAATCTAGTTTTAATAATTTTCATCTCGAGACAATTCTAATTCATCAGTCGGAAATAACTCGAATCGCACTTTTTCTTCGTTTGATAATCCTTTTTTTTTTTTTCGTTTGTTATGTGTGCAACTTTTTGGTCATACATATAACAAAACGATGTTGTTTTCACGAGAACATATACCCCAAAATCAAGAGGGACTAATATTTTTTTTTTTTTTTGGTCAGAAAGAGGGACTAATTCAACTCCATAAGTTTATAGCTTGCATAATGACCACACCCAACAGTTTTCCCTACTCCGTTCAACCTAGCTTCCTTCTCCAATCTAAATTTGGAGATCAAATAGAGTCATAACACCCCTAAGATTCAAAGCAAGATGTTGCCTACTTCATACCACAAATATAACCCTCAATTAAGAATTTTTTTCTATCAAAAGAAAACTGCATTAATTACTCAAAAGATTACATGAGAAGTACATTGACTTTCATGACAAAGAAATTCGAAGCAGAACAAAATCCAAAATATAACAAAACAAAGCCAAATCCAAAAAAGAAGAATGATTAACAGAGCACCGGTAGGGTTAAACACATACTCAATTAAGATTAAACCGCGCACTAATTACCTCGCGAGAGTGAGTTAGGGTTAGCCAAATTGGCACATATCATGTGAATGTGTCGGGAGCTCTCTCCAGTTAACGTTTGAAAAAGCCCGATGGATGTTGGCATTGCATTCGTGGGAATCACCAGCGACGACAATTTTTCATATCGACACCGTGGGTCCTCGTTCATACTTTGTTCAAATACCTCTTCAATTTCGGCTCACTCTACTGTTCAACGGCTGCCCAATCTTGACTCTCTCTCTCTGTCGAATGTTTACTTTGGCCGGCATGCAAGAACTAGGAAAGTGCCGTGTGCCTTATGTCTTATTTGTAGAAATACGAGCCATTTCTTTAATTCATAATCTGGTTTGGAGGCTTTTTCTTAGTATTTTTTTAATGTAGTTTCGACACGTTCGGGTATGGTAACGAACGTGTTCGGACCGTCATGATTCGATGGTAATTCACGTGGTAAGGAATTGGCCCTTGAAGACTATAGGAGAATCTTATGGAAAATTGGGAACGAGTCACCATAATTTCGGTGCTACACGGATTTAAATCGAGATCCATATGGCCATTGATGTTAGAAATGTATTTACGTATCGTTCTTTCGCAAGGCCATTTCCGGTCATGGTTTTACGCGGAGAAATTTATTAAAGAATAGAAGACCAAGTCAGCAATTACAACCTAATCTGGTAACCCCAAATTGACCCTTTTCTTGATCCGAGCTACCCAGAGAAAACAAATCCAAAGGTGAAAATGAAAATGAAAAGGAGAAGAAATGTCCCTTATTTCTCCTCACTGGTGGGGTCCTGTGCGCATTAATCATTGCATAAAGCTTCTAGATGAGACTTGCCCGATCAATCAAACTGGTAGTTGTAAATATATTTCTGCACGATTCAATTGGGTCGGGTTACAATCATTTCTGGAAGAAGAAGACGAAGGAGCAGCAGCACATGGTTGGTTCCTCATCGCCATCTCCTTCCCCTTTTCTTCTGCCATATAAAGATTTTCTGACAGTTTCCTACTACTAAGCCACCGCCCACCACAAGATTTGAAGAAGTGTCAAACAAGATAGGCCACATCGCATGGTAATGCCCCTTGATACAAGTAGCCCATTACCACCGTGTGTTGAAAAATCCTGGCTTCTCTGCCAACTATATAATGCCATGAGAAATTTTTGTACCCTTTTGTGGAAAAGTTCCTGACGACAAGACAGAGCACACGATCGGTTTTGAGGAAAGATGGAGGAAAGGTTGCAGAGGAATGTCGCTGATGGTGCTTCGCCCTTCTTGCTGTTCGAAGCCACCGGCGATTCCGAGGTGGATGGGAGGGATCCCCAGCACGAGGGGGTTCCGATGGAGGTGGACGACGCGGAGTCCTGCAGCTACGACTCGTCTGACTGGATCGATGCGGACGACGTCGGGGGGGAATACGAGGACGCCGCGGCATGGCTGGGAGATTGTCACGAAGGGGATGAGGATGAGCTCGAGGACGAGCAGGACAGTCATGTGCAGCTTCCAAAAGTGGAGTACAAGTCCTGTGTCTCGGTGGAGTCGACCAGTGAGTTGATGAATGAGATGGAGAGGAGCAAGCTGTTTTGGGAGGCTTGCCTGGCTTCTTGATCCTGGGGGTGCGCTTCTTTTTTCGGCTTCCCGGGTTCGCCTTCAAGCCTACAATATCGCTTGACGGCTATAAATTCTTTTTGCCTTCTTGTTCAGCCAGTAAGTGCACATAGGAATGAAATGAATGCCTAACTTATTGTCGAGCTATGCCTCCATGTTATATGAATGGGGAAGGCTTGATTCTTGAAAAGCTATTTTCAGTTCGAGTTTGAGCTCAAGTAAGACTCCAATTACGTGCAGTTCTCTTGAAATGCTACAAATTCTCGGGTACCAAGTATTTCTCGCTCGCAAAATCTTGGCTCAAAGTCGAACGGGATTGCGAGCGCGCATACGCATATGAGGGAGTATTCGGTAGCAACGGCTGCTGAACGTTGACTTGACTTGCATGGCAATTAACATTCCTCAAACTCGACGTCGCTCGGGGTTAAACTCGAATAGCCAATAAGGAAAAGCTCGAGTAGCTCACGAGCAATCTTCCATCAGCAGAGCTCTGAAAAACATTCAAGAACCGAAACAATCTGATACAATACGGACAGCATCAATAGCGGCAAAAATCTGTTAGGCCTTCCTTCTCTTTCTGCTACTTCAAATTGTTGGTTAGTTAGTTGCCTTGACTTCTTCTGCCAGTAGGTCAAATGCTCCACGCTATCATCATACATACACAAGGACAACTTTCTGCAATTTTTTCCCATTACGACGCTTCATGACAGGCTGTTTCTTCCTATTTCAGAAAGACAACCACGGTGGTCCAAAGTTTGTACCAAATGCAACCACCATCACAAAGAGACGGTCCAATAAACCAAAAGAAAACACCTCCCATGTCCCCAATTTATTTCAGGCCTACCTTACTGCACGACCAATAAATGCGAAAGAAACTACTCATTTTGAGTCTCTCTCTCCTCCGTGTCCCAGGAATATGAAAATGAAAATGAAGATAGACAGTCGCAATCGCACAAGAATCCCGACTAATGTAAATTGCACAACAGAGAAAATCCACTAGCAAAGGCACAATCAGTGGTAATCCACCGAAGGATCGTCAATTCTCCTTCTACATCACATATGGTGGAAAGGACAGATCAAGAACCACCACCACATATCAATTTCACGTACAGATTGAATCGGGCGAGATTTCCATCACAAGGTTAGGATCCTCGGTTAAGAAAACTACAAGAACAAGCACGAACTTTCTGCAGCTCAGCCCTGAGCTGAACCACGATCCTAAAAATCCACCACTAGCAAAAGGCACTCCCAATCACTGTTTGAAGTCAACACACCTAGAAGTATAATGTACATAAGATTAAGAAGCCATGACTCTAAGACAACACATGAAATCTGCAGAGTATGATCCCAAAGAATGGGAAATAAGAGTTTGGTCAGACAACCGAGGGCGTACGAGAGACAGATTCTACCATATCCATGTCGTTCATTCTTTCACATTCCTTCTGTGGACTCTTCATGTCAAGGACTTCTGCTTCTCCCATCCTCCAACTTGTCCCAGAATCTTCTCCGTCACTAGTCGTCAAAGTGGAAGTCCTGTTTTTGCTATCAGTGAATGAAATACCCGACTCATCATTGACAAGCGAGCAATTTCTAGGACTTCCATAGTTTTGTTCCACTTCACTCGATGGCCTTTCAGACGAAACGTTTGCATTTTCCATGATGATCGCATTCTTCCAGTTGCCTCAAGAAGCAATCCTCTATTTCACTCGGTGATCTGCCTTCATCTTCGTCCACGCAGCTCCGGCTGTAATTCGCATCCTCGTTGTCATCAAAGTCTGACGTTGGCCCTCTTAATTCACAGCTGGTATCCATCTCTTGCTGACTATCATATTCATAATCGGTTTGTCGCCCGGATGAACGAGATGACATGGGTGAGTATCCTCCGGCAGCAGCCTCTTCACGTTCTCTGAGAGTCTTCATGATTAGAGTCTTGAGCAAGTTCATTACTTGCACAGCGTGCATCAGAGCGGTCAATGGATCGGACATCTACAGAGAAAAGAAGAATGCATTGCTTAAGTTGTCGTTCTCTTGGAAGTTGAACTTCGTTTTAGTAATTCAACATAATGATAACAATTTCATAGTCAATTGTCAGAAGAATTACAGAAATCCTGCAAATTTGAGCTAGTCTTTTAGTATCATAATGACAAAAGGCAATAGTTTTTGTGAACTTCGCATAATTACAGTTGTGGCAGGAGATCTCTCTTCTAACCACTCTTCTCTTTCCTCAGCAAGTGAAAATAGAATCATCTCGTGAACTGATATTGAGAAACCTATATCATCCTCCCCCTCACCTTGCGGTCCACAGTCAACATAGCCAACATGTCGATTTTCACAAAAATATTACGATGGTACTTGTTGAACGAGACCAATATCGAAACTTTTGAAAATTAGGGAGATCTGATTAAGTACCTGAGTCATGTTTGGCGCGAAAACCATCGCGATGTTTCGTGCATTCATTTTGTTGAATTCCTCTTCCTCGACCACATCAGCCATAAGACCGACAGCCCAATTGAGCAATGCCGACTCGGTTGGCTTTAGCTGCTTCACAAGCTCGATGGATTCTTCTTCAGTGTTGCATTGGAGAACTTGTTCCGGGGAAAGCCCATCGAGCACGCCAGAGGGGAGCTCTCGGAACCAAGCTTTGATTAGACCTGCCAAACAGTGAACATCGATATCATCGGGCACGATGCCCCTGTTCAACTGGTCCCTCACATGCTCCTCTTTGCTGTTCTCCGGGTTTATGCGGAAAATTCCTTCGGCCTGCGGAATCAACAATAGAGTTTGAGTGAAAACCCGGGACTCAAAACAAGAATTAGGAAATTCTTTGCCTGCAAGATAACATGAGTGGAGAGTGATTCTACCTTCAAACCGTCTTGTGAGTATAGCCGCTCCTGCATGAGCAAAAGAATGGAAGGGACGCTATTTCCCCGTGAATCAAATGAGCACTGCATCGACTCAGCCGAGACTCCAAACACACTGACACTGCAAAAGAGAAGACCCAAAAATTAAGCTTTTTTCCTTTTTGGCCATGACATGCAAATCAAGTTCAAACGCATAGTAACTGCAGATTCCAGCCCGCGGGAAAAACAAATTCGTGGTAAAGTAAGAGAATATGGCCTAAAAGTTAGTACCACCAATGTCCACATCAAAAAGGCTACCAAAGTAGAAAGAACCAAACCGACATAGAGCATAAAGTCCATACTTTTTCGTTTTAACCAATTTGTTGGTACTTACCAAAGAAGAGACCTTTCAGCAAGTAAAGAAAGACTCTGGCCTTCATCGACCCATAAGCGACGCAGTTTAGACTCATCTGGTACATTTGATAACCATCATCAACTTGCCAAATTAGAGAATGCGCGAAATTGAAGTGAAAATCATACATTTGAAGCTAGTCATGACCAAAAAACAAAAAAAAAAAAGCTAAATTTAGTATGTCGAATCATATTAGTGCAAAATTTCAGCTCTTGCACAGAAATCTCCTCGAACAGGAAAAGGAATCACACCAGAAACGCAAAAGGAACTGACCAAACAACTTGCTGTCTCTCAGATCTGAACTCCACACCATTAGAGCACCCAAGGTAAAGTCCACCTCATTATTGTCCACAATCCCACACTCATCAACACTCTAAAAACCCAAAGACAGGAGGAAAAGGAAGGCCAGAAAAAACCAAGCTTTTCGCAGCTCATCCGCTAAAAGAATTTCAAATTCTGGGTTACCTCGCGCTGGGGACCCGGCAAGGGATCTCGACCTCGAACTCCACGGGGAGGCCCAGGAACCCGTGGAACCGGTCGAAGGTGACGTGAGTGACGTGGCGGACGTTGGTCGGCCACCCGATCTCCATGTGGTGGTGGGTCACGACCGTGGCCGTCGCCGCCGTCATCACCTCGTCGCCCCGCTCGACCCTGCAGGAGGCCATCGACTTCCTCAGCGCCGTCACCAGGAGGGCCAGCACCGAGAGCTGGTTCTGCTCGTCCTCCGCGTCGGCCGCCGCCGCCGCCGCCTTCGCCTTCCTGGCGCTCCCCCCGCCGCACCCTCCGCCCTTCGCCACCATCACGGGCCCCGTCATATCTCTCCCTTTCTCCCTCTCCCTCCCTCTCCCTCCCTCCCTCTCTCTCTCTCAGTGGTCTCTCCGGAAGGTTCTTGTTCCTGTTCTCCTATCTTGTCCGGGGACCAAGTTCTTCTTGCCTTCTCTTCTTGTCTGGGTTTTGAGAGAGAGAGAGAGAGTGAGAGTTTAAGGTGGGCGAGGCTGCATTGAAGTCGGGGTGTCTTTTTGAAGCTGCTCTTGTGCGTTGCGGAGGTTTTTCTAGTTCGCTTTTTGGGGACTTCCCAAACGGCCACTTGTGTGGGTTTTTCAAATTCCTCCCCCCTCAGGCTCGCTTTATCCGCGATGTCGGGACTTTTGACCTCGCTCCGACGCTCTATTTACAGGGTCGTGCCACCCTCCACCGGGAACACAGGGGTCCCGTCTCCAAACTCCCGCACGCCGATCCTGTCGTCGTCGTCGTCGTCTTCTTCTTCTTCTTCCCCCGCCTAGATTCAATTCAGGCCCCTAGGAATCAGAGACGGCCCGCTGAAAAATGAAAATTTGCTTTCGATGGAATCGAGCGAGCAGCGGAGAAGAAACTTTGACCACCGCCCAGGAAACGCGCGTTGACCACCACCTGGGACTGTTCGGTAACAGTCGATCCGTACAGTGCGTGACGTAGTAATTAATTGAGCCATAAAAGGAAGCGATTAACTAACCATTAGAGCACCGAATTTAGGTGAAATGATCGGGAATTGGGGTCGATGCCAGATCAGAAAACGGCGGGTTTGGGAGGGGGTTGGCCAACCGCATCATGGCAGGGGAGGTGGGTCGGTGATATTATGAGGATCTAATGATCTCATCGCTTTTCATGTTCCGAAAAAAAACGACACAAAGAAGGAGGACAGAAGGGACGAAATGGAGAAAAAATTGTGAGTCCACATGGACACGAGTGCTTTGATATTTGCGTATTGGGGTCGACGTGGGCGAAACTTGTCCTTGATTCGAGGACGAGTTCGATGTTTCCGACGAGGCGGGCGAGTCCTTTTCATGCGATTTTTGGCGTGATTTATGGGCTGGAAGGAAGGGGGAGGTGTTTTTGTGTAACTCTCGAGTTTTCGCTTTCTCCGGAGAAAATGTAAAGGCTTTGATGGTTACGGCAGTACGGGTCCTCCACACCATGTCGTGATCACGGGGTAGAGCTAGGCTGCATCGCTTGGCTCGGTGTTCGGGGGGATGCCGAAAAAAACACTTGCTTGGATCATAATGGGACATTTAGAAGATTGGGACATTTCGTGACTACGAGAACCTATAGCTACTTTTCGAGAAATATCCCGACTGATAGAACTTATTAGAGGCTTAGCGGGTTATAAATCCATTCATTCACATCTTATATGAGCCACGAGTGTCTAAAAGCATCTTTGAGCTGATCTGGACCTGTAGTTATCAGGCTCGAACTAGATTAGCCCGCAAACTTGTTTTTTTCTTTTGTTGTTCGTGGGCGTGCCCGGGAAATAATGTCGGCCCAATTCAATGGTCCGACCTTGGCTTGCCGCCCTTTGATCACCTCTATTGACTTACTTTGATAGGTTGTAATTTTAAAATTCGTATCTTGTATAAATGCGATCGAATAGGTAGGTGAACCTAAAGGGTTTCGACATTTCAGTAGCGGGATAACTTTTACTCGACGATTTAATATAGGATATCTTTCGATCCCTCCACCGTACCGAGAAGTCGCATATATTGCATGGCCAAAAGTATTGAATCTTTGCAGTACAACATGGCAACATCTATACCAAACCATCGCTTGATGAGACATCGAGAAGTCGCATACATTACATAGCTAGGCTCTTTTCACTGGATGTTACACAGATCCGGAAGCCGTACACGTCATTCAAATGGCAAGACTTACATTGGCAGCGGTGGATGTGGAGTTTTGATTCGAAGAAGACTAGAGGAGGAATTTTGACAAAATGTATGCTTAGGGAACGAAATCCGTAGGTCTTCCATGAAAATTTGGAAAATTTTAGCAAGTACTAATTCCAAACATCTGGCTGCCAAGGGGGCAACGCGGCCAACCTTCTTATGATCCGTCCTTGCACGATGGATCCCAAGAAGTGAAGGGAAATTCCTGTGCATTTTCCATATCAAAGTGGGCTTTATATTTATCACCATCAATCACAAGACAATATCATAAATAAATAAAAAATAACGCGCATCACACATATAACATAGAGTGAATCGTGACGCTTTTATATCTTCGCCACAAACGTAGAATGAACAGACTTATCAAAAAAGAGACCATACTCGTCCATACTACAAGTTCTCAAACTCATGAAAAGTCCCGTTATCACATCAGATTACTGTGTTTTAAAAAGGTTACGATCGGTAATTTATTTTTTCTCGATCGTAAAGATTAAACTTCTTGAGTGAAAAAAAAAAGAAAAAAAACCGCCCCTTTTGTCTCGCGAATTCAAGAAAATCGGGAAAACTCCATCTATTCTCCAGTTGGGTATACTCGATCGTTCGTTATTTTGGCCAAATTTGTCCCCACGTAAAGAACACGAGCTTCTCCCCATCTCAAAATGACTCGAAATCGCAAATCAAAACCCAAAGAGCATCCGAGGCAAATTCGATTCGGTTTGTTTGGTTTGGGGAGGGTTATAGATAGAGGAGCATCCGATGCAAAAAAAAAAAAAAAAGAACCACTCGCGATCCATTTATTTCCTGGCTTGTCGTTTTGCATCGCCATTAGATCATTCCTTTGTCTCTCTTTTTTTTTTTTATTTTTAATTACGAGCAACACAAAATCCAACGGCGGACCTCGGAAGCGACGACGAGGAAGAAAGACCGATCCCAAAAAATGGGGACCAGATCTGCCCCCCCGCCCCTCCGCCGATCGGACGGCCAGAGGAAACCGAGAGCGGAAGGAGAGGAGCGGCCCAGATCCTATCCCGTGGGCCCCGCGTGGGGCGGGTGTGGGGTCGGGTGGGGACAGCACCGCACGAGCGGGAGCACCACCGGATCCTAATCTCTCTCTCTCAACTTCGGCACTATTTGAAATTCAAAAAAGGCGAAGGCATTCCTCAACGATCGGATTCGATCGTTGCCTCTCCTTCAGCTTTTTATATTATTTATATTTGTTTCTTCGGGGAGCTCCGGTGTATATATACTTTCGTTGTACCTTTTAGCTGAATCGGACCACCTTTTATGTCCACCTTTCGTTGCTGATGTTGGGGGGCGATACGCGTTTCGGTACCCCACCCCACCCCCCCACCCGTATCGCCCAACGTTCCATTCGCACCGTCCTCCGCGCCGCTGTCCGCTCCTCCTCCTCCTCCCGGGGCGAAATGGAGAACCGGTTTTCGAGGCCGATCGGGAGATCCTTCGCCCGGGTTTTCGAAACGCTGGACGTAAAATAGGACGGAAGTAGTGCTGGGGTCGACCGGCGAGGCTCGGTGTATACGTTTCGGCATTGAATTGTGATTCCGTAGGGCTTGACTTCTCGGCATGGCGCCGGGCTCCGGTTTAGCCTGAACGAGCCCTTGAACGCCGAAAGAGTTGGGCCGATTCTTTCTATTTTCCCTCTCTGCTAAGGTAGTCTAACGCGCATTCTTGATAAGCGATTTGAAGTTTAAGTTGATAGACGAAAGAATGGTTTTAGTATTTAGATATTCTAACGGGGTTCGACTCGACACGTGCCGACAACATCCACGCTCATAGACGGATTGAGTGGACAGTCGAACCCAAGATCGGAAGAGCTCGACTTAGCCGGCAATTCGGGTTCCCGAGTTCAATTCCTACTTCTAGACGTGGTTACTGGTTATTACCTGTCTTGGCAATACTAAAATCTCCCACGTTTAGCCCGGAAAACAAAAGGGGGGCTCTACAAAAACTTTTGCTTCGATGGATTCAAAATGAACGAATGATGCGATCATGTGCCCTCCGTGCTTCTTCACGTGAATCCGATTCTTTTAATTCCACCGTACGAACGAGATTGAATCTCCACCACCACATTATAATCAGCACAAGTCCCCAACATCAACATCATTGCCCAACGGCCCCATCTTGCGAATGTTGCATGTGGGCAAGTACATCGAAATTTGTTGGATGGACTAACGTCCAATCCTTCTCTAGATCTGTTTTGTGAAATCAAGACAAGGCAAATGGGTACTCGTTCGTCGAAGCCAAAGTATACGTACAACAGGTAACAATTGCTTTTGAATTTTGCAGTCTTCAAGTAAATTTCACACTTCCGATGGTGTTAAAGTCGTAACTCTCAATTACCGTACCAATGTATGGATTCGAGCGATGTGCGGTTACCTTCAACCAATCGAGTCGAGAAAAAAAGCGACAATTAAATTCGATACTTACAAATCGATGAATCATAATATAAACCTCGTCGAATTTATTGAATTACATATGCATATCGTCTACGAATGCTATGAAGATTTCTTAATCTAACTGGCGATATAATATTCTATGTACTAGATCGATAGAGAAATAAGCTATGCATGTTTAGGAATTAGATCTTATGCCGGCGGTGCCCTATTAAAGAATTAACTACATGTTTTGAGTTTAGATACGGCTCCCCGGCAACAAAATTTGATCCAAATAAAGGTTGTCTCGCTTTGACAATGAAGATCGTCGCGAGCTTGAGCTTTAGCGAGCTTCGTGGTGTGTACTAGGATTCTATCCGGGTTTGTCATGCGCTGTTCTAAGGAAAAACTTCCACCAAATAACTAGTTCCAAAGCCGAGACGAGACATCGGTCCCGAACATCACCAGGATGCTTGCCTCCGCCAATCTCGATTGGCCACCGAAGCCCCTTGGACCGCACTTCCATGATTGCATCGTCAAGGGCAAGTCCATGCAAAAATGCAAACAAGATTTCATTTCGACAATGTCTCAAGGAGCCGTCGCTCAAGGACCAGTAGTCATTCAATCACCAATAATTTGCTTTCACCCGTTCGTTGAAGACTTTTTTAGCAACGAAGCATACATTCGAACACGACATTGTTACAATGGGGACTGATCCATCGAGTAATAACCGAGATTACCACGGCAAGGAGTGCAAAATGGAGGAGTTGTTTCTTGTTGTTGGGCAAAACGCAGTGAGTTTCAGTTCATTTTAGTGGAAATGTGGCCTCGACAAGCTTTAGGACACAATGCATTGTTAAAGTTTTGGGGCTCCTATATGGGCCTAGCAATGATGTCCCAATCACAATGGCAGCGAGATGGGTTCGAGACGGCTGGTCTTGTCTCAAATCCGTTACACTGGGTTGTGAAAATCTAGATCGTGCAATCACTTCAATTTCAAATTCTTTGTTGAAATCCCATGAATCATGGAAGGTCAAGTAGAATTTGTGAAAATGCAAAGCGATATGTAATTTGGTCGTGTATAATTGCACATGCGACCTTATAATTTTTAGAAGAGTAAAACTATGTCAGTAAAATGGGCCTCGGGTTTCCAGTTGCCCTCGTGATAAATCTCAAACCCGTCCGACCCTTATAGTATTTTGTAAATAAACTCACAAGCCCGTCCCGAAATGATAAATTGCAATCCATTCAAGTCCAATTGAGGGTTTGGGACTAGTCGGGTGCCCAACAAGACCCAGCCCCTTGCCATTCCTAAGCTAGCGTTCATTGTACCAATGTTGGTTGTTTGACCAACTCATTGACCCAGCACTGTGTTTTCTGGGCTTTTCACCGTTGAATTGGAAAGTGAAAAATCCCAACCGTCCAAGCCGAGATCTGTTGAAGAGCCAAGATCTGTTACATTTTCAAGCTATCGGTAAAACCAAAATGGGGATATGGTAACTCTCGAAGATCATAGAATGTTTTCAAATGATCCGTTCATAATTTTTTGGAACAAAATACCGGATAGTATCACGTAGACAATAAATGCCTGAATATGGTGATACTCTGTCCAATTTCCGAGCAACAAACCGTTCTCATTTTATTTTAACCAAGTAAGTTCCAAACAAGCCTTTCAGGTACTTTAACCATAATAGTAATATTATATATGAGATTCTTGAGATTTTCTATTCCATCTTATGGTTACTTATTTTGCATTTCAGGGTTGCTTATTTTGTAAAATGATGTAATGGAGTGTTTAATTGTGAAACCCATTTATCTAAATTTCGAAGTACAATTTGAGGCATGACTTTATAGAATAGTTTTACTATCTTAACACTATAGCTCGAGATATCGCAATATCATTTCACCTTGTCAGTGGAGGGAGCGAGAGGAAGAAATTTATACAATAAAAATCCCTAACAAATAGGCTAAAATAGCTCGCGACCACATGAGGGTGGGTGGTGCCTCGGAATGAATTTCGATGAGCCTCTTTTGTACTTAAATGAAGAGATTAACTTACAACAAATTAAGACGTGACAAATGAGAAATTTAGATCTCATAGAAATTACGTAGATCTAAGACTCTCGACCACATTTCATGTTCTTGGCGGATTTCATTTTTGAAAACATTTCTATTTTTCTCTCTCGATCACTCAAATCAATAACGTGGCAACGGCAATGTCAAGTTGCCGCTCCATCAATAAATCAGTAGCAATCTTACCATACCGAGTATTATCACGAGTGTCGGAAACAATAAATGCTTTCAAGAGCTATTATGTCATTGCAACATAAACGGTTTGCTTCTGTTCTGGCCACATAAAGGGTGAAAAGAGCTTCGCCCTTATATTAAAATAATCATCTTTCTTGAATGATCTTATGTGATTGCCATGCTTCTGGATGAATGCACGCGGGTGGACACACCATTGGAAAAGGCCAGGGCCACCCTATTCATCAACAGGTTCTACAACTTCACCGGAAAGGGCAACGCCGACCCCCACCCTCGACTCCACCTAGGCCGCCTTCTTGAAGGGCAAGTGCAACCCCACCGGCGCTGCAACCGCTGTGGCCATGGACCCCGGTGGCTCCCGGAGCTTCGACATGCACTGCTACACCATCCTATTCAGAACACGGGCCTTTTCCAATCCGATGCCGCTCTCTTTGACCAACAAGTGGGCCACCAAATTTGCGTCCGAATTTCTGGACTACAACAAGCTCTTAACCTGGGTTTGCGCGGTCGATGAAGTGGATGGGCACCGTCGGAGTCCCCGCGGACGGTGCTGGAGAACTTAGAATAGATTTTAGCAAGATCAATTAGTTTCCATGGTTTCTTTTGGATTATATAATGTCAATGGTGTTTTATTAGACTAGAGAGGTCTTGAATTTCATTGGCATTTTTCATTGCAAGATGTATGAAAGGAATAGTATTTGTAAGATTGCACTCTCGACTCAATTTTTGGCCATATGTCGATAACAATAGCCTGTATTATTTATTATTGTCAATGTCTCCATAAAAGTCTTAAAACTTGTCACCGTAATGCATTCGAGTCGTACAATTTATACTTTTCATTGGGTCCCAACACGTACACTGAAAATGCGATGGTGGGATTTTGTTGATTCCACAAAATTTGTAATAGGTGAGAAAATTTACGTGATATTTTCTATATTTTTCATTGAATTTGTCCCCAAGTTGATGGCATATTAGTATTGAAATTAAAGAAATGCATCAAAAAGAAAACCTTTAAGAGAGGCCAAATAGAGATCACAAGGTGGATAAGGGCGGTCGCGCCACCCCTTCTTGCCTTTGGCAGGGTGTCAAAGAGGGTCGTGGCCCTAATAGTAATCGTCAGCGAGCAAGGACCTACTATTTCGAGTGTAAATTTTAGGATTCATCATCGTAACGAATTTTAGGACTCTTATAAGGCATGGTGCAGTGACCAAGTCGATTTTAATTTCTCGAGAGGATCTGATGAGTGATTTGTTAATTTTATTTCACCCTCTTTAGATTATTCAAACTCATGCAAAATTAAAAAGTTTTGACATCTTATACCACACTATGACATTCCCGCCCAATGCTGCGGGTCAACAGATTATGGATGCATTTGGTTAAGCATTCCTAAGGAGTTTTGGGGAATGCAAATACCTTTAACTTAAAGCCCTTTTGCATTTGGTTAAAAATCTTTTGTGAAGCTAGTTTGACCCAAATAGTGTTTGGTAAATCTTATTTTGGAAAGGGTTTTGAGATTTTTTATTAAAAAAAAAGCTTACCTTTCACCGGCAATGGGCTACAGCTGCCGGTGAGGTCGGCGATCGTAGCCCATCACGCGACCTAGGTGGCAGAGGCCTGAGGTCACGCGACCCAGCGGTCGTTGCCTAGGGTTGCGTGACCCAAGTGGCCACCGCCAGGGTCGAGTGACCTCACCGGCTCTTTGTCGTCCTGATTTAGCCTCGGGCGGCTCTGGCTAACCACCCATAGCCTAAAGAAGATGAACAATCACGAGGGGTGAAATTGGAAAATTGAAGAATTAGTGAGGGTAGTTTGGAAAGAAAAAAATTGGGTTTCAAAATTAGGCAAATGCTGAAAGCTCAAAACTGGTCCGGACCAATCTTGGGCTTTTAGCTTTCTCGATCTTGGCTTTCGGTCGAAAGCTAATTTGAAATGCTTGCCAAACACCTCAGCATTTTTCCAATGGGCTTTCAAGACTCCTTAGGAATGTTGAATTAAACGCACCCTATATCTTCTTGAAAATCTTTGAAATTGAATAAAATGAAATTCAAAACCACATAATATTCCAACGTGGATTTTGGTAAGGATCTTTTTATTTTCTTCCCCTCTTTGTTGAAAGTACTCACATCGCCCCCAATGAAATTACTAAAGTTGTTGTATACGAATAAAAAATTTTCTCTCCTTAGTTTAAAGCCCCCGTGACAATATATAATCGCGTTCCGAGACATAATAAGACCACCACTGGCTATCATGAAAAGTTCCATATCGGTACTCCATAACATAATTGGATTTCGTTTCATCAAAAATCCAGATTTAGTATCACGAAAATTTTCATGAGACGATAATTAAAATAGGGGAATGCATCGTGGGTAGTTTGAGAAATTCAATGACATTAACCCCAAAATTTGATGTCGAGCCTCCTAAAATTAAATTATATAAAGTTTGGATGGTGTAACCTACAAATTTAAAAGAATCGCGAGTTATTACGTCACGGTATCAAAATTTGGAGGGATAATTTGTAATTTTTTTAAGGGTTAATATCACGAAAAACCCAAAACCGATATACCTGTGACAATTTTACCCCAAATTAATTTTTTGATCACAAAAAACTCCAAACTGGTATACCAGTGATAAATTTACCCTCAGTTTGTTTTTTTAAATTTTATTGTTAAATTAATTTGTTAAATAACATGCGGCAGTTGATTAATGTACCGGTTTTATGTTTTATCCTCCGTTTGTCATAAGTGTGCCAGTTTGTGATTTTTTGTGGTATTAATCAAATTTAACGAAAAATAACGGAGGGTAAATTTGTCACAAATGTATCATTTTGGGGTTTTTAGTGGTCAAAATATTATTTTGAGGATAAAATTGTCATATATGTATTGATTTGGGATTTTTTGTGATTTTAATCTTTTTTTTAAGTAATGGATTGGTGTGCAATAATGTCAAAGTTAAGGGGTTGGAGACAATTATTCCGGTAAGTAATATGTTTTTTTGTCAAAAAGTAAATAATTTTTGGGAAAAGGAATTAAAATTGGGGGAGAATCAAAAAGGGATAAGTTTGTTTCTTATAATGAAAGTGCAATTAAGTTAAAAAATTTAAAAAAGTGTAATTAAGTCGTGAAAATTATCACGAAAGTACAATTGAGTTCTGAACATTTCAAAAATATAATCGAGTCTTAAAACTTGTCAAATTAATCTAATTAAGTCTTTCTGATTATTGCACTATTTAAAATTTTTACGATTCAATTGGATTTTCGTAACAAGTTTTATAACTTAATTGTACTTTTTGAAATTTTTAGTACTTAATTATACTTTTACGATAAATTTTGAGATTTTTAATACACTTATCTTGAAAAAATGAAAAGAAAAGAGGAAAGCCAACCGGTAAAAGCGACATCGGTTCTTTTCGTCTTCCCCTTCCTCAAGAAATCCCCCCCAAGAACACTCTCCTACTCTTCAAGATTCCTCAAGAAATCCTCCAATCTCGCCACCGCCATCGCCACCGCCACCGCCATCGCCACCGCCACCGCCACCGCCACCGCCACCACCATCTTCCCCAGTAGCTCCGCCGCACGATCATCTCTCACCGCCACTTGCAATCCACAAGAACCTCCCCCATCTCTGTAATCCACAGGCACCCACGCACGCACGGGAGCGATGTTGCTTCGAATCCGTTCCAGAGACGGCCTGGAGCGTCTCAAGGTGGACGACCCGCAGGCCACCGTCGCCCACCTCAAGTCCCTGATCGAATCCCACCTCCAGATCCCCGTCCAGACCCAGACCCTGTCCACCAACCAGAACCTCCTCCTCGCCAAGACCCGCGACGATCTCGCCCAGTTCACCGACATGTCCGCCCCCCACGCCCCGCTGTCCTCCCTCGGCATCGCCCACGGCTCCATCGTCTTCGTCCACTACGACGGCGAGCGCAACGTCTCCCGCCCCGCCGCCTTCTGCCCTGCCGGCTCCTTCGGCCGCAAGATGACCATGGACGACCTGATCGCCCGGCAGATGCGGGTCTCCCGCCAGGAGTCCCCCCACTGCGAGCTCGTCTCGTTCGACCGCGACGCCGCCAACGCGTTCCAGCACTACGTCAACGAGACCCTCGCCTTCGCGGCGAAGCGGGGCGGGTTCATGTACGGGACGGTGTCCGAGGAGGGGAAGGTCGAGGTGGACTTCATCTACGAGCCGCCGCAGCAGGGGACGGAGGAGAACTTGCTGTTCCTCAGGGACCCGGATGAGGAGAGGCTGGTGGAGGCCATCGCCGTCGGGCTGGGGATGAGGAGGGTCGGGTTTATCTTCAGCCAGACCGTGAGTCAGGACAAGAAGGATTACACTTTGTCGAATCGGGAGGTCTTGCAGGCGGTGGGGTATCACGCGGAGAGCGGGCTGAAGGAGTGGGTGACCGCCTTAGTGAAGCTGGAGGTGAACGAGGATGGTGGGGCTGATGTCCATTTTGAGGCTTTTCAGATGAGTGACATGTGCATTAGGCTGTGGAAGGAAGGGTGGTTCGAGACCGAGATAGGTGAGGACGCCGATCCGAAGCTCTCGAGGATGAAGAAGGATGTGATGGTGGGAGTTAAGGATACTAGGGAGGTGGATAACGATTTCTTCTTGGTGGTTGTCAAGATTTCCGATCATCAGGTATGTTTGCATGCCATGTGTTTCTTTTCTACTTTGATAGAACTTACCATAAAGGCTGTGTTACTATTGCTGTTGTTGCTTCTGGTGGTTTATAGAGGGTCTCTGCGTGCAAGAATTGCTATTTTGTTTGGTATAGATACTCCCAAAGACATTAGAATTTGTCGATTGGGTAGTTGGATATACTGCTGTACATGGTGCTAATCATGTTTTGATAGGAAGGGACTGTTGCCAAGTTCGTGTGATCCAGCCACCAGGCATGTACATTTGTGCAAGTTTCTTTGGTGATTTTGATTATGATAAAGTGAACTTGGAATGTTTATGATATCATCATTAGGTGCTGGAGGAGGAAAGATATAGTTCCTCTGTGTAGAAAAAGCACAAGCTGAATTAGAAAAAGGAAGAGATTATATTTTCTAATAAGTCTGTATCTTTATCACATCATATTCCTGGGATGAGGGGAGTGATGACAAGACTGCAGCTGGTCTGGCGCTAGCATGAATGGATAAGATCTGCTTTAGAGAGCATTGAGAAGATTTAGAAACAGCAAATGAGACAGGATTTTCCGATATCATCTAGTTGTCCAAATACTGTTTTTCTCTTGAGCCGACCACTTCCTATGGAAAAATAGATTGAATGAATAAATGCCAGACAGTTAAGTTGGGCAGTGAGGATGTGCTCACCTCAAAATGGGTTCGGGTTGAGAATATACGAGGCCCGAGTTACAAAGAAGCCTCGTGAAGGAGTCTCTTGGTAATAGACATTGCTTCTCTCATCATCTGTGTGGAGTACATCGGGTTGTCAATTGTCTCATAAAGATTTTGAGACGTCTTCTGGCATATGAGATGATTGAAATTAGTAATTGGTAGTCGAATGTAGGGTAGGTGATAGAAGTCCACATGCAAGACTACATCAAATGGAGTACATGTGGCTGAATAAGTTACCTGCAAATGCGTCACATCCAAAGTGAGTCACTTTGTGTCATGCTTCCGGCTACTGACCTTTGGTTGCTAAGTTTTCTTGTGGAGGGAAATGCTGGATGCAGTTTTCGAGAATCATGTTTGGTCCAGTTACCGTGTAATTTCATGAAATTGTTTCAGTCATACTTGTCAAACTTGGATACCTTTACTTTTGTAGGAAAACACTGGCAGTTGCCTTGCTTGGCATGTTTTTTTTAGAAGATTGAATCTTTTGTGATGGTGTGCCCTGTGTTGACATGAGATGAGAATGGCATAATTTCGCCTGGACATGTTGTCTTGATTTTTGGTATCTAAGATTGTGAAACAATAACAAGATTGCAGTGATGCTTGTGAACGGAATAGAGCATTCTTAATGCATATAAAGTTTGATCCGGATGGATATACAGTTCCACTCAGTTGTATTGGTAAGGGTTTTGTGAGAATTTCCTTCTTATGTATCTTGGTTAAGCTGGTCCTGCAACAGGCCAGATTAAAATGATTAAGTAGGGCTATGAGTTCACAAAGAAAGTAAAGGAGGATGTGTTCCTTTGTAATATGGATGCTGTCCTATCAATTCTTAAGCCTCTTGACAGTTTGTGATGTACGTGTCATGCTCGCGATTGCAAGCTTGGAACTGAGGGCATATTCCATACTGTATTTAGTCCATCCATGGTACCACCAAGCGTGGTAGGCTAGTGGTTAAGGTTTCTAACACTTTCCGAGAGGTCATGCGTTTGAATTCTCTTGTGATACTAGTTGCCTGGGCCACCAACCCCTTTGGAGAGAGAACTAAGCAGCACTTTATTGGCACGAGAAATCTCTTTGATGCCATCTTGTGTGAGTTGAACAATTGAAATGCTGTGCATTTCGTTCAATCTTGGTGATTGTCACTTGGTCTTTATTAATAACATGTTTAAAGATTCTAATACAATGGTTGTTGGTACTTGGACCAATTTGACGTTCTTCTTCAGCATTAAAGTTTTATTTATATTTTAATGGCATTGTTGGTTACTCCCGCTTTGAGAGTTCTCATTTTTGCGCTAATACAAGAAAGTGCTGGGCACAGGTAAACTTGCATATATTGAAACTTGAGAGTGGGGATTCCAAATTTCTACTCTTGCTTGAGTTCGAAGTTATAATGATCTTAGCTTTTTACCTCTTTTTCATCTGAAGAGTCTCTTAGATGGTAGGAAGTCCTTATATTAATGGACCATATCATAGTTGAATTTGGAAGATTACACTTCGTGTGGGTGAATTACACTGGAGGTGGCTCAACTTTTAACTTTCAAACAAGTCACGCTACATTCAATATTTTACTTATGGGTTGCTCTAGATTGTGGAGTCGCTCCAGTGACTGGCCGAACAACATCTTGCTGGATCAATTTTTTGCTGTTTTTTTTTTCCCTGCAATAGCATGAGTGAATCGATCTGCTACAATCCTTATGCTGAAATTTGTTTTACTATGCAGGGTCCACTTTCATCAACATTTCCTGTCGAGAACCGGAATGTTCCCGTGACAACCAGGGCACTGAAGAATCATCTGGACCGCACAAAATCTCTTCCATTCGTGAAGCGGATATCAGACTTCCATTTGCTTCTTCTACTCGCCAGATTCTTGGACATAAGTGCCGATGTCCCTGCTCTGGCAGAGTGCGTGAGCAAACAGGGAACTGTTCCGGATGGCTATAAGCTACTCATCGAGTCCGTGGCCAGCAGTTCGTAATGCCCGTGATCGTGTGCATTTTCAATGGAGCAATGCTGCATCAGCAGTTAATCTGAAAGTTCCTCTTTCATCTTCTGATGCAATGCATGGCCGAAACTGTAAAATGTCTCCTATTTGAAAAGTTCTTTCTAGGTCGAAGAACAGGTAAACTGCACTCGCTGTTTATATGCATCGTTGTACAAGTCTTGCATCAAACTAAATGGTTCGATTTGTGCGTCGATTTAAAGGGAGCAAGGAAGCGGCGTTTAGTGATTTGATTTGTTTATTTGGATCACAAGTATTGCAAAACACGAAAATGTTGCAGCAGCAATCTTTTCCCGGTGAGTCAAACCGAGGTTGCTTGAACCCGGCAAACAGGCAGTTGTTTGCCCGAACTCAATAACAGGGTAGCGAGGGAAACTCAAGACAGGCGATGATGAATGAGCAGGTCTCCATATTCTCTGTATTGGGATGTGATATGATAATTTGGAAACGTGGGCATGACGGAACTTACGCAACCTCGTGCGTGCGCAAATGCTATTTTCGATGGGAATTGCCGATTTACTGAGAAACCATGAGAGTGAGAGAGCATTCGTTGTCATATCGCTGTTAAGCCGGTGGTCCTTCGCGACGGATGAGTGAAGTCACTTGGACGAGATTTGATCTGCCGATTTACTGAGAAACCATAAGAGTGAGAGAGCTTTCATTGTCATATCTGCCGAGTTCTGCTTGCTTCGTCCGGTCAATCAATTGCTACCATGCTCTGCAGCAACTTAACAACGCAGTATCATTAAATTTAGAAAAAATAGATCAGTCATTTAGTGTGAAGCTTCGACTAGTTAGTACCAAATCCCACCTAAGAAAGTCTTTCATGCTCTCGTGTCCGTCAAGAGCGTTTGAAAGAGATACGGCTCCAAGGCCGAGAGATGTTTAATTAAACATAAAGAGCCAAAGAATTTTGAAGAACAAGTTTAGTCCGAAAATTGATTAAGTTATGGTTAATCCGTTTTAGAAATTGCCTTTTTCAAGGCCTTCAAAGATCTTTTGCAGAATTAATATACGCGCGTACCATTAGTCACGTTTTACTCACGCAAGACGTGCTTTCCTATACTAACTTCTCCAGAGTCCACATTTTTCGTGAATTTTACAAAAAGAGCTCCATATTTTTCCTTAAGGTATTATCTAACTATACACTGGTGTCGGTTTTGAGAAAAGAGACGTGATTTCACATCTTTCGAAAATTGTAAGTTTTATTTCAAGGGGAACTTACGAATTGATCCGCTTACCCCTAAATGTCGAGTCAACTGGTAGTTGGTCAGATCTAGTTTAACTAATTCACGGTAAACTTGAATTTTTTTTTTTTTGGGTCGATCATGGTAAACCTGACTATCTTTCATGTTTTTTTGCCGCGATACGTCACTGTTAAAATTCATTAGCGAATAAAATGAAGGTCATAAGCCCGACGACGACAAATCGTATCCTTTGGCGGGACACTTCCAGCGGAGCACATCTCTCTTCTTTCTCTCTCTCTCTCTCTCGTCTAGGGCACTGTAATTCCCACTCCTCCTCATCAAAGCTTCTGCAACCAGTTCCATGGAGGAAGCTGAAACCTCTACTCGCCGCTCCGTGAGCCTCTCTCTCTCTTTCTCTTTCTGTGCGTTTCTGGTGTTCAGTGTGCTTGGTTCTTGTGCGCTGATGCCGCGGAATCGGTGCGCCCGAGTTCGCAGAAGAGGACGAGGGCTCAGGCACAGGCCGCCGCCGTCGCCTCCGCCGGTAGACCCGCCGCCGGAGCGGAGAATCGCGAGAAAGCTGTCGACGAGGCCGGTCGCAGTCCCGAGAGGGAGGAATCTCCCGACGACTTTCAAGAGCTCCGTCCTCAGCCCAAGCGGAACCGGACCGCGGAACCCGCCGACCCGAAAGCTAACCAGAGCTTAATTGGTGATTTTACTGTTACAACTCTTCGTGCTTTCTGATGTCCGACGGATTACCGGTGCACCTGGCCGTCCTTCTCCACGTGATTAGTGCGTAATAGAGTGGTTTGAGCACAGTTTGTTTTGATCTGTCACATATCTGCTGCAGTATGGAGTACCTATACAGAGATTTATTGCGTTATGTATTTTTGGGTCAATTAGCTTGTTGGGTTGAATGTGAATAACTATGATTGAATTTGGTTCGCATGGTTTGTCAGAACAAGGTGCTTTCTTGCGTATTTTGCTTCTATCCAGTGAGCGTTTTCAAGAATGAATTCCTCTGTTGGAATGGGTTATGCAATTGACTGGTTGACTTCATGTAACTGTGATATCTTCGCAGAGGTTATCAAAGGCAATGGCAGACATATACCTCAAGTGGTTAAGCTTTGGGTTGAGAGATACGAAAAGAATCCTAAACCTGCAATGGTTGAAATTCTAACCATGTTATTTGAGGTAATTTAGTCCATTATGTGAATGTATCCTTTTGAAATGTCCAAAGGACCAAAAAAAAAAAAGAATAATTTGAATGACCTGAGCCGGTTGAAGGACAATTCTTTCTGCTGACATCCCTAATCATTTTAGACGAACAAGTTTTCTTATCAGTTCCTAGAACTTTATCCCATAGAAAAGGTAGACAACTAGGTTTTACCTAATATTCTCGTATCAGCTGTGATTCTCATTGAACTGGCAATTCTTCAGGCTTGTGGTGCTCAATACTATCTTAAGGAAGAGTTTCTTGATGAGACTGATGTTGATGATGTGGTGGTTGCTCTTGTCTCTCTAGCTAAGCAGGTATGATGCATATGTTTCTTTAGTGCATCTTAACATCCTGCATTTATTTGCTTCCACCCCCCCCGCGCTAAACTATGCCCTGCCTTTTCTTGTTGCTTAAGCACTTTCCCTGTTACAATCTATGTTAGAGAGTGCTCTTAGCATTTTTTATGCTTTTATATTTTAGGGGGAAGTTGAAGATTACCAAAACTCAAAAAGAAAGGAGTTTAAGAACTTCCAAGATAATTTGCTCACCTTTTGGAACAATCTGGTTAGCGAGTGTCAAAATGGCCCTCTGTTTGATCAAGTCTTGTTTGACAAGTGCATGGACTATATCATTGCCCTGTCATGGTAAGCGGTCTATCCTTGTGGAAGTTTATATTGCAAAAAGTTCTAGGCATTTATATTAGTTTGTCTTAATGCTGAGCAGCACTCCTCCACGAGTTTACCGTCAAGTTGCCTCCTTGATGGGCCTCCAACTTGTGACATCCTTTATTACTGTTGCCAAAGCACTTGGTGCACAAAGAGAAACTACTCAGAGGCAGTTAAATGCTGAAAAGAAGAAACGAGCTGACGGTCCTCGTTTGGAGTCACTGAATAAAAGATTATCAGCAACTCACGAAAAGATAACAATGATAGAGGAGATGATGCGCAAAATTTTCACTGGGTGCGTTTCTTTTGCTAAAAAGAATTTCTCCTTGCAAAACTATCCTGAGTATCCTAATATATATGCGTGTTGATCTTGAAGCTTATTTGTGCACCGCTATCGAGACATTGATCCCAATATTCGGATGTCATGCATAGAATCGCTCGGTGTATGGATTTTGTCGTATCCATCACTGTTCTTACAGGATTTGTATTTGAAGTATCTTGGATGGACTCTGAATGATAAGGTAAATGGAAATATTACCTTGTTTATGGATCAAAGTTGGCTCTGCTTTCTCTTTTGGTGTTTTCTAGACTGAACACGGTAATCGTATCTTATTGCACCTGAAGAATGCTGGGGTCAGGAAAGCATCTGTAATTGCTTTGCAAAATCTGTATGAGGTGGATGATAACGTGCCAACTCTGGGCTTATTTACCGAAAGATTTTCCAATCGGATGATTGAGCTTGCTGATGACATTGACGTATCTGTGGCTGTATGTGGCATAGGACTTCTGAAACAGTTGTTAAGGTAATTCAGTTAAAGTCTTTTCTCTGGAAAATCATCTGCATCCGAGTGTTTTGTTGTGTATTTGTGGTTTAGGGTTTTAGTCACTCAGTTTGTACTTACATCTACTAATTTTTTACTCAAAGCCCTTTTACTTGGATGAATGATTCCTTTGCAGGCATCAGTTGTTGCCTGACGATGACTTGGGTCCTTTGTATGATCTGCTTATTGATGAACCACCAGAAATCAGACATGCAATAGGAGCATTAGTTTATGATCACCTTATTGCTCAAAAATTTAATTCCCAATCGGGATCCAAAGGTTGTACATCTTTCTGGGCTGCATCTTAGCTTGTTCACATAAAGATTCCGCAATAAGATGCTTATATAATATTAAACATATGTGCAGGCAGTGACGACACATCTGAGGTCCATCTTGGCAGAATGTTACAAATACTGAGGGAGTTTTCAACTGATCCAATTCTAATTATCTATGTCATCGACGATGTCTGGGAGTACATGAAAGCCATGAAGGTGCAAGTCGTTCAACTTCTGCTGTTGCATATACAAGTTAAAGGATTTATATCTACATGCTATATTTAGATGAATGATAGAGATAGAAACTTCCATCTAGCTCTGGTAGTATGTAATATTGTAAGCCTTTGTTGGTGCTACAAGTAGTTGAAGGTATATGTCCTTTTTATTAGGGTGAATGTGCCAGCACATGTGATGACCATCTCTATCAAATGATCCTCCATTGCCAGCAATAACCTGGTCATCATTCAAATTTTTGCTTTTAAGTTTGTCACTAATGGTGTCAGAATTACTGAAGGAAATTTGTTAGAGCAAAAGGCAAATTTAACTTTTCTGCTTGAACAGTCTTGGTAATTTTCTAATGAATATCTTTTTGCCGCTGGAAACAGAATTAATTGCATATGTGCCTTATGTACATATTTCTGTCAAGTAGTCAATTGTGCCTCCTTTTTACGAAGATTATGGGAAACTAGATACTAAATCATTGATGCAGCTTGTGTTAAGAAATTTTGGTGTATGGTATGTTGGTTGAGGGGCTTAATACAAATCTATATTCTTCAGTTGTGGAATTGGCTTTGGCTATCGAGAAAAGTGAGCAAAATTTTCACTATTTTATTCTTAGTAGTAGTCATTAAGGATTTATCCCTACGTCTCATTAAGGATGCGTGATTATGGGCTTCTTTTAATCCTTCTTTTCGGTCCTAATTTTATTTGATTAGTACTGTCTGGTCATTCGCTTGATCTGCTAAGTTCTAACTTGAAACTTAAGCATTAACTTCTATAACTCAAATTTTTTTAAGAGAAGAGTTATGTTATAGAAAACTAAAATGTGCTTCTTGCAGCAATTAATCTAGTGGGAATTGTTTCTTCATTAAAAGAGCCTGTTATCTTTGCAGGACTGGAAGTGTATCATCTCCATGCTGCTGGATGAGAATCCAGTGATTGAGCTAACTGATGAGGATGGGACCAACCTAGTGCGGCTTCTTTCTGCTTCTGTTAAGAAAGCTGTGGGGGAGAGGATTGTTCCAGCTACTGACAATCGGAAGCAATATTACAATAAAGCACATAAGGTGCATCCTTTCTGTACTGATTGTGTTATTATGATGCTGCTCAAACTTCTTTGGATGGTTTTTTATTCATCAGTCAAGTGATCTCCTCTATTTTATAGGTCTGATAGTGTCTGAGGGAAAGCTAAGTTTTAAGATCAGCAGTTGGCATATGGCATAAATTAATATTTTCGACTGAATTTTGATCAACTGATCAGATTTTATTTTGTTATTTGTATATATTCTTTCAAGATAACTGGCTTTTGAATCTGTTAATACATACTATGTAGAATATTTATTTGAGCTTTGGTTGTCTTGTTCTTGCCTTTTAAGTCAAGGAGCTTCTCTTCATCGCATGGTGCTTGCTGCTATAAATGAATATTTTCTGTGCAATTATAGGAATCATTTGAAAACAACCGAAGGGACATAACCGTTGCTATGATGAAGAGCTATCCCCAGCTCCTGCGGAAGTTTATGGCTGACAAGGCAAAAATACCATCTCTTATTGAAATTATAGTTCACATGAAACTGGAGCTCTATTCTTTGAAGAGACAGGAGCAGGTGTGTTTCAAAATCTTGTACTGAGTATCCAATACTAAAAAGCATGGGCATTTATCTCTTTCCAACTTTTCAGAGCTTCAAATCCATTCTTAAACTTGTTAAAGAGGCGTTTTTCAAGCATGGTGAGAAGGATGCATTGAGGTCTTGTGTCAAGGCAATGAATTACTGCTCTGCTGAAAGTCAAGGGGAGCTGCAAGATTTTGCACGTAATCAGTTAAAAGAACTAGAAGATGAACTTATTGCAAAGGTCAAATCTGCAATAAAAGAAGTAGAGGTACATATATATTGGACTCTTCATCTCTGTCTCCTTTCTCTCTCTCTCTGGTCAAACAGGTTATGTATTTGAGCCTGCAGGATGGTGATGACGAGTACTCACTTTTGGTAAACTTGAAAAGGCTTTATGAGCTTCAGCTATCAAGGGCTGTATCTGTTGGAAGCCTATATGAAGATTTTGTGAGGATCCTTAGCAGTCTCAGAAGTGGTAATGCTGAGGTAAGTTGATATTGCATGGAGTGTTGTGGTTTCTTGTCTTCGCTCTTGTGAAATTGGCAAATTGGGTGTGACTTCAAGTATTATAGAAGCGAAATGGTTAGCATCACTTTGCTATGCTAGTCCATATGCATTGGATCCTTGCAGCAACTTCCCCATCCTTAACTATAGTGTATACAAGGTTGTTCAATTGATGGGTGGTTTTTATTATGTCCATCCCAAGATTTCTCTTCCTATTCTTCCCTAATCTGACTGCTCTATCACGTCTCAATTAACTTGTTGCTCATTTCTTTCAGGTTGTCAGTCTTTTGCTTCTGAACATGTATTTGCACATGGCATGGTCTCTACATTCGATCGTGAGTAGTGAAACTGTGTCTAGAGATTCGGTGACCTCTCTGTTACACATGCGTAATGTCTTGTTTGAGCAGCTGGAATACTTCTTGAACACTCCATCGGCAGATGGGGAGGTAGGCAAACTAGGAAATCAGCTGGCTTGCCGAGTAAGTTCTCCCTCTTATGTGTTTTTTGATTTTGTTGCCATCTGGCTCTTAAACAATGTGCTGAACTCGTTATCTCTGAGAAAATTTCTATGCTTTAGGTATGCACCATACTTGCAGAATCATGGTTCCTCTTCAGGAAGACCAATTTTTCTTCAACAAACTTGGAAAATTTAGGATACTTTCCAGATGCTTCCCTTTGTCAGAAGTTTTGGAAACTTTGTGAACAGCAGCTTGACATTACAGGTAGTCTTTTTGTCAAGAATTGTGAAGTTATAAAGCCTCTAGCGCATTGTGTCACTTTAATCACTAATTAGCAGAATATCCATGTACCATATGTTATGATATTCGAGCATTCCTTCGCTCATGGGATAAATGATCATTTGCCAATCTTCTGATGAATTTTGTTCTTCTGTTGCTGACTAGTAGATATTATGTGCATGGTGACGTTGTTATGTTGCTTCAGTATAGGGTTAATATCATATTAATTATTTTTAGGGGCTTGTCTGCTTATAGTTGAGATCTGCCTCGTTTATTCTTAACAAAAAGGCGTCGGCTCAAGATATAGTCATATCGCATGACCAAAGTCGAAGATCTTCAAGTTCATTATGATTAAGACAGTATCACTCAATATGGCTGCATTTTTATAGTTCGATACAATAAAAAATGCTGCTAACTGCCGCAGCAGTCGTGGCAGATGTTCTAGAGTGAACTAAGGCCTTGTTGGGGAGAGAGGAAAGGGAAGGGGGAAAGGGGAAAGAAAATTTGGATGGAAAGTGCCTTTTTAAATGTTTGGGAAATGAAAGAAAAAGAAATTGAAGGGATACATCTCGCCAATTTGGGGACACATAACATAATTTCTCCAATTTGGGGAGAAAGGAGAGAATTAGTAAAAGTATTGTTCAGCTTTCATAACAGCTTCTGTTCAGCTTTCATAACAGCATTTTCATCATTGCTCAAGGGATAAATTTCTCTCATGCAAATCTATATTTGACATTCACTTTCTTTTCATCTCTTTCCCTTTCATCAGAACATAATACAAGGAAAACTTCTGTTCGCCTTCATTCTCACTTCCATATTCATTGGACTTATTTTCATTCATTACTTTTTTCCCAAACAAAGTATAAAGTAACACTGCTGCTGTTTATTTTAGCACCCTTGTAGGCCACTCGCAGTGTTAACACTGACATGGGTGGCAGTACAAAACTGTATTTGATTTGGTTTTACAGTTTTTATTTCTGCAGTACCCCTTGTTTTATGCTTCAGTTACTGAGTTGGACCAAAAAGAAGATAAGTTATGCCATTGAGTATATTAATTGCATTGTCAGCCTCAAGTGCTTCTCTTTTAGACTGATGATATCTGGTGTGAAAGGTTACAGAAGAAGATGCTTGATGGTTGGTTTTCTGGATTGGTAGGGAAGAACAATGAATCCAAAAAATATAGTTCGAAGATGTTATTAACCCATATGCAATGAAGTTGAACAACCTAATCACTTTTCAAGTCCTATTCTCATTATGAGGCAGTTTTGCCCTTTTAGGTTGAGCTCAGTAGGTTCATTGACGTTTGACTAGAGTTCTAGTGGCCATTTGCTCTCTTGTTTAATTGACTGTTGGTTATAGAGATCGAGTCCTTCGAAGACCAACTATTACTGTGTACTCATTTCATCAAAAAGATGGTCAACTCATTTTACATCACAAGACTGGCTTATCCAAACAATGATAAAGGTCCGCAAGGACTGGGTTTGCTTAAGAACCACTATTGCCATAGAAAGTCATTTGTTGCCTTGTGTAGTAAGGTGGTTCGTGGATATAATTATAGTCAAGGATCTTGGTCCAAAAGTTCCAAAGAATGCTTCAGTGGATATGACATGTAGATGGGCCGCTTTCTCAGTAGGTATTGCGTTTCCTTCCTCTCCAGGAAAACGACTATATCCAGAAAATGAAATTTTGCCAGGATCTGATTGCAATTTGCAATACCGCAGTAACTGTTATCGAGTTTGTTCGAAGGGACTTTTACTTTTGATCTTCCAGCTTTATATAACAGAAAACACTTGAAACCTTTCAAATAGATAATATATATATATATGTAGAATTAAGCATAATACTTTTATAATTATTAAACTTCAAACATCTCGTTTCCTTTTTCAATTTTTTTTAGGAAAAGTAAAAGGGTAGGAAAAGTTTTTTTTAGTGTTTGACAAATAGCCTATTAAGTTCTATAGCTCCTTTTTCTTTCTTAGTACATGTGTGGCTTACATCTGAGAGACTTAATCCTCGATGGAGGTGGGGCCCGTCTCAGATTCGTGTTACAAATCATCTGAAGACTTCACTAATTAAGTTAGATAGCATTTGGCACTGACAGCTACAATAGTATGTTTTGTATGTGGATGTCTTCCCCTGTACAAAGAAATTTCTCTCCGGTTTCCATGTTCTTTATAATCTTCCCTGGACTTACTCGGCAATTATTATTACCTGGCTACTTCTGAAGAGAATGAAATGAGCTGTTTGTCAAGGTTCAAATCTCATGCTGTAAATTTTTCACGTGCGCATATTCTTCTGGTGTGCCATGCAGATGAGACAGAAGATGAAGATATGGATAATGAATATGTGGAGGAGACAAATAGAGATGCAGTCATAATTGCTGCAGCAAAATTGGTAGCAAGTGATACAGTGTCCAAGGTGGGTTTGAATCTTGTGTTTATGAATACCTCAGACTCTCTTTTATCTGGAGTGGAAAGTAAAAGGCTCACTTTTTCTTATGATGTGCAGTACTGGCTTCAAGTCTTGGTCATCTTTCTTACTTCATGTACTTTTTCCTTTTATGCTGTTGTGATGTGCATGGTATTTCTGGTTCAAGCAGGATGATCTTGGTTCAGATATAATTTCTCATTATGTCATGCACGGGACGGGTGTAGCTGAAATTATCAAACATCTGATAACTGTTTTGAGGAAAAAAGATGATGATCTCTCTACAACATTCCTTGAGGCACTGAAAAAGGTCAGGTCTTATCCATTTGCATAAAGGAAATCTGGAACATGCTTTACAGTAGGGACGCGTCTTCATGATTAATTTTGACTATCATCAATAGACATTAATGTAATGTTCTAGTCTAAAATGTCCAGGCTTTTCAGCGGCATATGCGGGAACTTTCCAGAGGTAGTGATGAATCAGTCACGGGGAAGTCTTTGCAAGAATGTAGGGATCTTGCTGTTCGGCTTTCTAGTATGTTTGTCGGTGCAGCGAGGAACAAGCACAGACCGGAAATATTAAAAATTGTCAAGGATGGTATTGAATATGCATTTCTGGATGCTCCCAAGTATATGTCTTTCTTGGAGTATTCTGTGCTCCACTTTGTATCTAAACTTCCTGCACCTGATATCATGGATGTGTAAGCCTTCCTTTCCTAACATAGTTCTCACGAGAATAATTTGATGCTTTTCCAACCTTTCAAAATGGGATAATACCTCATCTTTTGGATGTAGTATTAAGGATGTACAGAATAAGACTGAGGGTGTGAACACGGAAGAAAATCCCAGTGGATGGCGGCCATATCACATTTTCCTTGAGATCCTACACGAGAAGTATGCAAAGAATGAAGGCCTTCCAGGTACATGTATATATGGCTACATTGTCATTTGCAGTTCCATATGTGAAATTTAAGGGGTTTACGCATTAGATTGTGGCATCTGTTTTAGTGGCACTATTGTTTTGGTATAAAGGGCCAGAAACATGAATGGTTCAAGTTGCTTTTCAATGTGTATAAACTACTTTTACAATCTTTTGCTATGGTTATGCTAGGAATTGCCAGAGGCATCCTAGTGCTCCCTCTACGACAAATGTGTGCTTCTCTGTCTTTCAGTATCCCTTTCATCATATTCTACCCCCCTTGAGCATATGTATATGTCATGCTACTTATGGTGCCTTAGACCTTGCTTAGGAGAAGTTCCGTGCATGGGTGTTATGCTATTTGCTTGTATTATTTGTTGTTATGGCTTCAAAATGTCTGGTCAGTTGCTGTGCACTCTTGAAGCATCTTGGATCATACAATGGCAGCATAGCCTTGGTTGAATGAAAATAATATTTGGGGCAGAGGTCTGAAATGATTGCAAAATCTTTTTCTCTAGTCTAATTCTTCACCTACTGGGTAGTTGCAGAGGAGAAGGAAGGGGTCTCTGTGAGGCGCCGAGGTCGTCCTCGTAAGCAGCGTAATGTACAGGGTAAGAGGCTGTTTGATGGGCACAGTTCAGGTGAGGAAGAGGATTCAATTGGTTCGTCTGATCAAGAAGATGGTCGAGACGAAAAGCAGGACGAAGATGAAGATGACGAGGCTCCTCTGATAAATGCAATAAGGTCATCCTCCAAGCTGAGGTCATTAAGGGTTTCAAGAGACGATAGCAGAAGCCAGAGTAGGCTGCGAAATTCCAGTAGGGTTCCAGATGACTCAACAGCATCTAGAGTATAAGGTATTGTGTGTGTTGTGTGTGTTACTGTTCAATAGACTGCATTAGTTGTAATTGTATTAATGCACATTCAAGCCCTGGAATTGAGCACTTACATGAGGAACACCAAGATATTTGCATATAAAAGTTCCCTTGGGCCTCGGCCTATTATTCTATACTCGGTGTGTTAAGTAGATGATTAGTTCATCAATTATATTCATCCAATTTGTACGTAACTGGTCATTTGTATGTGCAGGAGCCTCCAACTAAATTAACAGTTGCCACAAGTGCACATCCGATGGTCCAGATGGGTGTACTCACTTTTGGAGTTGGATGCTGGCCTCTCCACTTTGTAGATCATTTCTCATTTTGTTACTCAAAACGTGCTTCAATGTGGCTTAGCAATAAGCTTGAGGCGCGAGATCTTTCCTCTGGGTTCAATCTCTTATTTTCCCTCGGGGATGCGCATGGTGATTGTCGTTGCTTAGGAAGCAGAAAGTGATTGGTGTAAGTAGTTGTTAGGGAAAATCTTGTAAATCTCTCAGATGGTGGAAAAGTTCTTGTGTTGTGATTTTGTTGATGTGCGAGCCAGTGAGCTTAGCCAAGTTTACAGTATGATGTTTCTACTGAAGCCTCATTATCTTTAGCCAAATCACATGGATCTGCATTTTTAGATATGGCAACTCGTGTATCCTCCGTCAGAGTTCTCAAGACATCGGGGTAACTCTTAATTTTCTAATATTTATCTCGTGTTGTTCCAATTTCATCAGATGTCCCCAAAGAGAGGACTTTTTGATATTTGCATGATGGTCAGACAGAGGTTGGCTTTGCAATAGCGAAATCCACTCGACTCAAGATAATCATTTGTCACAATCTATACTAAATTCTGGGACACGCAAACAATGACCCATGATCAAGAGTGGGACATAGTACACAATCAACACGATAACTCATATTAAGTGCTCTCGTGATCCGTCAACGTGAATGCATGGTGCTGCCATGTGTAGGTTGCGCAGGGACCCGAAGACTATCCTTAGACAAGCAAATTGTATCCTACCATACGATGTAATAAAATGAAAGCGACTGAGATCAATAGGATTAAAAAGAGTGACTGATGTGAAAAGACGCTTTGCATTTTCTTATCGATTTTGCCAGCTTCCGTAATCATATCCACACTGCATCGCAAGAACTTGGATGGTTCATTCATGCAATCGTCTGAGAGAAGCAATCACTACTGACATCAAAGGATTAGCAGTTTGCCATGTAATGCTCCATTTCTTCAGGATATGCTAACTAGATATGGAATCACTCGGGGACCTTATTTTTCATCTGTAGTTTTTCAGCTTAAGCAGGATCATAGGATCCCTAATTACAAAGAAAACCTGGCAGAAGGACCTAGAGCAGCTGCCCTAAGACTCTTAATTTTCATGTTTGAGTCACAAAACTAGCAATATTGCATCGACCTTATATTCTAAAGGGAGAGAATTTGTTTTACTTGTACCTCCAATTACAAAGAAAACCTGGCAGATGGACCTTCAACTCCAACCATCTCCATGTAAAAACATAGGTTTTCCATCAATTTAGTGAAAATAATACATTGCAGCAAAATTTCATCCCTCAAGGGGGAAAAAAGTAAAGAACCAAACGCGATTGGGTGGAGTAATCAAAACATTTACCTCATTACATGCAGCATAACTCTATTACTATCTTCTGCCTGCAATCCTTAGCAAAGGAGATACCATACCCTGAATCTCTTGCAACCCCTCTTGTATCCGAATCTCCTCCTCGACTGAGCGCTTGAGGTTCCTAATATGACCCTTCAAGGCATCAGATGCTTTTATATCTTCGAGCCTCAAGTCTATAACCTTCTTTGCCAGCCCCATCAATAAGCTTGAATATCTAGGCATGGTTGAGTTCTTATGCAAGAACATCAAAAGCAGACCCAATTCATCCCTATCCAAGTTCATGACAGATTTTAGCAGTGCCCTCCGAGCCACCAATTCCTCCATCACAGCCACCACCTTTTCGGGATCATTTCCACCTAAAACCGAAACAAGAGCATCCTTATGCCGGAACTTCTTTAAGAGTTTATCGTGCTCAGCCAACTTCACCTTCTTCGGCCTCATAACCAAATAATCTCCCTCGGATGGTTTCTCACTCTGACCTCTGTGGAAGTACCTATGGAATGAGGGCTTCAAGACCCGCCTCTGTGGCTCCTCCACATTGACCAACCCTAAGCTTCCATCGGCGCCAGTCTCCGCGTTTTCCTTCCCCTTTCTCTTTCCCACGTACATAATACCATTCGAAGTCCCAATCGCTCTCACGTTGCAATCTGGCGAAAGCCCGATCGACAGCAGGGGTGCCGGGAACCTCATCGAATGCGTAACCTTCATTCTCGAATAATCGAACACCTTCATATACCCATCGAGACCAACGCTCAAGATCCTCAGCTGCGTGGCTTCTTCCCCGCCCTGCGTCCCCATTCTACCTACACAAATGGAGGTCACGGTCTTGTTGTGACTCTCCATCGAATAAACCATCTTCCCTCCTCCAATCAAATCCCAAATCTTCACACTATTCCCACCCGCGGTCGCGACCAAAGTACCCGATGGCAAGAAGATCACATCCTGGACGGGCGAGCCGTGATTCACCTCCGTCACCGCCCTATTGCGATCGCTCACCCTCACATCCCAGAGCTTCACCACGTGATCATAGGACCCCGTGACGAAACAATTCGCATCGGCGGGCGAACAATCCCCGCACCTAACGTAGTCCTTATGCCCACGAAGCTCCGAAACCACGCTCTCCCCGGCCACGTCCCAGTACTTAACGAGGCCATCATCGCCCCCGGACACCAAATGGAGCTTATCAAGAACTGGGTACCGGACAAACCTGACGGGCCGGAGGTGGGACTTGAGGCGGCGGAGCGGGGTCCTGGTCCGGACGTCGAAGACGCGGATGAGGCCGGAGAGGTCGGAGGCGGCGAGGAGGGAGCCGTCGGAGCGGAAGGAGAGGGAGGAGACGACGTCGGCGAAGGAGGAGATGGTGTGGGTAGGGGAGAGGGAGCGGGGGGAGAAGAGGGAGAGGGAGGCGGAGTGGGCGGCGGCGAAGGGGTGGGGAGGGGAGGGGGAGAAGGCGAGGGAAGGGATGGAGAAGGCGAGGTTGTCGATGGGGCGGGTCTTGAAGGAGGACCAGTACTTGGACTCCGGGGTCCTGGATGGGGTCCTTGGCGTGGGCTTGAGCTTCGGCTTCACGGGGAAGGTGGTATTGGAGACCTCGACGATGATGGGTTCCTCCATTGATGGGATGGGATGGGGATGGGGAAGCTCTTCCGGTTTCTTGGTGCTTTGGAGCGGAGGTTTTAGGGTTTGCAGCCTGGTTTCTAGGGTTTTAGGTTGCCTCGCCTCTTCTTTGCCACTCGTCTGTCTATCTGTCTCTCTCCACCGAACGGGGAATTTCTATGGTGAAACAAAAAAATTCAAGATATTCTTTTCAAGTCCCTTTATTTTCTTTGTTAGGCTCACAAAAACTAAAATATGCATGGCCAAAATTACACAAGTAATCTCTGAACCTCGACCGAATATATAATTGCGTCCCCGAACTTTTTCATTTATTTAACGTGGTCCCTGAATTTTTTGTGCATGTTCAATTTAATCCCTGGATTATATGAAGATGTTCGATATTGTCCTTTCATTTATCCAAGTTAATAGAATTTGTTGATTTGACTTTCGATTTTGTGCATTTGAACGGTGGACAAAGAAAAAGTTATATGTGGATGTTAACGAATTAAACTAATCAAATAACATGGATAATCATTTTTTTCAAATTGAACAAATTAAACAATTAAAAGCATTATTATATTCTAATTTGAGTTGAATATCACACGTGGAGTATCCACATATAACTTTTTCAACTCAAATTAGAATATAATAATGCTTTTAATTGTTTAATTTGTTCAATTTGAAAAAATGATTATCCATGTTATTTGATTAGTTTAATTCGTTCATAGTGGGCTAAAGTCCAAGAGCCATATTGAACAGATTAAAAGTTCAGAGATGATATTCACATGCAGTTAAAGTTCGGCGATCATTTGTGTAACTACCTATATTTATGATAAAAGTAAGAGAAAAATCCACAATATATATTTATTATAACTACGGTGGACGGGGCGAGGCTAGGCCCGGGCTTGAACACGTTGCCCAAGCCTGGCCCTAAAATTGACTGGGTCCAAAAATTTTGGCCAAGCCAAGCTTGGTGGACGCGTAGCCTACCAAATCCATGATTAGGTCTACTACATGTGCAATAATCACATCAATTTGCAAACAAACTCATTTAACTCAAAAAATTCTCACGGTAGATCTCCAACTAAGAAACCTATAGAATTGCATAAGATAAGATTTTGAAAAGAATTAGAATCTAACAATCATAGAATGAGAAGCCATCCTTGAAGTTTTTATTTCGGGTTCACAATATCATATAAGTAATGTTAAATAGGTTTAACAGCATAAAGGCAATTTAATAGATGAATTACCAAGTTTCAGAGGTTTCGAGTTTCCTCAAAAGATAAGGTCTAACGAATTTAGAATAATTGGGAATAGTTATTACATAACATAAGGTCTAACGAAGTAAAGATGTTTCAGTAATTAATACATATGATGTTCGGGTACGAGGTTTCTCAATTATAAAATCCCAAATTCATCCTATTCCACATATAGGGTTTTCAACAGTCGACCCCACGCCCATCCGGCTACCCAACCCGTTTATGTCCCATTAGAGTTCGGGCGAGTTAGTCATTCCCGTCCCACTTCCGTCGCTAAACGCGACAGCTTTGTCTTGATAAATTCTTCTGTCGAGAGTAAACATTTGCAACGTTTCACGTTGATTTATCATCTTCCCACTTTTGCTACATAAATATACTCGGGTTGGCAAACCCGAAATAGAGTTAAGAAAATCCGGTTGAAATGAAGTTTACGCTTTAACTTACTTTGCGGCTATTTTAGCCTATTTATTATAATCCAGAGGTACAAAAGTTCCGCAAAAACTGATTGACGAAGACTGTTACTTGACCTTACCACTCCTCTTTGTAAACAAATGTCTCTGAATATTACATTGCCCGTAACATTACTCTTTCCGCTTTACTTGTTCAACCTTGTGGCATGGCAAATGGAGGCTGTGACCACTGACCATTAGCTAGCTCAAAGACTGATTTGTTTCGAAACTCAATCCCCACTAATGTCTAGATTTTGATTTTCTCCATGCAAATGAGTCGACGGATTTGACCCAATAGTATTCTTAGAAATGATCAGTTTAACTTGATTCAGTTCGATTTCACTTGACCTATAATTGGAATGCAAATCTGCGTGGCTTTTTGGTAGGGTTACTCTTCTTGCTCCCCAGTAGTTGGAATGCAAATCTTGCTCATCAACCTTATCCATTTTTATCCTGAACTTTTGCTCTCGATGTTCAATAAGCATTGAATGTACATGAAGCTGCATCAACCTAATGTGGCGCATGATACTGAATCTTCCCAGCTAGATAGCAAGCTTATATGATTTAGTATCAAACAGATTTCTTCAGACTGAAGATACGATCCATCAGCAGCTAGAAATTCGTGAAACTTACCTTCCACCTCGATCAAGCTATGGCCAGGAGTCTTTTTCACACTCCTTTCCCTCATCATGCTTTTAACCATCCTCATATTGCTCCATTCTTTTCCCCTGGCAAAGATGTTAGCCATAAGACTATATATACCGCTATCTTCAGGATTCAATTCCAATAGCTTATCTGCTACAGCCCTACCCAACTCGACATTTCCATACGTTCTACAAGCACTAAGAAGCGCACCCCAAGTAGCTTCATTGGGAACCATCGGCATAGTAGTTATCAATTCATACGCTTCTTTGAGTAGGCCATCACGACCATATAAATCGACCATGCAGGCATAATGCTCGATCTGGGGAGCTATCCCAAATTTTCTCTCCATGTCCTTGAAGTATTCTTGGCCCTCACTTAATAAACCAGCATGACTACAAGCTGATAAGACACCCAAGAAAGTGACCTTATCTGGCCTAAATCTAGTGCTTTCTATTTGATGGAAGAGCCCTAGGGCTTCCTCGGCATGCCCATGAGCAGCAAACCCAGTGATCATGGAATTCCAAGATACCAAGTCTTTTTCAGTCATTTTGTCAAATACTGCCGCAGCTGCATCAATACGCCCGCATTTTGCATACATGTCTATAAGAGCATTTCCCAGAATGACACTAAACCGGATCTTCTTAGAAAGGATGTACTCATTGTGAATCCAGCAGCCCACTTCCAAGCGACCCAATTGACCACAAGCAGAGAGAACGCATACCAAAGTGTTCTCTACAGGAACTATGTCCGCCTCTCTCATATTGTTAAAAATTTCCAATGCTTCCTTCGGTTGACCATTTTGGGAATAGCCTGCAATCATAGCAGACCAGGAGACCACATTTTTCTCAGGCATTTTGTCGAACAACATCCTCGCATTCTCTAACTCACCAAATTTTGCATAACCATTGACCATACTTGTCATTGAGAAGACATCCCTGGTCTCCATGTTGTCAAAGATCTCCCCAGCACTAATTAAGCAATCGCATTTTATATACATGTCGATTAATGCATTTAGCAAATTCAAGCTACAAGCCACATTCTCCCTTTTTATCAGTTCATGAAGTTTTCTCCCCACATTCAAGTCCTTCTTCTGGGAGCATCCAGAGAGTGCCGCAATCATAGTAACCTCATTAGGCCTAACATCACCTAACAACATCAAGTCAAACAGTTCCAGGGCCTCGTTGGAGCAACTATGCGTGGCATAACCATCGATCATCGAGGTCCAGGTAAAAACGTCCCTAACAGGACTTTCATCGAACACCCGGCGCGCAAGGCCCAAACACCGAAAAATTGTGTAGAAATGAATCAACCCATTTCGAACCAGCAAGTCGCAATCAAAGCCCATCTTCCAAATCCTGCAGTGAACGAACTTCCCAGCAAAAACCCCCTCGAATTTCTCACACGCCTTCAGGGCAAACACGAAGCTGCGGCCATCGACTTCCACGCGTCCGCGAACCATCCGGCAAAACAAGATCAACCCTGAACTCGGCATTCTCGCTTTGGCGTACCCTCGGATCATGGTATTCCACATGTAGGTATTGGGATTCTCGATCTGGGCGAAGAGGCTGCGCGCATAGTTTACATCTCCGGCGTCCGATAAGGCGCAAAAGGCCAAGACCCTGCTGGCGGGGAACGTGTGGGCCATAAGACCAGTCCTGGTCATGTGAGCTTGGAGTTGCTTGAGCTGGCGCATGGAGGTGCAAGATTCCAGGAGCAGCAGGACCGGGTCCGTGATGACCGCGTTGATCGCGGAGTTCCATTTCGTTCCCTGGGCACGGCTCGAAGAGAGGAGTCGAGACGGAGAAGCGGGAGAGGGCTTGAACGGAGGGAAGGAAGGCGGGCGCGAAACAGAGAAGCGCTTGCGGAGGAAGACGCAGCGCCTCATATACGAAAGCGAAGTCCTCGATGGACATCTGCGGTGTTTTCAAAAATGGGGCTGAAGGGTAGTAGTGGACGACATAGATTGAATGCCCTTGCAGCGTTCCTACATAGTGTTTGACTATTTGTACAATATGTAAATTTATGTGTTAAAGGAGGAACCTAAAGATGGAACAGCAGACTGGGGTTTCTATTTTCTATTTTTTTTGTGTTATGATTGAGGTTGAGGGGCGTGTGCTCTGACTATTTGAACGTTCACGAAATATTCTGCAAGCCCGCGAACCAATTGAGTCCGGGACCTTTTGCGCTTGCAAACTCTCTCGGCAACATTTCGCCGACAAACTCGCCTCATCACCTGCTACTATGCTGAGGCACTTTCTGGTTCTCCAACCATGAGCTAACACAGATGGGCTTGTGTCAAGCCCCCGCCTCACACGACGCAATCGATGGAAGTTCGAGTTCCCCTTTCCTGTGTCGACCAAAATTATTCGACATCAAACAACCCAACCAAGCCCAGTCTTAACAACGTTCGCGAGTTCCCCCAGAAAATCCAACCGAAACACCGAAATAGGCTTGTCTCCAAGTCTGCCTCCTACGACGCATTCGATGAAAGGTAGATTTTCCTTTTCGTTTCTTCGACTAAACAATGCATACCTTTCACGAGTTTTCCCGAAAAGAAAGAAGAAAAGAAAATCCAACTAACGGAAATATCTAATACATGTAAACGATGGGCCATTTATCCACGATGTCGTTGAGACACAGGTATATAGATAGTTCATTGAAATATGTAATAAACAGTATAATGGGATTCTACATTTTCTTTCACGATCATTGTTCCATGGAATAATTTCCGCAAATCAATACTGGCAGCTTCAAGTACTTAGTCAAGGATAACAGACGTTGGTTTCTATGTTATCCCCTGTTCAAACACGGTGAAGAAATATAAGGCTCTGTTCCTTCTAACATCTGTTTGCTCCAGCCTCTTTCTCCCTTCTTTGCCGCGATACAAGCATTTCCAAGCACCATAGCTCAACCGCATTCTTCAAATAATGTCAAGGGGCAAAGCCGGATGGGCCCCTACATTCTCTAGTTCTCCAAGCCTAGCTGACTGAAGAAAATGATGATTATGCACTGGACTAATAAATAAAAGCAAGAAAGCAACCGATCAGGTACAAGGATTTGGAAAATTCGCATGAATTTGATTGATTTCTGCGACTATTTCAGGACTGAGCTCCACATTGCATGCATCAAGAACCTCCTGGAGCTGTTGACGCTTTGTTGCACCAAATATAGCACTTGCTACCAGAGGATGTCTCAAAACAAAGGCTGCATAAAGCAAAATGTTCTAAGATACCAAAAGAGGATCTTAATAAACTGAGAGCATGCAGAACTATAGCACTTCAAAAGACACTGGTTCGTTTCAACACGACGTCACAACTATTTGTAAAATACTAATAAATAGAAGCACGGTATTGTGAACTCCACTAATTCACTCCTGCTTGTGAAAACCTAAATATTAACTCCATGTCTGTCTCATTAAGTTACCGAAGTGGGCACACAATTTTTCAGCATCAATATATCTAATGCCCGAAAATTTTGCCCAATCAAGCAAGGTCTATAATTTCCTAGAAACACTTTTTTTTTCTTTTTTGATTAGTCAAGAGTGAGGAGGGCCAACCAATGCAAACAACCTCCTCTAAGCATTACCATAAGGGTAACATACTTGTTATTGTATATTAAGTTAGAGCTATAGCTATTCCGTACCACCTGCGCACAAAAGGCCAAGGTTGGGCGACCCCATTAGTGCAACCAGGATGCTAGTAGTCCAAAGTTTCTCCAGACAAATATCACAAAAATTAAATAAACTAATTAAACATGCCTTATGGTTATCATGATTTTTTTATTCGCTAATTATGGTTTCAAAATAGTGTTTGGTAGTTCTTTTTCAGTAAGACAGTATATAATTTTGTTAATAGCAAAATTTAAAAGCAGAGGAACAACTTCAGTTACACGCTCAACATTGGCAAGAAAGCCAACTCAAAAGCCCCTAATTACAGCAACGAGCTTAATGCCTATTGTGAGATTTTGGTGGGACCATTGCCAACTATTTTAAAAGCTTAAGCTGTCTGGAAAAATTCGAACACAAGACCTCCAGCTCTGATACCATGTGAGATTTAGTGGGACCACTGCCAACTGTTCTAAAAGCTTAAACTGTTAGATGAAGACGTGGTTTAATATTTAATTATTCCAACACCTATCAAAAGAATTTTTTTTTCTAACATCAGCAACTAAAGACTCTACCAGATGTAGCCCTCTTTATTCTCACAAGATGAATAAGCATCTACAGAAAAAGAAATGCATATGGTTCCTGGTGTTTAACAAAAAAGCGTTCTCACAAAGCTTAATCAGCAGCTGAGGGAAGGTTTGGCAAATTATCTTAATAGATAGTTCAATATACTAAGTTATTTTATTAAGACCTTTGTTCTGTTCCATTCCCACAATAAAATTTTTCACAACCAAACAAAAGAATCATTGTATGATCACTCACAATTGTTTCTTACAAAAGAAGATAAAGAGGACGGAGTTTTCGTTGCATTCCATTTCCCTCGACATCATCGCACCGAATACAACACGTCTTAAGTGGATATGGTTTAGTATGATATAGATCACTAAAACTTGATAATTTGCAAAAGGTGATCCCTGGGATATTCAAATAGGAGAATTAACAAATCTAGACCAAACAATAGAACACTAAGTGCATATAAGGCATGCAGAGAACAGTTCAATACCAACTGCCAGTGCTACAGGACGTAGACCATACTTGTCCGCAATTTTAAGGTACCCCTGGAATTCCCAAGTAAAGAAAAGCAACATGTGAAAAGAAAAGCATTAGAGAACCCGGAGAGAGAGAGAGAGAGAGAGAGAGAGAGAGAGAGAGAGAGAGAGAGAGAGAGAGAGACGGGTGGTAAGAAGTCCTCAACAGTTAAATCATCTTCTAACATGCATAGTAGGATGGATTCTAGAGTCACAACCATTACCATGCAAAAACTTGAGAAAAATTGCCAAGCAACTTGCTGTTAGTCGGTTAAGTTATATAAAAAACTCAAGCAAAAATTGTGTGTTCATCAGAAGTGAACAAAAGGTATTGAAACTTCTTTTTTTTCCTTCTATTCTTAAATTGTTTGAATGATCTATATTCAAAAATTTATCTCCACAGAATATACCAACCATGACTGCCGCCGACACGGTACTATTGGACAAGTTGTACCTTGATTCTCCTTCTGAATACCTCCCTGTGGAAGAAGGTAATGCCAATTTATGTGAGATGAAGCCCATGAATCACAAGGGAACACTTCTAAAATGGAAAGATAAATGTTAACTGCAGGGCTTCACCTTTAAAAAGATTCAACCGAGCATCTGGTGGTCCACCATCAGGTAAAAAGTATTTACCAGAAAGTATACCCATCGCTAGGGGGCTGTAGGCCAATAAGCTGATCCTGCAGAAATCAATTCAAGAAGGTAAAAAAAACAGACAAGTAAAGAATTACCAAGAAGGTCCAAAAGAACACAACATCTGTAAATATAGAAAAGATTACTAGCACCCGGATATGTAAAGTAGTGAAAAGTCTGTGATGGGATTTAGTTGTGAACAAGTACCTCTCGTGATGGCAACATTCTGCCATCCCTGAATTGAAAGTTCGACAGAGCAAACTGTAGCAATTCTAAAACAAAGATCACAAGGCGAATTTGGCAAATTTAGCCTCAATATGCAGCAGTGAAAAGAAGAGGGAGATTGCCCAACTAGAAAGAGGTTATACTACCTGCACCGACACAATCTTAGGATAGGAAGGAACTCTCTCGGCAACATGGAGGAATTTCATGACACCATAAGGTGTTTCATTACTGAGTCCAACATATCTAATCTACAAACCATATTTGCAATCAGAGATGTAACAATATATTACAAGAATTGATTCACAAGACCAAGTCTCAAATACGTTATACTGACCTTACCAGAAGCAACGGCTTTGCCAAGTGCCTCAAGTTGTTCCTCTACCGTAATTGCACTGTACTGATGGGTTGGATCATACTCAAACTCTCCAAACATCGGCACATATCTGTTTAAAATATACTCGAAATAAGAAAGAAAAAATCTCACAACATTGAGCAAGTATTTCAGACATTATCAGTCTTCCAATTGTATTTACACCTATACCCCCTTCCCAACAAAATTAAGAAACAGAGGGTTGTATTGACATACAAACCGATCAGGCCAATGTATTTGATAAAGATCGATGTAGTCGGTCCTCAATCTCAATAAACTGCAACATTGATGAATGAGCTCAGAAGATAATATATGCTAGATAATGCAAGTACAAACATCACAATACGAACAATTCTTCAATAATTAAGTGTCGGTGCACTTCATTTAACAAATTTTAGAAGCCCCCAATTCTTTCAGTTACAGGAAGGATGAATAGTGTTTCAGTTTAAACATGATACAACCTCATTATAGTGGTAGAACTCAAGTTTTCCTGAACATCATGTTGGACAAGCATCAGCCCATCCTCTTGGTAAGGTCAAGAGAATCAAATTGGAGAAAAAATTAGGTTTTAAAGATTTAGTTCTTTAAATGAAACTAGTGCCCGAACAGAAAAAAGCTTTCTGGCCAACCAAAAACAATTGGCAAAATGACAAAAAAACTAGTTTTCTTAGCGAGGGCAAACATGTAGGCAAACATGGTTTTATTTATTTCAAGATATGGGGGAGGTAAGGAACTCCGTCACTTCGAGCCTGGAACTAGTGATAATCACGGAAATATGCAAAGACAAACCCTGATTTGATAGCATTTGTCACAGGATGAGCAGGCGAAACAGGACTTATGGAAGAATGAGGGAAGCCAAATGATCTGTTCCATCTAAATGGATCTGCCGCTCATTTAAATTATTTTGATGGAAGATATATCATCGTGTATGATGGAACAACATGCAAACTTACCTATTGTCAATGGCTTTGGATATGTTCCAAGCATCCAAACACATTGGCCCGTCCCTAATCCAAGTCATTTGCCCAGATGGTCCACTCACCTTCATGAAAAATTTTAACAAAGACTCCGTCCGTTAATTTAGAATTGGCCAAATAAAACAAGAAAGATACTCTTCGGAAAATATTCACCCCATGAGAAATGAAAGGAGAAAAAAATGGCTGCATCGATACAGCTTAGGACTGGATAAGCACCAACACCCATACCTCTTAGCCCCTTACTAACAAGTACCATCCAGAGAAACATATGATTTCCTTCTTAGTACAAGGACAACGAAGGCCACTTCCTCTCAATGCACTCTAAGCTCATTTTATGAACGTCAAGGACATTAAATCAATCCTGGGTTCTATACATTTCCCTCAGCCCACATTACACACAACCAAACATGCTTTCTCTTCAGCAAATGCAATGCTCCTACGTCGAGCATTTACCAAAACAAAGCCAATAATATCATTAGGCAGGAACCAGGATCAGCTTATGCTCATCAAACGAGAAACACCGTAAAAGGAACATCAGCAAACACCTTTGTGGCCAATACAACTCGATCGCGAGGGATTTTCCGGTCTCTAACCCAACGGCCGAGATACTCCTCGCTCCGGCCCTGAGTGTCAGCACGCTGAGGCACTGGATACCTGCGCCGCGCCATCCGAAATTCCAAGGACAAAATCAAGAAAGGCCGACGACGGAGATTCAAATTTCAATCCGGACAAACGTTCAATTTTTCAAGCGCTGCGAATCCGCCGCCTAAAGCATACATTTCGGCGGAGTCGAAGAAGTTGATCCCGGCGGCAAAGGCGTGGTCGAGAAGGCGGAACGACTCCGGCATCGAGTTCTGCTCCCCGAAGGTCATGGTTCCTGAGGGACGAAGCAAGGCGAGGCGGGGGCGTTATAGCGAGCGGGAAGAGATGGGTGACGGGAGAGAGCAGGAGGGCAGAAAGGAGGGTAAAAACCTAAGCAGAGCCTGGAGACGGAGAGATCGGGAGCGAGGTTGAACAGAGGCACCGCCATTGACGTCAGCGTCGCGAGGGGCAGAGAGAACGGAGGAGGAGGAGCAGTAGCGAGATAAGATGAAGAAAGAAGGAAGAAGATGAATGGAGGGAAGAAGGTGAAAAAGAGAATTCGATGGAGATGCAGGGGATCGAACCCTGTACCTCTCGCATGCAAAGCGAGCGCTCTACCATTTGAGCTACATCCCCCTTTTGCTCGAGGATAAAGACGACAACCATATTTACTATAAATTATGATGGTGCATGGAGATTTTTTGCACATTATTTTATGAGTTACGAGTTATCCTGATTTGTGGAATTGACAAACATGTGTAAAGTTGGCTTAGTGACAAATACAATCAATCTTGATCTTTTGGTGTGACTTTTAATTTCACCAAAATCAAAATATCACATAAATTTCCATAAAATAATGGAAAAAATTATATGTGAATTTACGTGACTAACCCTACAATATTTTAGCGCCGTGCAAATTTTGAAAGTTTCGGATTTAAAAAAAAAGAAAAAGGAAGTTAGAAGTGCGTGAATCGCAAAATTTAAATTAAGCAAAAGATAAAACTCAAATCAAAGAGTCGTCGTGTTTGGACAAGGGAATGGTTTCCTCTTCCGGTGATTACAAACACGATAGTGAAGATGAATAATCTGTACATGGTGGGGGAAATCTTACACGAACCGATACGGCTATTAAAGAAAGGTCCCCGATAAAAACGAATTTTAAGGCACATCTTGTTTTAGCATGCTCAACGCAATATAATATTCCGCAACGTTATAATCCGACATGAGTTGGTACTTTGAATTCGGCACATGAAAACGAACTTAGTCCAAATTCCCATGTTTCGCCAATCAAAGGTTACTCCCTTAAACAATCATGTCCATTGAATAAGCTTGATTGTACTAAGCTGATGTTCATGCACCGCTAACACATTCATATACATGAACAAAACCTGACCCATGCATGTCTGGGCCTTGGACACTGCTCCGGTGGATGGACAGTTTGCTACCGCTTCAGGAGACAACTTCTTGGGTGCGTCCATATTCTAATTCCTGCCTGAACTTAGGACACAAAATTACGTCGATGCGCATCTTTCTCGGAATAGCCTGTCCTTTGAATGATGACATCAGTGATGATCGCTGAACTTTTGCAAAATATTGTTCTGACATTAACATTGGACTGGACTTGTTTTTCTTTCGTTCAGTTTGATCCCCCGAATTGTGTTCTTCCCCGTTCACGTTGTCTAATACTGACGATATCATAAGAGATGCATCGTCCGCTCCTTTCTTTCTACCCACATGTCATTGTAAATCATCAACGTGTCTCGTGGAATGGAAACCAAACACTTGTAGCTTAGAATGACCACACCTATTAATTGAAGCGTTGTCGATTATTGACTGCAGGATCTATTACTGATGATAATATCATAAGAGACGTGCGATCTGCTCCCTTTTCCTTACCTACATATCTTTGTAATTCATTAATGTTTCTCGTGGAAAAGAGAGCAATTGCTTGCAAGTTTGAGTGACTATACCTGTTGCTGAAGCATTTTCGGTTCTGGCAGGCAACTTGAGGAGCCTTCAACTCTTTCCCTATTGATTAGTTATTTGTTAAATCTTTTCCGTGTCCTCGGTTTGAGAAGTCGTCTTTGTTTGACACGTGTGTATTACGAGGGCATCATCACTCAAATGTTCTATGGAGTCGAGGGGAACCCAATTCCATTGGCTACAAAATCTATTGATGACGTTATTATGAGCGATGTGCCATCCGCTTCTTTCTCCTTACCAAACATATCATTGTAATTTATCGATGTTTTGTTGTGGAAAAGAGAGCACATACTTGCAATGTAGAATGACTATACCTACCTCCGAAGTATTTTCAATTTTGGCATGTAACTTGATGAGCCTTCGACTGTTTCCCTGTTGGCTCTTTCCTGTGTCCTCGGTTTGAGAAATCCTCTTTGTTTGGCATGCGTGGCCTACGAGGGCCTTACCACTCAAATGTTCCATGGAATTCAAGGGGAACCCAATTCTATCGGCCGTAAAATATATTAATGACAATGTCATAAGAGAAGTGTCTTCCGCTTGTTTCTCCTTCCGCACGTATCATTGTAATCCATCAATGTTTCTCATGGAAAAGAGAGCAAATAATTACAGCCTAGAATGACTATACCTGTCTCTAAAACATTTTCAATTCCAACATGTAACTTGGCGAGCCTTCACTCTTTCCATGTCGACTCGTTCCCGTGTCCTCGGTTTGAGAAATTCTTATCAATGATAATATCATTAGAGATCCGTCATCCGTTCCCTTCTCCCAACATACATATCGATGTAATCCATCAATGTTTCCCATGGAAAAAAGAGCAAATCCTTGCAGCTTTGAATGATTATACCTTCAAACCCCCCCAAGACTATACATGTTGCTGAAGCACTATCAGTTTTGACATGTAATATGACGAGCCTTCGACTCTTTCCCTGTTGACTCTTCTCGTATCCTCAGTTTGAGAATTCCCCTTTGTTTGACTTGTCTGGACTACGAGAGCCTTACCGCTCAAATGTTCCACGAGAGTTACTGGGAACCCAATTCCATTAGTTGCAGATCCTATCAATAAAAATGTCACGAGAAATGCATCATCCGCTCCCTTCTCCGAACCAAATTCTCTTGAACGCCGCATTTTCCATCTTCTTGCTTAGCATCATAATCACATTGCACCCCACTGAAAAATCAGTCCACAAAACATAACATATTGACGTTCACAAATCAACAACAAATGATTACTGAGAATGAGAAATCAAGTCGGGATTGTCCTTGCTATAAACAGAAATAGAACTGTTTTCCCACTGCAAGGTTGTAATAGTTTTAGGAAGACGATCTTCCATACACATAAACACTCCGCCCGCCCATGATTAACCGGAGGGAAAAACAATTTCGGAAGACCCCGGCATATCAGCAACACGTCGTTTCATTTCTACCATGTTAGTACAATGTGGATCTCTTGCTTTGAGGCTAACTTAAAGTTGTATGCGCAACTGTTTACTCCAAAGGTTTTAGTTGTTAGATAAAAATACGATTTAATATATAAGTGTATAAACAGTTTGACAAGCCGTACTCCCAGCAGTCTCGTTTTTCTTTCTTTCTTCGTTGTGCGTTCCATCCACACAGAAGGCTTGTTCGATGCACCCAAGTTTAGTACAAAAGAATAACCCATTGCTTTCTCATGCGCAAAGAAACAAACACCACGGAATCGCAGAGGGGTCGTCTTCTTTTTCACTCTCACCATCTTCTTCAGTCATCATCTCAATGTCATCCGTCGTTTTCGCGTGGACAATGACATCGTGCTCATCCGGCTCATCCCCATGAGGAGGCAATGAGCCATCGTCCTGTGGGGAGGGTAATAATCAACGCATCGGAGCTCCCCATTTACTCCAATTATAATCTGTATAGATCGACACATCATCATGACTTTAAGTGAGTATCCCAAAGCAGAGGCTTGAAATCTCCAAATTAAGGAGTTGGATCCAATAACACATGCTCCAACCATCATCATCCATCACTACTTCCTTCTATATTGACTTCCCATTAGCCTCTCTCTCTCTCTCTCTCTCTCTCTCTCTCTCTCTCTCTCTCTCTCTCTCTCTCTCTCTATATATATATATATATATATTTTGTGGGTTATATTGCAGTGGTTCAGAAGGTCATGGGCAAGAGAGAGACAAAGTTTCAAAACCTTCTCACTTTGAATTTTGATATATCATGAACATAAAAGCTATATGCACAAAAGCTTAAACTACGAGAGGAACGCCTTTATAGCAAATGACGTCGAAAAAATAACCTACTCTTAGAAATAAACACTTTCCCTTTTTTTTCCCTGACAATTATTATTCGTTAGATTTATGTTTAGAGAAATGAATTTGCTCTAGGGTTCGACATGGAGATGCAGTTTAGAGTTCAATCTAAGATCGGTGGTTCGACCTCCAGAAGCAACAAAAAAGAATGAAAAGAAGAAAACGCGCCCTTATGTGGCACCTTGGGTACATACCTTCAATACTGTAACATTCACGGTTCACGTTAGGTAAGAGAAAAATCAAATCGATGATTGAGAAAACGAAGCAAGCAGGATGTTTGAAAATGTTTCTTTTACCATCCTTAGGAATTTGAAGGCATGATTATGATAGTCAAGAACTATCTAGTATCCGACTTGATCACGGACATAAAAGGGCTGTTAAAAAAAGTAGTTTCAGTTGGGCCTATCAATCTCCAAGCCCGATTTATATAATTATATATCCATTATCATGAGTGTGCTTGGCGAACAAGTTAAACCCAACGTCGGAACGTTTCTTTAACTTTGTCCGTGCATTAGATTAGGTTTATATGCAAGTCTATTACATACGCACGTCTCATGGGACCAATCAGGTCGACTTCTATAACTAAATATTATCAGGGGTGCGCAACAAGTTAAACCCGCCGTCGGAACTTTTCTTTTTTAACTCATTCATTCTTTTAGAAGATGAATCAGAAGAAGAGAATCAGCCCTTTGCTGCATTACTCTTCTCTTCTCAAGCGATCCACACCTGGCACTGATTAAGCAAATTCCAAGAAGGAAACCTTAGGCTATACTTTGAGGCCTAAAGCATTACTTTATATGTAAACCCTAGGGTGCATGCATCCAACAAATTCCAGCATGATGCAATCGAGAGCTATATCCCTTCTCCATACACTCCCCCCAACTCCTTTTTCTTTATTTTTAACTTTGCTAATCTACTTTATTCTGCTTTATAAATCTAATCATTCGCGAGCGAGGTTCTTCTAGGCAACTAGTTCGCCGCTTAAAGTCTACTTAGTCTGGACTAAGGAAATTTTGTCGGGCTTGGCTGCCCAGGGATACATTTATTTATGATGCACATTGTAAAATTTGTCGGTCTTGATTGCCTAGAGAAGTAATTATATATGATTCACCTACACTGGTCAACATTATGACACGGTCCATTCAAAGGTGTCTAGTATTCACAATATTATACTTTATCGAAAAGAAAAATCAATTGTCGATAGGAAACCATAGCAAACAACGTATCCAACTCATTCGAAAACGAATATGCTGCTTTTGTTTTGTTTTTTCTCTTATGATTCATTTGCATTTCTTGGATATATCTATGAAACGACATTATATAACTCAAATCGTTACGATAGAGAAATCCGATTTATATATATGACTTTTAAAGTATCTTATCTCATATTGATTGACTACTGGCATAATTGACTTATTACATATGTTTCTTCATTCATCACTCGGAACAAGAAATGATCATAACTTCATACAAAATCCATCCTACCTAACTCGTGAACCCGGTGTCATTCATGCAATGGACACATGCGATTATGATTGTACCCTTGTAACGATTATTCAATTATGTATGCTTAATTCGCGGTAAAACAAAGGGAGATTAGTGATTCAACGCCTTTTGTTTCCTTGTCCTCTTTTGATGGAAGGAGGCTCACATTCGTTGTACCGAGTGGGGTTTTGCTTTAACTTAATACTTTACAGAGAATCTTACCATTTGAGCTTTCGAGATTTGATTTATACATCCACTGTACCTGGTTCGCCTTGTCTCCAACCAGCCACCGATAGAAAACTCTGCTTTTTGGAGGTAACTAAACTTTGGTCTCCTGCCATGGCAAGATGATGTTAATATTTCACTATGCCATGCCCCACGGATGCGTTTCAAGAATCAAAACCTGGATTGGATTTTTCGATTCGCTTGTTGGACCCACGGCGGTCCAGGTCTATTTACATCAACGAAGCATAAAGAGAGCATCTCGTTCTGATCCAGACCAAATCGAAAAAAGGGCTATCATTACTTACCTTAAAGGGAAAAAAAAAAAACCACAAGAAAATCAAAATCTATACCCACCGCGATATATTTACCTTAAATTTCTTTTTATGTCATAAAAAATCTTAAATTATGTCTACTGCGACATAATTACCTTAAATTTTTTTTCTTGTGACATAAAAAACTCCAAACTCGTACTCATTTGACACATTTATCATCGGTCAAAATTCCGTTGAATGTCGTTATTAGCAAAATTTTTAAAGTTATTATTAACATAACTTTAATAAAGAAGGGTAAATGCGCCAGACATAAGCAAGTTCGGATCCGTAAGTATAATTTAGAATTTTTGGCAGCTGTTTTTGCTCCTCGCCTTACTAACCGAAAACTTGCGAAAATTCAAGACGATCTTCGGTACAAACACCAAAACAATTTTCAAACACATCTCAGTGCCGAGAGGGCCACGAAAAGGGCGAGGGAGGCAAAAACATCTTGTCCGAAACGAGGAGGAAACGACACGCGTACGCGCAGAGAGATCTAGAGAATCGCGTCGCGAAGGGGAAAAAGAAAAAAAAAACCGATAACGGAAGAGATAAATCCTTTTTTTGGGCCTGCATTTACTGGCCGACGAGAAATCGGGTAACGAGACAGGTGGCAAATGACTTTTTGCACTCGGTGGGATTGACCCCAAAACGGCACAAGAAGCCAAAACCTGTCCCTAGTTTGTTGACCTAACGCGCTACAATCCAAAACCCAACGTCGCCCTCACGTTATTTAAAGGGAAAAAGAAGCGTGGGAATTTAGTAGAAGAGTTAACGGTACGAAAACCCTTAAATTAATATATTTACAATAACTTTATCTTAAATTACTCTTTATTCGTTTCTGTTGAATTTACTGTTAAATTACAGCTCATGAATAAACTGATTTGAAATTTTACCCTCTATTTAGTACGGGTGTACCGATTTATTAATTCAATTTAATATAAATTAATAGAGGGTATATTTGTCATGGGTATATAAATTTGAGATTTTTTTATAGTCAAAAAATTAGTTTGGGATATATTTTGTCACAGTGTGTCGGTTTGGAGTTTTTAAAAGTAAAAAAATTAGTTTGGGTTAAATTTGTCACATGTATATTAATTTGGAATTATTCCTGATATTGATAAAAAAAAATTGATAAGGTCAAATCGTGGCTCTTTTTTACGGTTCTTTGTTATTAGATGTCGGAAATGAAATCATTTCCTTACACGGTATAGGCATGAGCGACCCGTTAATAATATCCAAAGTAAAATCGCTTAAAAAGGCTCAAAGCGAGCTTGTTTGGTTATGTCTCAACAAAAATTAGAATTCGACCTTTTAGTTTCCCATCAAAATCGAGAATGTCACTCGAATATTGAAAAAAAGAGTTAAAAAATTATATATCGGTTTTATTTTCTCGTCAAAACTTATATAACGCGAAAATTTTTAGGTGATAGGGAGTTAAAAATAGCGAAAACAGGACTGTCACGAGATTTTAATTAAATGAAAAGCAACCAAAAGAAGAAGAAGAAAAGTTCCTAAATTTGCTTCGGGGAAAGTAACCGAGAACAAGGACACATGCACCCCCATCCAAGCAGAAGAAGACAAAACAGCTGTTAGAAAAAGAGGGACGATACAAAATAAAAAAAAAAAGGTAAAAAAAAATAAAATAAAAGGAAAAGGAAAAGGAAAATGAAGGGCAAAGGAAGAAGAAGGGCGTGGAAGCATCAATTCTATGTGTTCGGTAGGCTGGGTGCGTGGCACATGCCGAGCCACCTCCATACAAGACAAAGGGACGCAGCCAAACTCACAGGGACTAACATGTTAATACATCATCATTTTCATTTCATTTTCCTTTTATTTGGTGCCATCACTTGAGATGCCTTTTCATTATTTATTTTTTTCTTGTGATCCCTTGTTCCGTGGGCATAAAAAAAAATAATAGAAAATAGACTCCGAGAGAGGATCGATAGATCGATTGTTCTCGCGTCATGCGTAATTTTTTTATATTTTAAAAACTCGAATTATCTCAAACTGAGCGTGCCTAGCCAGTGTCCCGAGATGACCACCGAGAGGATCCAATTTTCCAAGTGCTTCTTATTTAGATTCATCTTGATGCCGTAAATGTAGGAATATTCGTTGTTCGATTATTGATGAGCAGAGGAATTCAAATTTTAGGAGTAATAATAGAAAAATGGTCCTTGAATTTATGTGTAATATGCTTGCAACGTGGTCAAGTGCGCAATGTCGTCCCTAAACTTTCAATTTATTCAATGTGATCCCTATATATACGAGAGTGCTTAAAAATAGGGACCATGCTGAATAAATTGAAAGTTTTAAACGAATTATATCGTTTATCGAACAAAAGCTTGGAGATCGGATTGAATAAATTAAAAATTTAGCGATAATATCGCACATTCAATTAAAATCCACGGACCATCCGTGTCTTCTTTTTTTTTTTCTTTTTTTCCTTCTTGGAACGAGCTCGCTTATAAAAAAAGAAAAAAGAAAAAGAAGAAGAAGAGGAAGAAATTCCGCGCCCACGTTTCCCGTTGTGGCCCAAAGGGAGCCATAGAGCGCGATGGTCCCCACGAGTACGTTCCGCTCGCGAGGGGGGTGGATCGCGGCCGCGAGATGAAACCCCGGGCGGACGCGTGGCGGCTCCAGGGGCCGTTACGGGGGGGGCCCACGGTAGAGATATCCCCCGAACGTCGTATCGGATTCAAAGACTCCCCCCCCGTTCTGGAACAAAATCATCTCCTTCTCTCTCTCTCCCTCTCTCGTTCGGACAACGAAGAGAGGGAGGAAGGTCTGGTCTCGTCGGGCCCAGGCTGGGCCCCCACCCCCACCCCGCCCACGCCCACAGTGACGCGGCTCGACCGCCACGTGTCGGCAGCCCGCGACGATAAGGATGCGACACGCTTCCACCGGATACGACAAGAGCCAAAGCAGCAGCACCCCGCCCCCACCCCCACCCCCAAGCCGGGGCCCCACCACCCCGAGACAGCGACGGGCGGTCGAACAAAAGAAGGGAGAAATCCGAAAGAGACGGGGCAAAATATTCTTTAAATAAATAAATGAATGAATGAATTTATATATCTATGTATAAAGGGATGGGGAAAATGGAAATTGGGAAAGGCGACGGGCCGTCACGCGCCGCACCCCTCCCCGCGCTACCGGACAAAACGTGTTGCCTCCCCTCCCCCTCGCGAGCTTTCTCGTGATTCGGGGATGCAGCGAGGGGTAGATTGGGGAATCCGCAGAGGGGGGGGGGTGTTTTGAGCCAATCGGTACGGGCTTCGGGGACAATAAGGATTTCGGTGTTTTTTTCCCCCGCCCTTTGTTCTTTCGATTTTTCTCTCGTGCTTTTTATTTTTTCTCGACAATTTGTATCATCAATTTAGATGATTAACAGAAATTGGGAGTTTGTACAGAGCCCGAGCTTAGTTCTGAAATTTATCGAATCGATGAAAGACGGATAAGGTAAAAAGTAACCCGATCAACATCTTCAATTTTGTCCCCCCCCCGCTAAAAAAAAAAAAAAAAAAACATCTTTAATTGAGCGATTTTGTAAGAGAACCTCATGTCTTTTTATAGAGGTGAAAGGAACGCTCCAGTGTGTTTACTAGCGCGGACCAATAACAACAGCTAATCGAACATGTTTAAATATTAGAAAAAATGTTGCCCGATACGGTCGGCTAACTAAAATAGTTGAATTTAAACGGATTTGCAATTCACGTAACTGTTCTCCTATCGAGAATTAGCGGCCAACAGAAATTTCGTTTCCGATATTTGTTGATATGGTTAAATCAATGGATCGAACTCTACGAAGCACTTGCGGTTGTGCTGGGAATATTAACATGTAATCAAATAAAATAACTAGGCATTCTTCGATTTACTTTATTTCTTTCGTATCCCAAGTGATCAAAACTTTGAGGATTTATCTTATTGAATACACTTAATCATATCCAAAATGGAAACTCGATAGATAGCAAAACGTTTAATCCAATACCGTTTGTTCGGTTATAATTGACCGGAGGGACTCCGCCACGTCAATCTCCCTTGATTTTTAGCGGCACATTCTCCAAGGAGAGGGTTAATCACAGATTTTACCCAAAAAAGTGTTAAAAAGGAAAAAAAAAAAGAAGAAGAAAAAACAAACCTCGAAATTGACGTTAGAGCTGCTATGTGTTGACATGAAATGGTCCAAATAATAAATGCTCTTTCGCTATTATTCTTCCATGAAATAGTGCAAGCGACCCATCTTAGTCGATCGTCGGCTGAATTATTTTTATTTTCTGTCAGTGATATAAAAAAGCATATTTTAACTTTTTTTTAGAAGGCTCACGTGTGATGAAAGCTTATTGACTAAAGTGAAAATCCCAGTCCGCAAGCATATTGCATCCAAATCCATCCAACAAAATAGTACAAAATTGCCCAAGACGTCCAAAATTAGAAGATATGGGCTCTTATAATACTCATTTCCTTTTCAGTAAATTAATAACGAGAAAAAAAATTACGGTTTATATATGACGTGTCATTGTTTAAATTTATCAAATTCTGTAATTTTGCAAAACATTTGAGACTTATTAGATTATGAAAGTTAGACATAAGTAAATTGATCATCAAAGCAAGTTTGAATACTGTGGGCTATTACCGACCAAAAAAAAAAAATACTATGGCCTATTATGTGTCGCTTACCATGTCCTATAGTTGACATCATGACAAAATTTATATTGGCAAACCTTTTGCGACCGGACCAATTGCATGACTAAACTTATTTTTTTTCAAATAGAAACGACTGTAGCATCGAATATCTTTCGAGATATGATGTTCACGAAATGTACAAATCGATTTAGAGAAATCCATTCTTCCATACGTAACGCGTCGCCTGGAATATATAATAAGGAGAAATTTCAGGATTATAGAGAAATTGAAAGAGAAGTTCTCGATTCACAGTTTGATTAGGGCGATCTATATACGTTTAAAATTTTTATTATTCATAGCTTTCGTGGCTCTGCACACTCAAAATATTTTCACATTTGGTGTAAAACCTCGAGGTTAGGTCGTGAATTTTTTAAGAGAAAAATAAATCGCCTCCCCAAGGGCATTCAAAATTCCAGGAATTGATATAACGAAAAATCTAAAATTAGTACAACCGTGAAAAATTTACCAAAAACTGATTTAAATTGGTATATTTGCGATAATTTTACCCTTCGTTAATTTTTCGTTAAATTGGATATCACAAATCGGTATTTTTATGACAAACAAAGGGTAAAATGTCATACTGATATACCCGTCGTCATCCAGCTCAATAATTTGACGAAAAAAATTTAACGGAAAGTAACGAAGGATAAATTCGTTACATTTGAGATTTATTTATTACATATTTATCAATTTTGGGTTTTTTGCGGCATTAATCTAAATTTCAAAAGGGGAAAGAGTAGAAATAGGGAAAAGTTGAGGGAGTTAACATAGAGCTACATTTTGGGGGGAGGGTGGGACCCGCTTGCACGGTATAATTCGGCCGCCCCAGTTTGTCGTCTCTCGCGTCTCCGTTCACCGCTCGCTCCGCTCCGCTCCGTCGTCTCCCTGCGTCTCTCCCTCGCTCTCTCTCTCGTCTCTCTCTGTTGCCTGTACTTTAAGCTCTAGTCTCTCTCTCTCTCTCTCTCTCCCTCTCTCTCTCAGACCCACACACCCACACACACATACGTATCCGAAGATCTCACTCATATTTTGCGTCTGAGACATCCCTGTTCTCTTGTTACATCAGGAGGAAGAACCGTCCCTTCCTTCCCCCCTGTTCTCCCCACCCGCGGACCCTCTCTCTCTCTCTCTGCTCCCCTTCCTTCGACGGGGAATCTCCGGGCGCGAATTTATCGCCCACGCCCCCCGCGGCGGCCGCGCGGGCACGGAGTGGGGCGAGAGACCGGAGGGAGGACAGGCCCGGCTCCTTCATTCGCTCTCCGAAAAGTCTCGGGGCCGTTGTGATGATTCTCAGGGAGGCCGTCTCGACGGAGGTCGCGTTTCGGGTCTAGGCTGCTGCTTCTTCTTCTTCTGCGGCTTCTGGGTTTCGGATCTCTCGCTGTCTCATGGCCGGTAGCGACGAAGTCAACGCCAATGAATCTAAGGTGCTCCCTCGAATCCCTCTGCGATTCTTCGGCTTCTCGGTGCTCTCTTTTCTTGAACAGCCCCAGCTGTGGTTGGGCGCTCGGGGGTGTTTGGGATGATAATTGGGAGTTGGTTTGGCGATCTGGTTTGTGTGGGGTTTTTTCGTCGAAGCTTCGCTTTTTTGGGTGGTTTCGCCTGAATTGGGCTTGAGCTCGTTCGTTTCGAAAGGTGATGCCTGAGTTGATTTTGCTTGATTCGTGCAAAAAGGCCGTGACTCTTTTCTTTTTTCTCCTCGCTGCGAGTTTTTAAAAATTATGGGCGATTGTGGCTGCCTGTGCTTTTCAATCGCAGTTCTGATATACGATCTGTTTGATGGCGTGTCTCTGCTTCTGGGCTTTCTTCCCTTTTTCATCTTAGATTTCTTTTTGTTTTAAGTTGAGTGGTCGAACTTTGTGTGTAAATTTAAAGCAATGGCGAGAAGTTCTGGCTCTTGCCTTTCCTGTTTCCTTTTCCAGTAAGTTTCCAACTTCCCTGTCAATGTTGATCTTTTCATTTTGCTGGTGTGCATTTCTTGGTTTCTTGCTACCGGATGCTCAAAGATCAATCTGTTGTCGAATTCATGTTGCAATTGGTAACGCTCCAAGCACTAATTTCGTTTTTCATTCTCTTGCAGAGAGTTGTTCCCTTAAACACATGGGTCCTCATCTCTAACTTCAAGGTGGCATACAATCTCCTCCGCCGGCCCGATGGGACCTTCAATAGGGTCTTGGCTGAGTTCCTTGACCGGAAAGTTCCCGCCAACACCGTCCCGGTCGATGGAGTCTTGTCGTTCGATCACGTCCATCGCGCCACCGGCCTTCTGAACCGGGTGTACTTACCGGCGCCCGATGATGTCTCTCAATGGGGATTTGAAGAGCTCGAGAAGCCTCTAAGCACCACCGAGGATGTCCCCGTCATTTTATTCTTCCACGGCGGGAGCTTCAGCCACTCCTCTGCCAACAGTGCGATTTATGACACCTTCTGCCGCCGCCTCGTCGGCCTTTGCAAGGGGGCGGTGGTGTCGGTGAATTACCGCCGCTCGCCCGAACACAGATACCCCTGTGCCTACGATGATGGTTGGGCAGCCCTGGAGTGGGTGAAGTCGAGACCGTGGTTAATGAGTGGGAAAGACTCTAAAGTCCATGTGTATTTAGCTGGCGATAGCTCGGGCGGTAACATTGCTCACCACGTGGCAGTCATGGCTGCCGAGGCCAAGGTGGAAGTACTAGGTAACATCCTTCTTCATCCTTTGTTTGGCGGGCAAGGAAGAACCGAATCCGAGAATAAATTAGATGGGAAGTACTTTGTGAAACTAGAGGACCGCGACTGGTACTGGCGGGCTTATCTCCCCGAAGGGGAAGACCGAGACCACCCTGCCTGCAATCCCTTCGGACCACGCGGCAGAAGCCTTGAGGGCCTTAAGTTTCCGAAGAGCCTCGTTGTCGTGGCTGGTCTGGATCTTCTCCAGGACTGGCAAATAGCTTATGTAGAAGGGTTAAAAAGGAACGGTCAAGATGTGAAGTTGCTATATCTGAAGCAGGCCACCATCGGCTTTTACTTCCTCCCGAACAACGAGCATTTCTACTGCCTCATGGAGGAGATCAAGAACTTTGTCAAGTCTGACTGTTAAATATAAGACCCACTTAACCTTACTTACTGGCAGAAGCAGTCCATACATAACACAAGCTTGACTGTTTTCGGGTTTTATATTTGGTTTTCCATCTATTGCTGGGGTGGTTGTGTAGTATTTTCTTCGGTTTGCTGTTCTAGCATTTATGGTGGTAGGATGAGAGTTCTATCGATCAGTCGGGTCTCTGGAGATAGCGGCCTGCATCGTGGCGGATCGGACTCTGCTATACAATATGGACGGATTCTTATATCTAATATAACCTCTTACTGTGTTCAGCGTCCAGCTGGGGATTAATGGGGTGGCAGGACTTGTGGCATCGACGCGTGGTGGTCGATGGATCTGGTCTTAGCGGGTGATCATTCTTAGGAAGCACTAATTTCTGAACTTTGATTATGCAATCATGGTACGGAATATGTATGTGATACTTGTGGCGTAGAGCAATACAGGAAGAAGGCTTTTTGCCTGTATATTTTCCTTCTGGGATCGACTTGTTCTTTCTCCTTCTGTTCTGATGGCGAAACCACTAGTTGGTAGGCAGTATTCATGTGCACGCTCTATCGTTAGAACCTGGTCAAATGCGCTCTTGTTGTTTGGTCAGAGGAGGAAGATCTTTCTCCTCGCATTGTCAAAGGAAAAAACAAATCTTGATTGGTTGGATTAATCAATTCTTCAATAATGTCCAAGAACGAAATCGCTTCAGAAACATAACATTAGTCAACCAAGAGAAGCTTTAATGCATGTAGTGCAGGACTTTGAAATTCTGCAAAGGCACAAGATTCTCATCTTGATCTTCCACTTAAGTTCATTTGAATCCCACTAGGAATTTATACGTCCCATTTATTTGGCATCCTGAAAAGCCCACCCCCTCAACCAAATCCTCAAGACAAATCATACAGTACACAAGTACTCATGAGTCAGAACACAAAGATTGATGTACAAAACATCGGGAACTCTTCTTGGATGCTCGAACTCGATTACATCCCATTCGCTTAAGCAGACGTTTGCAATTTTACCGCGTCGTTTGACAAACTAACGTTGTTTGCTCAGTGATCCGATTCCAATGGGCACAGACAAGCATGTGGCGTGGCGGACCATCCCAGAAAATGTCCCCAAAGCCAAACCCCAACCCCAACCCCATCCAACATGATTTTCCCAGGAAAATGAGAGCCGAGAGAAAGAGAGAGAGAGATAAAGAGAAAGAGAAGAGAAAATCATTCGGGAGGGGTCAAAATCATGGGCTCTCGCCATCTTTCCACGTCGGTTTGATTAATTCTTGGCAGCTTGCGATTGCCCCCCATTCTTAAGATGACTGGGGCGAGTTTGGAGGCTTTGGGGGGAAAACAGCTAGAAATTGTGTTGAATTTGTCTTTGTTTGGTGGAGGGGAAACCCATCCATCGATGGTTGGGATTTCTTGGATCTATTGTGAAGGTGGGATTTGCTTTTTTTTTTTAAGAGGGATTAAATTTAATGGGTGCACTAAGTGGTAGGAACAGCTAAGCAGGACAAGGACATGGAACCTTGTCTCAATTTGACTTTCTAGGCATCTTTACATTTCTTTTGTTTCTTTGCTTAGAATATGTTCCTTTGGGTTTTGCTCCCTGCCACTCCTAGTAATTATTTTATTACCACTAGGGGCCTTGAATCGGTTCAAAATTTAATAATAATTTCCCTAACCTTTCTTGTTCAGATTATCTTGGTGTCCTCTAATTGCCAATGCCTAGTTGTCAAACTGTCCCCTACACACGGTAGTGTAAATGCAATTCTCTATTAGGACAAGATGGAGGTCACAGTTTTGACAAGTGGGTTTTGTTTAATATGGTCATTAGGGGTCATTAGGGATGAAGACGCCATCTGATTTGTTCCATACGAACGAAACATCGTCCGGGCTCATCGCAGAGCCGCTCACAGTGCCCAAAAGATATGGTGGAATATGTTATTTGCTGCTCCCGAAGAAAGTTGCGGTGCTCTTTTCATACTAAATCGATGTATTTTAATAGGGTGAGTTTAGGTATAATCAATCTCTCGAGTGATCACTGTTTTGAGAATGTGTGGCGGCCGGTCATTCTAATGCTTTGAACGGCATTATGTTGCAGTCCCGTATGCTGTGTTCAAATCTGGATCTTCATCATCCACTTTTGGTTGTTTCAAAAAAAAAAAAAATCATCCACATTTGGTACGAGTCATTTTGCATTTTGTTAGAGTCAACCGTGAAATTATGTCAACAAGAATGATGGGTGGTGCACGTAATGTTTGCAATACTGATGACAAGAACAAATTATGAAATTGCTTTCCATTCTCGTTAATGGGGATTGCAAATTTATTCTCACGCCCTTCATAAAAACTATTTGTTCATTTATTCATGCCATGATTATTCAATAATTTTACGGGAATAACCCGAACTGGTTAAGTTCCTACGTTTGATCTGTGCATGTAGCATCGACTAAGAGCAATTCGAATGCAGTTAATGGGATTCGAATGCGTGACCTCCGACTATCGAACTGGACATCTCTCGACACCCCAACTTATTGCATCAACTAGGGATTTGTTTTTTTCGTTATATCCTCACAATATTTATTCTCGATCTTTTTAGTATAAGCTGACTTTTTCTACCTGCCAATTAGTTCCGATTTGTTGTTTTTAACAATGAAATTTCATGTGCTAAACATTTAAAATTATGTTCGATTAACTTGACAACCTCGATCTTTAGGCTTTTAAAGTAATTTTATATTAATGATGGTTCTCTCTCTCTCTCTCTCTCTCTCTCTCTCTCTCTCTCTCACCTTATACACATATATGCGTGCCATTTGTGCTAAAATATACAATAGACATTAGTTTGTCTTCATTTTCGGGCAAAAAAAAAAAAAAACAGAAAATGAGTTTGTGTTTGATCTTGAGAAAATAACACAAATGACCCCTAAATTTGGCTCCTAAACTTTGGTCCAATATGTAACGCGATCCTTGAACTTTCAATTTGTTCAATGTGGTCCCTAAATTTGGTACAGTGTACAATATCGTCCATGAATTTTTAATTAGTTCGATATAATCTCTGAACTGTTGGTAAATGTTCTATTTAATCCCCGAACTATGTGAAAATGAAGAAAATCGAGGGACTACATTAAATGTTTATCAATAGTTCTGGGACACATTGAATAAATTAAATGTCCTGGGAAAATATTGCATATTAGACTAAAGTTCAAGGATAATATTGCAGAAATTAAAAGTCCAAGGATAATATTGCACATTAAACTAAAATTCAAGGACTATTTGTGTTATTATCCCCTATGATCTTCTATTAAAAGGTGGCTTGGTTCCAATCTTAATTTGACACAGCCCAACATTGCTTCCTTGCGTACAAGGATGGCCCGCTTTGTCATGGAGAGAGCTCTATTCTATAGTCTTAAACAAATATCTAACTTTTTTGATGTAACTAATTTTTTAAAATACTTTTTGTAAACATACATGTGATGTTACCTTTTTCAAAGCAGAATTGCGTGGCAGATTTTCTATGTATCAAACGGTTTGCATCTACCTAGCTTTTGACTCGCGTTCTGTTCGGTCTTTAAAATGTTAGTACGGTATTTGACGGGCTTGGACCGGAGTTTATCTACCTAAAGCAGATCTTCTCATCATTTATCTTGTTCAGACGGAAATAGATCAAAGAATCGAAATGGTTACTCAGACCTTGATAACGCAAGCTTCGTGGAGAAATTTTACGAGGCGTGAACATGGTAACGATGCAGGATTGGTAAAAGATTAAACATGACATGACCGACTACAAGAACATACCATGAGCCAAAAGAGGAAGTAAAAACCTTAGAAATTAATGCGATTAATGTTGTACACGCGAAGATTACAGCATTCAACGTTGTACGAACCATATGCGATTTGCCGACACGAAATTGCCGGCCCATTGCTAGCCCACTGCACGCACGCGAGAGCGAGTGCAACACCAACCGCTGCGACGTTGACCGAACGAGGGGGCAGTGGAGTGGACGCACGATAAGCACGCGGAAGGAAATCTGACTCGCAAGATCTTGGGAGGACGAATCATGGAAAAAGAGCTCGGGCATTATCCATTCAGCAAGAAGCCAGAGAGAAGAAGACAAGCCCGAGAATCAGGTCAGTGGTTCGTTATGGATACTTGGTTACGCTGATGAATCTCCCTTACTTTCAGTTCTAGTTTTATCTTTGTCGGATAGGAGTCGGGGGCGCATGCAATATATGTCTGGTTTCTATTGATCTTGTGACGGGTGCGATGTGGTGTTGAACTTGAGACTCATTTGACTGTCATCGTGGGCGTGTAGTTCGATGGAATTTGAGGGGCCTTTTCAAGCATCCTTCGGGACAACTGCGCGGAATTTATTGCACTGGGCGCAAGCTCATCATGGTTCTTGGTTGATATTCTTATGCTTGAGTTCTTGATTTTGGCCACTTAGCATAGCGGGGGAAAACAAGATTAGCTCGTGGATTACAGATGCTGTTGAGTTTAGCTGCATGCCATAAAAAATTCGCAACATACGGGTCAAATCGTCTTCTTGGGTGGTAATGTGACTGTCGTTTAATTGTTCGACTTTAGTTGGTTAGTTGGTAATCTAAGTGTTTACGCTTTGTGAAAGCGGAGTCATACGTTTTCCCCCATCTTTTGTGTACTCTCTACTAGTTTTTAAAAAGAAAAGAACTGGCTAGCAGGATTGGTGGCAGGATTACAGTTTACTGGGACGTGGATCAAGAAAGATGTCGCTGTTCATTCTATTGCCATGAGCGGTTTAAGTACACCAATGCATTTTGCTTCCAGTTGGCAATGTATGCAATGAGCAGACTAGAGATTGAACCTGAGTCGTGTGAGGAAGAGGAGAGCTTGCATGAGGTTGGTAACAGCCAAGGACCGAATGAGTTGCCGATATGTTTGGATCATGAGATAGCGCATTTGACAAATCTGAAGTCAAGGCCCCACGAACATTTGATCCGAGATTTCCCTGGGAGGCGGGCTCTGCCTGTGTCCCCTGTTAAGATGCTGGCAGGTCGAGAGTCTAATTATTCAGGAAGGGGGAGGTTCTCTTCTGCTGATTGCTGTCACATGCTGAGCAGATATGTGCCTGTTAGTGGTCCTGTGCCTGTGGATCAGATGACTAGTCCGGCTTATGTTTCGCAGTTTTCAGCCAATGGTTCTCTATTTGTTGCTGGCTTTCAGGTACATGTTACTGGAATGTGAATAGGTTTCCCGGATATTGTATTGTACTAGAGTGTTCATGCTTCGATATTTTACCACTTTCTGTTGTCACAGAAACTGAGCCTAAGAGACATCTCATATGTCAGTTTTTTTTGGTATATCCTCTGATCTAAAGCTGTATGGTGTAAGATGTATCGATGTAGTAAATGTGATTTCTAACTCTACTTTTCCAAATTCTTCTGCAGGGTAGCCACATTAGGATTTATAATGTTGATAAAGGATGGAAATTTCAGACGAACATTCTTGCCAAGAGTTTACGATGGACAATCACTGATACATCTCTTTCTCCTGACCAGCGTTGCCTTGTGAGTTCATGTAGCTCCTGCAAGGAACTAAATGTTTATCTCCTCAAGTTTTTGTACTTTGAAGTCATAGAGCATCTCGGCATACTCAGTCTCAAGAAACTAGGTATGACATATTGATGTTGCTAGCATCTGTTGCTCACTTTACATGCAGCATGCATGATAAGTTTCGTTATGCCAAAATATCATACTCGTATGCAGTAAAATTTGATAGACACACACATATAGTAAATGTTTTTTTCCCTGAAAAGTGTTATGCTCGTTACTCATAATACAATTTGAATTTTGGGGTATAAAGGCCGACTCTGGCCCCTGGTGTTGGTGAGTCAGAAACTATTTGAGATGACACTTCTTTTATGATTTACAATGTATCAGAAATAATCTGAATATCAATTCAGGTTCTTAGAGTTACTAACGAGGTTATGAATGCTGAAAAACCAACATACTCTTCTGTATGTGAGAGATATTTCAAGTCCTGCTTCTGGACTGTGCATTTCTCTTTTATGTGGATACATTTGTCTTTAGCTTTAATTTATCGTCAGGCATTCTTATAGGAATGTACATCTAAAGCTACAGTTTCATCTCATGCTCAGCCTTTTGCTTTCCATCGTTCAGGAAATTGCTAGTGGTATTCAGATAGTTTTCATGTAATTGGCTGTTGGCCCGTGATAAGGTCTAGAATTGTCAGCTAGGAGCTAGGATAATTATACATACCAGATGTTATTTCATAGTAATGCAAGGCCTCTTTCACTTGATTGATGAGTAGCAGATTCTCAAAGCCAAGTTGCTCATTTGTGATACCGTATTAGATTGGACTTCTGTTTTTACTGTGAATGTGGCTTCTATGATGTTAGAGTATTTTTGACATCAATAGGGAAGATAAGAAAAAGATTAGATGCTTACAAGGGGCATGGAATTCAGTGCTTGCTGTACATAAGGATTTCTACAGTGGTCCCATGCCAGGAAGAATTTCTATGAGCATCAAGAGAGTTGATTTCGCTGGATTAATTCAAGCATTTAGTTATGGCATTCTATGTTATTACTCACATTTTTTAGCATTGTCTTTCTGCGGGTTGAAGCTTTCTTGTTTCTTAATTTACCAATTCTATCATCAGTTGAATATAGATGTATTATGTCTCTTGAATAACACTTGCTTGCTTACTTAGCAAAAAAAAGATATATCATATTTCTCTCTAACTTGCAGGTGTATGCCAGTATGTCACCCATAGTCCATATTGTTGATGTCAGATCGGCTGCTATGGATTCTCTTGCAAAAGTAACGGTATAAAGAATACTAAATTCAGAAATTTTTTATTTTGTAGGAGCAATATGTCATCTTTGACACATTGGCCTACCATGACAATTTTCTGATCATTTTTAAGCATATATGTTCATATTGCTTATATTCACGTGCAATCTTACAAGGATGGTTTGCTCTCACTAAAATCCAACATGGTTGAGTTGGGTTTCTCCTCTTGGTAGTCAAAACAGCGCCCTAAAATTCTGGATAACCGAAATAGCCTGAAGCAAGAATTTTGGTTCTCTTATCCAGTAACTTTCTCAGCTCAACTTTTGTTGGATGTTCAGCATGTTTTGACTCGGAATTTAAAAGTCCTCAGAACTCAATCCAAGCAACATTGCAGTGTCTCTGTGCCTCCCCCTTGTGGATGCACAGTATTTAATTTGTGTAGTTCTCAATTAGTTCCCATCTAGAGTTTCTGCCTGAGAAAATATGACCAGATTGATGCTGTCTCAATCATCTTTTGACTGCATCAGGTGGTTGTTCCTAAGTCAGCCGGTTGGGGTAACCAAGAGGTTTGTGAGTGTATTTGAGGGTCTCCAGTGAATAGATCCAAGTACCCCTGCTCTTAGCATTTGAATTTTTTCCTGGAACCTGACTCCACCAGGCTTTGGTTGGCTTGAAATATCGGAAATTCTTGTACTTCTGTAATTTCTTCTTTATATGCTTTAAAATGGGTCTGCTGTGCTTGTCAAAGCTCGTGCCTGAAAAACAGTTCCTATTCCTCCCATTCAATCATCAAGCATCAGTAATAAGATTTTCAAAATTCTCACCTGATTTTTATTTAGTTCCTGCAGCAATTTTCTAACAAAAACATCTTCCGGTAAATTTGGCAGATGAAACTATATCATTACTACCTTTAGTTACTCATGGAACCTGTGTCCTTTGCACACTTTTTGAAGCACTTAAAACGAAAAATTTATCAGCTATGTGATCACATCTGCATCATTTTGATAGTTTTTCCCATTTTCTTCACTAGTCAAGTGTCTGCCTTCACTAAGCTGGACAAGAACTACTTAATGTACCATTATGAGCTACTACAATTTCGGTAATAGATGGCATGAGCATGCTTTTTGTGCATATGAAAGTCTTGACATTGAGATTTTTGAATCTTATGTTGATGTCGGTTAATGCATTCCTATGGAGTTCTGATTTTTCTGACTATCCTTACAATTATGGATCAAAACTCTTGAAAGAAACATTCAAGAAAAAATAGACAAAATTATGCAAGAGGGTTCCTTCTATGTAGTCCAACATTGACGAAATAAACAATTGCCTCAAGATTTTCATTTTAAGCAAAATGCTGGATCAATAGGCTTCCTGGCTCAGAGAAATTGTGCACGTGTTTTTTAGGAATTCGCCATCTTGGCTCCATGTTGATTTTCTTTGAGAATATGTCTGCTTGGCATTCTTGAGTGGAGGTTATATGACTTCATTCCTCTTCTAATATCTTCAGGACATCCATGAGGGTTTGAATTTTTCCGCTGATAGTGGACCATATTCTTTTGGAATCTTCTCTGTTAAATTTTCTACCGATGGACGAGAACTTGTTGCTGGAAGCAGTGATGATTCAATATATGTCTATGATCTTGTGGCAAATAAGCTTTCCCTCAGAATTCCAGCACATGAGGTAAAACTTTGGTAGTTTTTGTACTTTTTTGGATTTGTTTCTGATATGCTTCTTGCTAACTACTCAGAACTTTAAAGATTGATGCTCAGCGTTCCAGCAGAGTTGCTTTTATTCTTTTGCAAATGTAGTTCTAATTAAGTTTGCTTTTGAATGGATCTCTATCTGCCAGAGTAAATTCTTTCTTTTGGAGATATAATAGCCCTTAACAGTAATTGGTGATTTCCTGAGCAACATGCCATGGTTTGGGATTCTCGGTAACCATCCTTGAATTATGATTCCAAACCTCTCTTGGCAGTTGATATGGCAGTTCTCTTCATGCAAAAGTCGATACATATCTTTGGAAGTATAACAACCATTAAAAGTAATTGATTAATGTCCCTACAATATGCGGTGATTTAAATTCTTGCCAATTGGCTTTGCGATTCTGAACCCTCCCTGGGCAGCTGATATGTCGAGTTCTTGATCTCAGAAAAGATGAACATATGGGCCAAGAATGTAGACCAGATTGTGCCTTTTGCAGCTGTTATTCAGTAGGAGCTTGTGCCTTTTGCAAATGTAGACCAGATTCGGTGGATCATCTCTTCTTTGCATGTCCTGTCACGCGTGCTCTTGCCTTGTTCTGGGCTGGAAACTGCCATCTTTCATGGAGAAATCAATCGTGGCAAGATAATCTTCTTTGGGCCACCAGTCGTATAGGAGGCCATAGCTTTGAACAGAGAATTGCTCGGTTCTCTTTTGCAGCTTTGTGCCACATTATCTGGAACACTCGGAATAACATACTTTTTAGGAATCAACCCCTCTTCGTGCCAGCCCTCCGGCAACATCTTGCGAAAATCACCAAGGATAGAGGTTTGTCCTTCAAACCTGTTGAAGACAATCCTCGCAATCGTAGGATCCAAGTCAGTTGGGGTATCTCCACTTCCATATTTGATCAAACCCCTTGAGATTGTCTTGGTTTTTAGTTATGTGGTCATTTCGTTGGCCCTCCTGTATCTCACTTTGTTGCTTATAGCTCTATAACCATTACACCTTTGCACCTGTTGGGACGCTTTGTTTGTCGCTTCAGGTACGAGGTTTTTGTGTTTCGGTTCCATATCTTGTACGATTCGTGTTGAAAAGTATATATATACATCTTATCTTACCAAAAAAAAAAAAAAACATGTGGGCCAAGAATTTTTTTCCTACTTCATTTTAGAGTTAGTCCTGTACAACTGGTTTTATTGAAAATTACCACCTGACAATGTTAGTTGGCCGCTACCATTAAATTAGGTTTCAACTTTCCCTGTGGCTGTCTCCTTTCCTTTTTCCTTTATCTTGGAAACCCCAGAAGTCTATTATTGATTCAAGGCGTCAGTCTTCCGAGTGTAGTGGTTTTGCACGTTGCAAGCATATGGTATTGGTGAAAATGAGTGAATTGCGAGAAAGGATTTGTTGTCTAGATTACTCATCTTGATTTTCCACCCATGCTCCTGCGAGTTCATTATGCGAAAATTGGAGATTCTACATTCTTTTCTCAGGTTGTCAGACAGAATGATTTTTCAAATGAAAAGGCTGCTTGATGAAATTTTCGGGTTTTGTTCTTCTTTCCCTTTCCTCTTATTGTTGTGAGAAGAAAAGTTGAGATGAGCGAACTCTTGATGTTGAAACAGTTATATAGTGGTCAAGGTGGATTTAAACTGTCGTCATCTCTCTTGTATTTATCCTTTTAAGGTTGGAAAAGGAATGAGGGCCTTCTCTGTCAGAATTTTTGCTCCTTTTTGCATCTTTAGCTGAGGAAGTATATGCACATCAAAAATGCAAGTGCCATAGTTTTAAGATTATAAGGGATAAAAAAATTGCTTGTGCACTTCTTACCAAAAAAAAAAAAAATTGCTTGTGCACTTTGTATTGTGGATTTAGTGTGCATTGAGTGCCTAATTTACATGCAGTTAATATGTTTTCTTCACCAATCTATGCACATAGTTACCTTCAGAAAACCTCATACTCTGTATCTCATAAGTTCAAATGAGATGAGTGCATTTTGATTAGCACCTATATATTTGCAGAGTCGGTGAGTCTTTACCTTCAGGTCCCTTCCTCTGGTTGCACCTAATCATTATTTTATGCAAGTATTTTCGCCTACTTCATGCATCTATTCTCATCTCCATTGCTGAATGAGAACAGTTCTACTTTATCAAATTCTGTTGGAAAAACAGAACTCAACTAGTTTTTAGAATCTGATTTCGTCTTCTAAATTGCAGTCTGATGTGAACACAGTTTGCTTTGCCGATGGAAGTGGTCATATAATTTATTCTGGGAGTGATGATACATACTGCAAGGTACTTAAGCTCAGTATCCCTAGTGCTCTTTTGATTACTTTTTTTTTTTTTTTGTATAGTTTTTGTTTTTTTAAACTTGTGTAAAGTATTCGGACATGATGCACGTTCAACACATTGTAATATGGGTGATAGTCCAGTCGTTACAGAAGCCATTTCTGTCACTTCTCTGAATTGTGTTTCATAGACACTTCCCTTGTAATTGGTGTTTGCATCCACTTTCTTAACCGATTTTGCACCCAATGCAAAAAAATGTGGTCATGTACAATTGATATCATTCATAAGGCAGTGGTGGAAAAGGCTTGTTCATCTTTATTGTTTGTATCATCCCATTTTCGATATTCTTATGGTCTTGTAATTAACCGAGCACATTGTGCAAATTTATGAACACTTGCATAGCGAGAACTTGCAACTGCAAACTGTATTATCATAAGAATCACGACAACCTAACTGTGAAAAAAATAAAAACCGGCTCACCCTGTCAGCAAGACATTGTGTAGGATGCATGTCCAGTCTTCAGAGCTTTGACAAGCCAAGATTCCCTTTATTTCTGATTGATGTTACAACTAGGTAAGTATTTGCATTTTTTACTATTGATGGACTGGTGAGAAACGATGAAACATGTGATTATGGAACTGTTCACTCACTTCTTACAAATTGATGTTGGCCTATTCTATCTCCGTTCTCAATGATGAAATTCGTCAGTCAAACGATTAAATAGCATTCATTTGGCAATTAGATAAAGAGACCATAAAAAATACTTAGCCCAATTGATTTTCAATATCACACTTCTTTTTCTGTTGATTTTGATCGTGGCTATTATCGGATTCTCCCGACATGTGGTTTAATTGAATTGTGGTTTGAAGCTCTGGTAGTAGTAGTTAATCATAATCATCATCTTAACACTGTGTTTTCCACTATCAGAAGGTATTTTCTTCTCTTCAGCGCAACATGACTCGGTCTAATTTTGTCTAAAATTACAACCATCTATCCCAGTCACTAGATGATGTATTCTAGGCCTAGAATTTTTTTAGCATTTTCGAACAGAAGTAAGTGGAAGCCATTGTTTAGTTATAAGCGCTGTTTCACTTTTTTCTACCTTCCCAAGCTGCGCCTTCAAACGATATATTGATACAGCTATGGTGTTGTCTCATCTGCGAAAGTATCTGCCCAGGAAAACCTTGATATGCTGCTAATTCATCCTTCGGGAAATGCCTGTGAGCACGGCACAATAGTCTTAACGTGCTATTATGTTGCTACACTATTTGTCATAATTCAATGTTGATGAAATAGAGGAATTGGGGTTTATGAGTTCAGAGGGGAACTGAAGCAAGCTGGAACCTGTCGAGAAATGACATGACTATTTTTGTAGGTGTGGGATAGACGTTGCCTGAGTGCCAGAAATAAACGTGCAGGAGTTCTAATGGGACACCTTGAAGGCATTACGTTCATTGACAGCCGTGGTGATGGTCGTTATTTCATATCAAATGGCAAAGATCAGACGATCAAACTTTGGGATATCGGGAAAATGGGCTCTGATATCACTTGGTTAGTGTGCTCAAGTTCCACATGCTTCCTAGAATTTGGTTTCAACATCAGTTTACCTAAGCAACAATGCCTGCTTTCAGTTTTTTTTTATTAAGGGTTTACGTTAACGGGTGCCTCTAGTGCCCTAGAGGCACTGGTTAAGCATACCTAATGAGGAAAGGTTCCACTTCCACAACAATGATAACGTCTGATCCTCGGAAAAATCAGTACCTTGAAAATCAAGAGATTACCTTATTTGCGTACTTTAAAAATCGAATCTGAGCGAACAATTTATGTTGATGCGAATTGTTGCAATGCAAAATATGGGCGTGAAAATGATGAGCAGATGGTAAGTATTAGAACTTAAGAAGTTGGAGACGCATATTGATGCATGATGTACAGATAAAATGACCGCATGAGTTCTTTGTTGACTCTTTCGCATCAATCCTCTTTCATTTGGCTTGCTCACATCTCTTTGCTGCCGGAGATGGAAGAGAGCGCGAGTTTTAATGCTTTTTCTTCGGTTGATTTGGTGCAGCCGTCCAGGTTTTAGAAATTATGAATGGGACTACAGATGGATGGACTACCCACTCCAGAATAGGCATTTGAAACGCCCATCTGATCGGTCAGTGGCAACATATAAAGGCCATTCGGTGTTGCGTACTCTTATTCGGTGCTACTTCTCCCCAGCACATAGGTAAGACTGGAAACAAACATTAATTGAAAATTCTAGGTAAGTGGTAATGTTTGATCGGGTGAGTCTTTTAGCTGCCTGCTCGACAGAGCGAGAAACAAATTAAATCTGTAACACGAGTATGTAGCGGCCAAGTTTGATCCACGCCAAGCTCCTAATGAGCTCGAATGCCGATTTAGTTTCCAGTCGACGTGGGCGAGTCCTTTTACTAAAGACTGACCCGTTAATTCCACGAATCGATTCTGTGCAGCACCGGCCAAAAGTATATCTACACCGGATCCCCATGATTCTCGCGTCTATATCTACGATGTGGCGCGCATTTCTTTTCGCGCTATGCTGTTCTACTTCAGAATTATGTCAGTTGTTGTCCTGTTTCGACATCAACATGGAGATGCCAAATATAGGATGGCTTGGAATCTAAATCCTATTTGACCTATGCCGGTCGCTCCAAATTACGCCGGAAAAACTTTTTATGCTCTTACGCACAACGAGAGCGGGTACGTTCTCTTCCTCGTTGGCTGGTCAGAAAGAGTGGAGGATTCTCCGACTTGAGTATACGCGCTTCTCCTTCAACGTTCAGCATGAGGATCAAGAGATCCAATGAGATACGTTCTCATCATAATCGAGTCGTTATGCAGCATCCCTTGTCATATGCATTCAAGGCGCATATCCGGTATATTTGCATACATCTTCTGTCCCCGCGTAGGTATCAACTAGGGAAGGATTTTTCGGGTTTTTTTCCACTGAATTTGCTTTGAATAGGTGACCGGAGCTCAAGTTGCAGCCCTCAAGCACCATAGATCGGCGGTCCGAGACTGCGGTCGGCACCCGGACTACCCGACGATTGTGAGCTCTTCTTGGGATGGGGATATCGCGAAATGGGAAATCCCCCGCGACGGTCCGGAGGTGGCATTTCTATTGATAGGCCGCCGCCCGCGGCTTTTCACTCGACGACGGTTAGCCGGGTAAATGAATCCTTCGTATAGTCCCAATAATTTCCTTCTCATGTACAGATAAAAGGTGTATCATTCAAGCTACAGACCCGATGACCATATGTGATTCGTGAATTTCGCTGTACATAATCGACCTCTCGAGTATAATTGTGATCCATCGTTGCTTGTTACAAGCTTCCAATCCCTCGGTGTCTACTTGGGTGTACAAAAATCCGTCTTTGAAAGCGTAATTTCCCAACAGAAAAAAGAATAAAAAAAAATGGCGTGGCGAAATTGCAATCCGGGCGGCCAGGCCGCTCCGACCGGACATTAGCCAAAGTTGGTAACGAATAAACCATCCTCGTCTGCCTAAGTTTCCGCTTCGCGTCCGATACGCTTTTCGATTTTCAACCGGATTTCCGCTCTCGCCGTTCGAGACCAAAGTATGCATTCGCGAGTCCTCAAATGAACGCCTCCTCGTCCCGGCCGGATTAGAATGGACACGGATAGAGCTGCGTCTCGCTACCTCTGAAGATCTCGAGCGAGTGGTTAATCAGAGAGCGTTCGGTTCCGATCCGGTTTCGGTTCTTATCTTTGGAGAACCCAATGACCGCGATGGACTTTTCTCATGTGCAGGCCCACGTAGATTCAAACCGAGAAGTTAAGAGCTTTGTAAGGGTTTTATTTTGAGCTCCCCTTCCGAAATTATATAAATCAAAAACCAAATTTTGGATTGGTTGTAAAATGACTTCACGCTCCTCCCTAAGCCAGGTTTCCTCTTCTCTTTAAGAGGGAGGGGGAACAGAGAAAACACGAAGGGTAAATGGGTAAATGCACGTGTTTTCCGGGGAAATTGCCAATGTGGCTTTGTCCTAAGTGACGGGGAATTTCTTCGCAATCGAAAGTAAAAGACCATATGGATATGTTCACACCAAAAATTGACCTGCCCTTTTGTCCTCTGCCCACAGTACCTCGCCCCTCCAACAAATTTCTATCTTTCATTTTTTTCGGGAATAGTATTCGATCAATCCTAAACTGACTGTACCGATACCAACCCGATCCTAAACTTTTCAATTTTGTCAATTTAGTTATAAATTTTTGTACGAAATTCTAAGGTAACCCTCCCGACCGTCGCCGCCTGATTGGACAATCTTCCCTTTTCTTCCGGACCATATTGATTACCATACAGCAAAGTATGAAGTTGCTTCCGACGCAAAAAAAAAAAAAAAAAAAAAGAAAAGAAAAAGGTACGAAGTTGTCGATTCTCGCTTAACCTTATTCTATGCGCAACCCCCCCTCCTCTCAAGGGCACCGTCACTTTCGAGCTCCCACTCCAATAAAGCGCCAAGTTGGTCGTTAATTAAATTAAGTCGGTGATGATCTTTTCCCGGTGCTTGGCACCGAACCAATGCCTTTGCTTGCATGAGTTAAAAGCAAATCGAAGGTGGGACCGATCTGGCCATAATTGACCCGCAATGTCTTGTTGGCACGACGACCATCACCTGCGGAGTGCTGTGGATAGTAGTAATGATGCGTTCGTGCCTCGATTACGAATGATTGAATAGGGGTTTTGAGAGGTTGCCGATTTGCCACCCTACTACTACTGTAAAGCGTAAGTGTCTCCCTATACCTTTGAAAAGTTATTCATATGCGTTTTTACCTTTCTTGTGCTTAAAAACATTGTGGATTCTGAGTACCCCACTTATATTCCGTTCTATATATTTGAATTTCGTTTTTGCCCAAAAAGGAACCAAAACTAAATTGCCTGCCCGAATCACCTCTACCTTTGAATTTTTTTGAATTCTTTTTTTAAATTCGAAACACCGGAAAATCGGTAAAATCGTATGGAAATTTCTCATCAAATTCCGTGTTATTTATTATTTGAAGGAGCGTGGAACTAGATCTATAAATCACTCGACCATCTCGTCCCTCTTCGAGGGCAAAAGGGTCGCGAGCCTTTTGCCGATCGCAAAAGGAAATCTTTACTTCCCATCTCCTCCGTTAGATTGATTGCCCAAAGAGGACAAATTTACCATATGAAAAATCCCAAGAAACACTTGCTTTGCAATCGAAAAATTAGAAGGTTCCAACACCCCTCCCCCCCAATAAGTATTTTGTGGAGAACTAAAGGATAACCATAATTCCAGAGCGAAGCAAAAACAAAAAAAATTAAATTAATTAATCGCGGAAACATATATTCATATTAGTAGCAAGTAATTAACAAGCAGCATGAACCCATCAAAACATCTATAATTATTTTATTCTCTATTTACCCAAACACCTATCACCGAGAAATCAATAAATTGAATCAAAAAACCATCCCCCACCAATTTAATTAGAATTCCCCCCGAATCTTAAATCCTGTACGTATCTTTTCTTCCAACTCTGCCCTCCTTCCAAAAGACGGAAAAAAAAAAAAAGAGACCGAAAAAAAAGATTAAAAAAAAAACCGAAGGAGCTTACCCGGGGATTCCCCATTTCACCCTCGCCACTGGGCGCACTGCGAGGTAGGCCTCGTCTTCTGCTTCCCGGCCTTCAAGGGGCAAGGCGCCTGTACGGGCGGCACCATGCAGTTGTATTGCAGGCACAACGACGAGCTCAGCGGGATGTCGGCCGCCGGGTTGATCTCGATCCCCGTCAGGAAGTTGTGCTGGAGGTACAGCGTCTGGATGTTGGCGGCCAGCAGCCGGTCCACGAACGAGCCGGGCACCTGCCCCGTGAACCGGTTGTTGTTCAGGTACAGGTTCTGCACCGTCGAGAACATCGGGGATATCTGGCCCGACAGCCGGTTGTAGCTGAGATCGACGGTCGGGATCGCCACCTGGCCCGACGGCTCGACCGCCCCTTCGAACCCGTTGCGCTGCAGCTGGAGGTTCGTGATCGGGAGCGCGAACAGCCGGCCCGGGATCGGGCCCGAGAACCGGTTCACGCTGAGGTCGAGGTAGTTTAGCCGGTCCATCCGGCTCAGGACCCCGTCGACCGGCCCGCCCAGCAGGTTCCAGGAGAGGGAGAGGTACTGCAGCGAGGCCGGGAGGGCGAGCGGCCCGAGCGAGCCGGAGAGGTCGTTGTGCTTGAGGTCGAGCCGGGTCAGCGACTCGGAGACGAACGGGGGGACCGAGCCGGACAGCCTGTTGTGGCAGAGCATGAGGTTGGAGAGCTCCGGCAGCGTCCCGAGGGGGCGGGGGACGGGCCCGGTGAGCTGGTTGTAGCTGAGGTCGAGCGTCCGGAGGCTCCGGAGCAGGCCGAGATTCGCCGGAATCTCGCCGGTGAGGAAGTTCCGGCTGACGGCGAGGAACCGGAGGCTCTTGAGCTGGTACAGAGTCTGCGGCAGGGACCCGAAAACCCTGCCCGGGACGACGGTGAGCTCGGCGAGGGAGGAGAGCCGGCCGATGGCCGGGTCGATGCGGCCGGTCAGGCCCGGGGAGCCGGCCCTGGGGTCCCCGAGGTTGAGGGCGATCACCCGGTCGGCGTCGCAGAGGACGCCGGCGAAGTTGCACGGGTCGGCGGTGAAGTCCCAGGAGCCGAAGAAGCTGGACCCGGGGATGTCGTCGAGCGACTTCCGGATGGACTGGAGGGCCAAGAAGTCGTTGGGATCAAGAATCGCGACAACGCCGAGGCGGTCGCTCCTCATCAAGCACATTGCACATACCATCACCCACGACAGCACGCTCCGAATGCGAGGCCGCACCGCGACCCCCGGCTTCGCCATGGCGGAGGCACGAGCGAGCGAGGGGCTTCGGGAAACGAAGTCTGGGGGCTGCTCGTCCGGGTGGGTCAGGCCCCTCTGGGGAGTGGCTTTATAGGGGAGGAGAAGGAGAAGGAGGCGGCACGAGTGCTTTTCCGTGAGTCGGCGGGTGCTCCTCGAGCGGTTCAGGGCGTGAGGGCTATAATGGAGGCAACAGGCTATCAACAAGATTTTTATAGACGCGCAGAGAGAGAGAGGTGGCTTGAAAGAGAAGGAAGAGAGGCACCAAAGGTTGACGATCTCGTGCTTGGTGATGGCGACGGTGATGGCGACGGCGATGATGATGGGTCTTCTCTTCTTTTCTTTCTCTCGAGGGGGCGATACTCGCGTTGGCTTCTCGGAGAAGACGAAGAAGAAGAGGGAAGTCGCTACGCACTACTACGCTACTCACTGGTTCTGGTCTGGTCTCCCCTGGTCCGTAGGCTGCACTGCAAGGTTTTGCATTTCCCTTTCCTTTCTTTTTTTCTTTTTAACTCATTAAAAATAGTTGTTACTTCTCTTACCGGTGGGGTGTTTACTTGCTGGGGTTTTTCTTTATTGGGAATGGAGTTCGGGGGACCAAACGGTTGTCCGAGCCTACGTGTGGGGGAGGGTGGGGGCCCCGTACGCGAGGCTCGGGCGGGTGACAGGTTGGCACGGGTGGGGGGGCTAGGCTCGGGAGCTGGGATCACGTGATCGGTCTCGTGTTTGGTCCCCGGCGGAGGAGAAGGAAGGAGAGGGCGGAGGCAGGTGGTGAGGTGAAAGTGGGGGGGGGGGAACTGATCCTTGGGCGAGGGAGGGGGGGTTTAGGGTGCGGCGACGGCGCACGGGGAAAGCGTGAGCTCGGGGGCCTGCTGCGGCGACACGTCGTCGGTCAACGGTTGACTTGGTGGATGCCAGCTGTTCGTTCACCCGCATCATGCTCGTCATCGAATGCTTGTCCGTCCTGTCTCTGGACGCTCACACTCTTCTTGCGAGTGCTCTTTTCTGATTGCCTTTAGTTTTTTGTCGAGCTCTTTTTGTTTGCCTTCACTTGTCGTTTTTTCACGGCAATTCGTGGGTTTTTTCCTCTCTTTTTTCAAAACTTTTTCGGTGGAATTGCCAATTTCGTGTGGAAAAATTAATGGCCTTTCGAGGGATTCGACGTTTGGAGTCCGCTTAAACGGGCCTTATATGTAGGCTTGTGCACTTTATTAGATTCGATTAAAATGAACAATCTGATTCAGAAATAGAAGATCCGTAACAAATTGATTTCTCAATAATTGAACCGATAGTTCGTAATTGAGCAAAACCGATAGTCGGAAACGAATGTCATCTTGCTAACTCGAGCAATCAGTCAATTTCACCAAAAAAGGAAAAAGCTTTTCTTCGCATTAATAAGATGGCTAGTACTCTTTTCGTCGATAATACTAATTAACTACTTTTATATATTGTTGGGAGAACTTTTTATGAAGAGTCCTACTTTAAAATTTGGGCACGACTTCGCAAAAAAATTGAAATTAATCACATTTTTCCCTCGTACGTTACTCGATTGATGAAATTAATGAGGTATTTTGGATGCTCCGTACTTACCTTATTTCAGACGAAACTTCCTCATCACGTATAGCACCAAAAATGGCTCCAAGTCAATTTTAATGTCCTTATATCCATTTATTTATAGACTTTATTGTTAAAATAACTTTTGGTATTGTCTGTAATTTCCGAATTCCAAAAATTTCCCCATGTTCGAGACTTAGGTCATGGGTATTTTCGACATCGAATAAATTCTCCAATCCATATTTTTACTCTCGAGAGAAAAATTGATTGTCCGTAAGCTAATCTCAGTTTGGCCATAAGCGGAAAAAGACACAGCATCGACGCAAAACAGAAAAGGGGGAAATGCCGTATTAATGGCGGTCAAACCTAATATTCCTTGTCGCAATCTATTCAGTACGTGAAAACAAACACTATAGTTTGACCTTAAAAAAAAATTAAATAATACGAATTAATTCACGCAATACCATGCAGAATCTGTTAAACCAAAGCTATCTAACAGTGTCTAACATAGTAACAAGACAATTTGTAAACATTCTCAAGTCAAAAAGGTTGATGAGTGATGACCAAACTCACGACCTTCTCAATCAGCAATTAATAATTGAGATTAAGTTAATCAACTATTAAGATCTTGGAACATTTGAAAGCGACGCTCGCACGAAAAACCTAACACATGCGGATAATTCTGTTTTTTACCTGCCTCTTCTTTCTAAAATAAAAATTCGGACTTTCTATCAATTTTTTTAAAAATCCAGAAAATGACAGCTTCATGCTCGAAATTTCATGAAGAGGATACGTGGGTTAATGCTATTTAAATAGATACGACACAAAGAATGTCAATCGAGATTACATATTTCTAAAACTTTTGAATTTGAATGATGTTTTTTTATATTAATATTGTACGCGCAAGGGTATATGAATGTTCGAATTTGAACATATTTTATCGTTTAATATGCGTTTTGAATGTTTGAAATTTTGATAATTTGGACGTGGAGGTTACTAAAGCAATATGGGCCAAAACGAAAATAAGATAATTATTTCGAAGGATTATTCGTCAATCCAGAACCGCCAATTCAGAAACTGTTCGTGATTAGTTGACCGTAGGTCCCATTTAAGTTGTTCTTATTCGGCCCAATCACGGAATTAAGTTAGATTTCAGTTGAACCACTCTCGATATAGAATTCTTATCAAATTATTTATATATAATGCTTTAATTAATTTTTACTTCGGGCGGAAAGCAAACTCGAGTGGGAAGGTCTTTTCCTTTTTTCCATGTAAATTTCCCTCCTTAAATATGTCATGCTTTATCAATTTTGCAATCTTAAATGAAAGTATAACCAGAAAACAATGAATACAAGTGCTTTCATCGTATAATTATTCTATCTTTCGGCCGTATGTTAGAAGCTTGTTAAACGAGGCCATAGGACAGTAATACTTCAAGATATAACACTACCATTTCATCAAAAAATGCTTTTGGTCTCAATATATGTATACGTTATACATAACACGAGATAAACAATGCATTGAAAATGACATACATTTCTTAATAACCATTAGGTGCTTTCTCATCTGATGCATTTAATGGCATAGAAAAATTGTGGAAGCACCATAAGTAACAAATGGTTTGTTTGTTTTCTTTTAACAAATTGCTCATTTTCAAGCATTTGATACTTCTTAACCACATAATTTGCAAACTAAATCTAAATTTTGTGTTAAAAATATCTCAAATAACTTAACAATGGGGTTTATATGCTCTTCATATACACGCGGTCTTCCTCCACTTATTGACTTAAGCTTTTGAGTTGGACTTTCAAACATGATATCAAAGTCAGGATTTGGCCTTTCCGTGTCTGTGTCCATCCCTGTTATTGTTAGTGAGATTTCGCGTGACACATGCTACTACTAATCCACCAATTTACTTATCAACCTGTAGGCCGAGCTTTTTGGATTGGAATTTCTAGTGGTTTGGATGCTAATTTTCTTATCCAAACCCTAGCATTCAATCTTTCTCAAAAATGAAAACGTTCCCATGAACGGCCAAACCACCAAAGAGCAAGCAAGTGCTCCACAAGCCGCAGAGGACATGCCTGTGAATATGATCCGAGCGGACAACACTCGCCATCGGAATGGACCCACCGGTTCATCTACGCACCAGAAACGAGCGTTCAATCGCTGTACCAACTCCACCAACTCCTAAAAATGTCGCTCGAATCGCTCCTTACATGCCCGGCCCCAAATGCATGCGAGCCCGATGAATCTCGACCGTCGGACTACTCACGAACAACGGTCAAAATTCACCGGGCTCGAGTGCGCCGGATCTACGAAAGTATCTCTCCAGAATCCACCCCCGGTGTGCCCCATACACGCGCGAGGTGCCTGCATGGGCTTGCCGTGATGAAAGCTGGCTTGCTATTTATTCAGGTAAAATGGCAGTTGAACTTCTTTGCTGGTGGTGTGGGCTGTGGCTCATTTATGCACTTTTAAGTGTGACGTCTCTGTCGTCCAGCTATCCCCAATTCTTCCTGCTGAATTGCCCTTGATCTAAAACCTAAAGCGTAATCAAGGGCATAAACGCCGGGATTAACCTATTTGCACGCAATGTAGTTGGCTTTAACACTTTAGAAAGCTAACCCCAGTCCTTTCTAATCGTGGCAGATCCTTGGAGGAGCTTAGAGTGTTCCCACTTTGATTAGAGTTGGTAAATGAGTGGGGTATCTCTTTCTTGTTTGGGTTACGTCGACCTCCGTCTATGCACGGCTGAGGTCGCTGCAACCCCCACCTATGCCTAACGAGGGCCGCCGCACCGGACCCTCGAAGATGGTTGGACGGCCGTCCACTCTCTCTCTCTTCTATCTTATTTTTTTTTTGTAAATTTTTTGATTTTTTTGATAGAGTTTATTGATGTGACGCTTTATTTTTGTTGCCATATTGGCACCACTTATTCGTTCGGTGCTCCATCAACAATCCCATGTCAACAATTTGACTAGGTTAGTAAAGGCGATAGACATAAGATTGCGTTTGCACGAATTGAGATAGTTATTGGACTTGATTACGTAACTTAAAGGATGCAATCGTGCAAACGGTGTAATTTAGAGAACCAAAACTGTCCTCGAGCCAAAACGAATCTTTTTGATTGTTTTTTTGTTAGATAAGTGCACTAAAAGTCTTAAAACTTGTCATGAAAATACAATTAAGTCCTAAAACTTATCACAAAAATACAGCTGAGTTCTAAAATTTTTAAAAAGTGCAATTAAGTCATAAAACTTGTTAGTATTTTTCGTTTGTCAAGTTGGATGGAGTTAATGGAATGGCTTGATTGCACAAACTTAATAAATTTTAGGATTCGATTCCGCTTTTTGAAATTTTTAGGACTCAATTACACTTTCGTGATAAATTTTTGGACTTAATTGCACTTTTTGAAAGTTTTATAACTCAATTACACTTCCGTAACAAGTTTTAGGACTTTTAATACACTGATCACATTTTTTTTTGTAAAAAATGATTCATTTAGTTTAGTAATTGATTTTAGCTTTACTCTAAGATGGTCCGACATTCCTTCAAAATAAAAAAAGAGGATGTCCAAAATTCGCGTGGAATGTTGACTGATATCATCATCACCCCGTAATTTGCCTTCTCTTGCACGGCAACATGGGAAGCTTGATTACCAAGCATTGGCCAGACAAGACTCGCTCTTCCAGTTCACTCTTCTGATCACATCTGGGACAGAGGAAAAAAAATAACTTAAAATGAGAAACAAATGCAAAAAAGGAAAAAATGAAAAAAAAAAAAAAAAAAAAGATAATTATTTAGATATTCTAAATTGTGGGTCCGCAAAAGAAATTAAAATTGGTGGGGGACCAGAATATTGGCTAGCAACTTAGATCAAAATAATGAACATCGAAGAGTCCCTTTCCTTGTTAGGATCACCTTTGGCATATGGAATAAATGCAGAGGAAAGTTCAGGCATGCACCCCCAATTTAACGTGTGTCCACTTCATCGCATCTGGCCTTTGATTTTTTGTTTTTGCTTTGCTCCATTTAATAATTGTTGGGCCATGGCCTGTTTCTCGAACTCGAGATCAGGAGTGGCATGTGAAATTTGGCCGATAGGGATGGACTCACTTAACGCGAAAGATGGACCCAAAAAGCTTACATTGATACGTGGATGGGGACTATAAATTTCATGTCAAGCGATGCGAGATAAAATTTTAGTAGGTTACATCATTTCGAATCCTATGCATAAAAAATAATAATATTTACTCAATCCTAGAAAATTGTGGGTTCACCTAATCCTGCAGGGTTACATCACCTCAAATCACAAAGAGGAAACAATAGTCAAAGAGTAGCTCAATAATCCACTTTATTCATCCTAAAGAGTGGGTTCACCTAGGAAAATAATTTAAAGAGTTAGTTCATGATAGACTCCATTCATCCTAGGAAATTTGTGGGTTCACCTAGACTATGACATGTGCATGCATGGATGTGTACCATATAGCTTAGGGAGCTACGTATACTTGGATTTTTCTTAGGCTTCGAAGATCCAAAGCCCTAGATACTACAACGGTGTACGTGGACCAATTGTTACTAAATTCCAAATAATGCGATAGCAAAGCAACCGGTTCAGGAATCAACAGCTGTATGGATTGTACACGCTCTTGTAAGATGGCATATATGAAAAAATCGAGATAGTTGCCCAAAAAGAAGAAAAAGAGCTAATGTAAGAGCTCAAGCACATGGTATAAAGCATGAACAAATGTGCTAAAACACTTCGAAAGTGTCCACATTTTACTAACATGAGAATACGAGAGATCTTAAATCTTTCCTATACATATCTTCTCGATTTCCATATCTATCTTTAGGTGAAATTGGTTTTATTTGAGCTAAGGAGAATAAAATCGTGTCCGAACTGTGATAACCAAGTGACTTGATCCAATGGTGGTCGACCCTTACTAATAGAGGTGAGCATGGTCTAGGTGGGCGATTCCTATCATGGAATCCAAAAACCACCCACTAAGGACTAATTCTGAAAAATTGAAACCGAAACCGCATGTTGGTTCCATGGATCCACCGAGAACCAAACCCGCCGATTTAGTTCGGTTCCTAGGTGAGTTCATGGAACCGGTCCTATTAAGCTCCATGCAAATGGAGGTGATCAAGAGCAAGAAAGGGAGGCAATGAACAGCTGGAGGCTTGGCTATGAGTTGATGGGAGTTGAGAGTCGAGAGTCGAGAGTCGAGTCGAGGAGTCGATAGGTGATGAGCTTAAAAATTGAGATCATGAATGAGAAATAGAGAGATAACTCAGATAAAGTGAGAGTGAGACGAGATGAGTACTTCGTTGATGGACATTGAACTTTAAATTAGGGACTTTAGGATTTTCATTTTTTTTTGGTTGGATTTTTTTTTAAAATTAAATATTTATTACCAATCTAATCCGGGTGAATGGGTGGGTGGTTCTACGCCTAGAATTGGAAACTAGACCAGTATTCATCATTTCTAGTACATGGGAATTGGGAATCGGACCGGTCCTCACGGGAACTGCCGATTTTGATTTGGTTTTGGGCAATCCAAGCGGTTCTCGATTCATTTGCACACCCGTATTTACTAAGATGTAAGAGGAAAAAATTGTCCAAAAAGTTCTAAACCTATTGCATCATTACCAATTCATTTTTAAACATTTTAATTTTGTCAATTGAATCATAAACATTTTCTTTCTTGCCAATTTTTCCAAGCAACTCAAACTCCTGGAACAGGACATTACATTTCATATTATTTTGAATAAATTGATCTTTTGTTGTATATCGAATGGATAATTTTTAATAAATTTTTTAAATTTAATTTAATCTTCTTCTACGGCCCCTCCTCTTCTTCCTTTTGGATTGGTGGTAGAATCCCTTAATTATCCCTCCATTTGAGAGTGCCAGTTCAGACCGTGGCTCGTTGAGGCTCGCCCTTGACCGACCTAGTTCATGCCTAACATTTTCTACCGGGCTTGGTGAGATCCATGTTTTTGTGACGGCCCTTACCCCCAGGCAAGTATACTAGTGGCCTTTACATATGGCAGGAAACATTCTGGAGGAAAAAAAGGGGAGAATGTCACAAAAAGGAAAAAGCCAAAAAGGAAAAATAATAGAAAAAGCTTAATAAAAAATATTAAATATTATTTAAAATTATTTAATTCTAAACTTTTTATTTTTGTGTTTATTCAACGATTTCCAGCCAAAATTAGCCTGATGAACTTGACAAGAAGTGAAAAAGTTTATAAAATCGAAAGGTTTAAAACTAAACTGGCAAAAGTGCAATATGTTTATGACTTTTTTGACAATTTTTCCAACATATGAGCTCTTCAATTTGATTTTTATTTTGTCATCCGTCAAACCTTGTGGCCGAAATATAAATGGGAGTAACAAACGAAATATAAAAGTTAAGGTGGGGCAACTTAAAGATTTGGAGGAGTATATGATAATTAATATAACACAAAAGAAGCAAAGTCCCGTCACTTACCCTGAACAGAGCATTTAGGTTATCATTCAACAAAGAGCCTGCGTGCCTTAATTGTTCCAAGCAACTCAAACGCCCGGAACAGGACATTACATTTCATATTATTTTGAATAAATCGATCTTTTCTTGTATATCGATCGAATGTACGAGGATCATATCATCTTCATTAGTAATTTAGAATTTGACTACGGCCCACGTACCTCTGCGTTGTTAATTATGGATTGGTGGTAGAATCCTTAATTATCCCTCCATTTGAGAATGGCAAGTTCAGACCGTGGCTCGTTGGGGAAAGCTTGACCGACCTAGTTCATGCCTAACATTTTCTACCGGGCTTGGTGTCAATCCATGTTCTTGTGACACAAGCCACTTAACCCCAACAAGTATACTAGTATACTCTTTACATATGGCAGGAAACATTCTGTCGATTTCAAAACATGGATCGCCATGTCACATGATATTGTTCAATAGCCATTTCTTAAATAAGAGAAAAGCGTTAGGAAAGTCCTAAACATTTTATATTAGTGTCAATTTAATTCTAAACCTTTTATTTTTGCGTCAATTCAGTTATTCCAGCTAATTTTAGCTGGATATTGCTGACGTGGACGCCGATCGACCTATATGACACCGTTGGTGATGATGTAGATAATTTTTAATAATATATTTAATAATTTTCATTTTTTTCTTTTTTTTTTCTTTTCTCTTCTTCTTCCTCCGGCCAATCATTGGATCTAGCAAGGTTGGCCTCACCCATGGCCAGCGAGACTCGAACCTCGCCAGATCCGATAAGGGTGAGCCTTGCCCAACCCAGCGCAAGATATTTAGGACTTAATTAGCACAAAAAAAAGGTTTATGACTAAATTGGTACAAATGCAAAAAGTTTATGACTTTTCTGACACTTTTCCTTTGTAACTAAGCTTGAATCGTTCATTTGAGGAGGAGAATTCGCAACAGAAGAGGCTTCAATCTTTGGCATTCCCTTTTCTTTTTTTTTTTCCCTCTATGACATTTTCCTTACTTGCCATCTATGGCCTGGAAGACTCGTAGGCTGCATTCGGTAACATTTTTGGGAAAAGTTTTTGAAGAAATGTAAAAGGCTTTAGTTGGAAGGAATTTTTCGAAATGCAAATAGTATTTTGTAAATTGTAATTTAAAAGTGTATTGCGAAGCAATTTTGGTTTAAATGTTGGTCGGAAGAAACTATGACTTTTTTTTTTGGTAAGGTAAGAAACTATGACTTTTGTTATTCTTTTTTTTTTTTAAAAAAAGAAAAAATCACAAACCTTTTCTGATGGGGCTTAGGTGGCCAATGAGCTAGATCTGGCACTGGCATGCCTTGCCTAAGATCATGATCGCTAGATCTAGCCTCGCCAGCAATTAGATTTAGCCTCATCGATGACGTCTTGTGATGAGGGCATTTTTAGAGTTTCTATAGCAAGGGCAAAGTTAGAAGAAAAAAATGGCCTAGGAAAAAAAAAAAAATCAAAACTTTAGCCTTTGAAAAAATTATATTAAAAATAATTTTTTTGTCTCATAAAAATCTCAAACTTTTACTTTTGTCCCAAACTAAAAAGTAAACATTTGGAGTTTTTTATGAGTTAAAAATTATTTTAGGATATTAATTATTTTTTTTCAAAGTTTTTATTTTTTTTTTTTTTTCTTTTTCAAAAAAAAATACATTTTTTTTTTAAAAAATGCTAAACCTCTAGCCAATTATTGATCTGCCTTAGGCTATGAGACTTTAGAGGATTTTGGAAATGTAATGCATTTTCCTAAAACTCTATACAAAAATTTGCTAAACTACTTGACTTTTGACCAAAGTCTCTTAGGCTCAAAAGCATTTGACAAAGTGGTTGCCCAAGATTCTAAAATAATATATTGTGAGATTTTTGGACGTTTCAAAATGAAATCCCCCAATTTAAGCGGAAAAATTGTCCAAAAATTCTAAAAATATTGTACGGCACAAATTCAGTTATAAGTATTTCAATCATGCCAATTTAGTTCTAAACCTTTTGATAATTTACCAATTTAATCCTAAATTTTTTAATTGCGCTTGTCATATAATATGTTAAGGATTTTTTTTAATATGTGCATTTTGCCGTTCTAGACTAGATGGGACCGACCACCTCTTCTTGACCAAAGGTTGTTACTGCTTCCTTGCTATTTTTGGGCTAATAAAAAATCAAAATATTAGAAAAAATAAAAAATTGTTAAAATCAATTATTGGGTGTATTGGATCACTTCTAGTCAATTCTTAGATTTGAGACGGAAAGTTTGGGGGTTTCATTTGACAAAAAAGTTATCTTATTTGGATAGAACGCAAAAACATCCTTTTTGGGAATAGGTCTCTTTATTAGCATTGAAAAATGCTAAAGCCCAAAGCTATTATGGATCTGCCTTGGGCTGTGGGACTTTAGAGGATTTTGGAAATGTAATGCATTTTCCTAAAACTCTATACAAAAATTTGCTAAACTACTTGACTTTTGACCAAAGTCTCTTAGGCTCAAAAGCATTTGACAAAGTGGTTGCCCAAGATTCTAAAATAATATATTGTGAGATTTTTGGACGTTTCAAAAATGAAACCCCCCAATTTAAGCGGGAAAATTGTCCAAAAAGTTCTAAAAATATTGTACCGCCTTTAAATTCAGTCATAAGTATTTCAATTATGCCAATTTAGTTCTAAACCTTTTGACAATTTACCAATTCAATTCTAAATTTTTTAATTATGCTTGTCGTATAATACGTTAAGGATTTTTTTGGACAGTTTATGCATATGTCAAAAAAAAGAGATGAGAGAAAAAAAAAAAAAAAGAACTTGGTGCTTTTCTGTTGTTTAAAAACATTAGCGAAAGAAGAACGTTTTGGGCTTTTGAAATGGGGTCCAAACCCAATATATATAAGTTGCTTAAGCAATCGAGGGCACGCAGAAGCGGTACGCCATGCTGCTTCGCTCCGTCCGCGCATCGCTTTCCACCGCCGCCCGCCACCGCCGCTTCTCGGCGGAGGCCGTGGCGGAGAGCCCGTCGGCGGCCTCGACCTCGGGAGCGGCGCCGAAGCGGAAGGGCGGGGACACGCTGGGGAAGAGGCTGCTGAGCCTGGTGTACGCGAAGCGCAGTGCGGTGGTGACGATCCGCAAGTGGAAAGAGGAAGGCGGCGCGGTGCGCAAGTACGAGCTCAATCGCATCGTCAGAGAGCTCCGCAAGCTCAAGCGCTACAAGCACGCCCTCGAGGTTCTCCTCTCTCCCTCTGTGTTGAACTTATTGACAAAGCTCAAATACTTTTTACAAGAGAAGAGTCGATTCTTCGGAAAAATGGACGCCATTGCAAGAGCTCTGTCGTTCGAAATCATAAGTAGCTAGGAGCTGAGCAAGTGACTGGTATTGAGTACGTTTCTCGACATGGTGGTTATTCGTAAAACAGTGAGACATTTTAGATGGGTACTGTTTTTCTTTCCTTAGGCGATGGGGACATGATGTTGAATGGGTTGGGTAAGAGTTGACGATGAAAACTAAAAGACGGGGAATTTGAGGCATCTTGTCTATTGTTTGGAAAATCTGGCATACAACGAATACATCTTGATCTTGGTTTTATTTGATTTCGCTAAAATTTGATTGGTGATTAAGCATCTTGGCCGCTAATTGCAAATGTGCTGATAAATATTACCGCGGGCAGTATTATAGAATGGTAATGCTGGTTAATGTATAACACGCGCACTCTATCTATCTCTCAGGGGCATGATCGAGAATAGTGTTGGTGGATGAGAAACGGGAGAATGGATGTGTGTGTAGCGGTAGGGAGATGTGCAGATGTTACCATGTTTGTGGCAGTGCTTTGTTCTTGTCGTGGTAATGGATTGATGGTTGCTGAGCAATGGTGGAAGGAAATGGTTGTGATTGTGCTGATGTTGGTGCTGGTGCTGGTGACATTATAGAAATGACTGGGTAGCCTTGTTATCCCCTTTAAACCAAAATGCCGTATCTTTTTTATATCCCCATATACTGTTATCCCCTTCTCCTTTTCTATTTTTTTTAAATTCAGGATCGGTCTATTGTCCCCTAGTGGATTTACTTAGTTGACCTGACTACAAGATAAGATGAGTTACCTTATCACATCTCATATCCAATTAGCTGGAGCAAGCACTTAAAACTTTTAGATCTTGATTGATAAGTTATAGGAGAGAGTAAAGAGAGGGTATGGTCTTCTTTTAGTATCTATGTGGACAAGTTCAAAAAAGTGTTGATTATTATAAATAAATACTTATCCATTTGGCAGAATGTGATGGCAAGTGCTACTTATGGTCAGTTGCGCAGTCAAACAATTGTAGTGCTTTCTAAGGTACTAAATATGAAAATTCTTTTAGAAGATCCTTGTCATGTGTGCAGATAAATCTCTATCAAGTCATTGAGGTTTTTAGCAAAAGTTGCTTGAAGATGTTAATGTAGGAAAAACTTTAATTGGCAAATCTGTAAGGCTTTTTTTTGCTCCATTGAACAAACTTCCAGGGAACCTACACAATGTTCATACCTAAGATAGCGGGAGCTCATTGTCCTTAGACTCAACAAGTTGCTTATAGAAGGCCAACATGTATCGGTTCTGGCATGGCTTCATTTTAAGAACTAGTCTAGCCTCAAACTTGTGATAGTATTAATGATTATAACATGAATGTGTAATGTTCTGTTACATACTTTCCTTTCCAGATATGTGAGTGGATGAGGTTACAGCAAGATATCAAGTTGTTAGCTGGTGACTATGCTGTTCACCTGGACTTGATTGCTAAAGTTCGTGGGCTTAACAGTGCAGAGAAGTTCTTCGAAGATCTTCCATCTCAGATGAGAGGGGGGCATACCTGCAATGCTCTCCTCCACAACTATGCCAAGAAGCAGCTGTCCAGCAAAGCTGAGGCTTTAATCGAGAAAATGTCCGATTGCGGTTTCTTGAAGAGCCCTCTTCCCTTTAACCACATGCTATCTATGTATGTGTCCAGTGCACAACTGGAGAAGGTTCCTGAAGTGATTGAACAGTTGAAAAGGAGCACTTCTCCAGACATAATCACTTATAATCTGTGGTTAACAGCCTGCAAGGAGCAAAATGATGTTGCAACAGCTGAAAGGGTTTTCCTCGAGCTAAAGAAGGCAAAAATACCTCCTGACTGGTTTAGCTACAGTATTCTGACCAATCTATACATTAAAAATGCCTCTCTGGAAAAAGCATTATCCGCTATAAAAGAGATGGAGAAAAGGACTTCACGCAAAACTCGGGTTGCGTACTCATCCCTCCTGAGTTTATACACGAATATGGGAGACAAAGATGGGGTTCATCGGATATGGAAAAAGATGAAATCATTATTCCCGAAAATGAATGATGCTGAATACAGTTGCATGATTTCGTCAGTTGTAAAACTTGGGGACCTCAAAGAAGCGGAGAAGCTCTATACCGAATGGGAGTTAGTTTCTAAAACCGCGATCCTAGGGTTGCAAACATACTTCTTGCCGCTCACGTGAACAATGGCCAGATGGAAATGGCAGAGAAATTCTATGAACGGGTTTCAGAAAAGGGGGTTGCTCCTTGTTACACTACTTGGGAGCTTCTGACATGGGGTTATCTGAAGGAGAAGCAGATGGATAAAGCTCTTCATTATCTGAATAAAGCTATTGGTACTGTTGAAAAATGGCAGTACGACAAAAAGTTGATTGCACAATTATTTGAGAACCTACAGGAGCATGGAAATGTTGAAGGAGCAGAGGCACTGCTAGTCATTCTTCAAAATGCTGGCCATGTGAGTACTGAGGTCTACAATTCACTGCTACAAACTTATGCCAAAGCCGGTGTGATGCCACTTGTTATTGCTGAGCGGATGAAGAAAGATGGTGTTCCCATGAACGATGAGACTTCTAAGCTACTGGATGAAACGAGCAAAATGTGCGTGACCGAAATTTCGTGCAAATTTTCCTAACGAAGGTTGGGATTTACTTTGGAAATAATGGAAGAAAATGCCTTTTCATTTGGGTGCAGATGACTGAGGTTTTACACTCAGCATAACGGTTTGATAATTTATGTTGATTCATTGGGTAGACAGCTATATTGTGGAATTGAGAGAGGTTCTACACTCATATGGATTAAGTTGCAAGTCCTCAAGTCAACAAGCTAATTGGGATTGTTCAGTCATTTGTTGATCGGGCGGTGGCATTTCACTCAAGTTTTTTCTTTGTTGAATCCATTCCAATTTGTAAGAGCAGGCATTGATATGGGAAGTGTCCATGTCCTGGACAGTGCAAGCAATTTGTTTTTCATTTAAATTGATCACCAGCTAATCAAGGGGTAACTTGCATTGGAGGCAATGGACAGCCTTGTGTGCATCATCGAAATCCATAATGAACATCATCTTCATCTGTGGAGTAGGGAGGAAAGAGTTAGACCTGAGCCAAGAATCAGCCTCAAACTCTCTTCAAATCCCAAAAATTGAACGGCACTACTCACAAGAATTATAGGTATCCTAGTGGGAGCAACAGGTGCTTGACGCGAATCATTCAGAGTTCCAGTTTATATTATCAACAAGAATGACATTCTCAGGATCGTTTAAGCATTGGCCGCATTACTCACGTCGGAACTGTGCAGTGTTTTTTTGGCAATTAGTGCCTGCCAAGGCCACCTCTGTTTTCACATGCTTATATTCCCTCGGTTCGTGAATAGTTTGGTCGGACGAGCCTCATAACAGCGTTTGACATTGGAAGGGTTTTTCTTTTGCTCTCCATTGGATTCACAATTTCTGGCTTTGTTTACTTACGTAGGTGTGTAGGCATTGTGTAACGAGATTGGCGGTAGGCCTGATATGATGGTCTTGTTAGAAATATATTGTCTGATTATGAGTATCTTTCAGAATCATAATCAGATAATATATTTCTAACAGGTCTCAATGCACACTAAGTTTTAGTGATATACCGTTGTCTTCGATGTCGTGGAACCAATATCCAACCCCTACATTTGCGATGCAGTATGGACGAACATGCCGTGGTGTTCTACTCCGTAAGCCAAAAGAAATTTTGATTCCCTCACACGATTATAATGCCCTTGGAGCTGCGTAATGCATGTGGCCCAATCTACACAACCTACTCTACTGATACTCTGTTAATTGCGGACATTGACGTTCCACACTGAAAATGTGAAGGTTCAGGCATTGTGGAAGATGTTGATGGATGAGAAACAAGGGCATTAATAAAACAGCGGATACAAGTACCTCGAGGAAAACTCGGACTGAAAACTTCGAGCGTGTCGGGCATCCGCAGGGATCCGAAAAAGCTCGCGCACCGCTGTCGTGACTAGTCTTCAAAAAGATTCAGAAATCTACGCCAGGAGAGGAGCTGCCAAGCTGCAAAACCCTGAAATATGCTTGAGCCTCACACCATCACAGATCCTGCCATGGCTTGTTGCTTTCGGAACCGACGGATTCTCCTTCCCAATCATCTAATCTGATTGAAGCAAATTTTCTGGTTCTCAAAAAGAAAACGAGGGATCATTGTTATAAAAATTATCTATATCGGCGTTAGTCATCGTCCACGTCAGTAATTTCCCGTCAAAATTGGCTAGAATGATTACATTGATAAATCAAAAGGTTTAAATTAATTTAGAATTGAAAGGTTTAAATTATCATTTGTACAAAATGTTTTTCTTAATCAATTTTTCCTTTTGAGAATGGTAAAATTAAAAGGTTTATGATTGAATTGGTATCTGTATAATAGGTTTATGACATTTTTTTAATTAATTTTTCCATTTGAGAATGATAGAATCGGACTGAGGTTCATTAGGTATTTTTATTCTCCCAAAAGCATTCCCCAAAGTGAAACCAAACTTTTAGTTCACTCCTAACATTTGGGAATTGACATCTCTATCTTTGTGACATGGGCCACTCACCCTTGACTCGTGTACTCTTTACACATGGTGGAATACCTTCATTTTAAAACACGGATGGCCATGTGATATGATCCTATTCAATAGCCATTCTTATCCCTCACTATAAATAAACCTAAATCATTCATTTGAGGAGGAGAGAATCTGTAACAAAAGAAGCTTCAACCTTTGGCATTTCCTTACTAGCCATCTACTTGCATTTACGGCTCGTGGCATTGCTCACTCCTCTTCCGCAATAGTTGCTCTCTCTTATTAAAGGCATCTCAGGACCAGATCTTCTATAGAATTGTAAACCAAAAAACCAAAAGATACATGCGTCAAAATTTGGATAGATTAATGGTAAATAGGAAAAAATAAGGAGACAAAAGTGTTGCTACCCTTCAAAGATAAAAGTAATAATAAAAAAAAACCAATTCAAATCTGTCTTGAACTAAAAAAAAGAAAAAAAAAAAAAAAAAAAGAGAGGGAAGGTTATGGAGATCTCCCCTTCTCCCAACAAAATTCCAATTGAACCTAGGTTTCTTCTCTCCGTCCAAATTTGAGTTCCTTATTGAGGAGTTGTGAGAAGAACAGAAACAGAGTGCTGTTTGAGTCGTCGACCGTGGAGAAGGAGCTGCACGGCTCCATGTGTGGGAGGGGTGGCGAAGAGCTCGCTAGTGTTGATCAGTGCAAGGTAACGGCGGCGGCCCCTTGAAAGAAACATGTCTTTGAGATTTGAGTATTTTCAAAGTCCAAATCTGCGCCAAAGGCATTTGAAATTATCTACTAATAACAAAACTTCGGCTTAAGGCCAAGCTGTTTGGAAATGTTAGCCAAACTCTGTCTTTACCAATAGGCACAAAAGTTTTTTCATCTTATATTTTTCTCAAATTAGTTGAAGAAGAAGAGGCACCGGGTCGAAAGCGAATCTTGGACCATTTCGATCCTGCTGCTTGAACTGTCTGTGCCCTTCAAGAAAATGCTACATCAATATAGTCAAATCAACTAAGAAAACTAGAAAAGCGAGAAAGCCCCATCTCGCGACTTCCTCGCGATTCAGAGAAGCCATTTAAATGGACACATTGATCGTGCAAATCTCTCACCGTCGGATCCCCACATGATTCTTGACTTCACCCAAAATACTAAGTGGAACGGTGATGAAGTTCGAACCGGGTACCTCGAAAAGATCCTGTCTTTAATAACTATCTCCAAATACAGACAAAGTCTTGATCTAGTTGTTCGTTGGCTAGTGTCAAAGGCCCAAAATTTTAGGAAATCATCGAAATTTTCTTCGGTTAACATGAAATATCCAAACTTACACTCGACCAAAATGGACTCGAAACAGGATTAAGATCAAGAGCTAAGCAGAAAAGGATAAAGCTAACTCGAGTTTCTCTCTAAGCTAAGTTAGGAAGTAGGGCCATTGAAAAACATACTAGATTTACAGGGTTCATTTTCGGAGAACTACAGAAATTTTGATCATAAGATATTATACATATTCTACATAACAATTTTATGGGGATAATTACAGTATGGTCGTGCATTTAGGACGTAAACAAGAAATACAATTTGTATCATATCTCCATATTGAAGTCCACATTCAACTGAAATAGGTCTAGAACCATTTCCGACATGGCGGGAATGGGGAAAAACTTGGTTCGACCGCGATTCATGGTCAGACACAATCATGAATTTTTTATTTTGCAAGACTAATGCAATGTGCGCATGATCAATGGTTGTAATTGACCCAAATCGATCATAGAGGGGGCCAGCGAGATCACCGATCAGAAAGCATGCAAATTACTCGAAGAAGTACGATGATGCAGAGAGGCAAGTTGAGACTCGACCCAAATATAGGATGATTTTCAGGCATCCTTTGAATCTGAACACACAGTAGCAAGAGCAACTCCTTCCAGGAAATCAGAAACTTCACGATTCCTGATAATCTTGGGATGTTTATACTGACTAGCGGGCGCTCCCTTCTCGGTCGCGATCTGCAATAACCTATCAAAGCTTCCGGGAGTTACAATGTACACCAACAGAGGCCCAAGTTCGCCTCTTTCTCTGTGCACCTTGTAGAGGCCTCCGAAATCGTTCTCCAGCGATGCACAGCACCCTGTAAGATCGATTATACTGTCCTTCAATTTGTCCTCGAACAAGACGCCTTTGACTTCTATATAAACCTTCAATTGCTTGGGGCTCAAATTTAAGTCCAAGAAACTAGCGTATTCTGTGACTTCCGCCTCCAAGACATCTTCAAGCAGGACTCGTGTCTTTTCGATCACCGATATCAAGTCCCTCTCAGTTACTACCTCGGAAGAAGATTTAGGAGCTCTCATCACGTACTCCAGCTCAGGAGATGAGTTGTAAAACCCTGTCACTCTGACTATGTCGCCCAGCCGGTACCGATAAAATCCTCTGTAAGTTGTAGCGACTAATTCATAGACCTTCCCAACCTTGACACCCGAGACATCCACGATTTCCCTGTCAGCAACACTGTTTTCATTAGAATCAAAGGGGAGAAACTCGAAATAGGCCCCTGTTGGAAGCATGACAAACCGGGTCCTCTCGGGAGGTTGTGTCAGCTCCAAGTTAATGCCCATGGTGCATTCAGAGGCGAAGTAGTCTCCACCTAATATTGGAACTTTTCCCGCATAGCTCTTGAGTTTCGGGTAATAATGCATCATACTCCCCGTCGTTACGCACTTGACGTACCTAAGATTTGGCCATAGCTTAATCAGAATCCCATCCCATGAATTCTCTTTGCAGATCGACCTAATTCTTTCGGCTGGATCCCTCTGAGGCCCTCCAAGAACCTCGTTGACGGAATCCTTCATCGCCATGTCGGAGGTATCCCAACTCAGGACCCCCTTTTCTATGTCCTCACAGAGCATCTCCCATTTTTCCTTCAGAAGGCAAAATGCAGTAACTAAACCAACGGCATATGGCGCTCGGATACTGTCAATAGAATCGAAGTGTCTAAGGCCACAAAGAAGGTGGCAGTACATCTGGCATTGGACATCCGATCCCAGAATGACCTCTCGCGGACTAATGGAAGCAGACAGAAACTGCGACAAGCTTGTTTTGTTATAATGCAACGGGTACGCCGACGCTGCTATAGCCTTGAAACCACCCTTGGTATGAGTGACGTTACCAGCATAAACAAACAAGAGACTCTTGGTCGTCAATGGCCTCGGGGGGAACAACCTAAGAAAGATTCAAACTTCCTCTTACTCTGGAAAAATGCGGAAGAACTCCAATCATCGACAAAAGTGACATACGATGGCAAGACAACTGCGAGAAGGGCATAACAAGAGACTGATTGATTCGGGACTGAAAATTTACCTCCCAAGTACTGCAGCACTCCCCTGGTGAGCTATGAATGAAGCTGCTCTCGACAGAGGCGAATCAAAGAAAGGTATCAGCTTTGGCCTCGTGGAACTTGTTCCCGAGCTGCAAATCGAACACAATGAATATAGTCCACAACAACCGAATAGCTATTGGGCATTGACCGATAAGCAAGAGTCAATCAACTCATTACTCTCGTGCTTTCTTAGTTTGCTTCAGTTTTCCGACATGGTTCGACTGTTCCATGGGAACAGGAATTCGATCAACTCTAAAACGACACGAATTCGACATAATTTGCTGAAGCATCCAGTTAAGGTGAATCACTCAACAAAATAAAGAACCTCGTGTCTTCTCATTTTCTCTATGATTAGTTCCATCTAAATCAAACACCCAATTCCACAAGCATTCGTCAGAACAAACTTAAATTCCCGAACTTTTACCGTAACTTGTTAGAATCTTGGAATTGTTGCGTGGACAAAACAACGATACCTGTAGAAGAAACAGACGAGGGGATCCACACACAGGATCGGGTCGCCGCCGTCGACTAACCCGTCGGCCATCCGATTGATGTGATCGGCGTAGTCGTCGTAGCTAGTCAGAGGCACTTCGCGCCGGAAAGTGGCCACATCGATTTCCGGCGCGGGACGGCCGCCGAGGAACGGGCGGAGATAACGCGCCTCGCCGTTGCGCTCGAGGATCGACCGGAGAGTCTCCAGCTGGTGGCGGGCGGCGTCGCGGGTGAGGCCTTCGAGCTTCTCCAGGACGTCGCCGCCGGTCGTCATCTTGTCCGGCGAGACGGTGCGCAGGTTAAGGGAAGGGGGAGGGTGCTGCTGCTGTCGGTGGTGGCGCAACTTAGCGTGCCGCGGAGGGACGCCTGGAGAGGATCTTCGAGTTTATCTGAAAGTCAGAAGTTCGCTCCGAATTTTGACCGTTGTGGGCTCGAGGGTTGAAAATCTTTCAATTATGGCCGGTTCGAGAAAATGGCGGTCTTGTCAGGCCGGACCGGGACCATCCGCAGAATCGGTGACCGGTCCGACCGGAATTCCGCAGGATTAGCAGAATATATCTTGATGGAATTGTATTTTTGGTGGTCTCTTGATAGTCCTATCATTTGGGTTCGTTTTCTTAATATAGTTGTCAAAACGCGTATGTTTGGGATTATATGTGTTTTATCGAAAATGGGTGATGACTCAATTAGTGAAAAATCTTTCACCAAAAAGTTGATTTTTGATTTTTCATGAGATGGTGATTTCGAATGGGAATTGAATCGGCATAACAAAAAAGAAGAACAATGAATTACTGGATATGATGGAAACTGAAAAAACATTCACATTAATGAATTGACAGAGGGAAAATGATACAAATGATTTATAAACTTTGATCCAATATGTAATGTGGTCTCTAAATTTTTAATTTATTCAATGTGGTTCATAAATTTTAACCTAATATACAATATCGCCCCTAAACTTTAAAATTATTTAATGTAATCCATAGACTTTTAATACATGTTCAATTTAATCTCAAGACTATATGAAAATGTTTAATGTTGCCTCTGAACTCAAAATAATGGAAGGGCAACATTAAACAATTTCATATATTTCAAATAATAAATTAAACATGTATCAAAAAAGTTTAAACTGAACACACATGTCGACAACCATATTGTTCTAATCATCAAGATTTATATTCATCCAATCAATTTCGTATCGATTATAAAAAGTTATTTTTTGATGTAAACAATAGGACCATAGATTTTCCTTCTTTAAACTCTAATTTAGAGATGGCAAAGGACACCCCTCAATCCGGATAGCCCATTGTTTGCTGGCTTTAAACGCAGCAGCCGATTGGATAGCAAAGACCCAACATCTTGGCTCTCTTCCACAAAATTGGCTCCTTGCTCCCCCGCAAGCCCTTTGGGCTCTCTTCTGCTTATATTCTCTTTGTTTTGGACATTTCGGATCATCTCCGTAAATGAATAAAATTATTCTTCGACCAAAAAAAAAAAAAAAAATTGACACCCTCAAAATGTCTACTTTTAGAAGTTCTGATATTATATAGTGATTTAAAAAAGTAAATCTCAAATGATTATTCGAGTTTTGCATATATTTTTTATCTTCAAATGTTTAGGATCTCGAATCTAATCCTCAAGTCTAATTTCAATAACCTCGCAAAACGACGCTCATAATTTTTGCGGCTTTGCGGCTCTAGCTGAATACAAAGATATTGCGTGCATTGTCTTCGATTTGGTTAAACCGAATGAGTGCTTTTATTAATATTTCCTCAATTTATTTACTCATAATTTTTAATACTTGAAAAAAAAAAAGAATCGGTTTTTATAATTTTCTTTTCCTAGACCCGACCCGTCTCAGCCTGCCATACATTTCTTATCTCTCTCTCTCTCTCTCTCTCTTCCTCTGCCCGGGAGGGCGGGGACGCTATCCCGATTCTTGAACCAACATGCAGTGAGAATTCGCCGACGAACATGCTGGCGTCGACGACGTCCATCTGGGCACGCCATCTCTCACCCAAGGCCGCTCCTTCCACCTTCCTCCTCGGAGATGGCTACCCTCATCATCCTCGCCGTCGCAGCCGGAGCTTCAAGATCGCCGCAAGTTCGTCGAACGAGCTAGAGGCTCCGGCCGTCGCGGAGCAAGGAGGAGAGGAGAAGCAAGAAGGCGCGCGACCGGACGTACCCGACAGGCCCTCCGCTTCGGCGTCGGCTTCGAATGCGGCGCTCGAGAGGGACCTCAAGAAGGTCCGTCTTTTTGGTCGGTTATGTTTTTTTTTTTCCTCTGGCCTTGCTTGCTTGCTACTGGTGATTTTGGATTGATTCTTGAGGTACGTGCGCTCCGTCTTTGTTTTCTTGGATTCTGGGGTGAACTTTCTCTTGGCTTCTTGACTTGCGCGATGGGATGATTTTAGGATTCCAAGCTCATTGGAGCTTGATCTTGCATCTGATTCCTCGTTCATGGAATTCCCCTGAAATGTTCTGTAGCTCTAAATCTCGCTCAATTAATCCGGATGGCCATGTGTTTGATGTCTGCATGTGGAGGAACCGAGGAAATGATTTTGAAGAATCTAGAACTTAGGTCTGGGTCCGACACCCTTTTATTTTTTTCTTATACGACCATTCTTTTCAGAAGAAACCAAGCGCGGGACACATTTTCTGCAGTTTTACTCGATGAATATCATCACACCTAGGAGTTCGTTAAGTTGGCATGATGTTTGTTTTAAGGAAACTACACATTCAATTGGCTGAATCTTTTCATCTGACCTGCACGTGTCTCATGAAATGTTCACTTCTGGAGCTCTGAATGATTATGTGATTATTATTCTTGATGTTCTTGTCCCGTCGCATCTTAAAAACAGGTGGTTCAAAAGACTGCTTCAACCTTTGCTCCAAGAGCTTCAACAGCCACGAGAAACCCTGCTGTTCCAGGAACTGCCTTATATACAGTTTTTGAGGTTCAAGGCTATGCATCGTTGCTTCTCGGTGGAGCTCTGTCTTTCAATCTTTTATTTCCATCAAACGAGCCTGATATATGGAGGTTGATGGGAATGTGGTCTATTTGGATGTTCAGTAAGTCATCCTCCAACTTTGTCTCAAAGATTACCATCCAACACATATGGAATTGCTAGTGCCACCCTTCTTATTCCATTCAATATACATTTGGATGTTTGGTAATTTCGCGGGATGTAAGGATGGGAACTAAACTGAAAACTTTATTGGGTCACGGTAAGGGTATGGTGCCCCTAGGTTGAAGCTGTTTCTGCCTGTGGTAAACTTTAAGAGGTGGTGGGAGTATTGATGTTTCATCTTAATCGTTTAGACCATAATCAGGTACATTTTGAATGAGGTGGCTTTTGAAATTAACCGAAAGAAGTAGTTTGGTTTTAGCAATTACACTTCTCTTTTCTTCCACTTTAGTTGAATGGGCGCTGCTTTAATGCTCAACTTAAATAACACCTGCGAAGTGTGTTTATCTAGTTTTCACTACCACCTAAATGTACTCCAATCTTGTTCATCTTAAGGCAGCGTCATAAACATCTTGCTTAATTTTTGCAGCAATTCCTTCTCTTCGGGCCCGAGACTGCTCAAAGAATGAGAAAGAAGCCCTTAATTATCTGTTCCTTCTCATCCCATTAATCAACGTAATAATCCCATTCTTTTGGAAGTCTTTTGCGGTTGTCTGGTCTGCAGATACCGTGGCCTTCTTTGCAATGTATGCATGGAAGGTAAGGCCTTGCATTTTGATTTCCCTTTCTAAATTTAATGATACATTGTCCATTGATGGCTGTTATTTTCCTTCTTTGAAACAGATGGGGTGGCTCCAAAAAACAGAGTAAAGGCCTAAAAAGGACATCTCTTAAACTGTATCTATGAGCTCGGAGTCGGGCGTCTGACTGTGCAAGTTTTTCTGCCTTTACCTCATGATGCATAGGCGACCTTTCCTGAGCAACATACCATCAAACGCAGGTTTCTCGGTATGTGAGCAGTGTTTGAGCAATTGCCTCAATGAGAAAAAAAGGGAGCATCTTTTCTTGTATAATCATGAGAATCGATCCCTCAATGAAGTCAAAATCTGGTTGCCGCTCATTTTCTTGCCTTTGCGAATTCTATCTGGTCTCTTTACTTTTGTTTTCTAGGGTGTGGGTAAGGGAGTCCAGAGTAGCGTACGATAATTTGCATATATACAATTTGGGAAAGAGGAACAGAACTGTTATAGATTAATTTAAGGATATAAAGATGTTGTGTTTCTTCAATCAATGTCATGCATCCATACTTCTCCGAAGATTTGTAGACTTAGGTGAGCTTCATCGTTAAGATTTAGAACCGTGTATTTCTATCGAAAGCAACGTTGGAGGTGTAGTTATGTTATGCTTGAAGAGATCATGAGTATGATTTCACCTTTGATCATTGTCACTTCTGAGATGGAATATCCTCTCAAAAGGCTCTCATCTAGGTTCCTTCGCTAGGACAAAAAAGAAGTTGAGGGAAATAAAATGAGCTGTAAAAGTTAAAAACTCGAAGCAAAAATGTACAAACTTTGTGTCCGAGCTCCGCAATCATAGTTCAAACGAAGCCATTGCGGGAAAACTGAGGTTAAATTCAGAATTAGGCACATGTAAGAGATTACTGAGGTCAATTGAGTTTGGGAGCTTATTCTGTTTAATCCTGAATTCTGTTTACTTGCCTTCTATTTAAATTCACATGCAATGACCAGAAATGGTGGGGCTATGACTCTCTTTCTCCCAATTAGTCAAATACAGATCCAAGATGCACCCTAATATAGCTCAAGGAAGTGGAAGTTATTTGATGTATTAGAGAATGTGCTATTGGAATCTTAACTCGTGCACCAGAATTCTCCATACAAGGCAGAGAATCCAACAGCATACCCTGAAAAGCTTCCCTAAAAATCCTCTCGTCTCCATTGGCGGAGACAATGGAGGGGCCAAACAAAAGCTCAACAACAATCCTATAACTATTTCTGTAGAGAGAGCAGCAAAAGAAATTTGTCTGATTTCATACCCATTTCCCCAATTTCCTTGCCATAAACATGACATGAATCTCTTCTTACAATAATTGAAAAACAGCTTCCTCCTCCGAGAAGTTTTCTCATCCCTGCAATCTCACCAACCTCTCTCTCTCTCTCTCTCTCTCTCTCTCTCTCTCTCTCTCTCTCTCTCCATTGAAATACATTTTGGTTTCCTAGACTCTCCTGGCCAGCCTGACAATGGCTGATCATCTCCTGGATTTCTTTCTCTCTAAATTTCCACATTAACAAACCCTCAAAATAGGGCAGGATGGCCTCTTGGAGCCCTTCTCCTTTCCCGCTCCTCGCCGGCCTCCTGTCTTTCCTCCTCCTATGCCGCCCCTTGGCCGCCTCCGCCACCCCCTCCAGTGGCATCCATCACAGCCTCATCCGGAAGCCATCGTCCCCGGAGATACCTGTCTTTCGTGAGGCCCCTGCGTTCCGCAATGGTGAGGCCTGTAGCTCCTCGCCAAGCAATGCCACCATCCACGTTGCAATGACCCTTGACGCCAATTATCTTAGGGGCACCATGGCCGCCGTCCTATCTATCCTGCAGCACTCGACTTGCCCTGAGAACTTCGAGTTCCACTTCCTCTTCACACGGCTCGAGCCTGAGGTCTTATCCAGCATCAACTCCACCTTCCCCTACCTCCGCTTCCGGGTCTACCGCTTTGACTCCAACCGGGTGCGTGGCAAGATATCCAAGTCCATCCGGCAAGCGCTCGACCAGCCCCTCAACTATGCACGGATCTACCTCGCAGACCTAATACCCACCAACGTCAGGCGTGTAGTCTACCTCGATTCGGATCTCGTGGTGGTGGACGACATTGCAGACCTGTGGCACGTGGACCTGGAGGGGAAGGTCCTGGCCGCCCCCGAGTACTGCCATGCCAACTTCACCAAGTACTTCACGGAGCTCTTCTGGTCGGACCCTGTCCTGCCGAGGACATTCGATGGGCGGAGGCCATGCTATTTCAACACCGGCGTGATGGTGGTCGATGTTGAGAAGTGGAGGCAAGGAAGGTACACCCAAAAGGTGGAGGAATGGATGGCTGTGCAAAAGCAAAAGAGGATATACCACTTGGGCTCATTGCCTCCATTCTTGCTTGTTTTGGCCGGGAACATAAAAGCGGTTGACCACAGATGGAATCAACATGGCCTGGGTGGTGACAATCTTGAAGGTAAATGCAGGGCTCTCCATCCTGGCCCCATAAGCCTCCTCCATTGGAGTGGCAAAGGCAAGCCTTGGCTAAGGTTGGACTCAAGAAAGCCATGCACGGTTGACCATTTGTGGGCACCTTATGATCTCTACCGTTCATCAAAACATTCATTAGAGGAATAATATGGAAGAAATTGTGTGATGAAAAAAAAAAAGAAGAAGAAGAGAGATGGTTGAAGTGTTGATCTCTACCAGAGGACAAAGAAAATGGGTTTTAGTAAAAAAAGAATTGTGGGTAGTTGACCAAAAGAAACAAAAAATTAACATTGCCAAAGATTATTATTTCTCATTTAACAAATTGGACAACATTCGAAGCTAACATTGCTCGAGGTTTAAGCTGTTATTGGGAAGTTATATGTATTCACTAGATATTTATTTTTGCATATATAAACAGCATTAAGTTTTTCTTGACCTTGCAAGATGATGGGGCTCGTTTCGTCAAGAGTTTAAATGGTGAGTAACATCGGATAATCCACAGTAAGTGTTACAGCCTTTGGTTCTTCTTATATGTTCATTTCTCACGTCTAAAGTGGTTAAACTGTTCTAGGTTTGATTAATTCGACCGATAATGTATGTGAAGATTAACTTCTTCAGCCTTACTGCTTTTTTTTTTTTTGTATGGAAAAACTACTCGCCCCCGTTCTAGGAGCTAATGTGAAGCTCCTAATTATTTGTTTATTAGTTCTTGTGAAAGACTGTTCTAGTTTCGAGATATCAAAAACCGTCTTTAAGTTTTAGTTTGTGTCCTCAACTGTGATTTATCTGTTGCAGTTTCATGCCTAGTGCAATCTTGCAAATAGAGAAGGGTGAATATTCTTGAATTTGTTAGTCTTATACCACTGCTCATCATCCACCGGTTGGCATTTTTCCTATTCGATCCGACGGTTGACATGCTTTGCCCAATGAGTTTGTCGTGCATAACAGCACCCCAACATAGGGAATTATGATCTGATTATTGCAGAACTTTTGTAGGTACTATGATGTGTGCTTTTTAAGAACTTGTCGGAAAATTGATCGTGCTTGATTGATATTCCAAATTGATCCAGCTCGAGAAATAATGGATTGAACAGATATTCCAATGAAACTGGAATGGTTAAGTGCTATGATGTAAATCGGTTTATCTGAGCGGCTTATTTCATATTGGACTTTCTTTTTCGTTTCATCGTAAGGTTTTTTATTTGATATCGAACATTTTAAACCTTTCAAAGCACAAAAATATTGACATTTGTCTGGCCTGTCTCTTCTCATCTTTCAAACTAGTACACAGCAACATGAGAAAGTATCCATTTTATTGAGGTTCTATTCGCAAAATAAGACAGAAATTCAATAGCACAACTCGAGTTCTTCCGCAGCATTCTCTTGCTCAGATGATGCATGAGCCGCCGAAAATGCCGGTGAGAACCAGGCAAGCAGTATGGCATTTGTCATCACAACATCACAATCCTTCGTTTCAATCAGCATCTGCAAGAAATTACATTGACGTAACTGCTTGGTCCTAACATTAGAACCTGATCTCATAAGATATGACACCAAAAAAGGGTATTTGAAATCATGAAACAGCAGACGCCTTGTTTTAACAACAAACAAAGCTGCTATAAAGCCATACGAGAACAGGTCACAGCAGAGGCTCACAGCTTCCAAAAAAGTGTTCTGTTTCTCTATCCAGTGCCTCCAGTAGATTTACGTTCAAGTTAGACTTTCTTTGGGATTAATACTAACAGACCGAACAACACGTTTGTCCTTAACGTTGGATATTAACGTTGGGCACATGGCCAACACAGAATCTGCCAACTTCGGGGCCTTTGCTTTTCTCAAGTGTCGAGTTAATGCTGACTGTAATTAAAAAGCCCCTTGATGGTTGCGCCTAAAGACGGCCATTTTCAAGAGAGACTCCAGTTTGTGTCACAGTATCTCCTAATAAAGTAGTGCAGTCTGCTCCATGTGTCTCAACTGGTGATGGAAGATCAGGAAGCCTTCCTTTCCGGGCACGAGGTGGAAGGTATCGTGCCGGTTTCCTTGATTTTATGGGCCAGGGCAGGAATACCCCTGTGCCTCTAGGTTGGATTTTATTGGGAGATAACAACATAGGGTGTATCGGGGCCAACATGACCACCGGAGCACGGAGGATTCCCAATGGGGGTATCATGTCTGCTGCTTCATAGCCATAGAGACCTGCATTTGATGCGGCAAATGGGCTCCTGATGCCTGGTTGCCATCGGGCCATGTCACTGGTTAATGACTTGATTTGGTCTTGGTTGGAGTCGGGACGAATCCTGAAGAATGTAATGGCAACCCTCCTGTCTGGAGAAGGGCACATGGCATGTCTTGCCAGGCAGGCGCTTTTTCCCTTCATCACCAAAAGAGACCTACAAAATCCATCGATAGCAGCGGTAACATGTGTCCACGATAAGCTTATAGAAGCTTCACCTTGAAGAACAACGAATCCAAGACAGTAATGTGGCCAACCAGTTTCCATGATATAAAAGAAGAATTTTCAGATCAGCCGTGGAGAATGGACTGAGAAACTTAACATTTTTCAGGGTTTTATTTCCTTCATTATAAATGTTCAACTAGCAGGAAACTAAAGAAGGTTCTTCAGCAGCAAATTTGAAACAATGGGAAATGTAAATGAAAGTGCAGCATCTAATAAAAACAAAGTTACTTCCAGTGCACATGTCCTGCATAAACATATGTCTGCAACAAGCTTTAGACATCATCATTAAGTCTTCTGTCGTGAGAGTCTCGTCTATTTAACTTTTCTATACAGAACTGAAACAAGAAAATAGAGATCAAAGGAAGGTGGGGGGAGGGAGTTTTTCGATATCTGCTACTCCAGATTCAATACGATCACTAATAACTCACCCTTCTTTCATTGAAAGCATGAGCTGGCCTCTGTAGCTCCCCTTGTGATCACTCAGCAGAGAACGGCCAAATGCTACTCTTGATCCGGAAAGGAAAAGAGTCGAGACCGGCTGATCCAAATGGGGAGGTTTTAGAAAAGGCCTTGAACGTTCTCCCTGCGTGAAAAATGTGTCCTGTACTCAACATCTCATCCATTTGAAATTGAATCTAAGTCTTAAAATCTCAAAAACCAAACTGCTAGGAACGCTATACAGAGCATTATATCCTGCCAAGTCTGTCCTGAAGTACTGGAAACCCGTGTTGATGCAGTTAATCAAAAAACATACCTTGTCGAAGAAATTAATGATGCAACCGTTTGGCTTTTTATACTCCGGCAGTAACCGCCACTGAACCAGGTGATCTATGACATCTTGGAGAAGAGCTGGAATGGGCATGATCTTACCTGTAAATACAAGATGGACACTCGCAAATGAAGCTTAATGAAAAACTTATTCCTTGCATAATAATCCCATCAAAGATCCTAGCGGACTTACTTCTTGCACTGTCTGTTGTATCTTCTTCTATATGTTTGAAAGTTGGAAGCCCAAGCTGAATCAACTCTGTCCTGTTTCCCTTCATCTGCTCATTGAATAATATAAAGGTCTCCCCTGTAAAGTCAAATTTCGTACTATCATTTAGGAAACAAAAAGCATATAAGCAATCAACCTACGTAATTGCATATGTTAGTTCTATTATAGAGCTCACACACTGAATGTAAAGATGCCCTTTTGTTCAGACACAGCGACCATCGAGGGAAGCTCACCTGGTAGTTCTCCATTTCGGCCAGCAGCACGGAGTTCATCAACGAAGTCATTCAATCTACAAAGCTCTGAAGCAGTGAATATGTCCTCATACATTTTCAGACCTTTCACGACATTCACCTGCCAGTGTTAACTCTCTCCCATCAGTGACAGCCTATTGCCGTCTTCATGCATGGAAGACTAGATGAAAAGATTCAAAAGCTCATTCTCGCTAAAAGATAAGAAGATTTCTAATTTGGACGGAAAACTTGCCATATGCCCTTCAACTGCTTCCTTTGCTTTGAAACCCTCTGTCAATTTGATCCGGGTCAAACGCTCCCCGCAGTCCTCATGGTCGAAGCATATCTCGAGTTTTTCTGGCGTGGGCTGCAGCTCTTGTGAACCTGATGTTAATCACGAGAACGTACATGTGAATCAATAGATATCTACAGTAGGTAGAAAAGAGGCTCCACAATCAGCTAAAGAGGACAAGTTTTGAGTTTCCATCCGTCTTTGCTTTCTTTGCAGGAAAGGCGAAATCAAGGACTGGACATTGAAGTCGAAAATCGTCACTCCAATCCTAATTGATCTTAGATCAAGAGGCAGAGCTGCAAATATGCCAGTCACTCTGGATTGCTTATTCTAGCAACCATCAAAAGCTCCACTTAAAATCCAATGCAGCTTTTAAAACTGTCCGCTGTTTAAGAAACAATCATAAGTTCATGTAATTCGAGCGATAATGTCCTTGGAACGAGGAAAACAAACACGCTCGACTCGACTGCATTTTCCTTTTAATGTTTTCTGTTATCTATCACTTTGATTCTGGGTACAACAACTCTGGTCGGAGACTGAAACCGGTACATATTCAAACCGAATCCACTCTGCCCGGAGCTCTTTGCCTTGTCGATGCGCTCAACATCAAAAACTTCCTCCGGAATGAACAACCAAGTTATCGGCACCGGACAGCCAAAACGGTTACGACCGTTGGAAACAAAGCCCGAGTAACGTCAAATTATCTAAAGAAAGCCGCTGGTCATGGTCACACTATTGGAATCCAAACTGGACGGTCGCTGTACGATTCGCTGCTAGCTTGATCGACATCGAATTTTCAGACGGGGACAGAAAAACTGTCGGGCGTTGGCGGATCTTAAGATGTTGGTTACTCTTGGCTTTTTGCTTAACACGTTCAAATGAGATCCTCCATGAGAAGCACAGCTCCAATCAATCGCAAGCTCCGCTTGCAAGAACCCATCGAAGTCGACGTTTTGAACAGAACGGGGGAGGTCATTCGACGACGACCCAGTTCTAGATTCAGTTCTCGCGACGTGGTTCTCCGCGAAAACGGATCTGGGCCCAGAGCAAAGGATTCAAAAGGGAAGAATTCGTACGTTGAATTCGATCCAGAAACAGAATTCGTGTCCTCTTTCCCGTTGAGATCGAGAGAAGATCGGAGGAATGGTGGGACAAAATACAAATTAAACACTTTTGGACTTAATATAAAAGTCGTGTGAAAGCTCACATTTAATTAAAGTCACGCATGTTCTCTTACAAATGAAAATTCTTTTTTATCGGTCCACGGATTCGCAGGGTGTTTCACGGACCTCTAGATTGCCGGGTCTCCACACCCGTGCAATCATAAAAAAAGAAGAGGAAGCAACAAATCGAAAATGGTTTTCGTGAAAAGTATAAAATTGATAATTCGGTAGAAAGGAATTCAAATAAGGAGAATCTTTTAAGGAAAAAAAAAACAAGCAAAATGTTCCTCGCAGCAAAGGACTCACGATTTTAAAAAAAACACAATTTCATGAGCATTCCACAGAAGAAATTCGCATTTCAAGAATTTAAAAAACCCGTGCCTAGCTGAAAAAACACTACATCACCTTTTCAAAAGAGACACATAATTCATTTAGTGTATATTTGCTAATCGAGCCATCGAAACATTTAGAGTTAATTATGATATATCATGAAAAAAATTATCCCTCAGATGTTATTTGTAACAAAAACACGAATGGCCCAAGACTAAATATTTTAACAAGTCTCAACTCTGAATTCGACACGAATCCTCACGTGTAAAGGTAATTTCGAAATTATTTTCCCAATGGTTGATAGAAGGGCTTCAAATATCTTATCGTACGTATCTAAAACCGTCTACACTTTTCTTCGAAAATGCATTTAGATAATTAATTGAGATATACATAGAGAGCGATCCAAATATTGAAAATTTTTTTTTTGGGTCGAAAAAAATTAATTAACTCTTTAGTGTAATGAAAAGAATAATAAACCTCGTAATTGTCGAATACTTTTTGCCTACAGCATGCGGGCTGATATCATAGTCCACGAGCGAAACGCAGAGGAAGGAGCATGAACAACGAACGAACCTGAGTCGGTGACATCACTCGCAGTCGCCGGCGAATCGTCCTCTACGTCCACGATCTCGAAATTGCCTTCGCCGTCGCCGTCGCTGCCGTTTCCGTCGCTTTCCATCGCTTTCTCGGAAATCCCCTCCTTCTCTCCTTCCGAATGCAGGCTCTCTTTCACCTCCTCGGCCCTGATGCTCTCGCTCTTCTCCTCGCCCTCGGCTTCGACCGGCTCTTCCTCTGCTGCCACCGCCGCTCTCCTGGCGGCCGCGCTCTTCAGCTCCGCCGCCACCTCGGCGATCGAGTAGAACTCCTGCATCTGCAGCACGGGGATCCAGTTCAGCCTCCGCCGGTGGATCGCGGCGAACACCGGCCCGTACTCCGACCGCCCCGCTCCGCTGCCGAGCTCCGCCAGGTGGCCGCAGAGGACGTCGATGATGGCGTTTGCCGCCGCGAACTCGCCGCGGAACCAAGCGACCATCCCGTCCCTCGCGAATGCGTCGGCGGCGAGGATGGGGTGTAGTTGCCGCGTCTGCGTCGCCGCCGGAGGACGGGGCGATTCGTTGGCCGGAGATGCAGGTCCTGCCGCCATTGCCGTCACGGCAGAAGTCCGTTGCTAGTCTCGGCTACGAAACGAGAGAGAGAGAGAGAGAGAGAGAGAGAGAGAGAGAGAGAGAGAGATGGGAACAAGGGAAATGGTGGTTGATATGATGGGGGAGACATATATAGGAGATCATTGTAATTCCAAAGTAAGTAGGTGTGAATATATACATGTACTCTCGTTAAATACATTACTGAAAATATTAGAGTGCAAATACAGATAATATGGAAATAGTTCTGGTATATGTGACACGACTTTCGAATCATATTTAATAGGGGTGAGCAAAAAACCTGGACCAAACCAGATAGTTCTGGGCGGTTCCCGATTTTGGTGCGGACCCACGCACTCGGATCACCCGGACCGGACCGATTTTTTATTTAATTCTTATTATTCCAAATTTCTTAACCCGTAATTCTCATTCTTTTCTGGCTAATGCTCAGTCACACACGCTCATCGTTCACGCCTCTCACTCTCACTTCTCTCAATCTCAATCACGCAACGCTCGCACCTCCCTCGTGGCTCGACGCCCCTTAGGCTTGGTTCTCGATGAATCATTATAGCTTTGTTCGTTGAGATGATCATCATGTTTAATTTATCATGAGCTTGTTCTATTAACATCACTCGTATAATAATTTAGACTATGCAACAACACTTGTGGTATTGTGTGGAATGTGAACAAATAAAAAGAGATACAACCAATTCCTAGATCCAACCAAAAATCGGACCGGATCAGGTGGTTCGATTCCCGATTGCACAAACTAGGAATCGATTGTTCTTGTCCAATTTCTGATTTCAAGGTGGTAACCGATCCACCTTAGAACCGATAACCCCTAATATTCAAGAGCAACATGATGAAAATAGAATAGAAGATGTGGGCTATTCCAGTGTAATATGGCAAGTTCCACATGTGTGATATGACAATGATCATGCACAGGTGCGAAATTCGTGAGAAGAGACACATCACTGTGTGCCATTTACCGAGCTTACATGTCTGACTCCATTTATTTCGCGAAAAATGAACGATTTGAAAAATATTTTTCAAGAAATAATTACTTATATCGCTTACGAAAATAAAATAAGCAATAAATATTATTTTTATCGTTTACGAAAATACTAGACGAATAAAATGCATCAATCATGAAAAGAAAAAATTCTACGGTGGTTTGTATTAATAGACATGAGGGATCATGTGAACATTCGCAGTTGTTCTTACTTGGGGTTTTTGCAGTGACTGGGAGTAGATGTCATGAAGTTATGGTTGCACTCACATCTATGGCGATGCTGACACTTGTTCTCGACCCGGAAATTGATGTTCTCACCATTAAATTTCTGTATCTCTATTTGTCTGCCAAGCGTGCGACCATTGTCAGGTTGGTGCGAGTGATGGGTCATGCGAGGTTGACCCTCGAGGTCAACTCTCTAGTTTCTACCAAATGTTTTTTTTTCCTTATTCTTATGATATAATGAAACAATTTTAAAATAAGAAAAAACGGGTTATTATTCATCGTGAGAAATATCCCACCGGTCCTAAACCCATTGTACGAATGTCAATTCAATCTTAAATTTTCGAATTTCGCCTATTTAGTCATAAAATTTTATGCAAAATTCCTATATAGTCATTCCTACAAGAAATGCCGAAAGAACTATATTGAAATTCCATGCAAATATTTACGTCAAAATAGGCAAAATTGAAAAGTCTGAGACTGAATCGGCATCTGCATAATAGGTTCAGGACTGGCTGGACATTTTGCTTTTTTATATTGTGCATGGATTGAAAGATGCTCATACATTTGCAGGTCGGAGTCGTGAGAACCCTACGCTAGGGAAGGGATAGTGCCCTTTCAAGAACATCAAAGCACAAGTCAACCGACGATGAATCAGAGATTTATTACACTATATAAAATGACATTGTCATGCTTAATGATGTCGCAAACGTGGTGTCTTTTCAGCATAAATACATGCAATCTCAAACAAATGTCTAGGTTTTGTTACTCAATGCACTGCTGCACGCGAAAACCTTATGGAGTAAATTACACACACATATATACACATACACGCAATACATGATGTTTCTCAAACATGTCTTATTTTACCATTTTATAATATGGTGTTAATTAAGACAGAGCCGGGATGGTGAAGGTGGCGATGCCTTCGGGCAGAAAACCGAATTTCTCCACCGAGCGCGACATTTCTTACTAGAGCTGGAAGATTGGATTTGCCAGTGCTTCATCAACAGGTAACGAATGAAAATGACTCGTGGATCAAAGTTTTAGCACAATTTTCTTTTTTAAATTTCTCATATGTCAGATATTATATTGTGGGATTTGGCAATCGACACTCACTACAAAAAACATGTTTTTTCCGACGAAATTTCAATGAAAAATTTGGAAAAATTCGTTTGAAAACGCAATTTCTAACTAATTTTTCAATGAAAAAATTCGTTGGTAATTCGTCGTCATAGAATTTTTCCAACGAAAAATTTCAATTTTCGTTGGAAATTTGCGACGAATTTTTTTTCGTCGGAAAATTCGTTAGAAAACTCGTGGCTAAATTTGTTGGAAAAACTACAAAATTTTTTTTTTGATCGAAAAATCGTGAAAATTTTTTTCCAATGAAAAAAAAAAATTTTTGGTCGAAAAAAATCGTCCTTGCCCGGGCGAGGGGCCAAGCTCGCCATGGCTAGTGAGGGCCCACCGTCACCGGGCGAGCTCGGCCTTCGCCGACCATGGTGAGCTCGACCCCGCCATGGTCGGTGAGGGCTAGCTCACGGCAAGCTCGCCCTTGCCGGTTATATGGCGAGCTCAAATTTACGACAATGAGGCTAGGCCTCGCCATGGCCGGGCGAGCTCGAGCTCACCAACAACGCCGCCCAACTGGCGACTTCGAGCTCACCGGGACAATGGCGAGGTGGTCGAGGAGCATGAGGTTAAAGTCGTCAGACAGAGTGACATTGGTGATGCCAATCCGGACGAGGCGGCCGGTGAGGTGGCGCCCATGGTGGCACTGGGGCGCCGACCAACGCGGGGCCTAGCCCCGGATGGTCGCGGTAGCGCTTTTAGGGAGGAGCCGACGCCGCCGAGGGGGCTTGCAAGAGTTGAGGGCCCCGATCTTGGTGTCCATGGCACCGAGCCGAGCCAGGAGGAGAGGAGGAGGCGGGGGAGGAGGCGGAGGGGGAGGCGGAGGGAGAAGGTGAAGGCGAAGGTGAAGCGGAAGGAGAAGGTGGAGGTTGTTCGCGGAGAGAGAGAGAGAGAGAGAGAGAGAGAGAGAGAGAGAATGTGGAAATTGAGAGTTGCGGGAATAATGAGCGCGAAAATGTTGAATAAGGAAGGAGTAGGGTTTTCGTTGCAAAATTCGTGGGAAATTTCCCACGAATTTTGCAACGAAAATTGTACACACTAAAATAATTATCCGAAAAATTGAAATTGTTGAAATTTCCAACGAATTTTCCCACTAATATAAAAAATGCCGAACAATACCGGTTTTTTAAATTCATCAGAAAATTCGTTGAAATTTCAATGAATTTTCCTACCTAAAAATTGTACACAATGAAATAATTGCACGGAAAATTGAAATTCATTGGAAATTTCGTTGGAAATTTCAACGAATTTTCCAACGAATATAAAAATGCCGAACAAAACCGAATTTTTTGAATTCGTTGGAAATTTCTAATGAAAAAAATTCGTTGGAAATTTCCAACGAAAATTGTATACATGAAATAATTGCCCGGAAAATTGAAATTCGTTGAAATTTCAACGAATTTTCCAACGAATATAAAAATGCCGAACAATACCAGGTTTTTTGAATTCGTTGGAAATTTCGTTGAAAATTTCAATAAAAATTTTGTTTCGTTGGAAATTTCCAATGAATTTTCCAACGAAAAATTCTACTTTGAAATAATTGCCCGGAAAATTGAAATTGTTGGAAATTTCCAATGAATTTTCCAACGAATATAAAAATGCCGAACAATACCGGGTTTTTTTTTGAATTCATCGCAAAATTCGTTGGAAAATTTGTCGCAAATTTGCAACGAAAAATTTTTCATCGCAAATTTTCGTGGCAAAAATCCAATTTTTTGTAGTGACTATGTGTCCCGAAATGCTCCGATTGCTTTAGAATATTCATAGAAAACACTTTTAGGATCGAGGTTAATTCATCTGAATCGAGCTTTACTCTTTATGAACGATATTAAATAGAAGAAAAGTTCTCTTTAGAGGTCAATGTGACAACCATGACCCATCTCTTTCGTGTGTGCTGTATTTCACGTAGCCTGACCTTAGAGACACTTATCCTCATCGAAGCTGAGTTTTTTGGGGTTGGGAATTCTTTCGTCGCGGATCCAAAAATTGGTATCTTTAGGACCGGCAGCAATGGGTTGCAACCCCTCTCGAATTCAATAAAGTAATTCATACATAAGCGTGATTCAAAAGCTCGCAAAAGTATACTCAATCTCTAATGCGTGGCATGTGAGTTCGCATCGATTTTCAAACCACTGATTTTTGGTGTCGCCCCCATCAAAATAGCAATTAGCTAGGGATGCAAAATCTTGCTTAAATTTTCATATGGAATAGAACAATTATTAAGTGGTAGTTCTTAATTTATTATAAAATTAATAGCATGTTTTCAATCACAAAAGAAAAATACTCTTTCAATAATCTATAGCTTACGATATGTTGTTACTCTCATAGTAACTCAAAAACTGTTATACTAGTAAAGACCTATATAGGCATAACGTGATCTAGGGGTGTGCAAAAGAATCAGGAACCGCCCGGACCACTCGGGACCGCTCCGAACCGGTGGTTCCTAAGGGAACCGGTCCAGTTCCCAATTCCAAATTTTGGGAACCAATGGGTACCGGTCTGGTTCTCGGTTCTAGGCGTGGAACCGCCCACCTGAATCGGACCGGTAATATAATAATATTATATTATATTATATTATATATATTTAATTTTTAATTAAAAAAAAAAAAATCATAAATCCCTAAACTAAACCTAACTCGCTTGACACTCATAGCCTCACATTGAGCCGATAAATACCTTTTTTTCCTTTCGCCTCGTGCTCACTCTCACTTTCTCACTCTTCTTGGTCAATGCTCATCTCATCGTCTTCGACTCTCCATCTCCGTCTCCGTCTCCGTCTCCGTCTCCGTCCTTGGCTAGTGGGACCGGTTCCATGGACCCACGTGAACCCGATCATACCGGCAGTCCGGTTCTCGAATGGATCTATGGAACCAACGAACGATTCTCAGTTTCGTATTTTCAGAACCAGTCCCTAATGGGCAGTTATCGGTTCTAGAATAGGAACCGCCCACCTGGACCATGCTTACTCCTAACATGATCATGCCAAAGCCAACTATTGATGGCCTTTGCAACTTTTTTGTAGATGGAAAAGCATTACAATCATTGAACTTTCTATGTATTGGTGGGTGTGCTGGAGAGATACAGAGGGTATGCATTATCTGAGAGCATCTAAAGATGGGAAGGGACGGGGCCAAATGAAGATGAGAGACTCCTCATGGATCGACCAAGTTGATAATGAATTGTGCCATGCATAAATTCATTTTTAATATAAACTTTGTATATTTATAAAAGGACAGGCCAACTTGGTGAATGATTTAACACCTCTTCGCGCACGCCAAGGCATTGTCTGAGAATCGTGGTTGGTCCTTTTCTTCTTTGCGCGCACCAAGGCAAATCAAATCAAAACAAAACAACAGAAGAAGAGGAAGAAGAAAAGGAAGAATAAAGAGTAATGATTGTACATTTGTCAACCAATCATGGAATGGAACGATGGCGTGTCGCTCAGTTGAAATGGGAATTTTTGCTCTCGTCATTTATTCCTTCATTAGGTCAAGAAATTAATTAATTATTTTTTAAAAAATCTAGTCAACTAGGCTTCATCATAAAAAACTGAAGCAGAAGTCAACAGCAATGTGTATAATTCATATGGTAGAGGAGGGATGACTTTTGCTTATTAGATGTAATTAACATTATTGCTTATTGGTTTTGTAAATATATTATCCTTTTGCTCATCAAAGCAAAAAGAAGAATAGTCCAAAACACTTTGAAAATAATCATGCCTCCAATCGTGTTATAGTGAAAAATTTTGTTCAAAGTTGGATCTATATATATAAACCCATATGTACATTGCTGTAATCTGTAGAAGATCTGATTGGGTTTTCCGACCTTAAGGTACAGAGGGGAACTCAAAAGAAAAATAAGAGCATATCTTTCATTTAACTTATGCAACGACTATGTGGTAGAAATTAAGATTTCGAAATGTAAAATCTGTTGTAATTCAACATATCTGTATATCTATCTATACATACCTAATTTTTTAAAGTTCACTTATTCACAACAAGGGGCATTCAATGTAAATCGTAATTACTAGTTAATTCACTTCTTTTTCATGAAAACTTTTAGGGAAACATTTTATAAAATCAACAGTAAATACGTGTTATGCATGACACGCATCATGTCAATAAAAGAAAAAAAAAGTATAGAGATAATTTGATTTTGTCCCTTGCAATACAACATGTAGAAAATAGACTTGTGTTATGCGAAACAATATATCAAAATATAAAGAATATTTACAAACATATAAGATTGGAGTACGTACTACTACAAAATGAGATCGCTTAAAAGAGAGTGACCAATCAATTGTGTCAATTTAAAAGGGGGGAAAACAGTCCATGACAAATTAAATTTCAGTGGAACATGATACATAAGATGTTGGATAAATGTATAATGAACTTATACAGAAGCAAAATAAACCCACAATGTTCAATTATCTATCAAAATGATTTATAGGGGGTCGTCAATTTATCAAACTTAATGGGTATTTTCATAGCTATATCTCCAAGGACAATATACCCTATAAGTTGAATTTGCTAGAGTATAGAAGGATTTTAATAAATTACACTAAAACGACTTTGAAATATGAAATTATACTTTTGAACACCCTCAAAAGCAAGAAGCTCATCCCAACCAACATACGGAATTTGTCACTTGTAAATGGTTTCATAATCCAAAGAATTCTCAATCCTAATCCGCACTGGACTTATCAATTTAAGAAGGCCCAGATTCTTCGTGAATTGGACTGCCAGAGACACATCCATAGGTCAAGCATACTCACAAGAAAAATAAAAGGTCAACCCTTCAGAAATCATACACAATCATATGAACTTAATGGAAATTACAAGAGTTCAACCAATCCCAGACACATAGCACTGCTCTTTTCCAACTTCACAATGTTTGGAAAAGTTACAAATCATTATCCACATAAAAGCAAAAAAAGAAGAAGCAAAACCCAATGTTTTAATCCCGAATGTAATTACTTAGGAGGCTCGGCTTGAGCCATTTCATGAATTCAATAACCCCAAAGATGCAATTCAGACAAGGACCACCATTTGCAAACTCAGGAACCAGAACTTGTGAGCTGAAAGTTTTATTTCTGATCATACCTTTTCTCATCAAAAGTTGAGACTTGAGATGAGCATTCACTTTCAGACTTCAGGTGGGTCTTAACTCTTCACTTAGAGGAAAAACCCCTCCCACCACCACCTCCACCGATGCTCGCAGTTGATCTGAGCTTCTTCTGCCCTCGGGAAATATATTCCTCAAACTGATCGTGCCTGGTATCCGTCGTGGGCGAATGATCCTTCCCTCCGCCAAGATTTGACATGGACCTAATCTTGAGCCACGTTCTGTTGATGTAGTCGGTGAACCTGTGGTCCATATCATGTCCGCTTCTCTTGCTTTCTTGATCGACACTCAAAGTGCTCTCCAACGTGGGCTTATTAGCTCCCTTGTGCGTTATTGTAATTTCATGGACACTCCCTACTGTATTCGAACCCGGATGGGTTTTCTTCAACCCTAAACCCTGAACCGGCAATCCTGGTTCGGTAACGGCTGCTCTTGTTGCAGATTGTCCAGGTCCCTGGTGGCCCGGGTTCTTCACCGGTTCAGTTCGTGCAGCAACTATAGCCACTTGATTGTCAGGAAAATTTGAGGTCGAGGACTTTCCTTCACCGTTTTCAAGAACCAAGGTAATTCGACGACCACCTTCTGCTTTTGACTTGATGCCAGGGACCTTAACGGAAGGATCGGCCTCTGACTGTGCAGAATTGGGGGCCTCCCCACCCCTTGCTATCCGACGAATGGCACGGAATATCTTCTCACATATTTCAGAACAACGTTGATCACAGTCCTCGTTCTGGTTCATATTCAGTCGGGAACAGAAGGAAGCAAAAGAAACGGTAGCGTTGAGTTTTGAAGAAAATGATCACGAGGTTAAGGGTAAGTAAGGCTCGTAAGGCTCTGGACTCCGTCGAGTTTTTATGCCAATGGCGTGGAATAAGGATTACTTAATAGACTAGTTCTCGTGATCCTTGTGCGAAAAACCAAGTAACTTTTTCTTTTTTAAGTCGTGCATAAGTCACGGGAGAATATGAGGTGAGATTCCCAGATAGTTTTCGTGAAGAGTTTGGTTTCATTAACTTTTCCAAGTGATTCAACGATTCGTGATTGAATCCGCGCTTTCGCCGTCAGTGGATTATCTGGAACGAAAAAACCTTAGAAATGTCATGATAGAGAATAATCCAATGGGATTATTACGGAATTAGAGTAGCTTTAGAGCTGTGCGACACAATGTGACAGAAGTTTCAACAAAGGCAAAAATCAGGAGCAGCATCAGAAAAGCCTTTTGAAACGGAGGAGTGAGAATTGGATTCTGCATACATGTTGCTGATATTTTGACAAAATGAGCCATTTTTTTCTTTCTATTGATTGATTGAAGCTGGATGTTTTGGTGACGCTCCACTCAAGAATCATCGTTCTCTCTTTTGCGTGGTAATTCTTTTGTTGGGTGCTTTTTGGGAGAGGAGAAAAAGCATGAACAGGACTTTGGTTTTGGCATCTTGTATTTGTGCATGCTTTTTTGAGGGCCTGAAAGATTCTGCGGGGCTGGAAGAGCATTGCTTTTCCAGCAGTGTGAACTCATTCAGTTTCTTTCAATGGCTATTGTTGGATAGGCAAGAAATAGGAACTACCCTAGAAACTTAGCCTATGAAAGAAGGAAGAAGTTTGGAACCAGTTCTTTCCTGCATCTGTTCTCTTTGTTTCTCTTTTTGGCAACCTCTACTTTCTGCGGTTCTCGATTTATAGTACTGTCTAGTATAAATGCATTTGAACCAAACTATTTCGGGAACTGCTAATTGACAAATGCCTATTTGAGATAAAGACTAAAGGCTACTTGAATTTCATCTTGTTCCGAAACTAGCCTATTGATTGTTCGACAGAGACAATCAAATTCCTGGTCCTTTGTCTGTTACATATAATTGACTTCTTACCGATTCGATAGTCAGAAAATTGAAGATTTAACCAGAAGTTGAACTAGGAACTTCTGGCAGAGCATATGTTAATGTTTTGTTCGACGACCATCGACCACCCATCCTTCGTGGTAATCTTTTGTTCTTATCATTTTGTTCCCATTTCCTGGAGCAATCTCTTTATTGGATCATGTTCTTGATTTCAGGGAAAGAAAATGAATAAAGGAGAGGAAAGTCATGGAGGAAAAAAAGAATAGACCTGAACCTTCTA